>OW052184.1:46942404-47542404 GCA_932526625.1 Rhingia campestris | reverse complement strand
GCATGGTAACACAGTTCGCTAATAGGTAGCAAGATCCCCCCCATTCCGACGAGTTGAGGACGGAGCTCCACTAGCATGCCTACCGCTGCTAATTGGTCGAACGCCCTCCCACTTTGCCCGGACTGGCCTCTTGCGATGCCTGTGGTTAAGAGGTCATATGGGTGACAGACGGTGGGAGGTTTATTTATCTTTGTTACCGCGGGACTATTTGAATATCAAGTTCGCAATAACAAATATTTCGTTACATATGTTTAATTATGTATGGAATAGAATATCGGCTAAATGGCCGCCGCGACCTCGGCGACACACTTCCATCCGATGGTCCAAATTTTCGATGACGCAGAGGCATATTTGAGGTTCTATGCCGTTAATGTGCCGAATTATCTCATGCATTAGCTCTTTAATTGTTGCTGGCTTATCGACGTACACCTTTTCTTTCAAACTCAACTCAAAGAAAGAAGTCCAACGGTGTCAAATCACATAATCTTGGCGGCCAATTGACATCGCCACCGCGTGAGTTAACACGGCCATTGAATTTGTCTCGCAAAAGAGCCATTGTTTGTTAGCTGTGTGGCAGGTGGCACCGTTCTGTTGAAACTACATATCTTCCACATCCATATCTTCCAATTCAGGCCGTAAAAAGTTCGTTATCATCTCACGATGGCGAACATCAATCACAGTAACTGCCTGACCGGCCTCATTTTGGAAAAAATACGGCCCGATGATGCCGCCAGCCCATAAACCGCACCAAACAGTCACTCTTTGTGGGTGCATTGGTTTTTCGACAATCACTCCACTCTGCTAATTGACGAATCCACTGAGGTGAAAATGTGCCTCATCACTGAAGATGATTTTCTTTGAAAATTGATCATCCACCGTTGCCATTTCTTGCCACCATTCTGACCATTGACGACTTGAAATGGTCAGGAGGCTTTAGTTCTTGAGTCAATTGCACCTTGTAAGCATTTAGTCTTTTTGCATAATGTTCATCAACGACGAGCGTGAGAGATGCAATTGTTGGGCACGACGACGAGTTGAGGTGGACGGCTCTTTAGCCACACTATCGCGAACAGTAGCGATATTTTCTCCAGTACGAGCTGTACGAACATGCACTGCTGATTTCACATCTCCTACAGACCCGGTTTACTCAAATTTTTGCACGATTTTTCCGATTGTACGGACATTTGGACGGTTAAATTGACCGAAAAAATCACGAAGTGCACGATATGCATTTTGATTTGAACGCCCATTTTCATAATAAGCCTGAATAACTTGAACGCGTTGCTTGATTGTGTATCTTTCCATGGTTAAAATTGAGTTAGTCTTAAATTGCGAATGTCAAATCAAATGCAGAAAAAAAATTTACGTTTAAGTGTGGTTAACATTCAACATCGACCTTAAAATCACCCGTTATTAACCCACTTTCTTGCTACAGATATATCTCACGCGATTATAGAGTATATTTTAATTTTGTATGTAATCTAATCATCTATCTAACATAGAAGTAACAAAGAAGAGTAACAAATGCAAGTGTATTATTTACTGCTATATGATTTTAAGGAATACCTAAATATCTTGTTTATCTAATATGTTAATTTTTTATCCTTTTTTATAGTGGCCAAAGAACTTGAAATTAATTTTGTTTCCTTTTTAGTTTGAAGTTTTATCGTTTAAAAAACAAATAAAGTTTGTAATGCAATAAAATAAAATAAAATAAAATAAAATAAAATAAAATAAAATAAAATAAAATAAAATAAAATAAAATAAAATAAAATAAAATAAAATAAAATAAAATAAAATAAAATAAAATAAAAGCCTTTTCTATATTAGGCCGGGCCAAAAATGAGAAATTGAGAGCATAAGTGATGTAACCAATTTTTTTGTTTATGTTGGGTTTATTGCAATATCACGAAAAAAAAATACTTCGTCTTCTTAACGTAGAAGTGGCCGAACCAATATTTTTACCTAATTTAAAAATACAATTATCCTGAACCATTGTTTCTGGACGGAATATTTCCAGAGATAGAAATGGCGTAACCTCCTGACGCCACTCATTTTGTTTTTCAGATCAATTAATGTTGGGGTAACCAACATAATTTCTACAGATTGTTATAATATGCAGATATTATATGGTATAGGCCTCATAATTGTAAGATAATTGTTATAACATCAATGAGATTTGTAATTATTATTCTTAATAAAAAGCAAATATCAAACATTTATTTTTTATTAACTTCATTAATCACAATTATCTTATTTGTCAATTTTGGGTTACGCCACTAGTGCTCTCAGTGCCTTAAATCAAAAGTGGTGTATAAAAATAAGATATTCGGCCCTATCGAGGTATCCGTCGGAGCGCAAAATTCTCCGATTTTGTACGATTCTGAGGATTATTGCTTCGAGGTATTCTTCCGAAAAACTGTTCGGAATATTTGTCTGACATTTTGTAACACATCCCCGCGAATTACGTTGAAGTGCGTTCAGGTGCATTTTTCGTGCAATTTTTGACAGCTAAGTGCCATTCTTTTTCCGATTTCCTCCGACACTAATTCTTCGCGGAATTTATTTAGGAATTGTAGTGAAGTGAAGCCGTCGCGTCTGTGTAGTCTTTTTTTCGATGACACATACTTCGAATGGAATTTGAAGCTCCGACGAAGTATGCGTTGCGGAAAATTGTCGGCTCCGACAAAACCTCGATAGGGCTAATCTAATTATGCCGTTATAGTGCTTACACACCGAATCATAAACTGAGTTTTCGCAAAAACACCTGAAACCTTCATCAAAAACCGAGTTTTCCCATACATTGTCAGTTCTCAAAACCTAGTAGGTTACGACGTAACCTTCTCATAACCACTTCGCAGACGTCATCACGTTGCAGGTTGTTGGAAAGAACACACCTTTTCATACATTCTACACGTGTTCCACACGTCCCACAAAACAGCTGATGAACTCGCTGTCAAAACAAATGTTTTTTTTCAGAAATTTACACACCAGATGAAATAAAAACAAAACAAGCGGAGGGCTTGAGAGTCAAAATCTTTAGATTTGTTTAATTTTGAACTTCAAATGCTAATATTAGTTTGATTATATTAGAATTCATTTATTATTCAATTACAATATTTTCACAAACAAATGTTGCAGCTAGTATCACAATTCACAGCTGATTGAAATGTCAAACGAAACCTGGTCAGAGTCTGTGTGAAAGCATCCAGTGGTTTACGTAAACTTTTTGCCAAAAACTCAGTTTATGATTCGGTGTGTAAGCACTATTAAGGGTTTTGCGACCAATTTCACAGTTTTATCATTTTTGCAAAAAAAAATCAAAATAAATGTTTAAATTTACTTTATCTTCTATTGTGGTCGCTTTTCGGATGTATTTGTGAGAGATAAATACAGAAATGCTAAAGGATTAAAATGTTTACAAGCATGCGAGGGCAGCAAGTCGTTTATGTTATTTTGACAGCGATACACGATACAAGCTGCAGATTCACATTCTGGGACCTATTTCATAAACATTATCAAGTGACAATTCAACAAATTTGTCGCACTTGTATGACAAGTTTTCATATCATAATTCATAACATAGACAGCTGCGCATGCTTAGAGAAATTCAAATGAGTGCAAAAGAGAGAGAGAGAGATAATGAAAGAATGAAAGAAATAAATTTACCCGGTGTATGTGGACAAAATGTTACTTCTTTTTGACATTTTCTTTTCTTGTTATTTGAATTTGCTTTATTATTTATTAGCTGTTGTTATGAGCACAACATTAGAATATGGCGGATACATTTAAATGTACAAAGAAACCATCGGATTATTTTTTAATTATGAAATAGATTGGAGTGTAATGTGAAATTCGTCGTATGTCATTATAATTATGTTAAATGCCTTTAAAATGCCTATATTTTATCATTTGTGCCATTTAAAAAAACCACCAATGAAAATTGTAAATACAAAAATGTGGAGTAAAAGACGCCATTTTGTTTTAGGGTATTGTTTTATTAAATTTTCTTTTCCTTGTGTGTTGATGATCTTATTTAAATAAACAACTATTACACTTCACAATATTAGGGGTATTCATGCAACGTCGGAAAGTCGTCGTAAACATTGTAAACGTGATAAAATTACGACGTGATAAATGAACTGTCAAAATTTGTAAGGGAAATCTTTTCCAACAACATCGGAATTTTCTCACAGGAATTAGGTGCGTAAACTGAGATGGTAAACATTGTAAACTTTTGAAATGCTATTTTGACATTTAATCAGTCACTTTCACACATCAAACGTATGCGCTAAACTGAAAAAAATTATTGAGAACGGAAAGAGAATAATAGGAACAAAATTCTATCAATAAATAAATTACTAAAATGATATTGAATTCAGTGGGTTACCGCATTATTTAGTGGTGCAGTTTTAGGGTCGTTTATGTAACGTCGTCGTAAAATAACAATCTTTCACACGTAATAAAATTACGACGTTGCATGAATACCCTTATTGATTTTTTTTATAAAAAAAAAAAGTAGAAAAGTAATTAAAATAGGACCTGTCAGTGACCCAACTAAAATGTCTGAATCTTCCGTTTGGGACGAGTGCTGAAAAAGTTGAGCAGCTTTGATCTAAATAGAGTTACAAAAATTAATGCATTTGACATTATTTTAGATTTAAAAGATGTAGAACCAAACATATCTATTGATGCAATCAAATAAAAATTGCACACACTGTGAACTCAGTTTTCAAAGGAGTTCCTTGAATAGGAAAAATCATGCGCCTAAACTGGGGTGCTATTATTTAAAACAAGATATAATATATCTAAACGTTTGAAAAATATTTCTTCGTCCGAACTGCAGTCGGTATCCATGCAATTAATAAGTATTTCTGCAGAGTCCAATAAATTGTTAAGGTTTTCAAAAGACATTCTGTTTTTTAATTGTTTCAACACCTTTGTGTTGAAACTAAACACCAAAAATAAACACCATTCCATTCCAAGAGAATTTTCTTCGATTTGTTGGAAAACTGATCACACGTTGATTTACTTCCAAAGTTGTCCGACGAAGAATTGCTGTGGAATCAAACGAATGCCATTGAATGCTTTTTATTTTATTCCGCAACAGATACCTCGAAAGCAAATTGAGTTCCGATTGGAACTGGCTTTCGTTTCGGAATAAATCAAAGATATCTGTCAAATAACTCGTAAAACTAAAGAATGAGAAAAGGTCTTCGTGCAACAGTGCGCGCATCACAAAATAGCAGTTCAAAAGAAAATAAGCAAAAGATGCGCATCAAACTCATGTGCCGTGTAATAGCCGTCATAGTTTCAATGGCAAAATTGTCAATAAAATACAACGAGATTGTAAGATTATGCCAAATTTGTCATTGTCATATTTTGAAAATGTTCTTTATGTATACTAAAACGATTGTGCAAAATTGGACAAGTCAGAATTACCTTGTCCGCAACAGCTGCTGATAATCTGTAGTAAAGTGTGTTTTTTTTGTTTTAGAGGTATAGCACTTCGAATTGAAATAAAACACAAGAAAATTGTTTTAATGTCCATCAATTTAGCTTTATTGGAAGGATAATTTTATGCTTTTAATGTTTAAATATGATTTCGGGCATGTGGCAGCCGCGGCTGATTCAAATACGGTAACTGACTCTCCAGCATAATTTCAGAAGAAGTATGTCCCAATGACTCCACCAACCTATAGAGCACACCAATCGGTCAGTTTTTGTGTATGTAATGGCGTCTCAAGGGTCTCGTGTGGATTTTCTTCACTCCAAATGCCGTAATTTTGCTTGTTGACGTAGCCATTCAACCAAAAATGAGCCTCATCACTGAATAAAATTTTGCGATGAAAATCAGCATCGAGATCAATCTCATTTTCGGCCCATACACCAAAATCACGACCATTGCAAGGTCTCGCGGCTTTAATTTTTGCACAAGCTGGATCTTGTAAGGTCGTAAGCCAAGATCTTTGCGCAAAATCTTCCATAAAGTGGATAAACAAAGCTTTAATTGCTGTGCACGGTGGCGAATCCATTCATTCGGGTCCTCTTCAACACTTTGCTCTACAGTCGCAATTTTTTCTTCGGTGCGCACTGTTCGACGTCTCTGAAGATGCGTATTACCACATAGAGTAAAAGTAGTGCGAAACGGTCCATGATTTGCCGAATTAATTGCTCTGATGGACGATTATGTCGACCATAAAATGGACGGAGCTTGCGGTAAACTTCACGAACTGAACCATTATTTTCGAAATTAATTTGCACGATTTGCAAGCGTTGGTCATTTGTCAACCTGTTCATGATGAAATGGCAAACCAAACTGAACATAAATGACATTAGAGTTGCCCGATTTGACCCTAAAATGTCAGTTTTATCTCTTTCGAAAAACCACCCTCTAAAAAAAAAAAACACCCGTCATAACAAGGAAATTTCTCTTTCAATGTGCTGGATGCTATAACCGCTGTCTCCTAACAATGGCCTCCTAAATCTACTAAGGAAATGGCCTCCATCCATTTTCTCATCGCCTTGCTAACAAACAAGCTATTTCTGAGAACTCTGTCATGGTGTATAAGCCAGCGAGCAGAAATATAAAAATACCAACCAAATTTGGATCACACATAAGCATGAGATTAATTGAATGATTATTATAATTTTTGTTAACAAATATGCTGACTCCTTTTCAGTCGGTGCATCCTTTGCATCGGTACAGCAGCACATGCAAAATTCACAAAATGTCTAAAAAGCTGAGCTATCGAAATTATATAATCAAAGGGACAGCGAATTTCTTCTCACATTAGGCGTTCTACCATCAGATTGGATAAATTTCTGACGCACCGCTGAATGGAGCTTTATGACGCACCATGTCCACACACCGTTTTGACTCACCGCTCCATTTCCAAGTCAGTGTAATGCACACAGAAGTTAGATGTTAGTATCGTTTCCATTTTGTGGGATGCTTTAACCCCTGTATTTATATAAGAAAATTCTATTCCATGGAAAATAATACAATTTTCCTAATAATAAAATGTTCCGGAAATAATCTGAAAATAACTGGAATGTAAGTGGGAACTCTACTCGGAATCCCCGAGTATTGTATTGATGATTGTGTTGTGACTTTTTGAGATAGAATGACAAAAAAAATGATTTTTGAGAAAAGATGAGTTATGCCACACTTAAGCTACTGTAATTCCAGGCTTTGTTAGCCCACTGGTACTCCAAGTGGACTAAAAGTGATTATTAATAGGAAAATTGCTTACTACCGGAATAAACGATATTCCGAGAATAATTTTTCGTTATTAATAGGGGGTTACCCCCTATTAATAACAAAAAAAAAATTATAAAATTTTCTGCGCCGTTGCATTTCCGACGCAAAAATGTTAATTTAATTGAAAGTCCCCAAAGCAGCAAAATCATCATTTATTCTTTTTTTAAAGAGTGGAAGACGTACTTTACGAATTAGAATTTCATGTTTTTCGTCGCTTTCACTTGAACAAGACATTAATATACAGGGTGGCGCACGAATCGTGCTACAAAAATAAAACGTAAGAACTTTTTTTCTGTGTGAGTAATCGGCTTATTATTTTTTTTTTTTTTTGTAGGTTACTATTTAGATTTATAAAAATGGATGCTTGGGATACGGAGAAAAGGATTTGTATAGTGCAACGGTACCATGCTTTGCAGTCCGTCATTTCCGTCCAAAGGGGATTTAGGCGGGAGTTTGGCGGTAATCCCCCGAGTAGATAACCATTATGAGGTTTGTAAACATGTTTGCCGAATCTGGAAGCATCGCACGAAGGCCGTACCATCGAGATGCCAATGTTCGGGTTCAGGATACAATCGCAGCAGTAGCATCTGCAATACAGGCCAATCCGAGCGTTTCGACCCGAAACTTATCGGGGCAAATTGGAGTTAGTAGACGGTCATTACAACGGATACTTCATGACGATTTAAACTTGTTTCCGTACAAAGTCCAAATTACTAGCAAGTTAAACCCTCAGGATTTGCCTGTTCGCCTGGAATTTTGCCAAAAAATGATATCAATGGCCGAAGAAGACAACACATTGATCAATTGTTTGTTCATGTCTGATGAGGCCCATTTTGATCTTAACGGCAATGTAAACAAGCAAAATTGCCGTATATGGAAAGAGTCTAATCCAGAAATGCTCCATGAGACGGAACTGCACCCAGAACGAGTCACTGTGTGGTGCGCAGTTTCATTAAGGTGTATTGTCGGGCCGTACTTCTTTGAAGAAAACGGTGTAACCGTTACTGTCAATGGGGACCGTTATTTAAAGATGTTGAAGGAGTTTTTTTTACCCAGAACTGCGCCGAAGACGTATACCGTTCAACAGCGTTTGGTTTCAGCAAGATGGAGGAACTGCACTTATAGCCAGACCAGTTATGGCGGAGCTAAACAAAAAATTCGCAAACAAATTAATTTCTAGGAACTCCACTCTTCGCTGGCCCCCAAGGTCAGGTCACCTGACCTGACTGCACCAGACTTCTTTTTATGAGGTTATGTCAAGCAAGAGGTGTATAAAACGAAGCCCAGGAATTTAACTGAATTAAAGCAGTCCATAACGACAATAATTGAGGCGATCCCAACTTCAACTCTTCAGGCCGCAATGAATAATTTTTTGATCAGGTGCCGCATATGCGTGCGAGAGAGCGTGGAGGTCATTTGCGATCTATAATCTTTAAAAACAACTAACTATTTAAAATAAAATTTAATTTTCTAACCAATAAAAAAAAATAAATGAAATACATCGATTAAAAAAAAAGTTATTTGAATTTCTTATTGTAGCACAATTGGTGCGCCACCCTGTACCAGACTTAGGAGTAATGCATTGGCATTGAAAATCTCAATGCTAATTAAAAAAATTGGCATTGGCATTGATTTTTTAATGCCAATGAAATTTTAGTAGTTATAAGAGAAAACTATTTTCATTGAGTGGTAGGGCATTTTTTAAATCATTGCTTTTATTACAACAAGTTTCTTAAAATGTTCGTCTTAAATTTTGACGCCGGTGATAGTTAACCATTCCAGCTAATGAAAAAGGCTATCAACTGGAGCTGAAGACGGTAATGGCGTGTTAAATTTATAAAACATTTGTTGTATAATTTGGTAATCGCTGAGTGAATTCATGGCGCTGTTATCATTATCAAGAAAATACCTCTCCATGTTCGTGTCAGTCTGTAGATGAACCGACTCTGAAATTAAAGAATTTTTTTTTAGAAATGTATCGCAAAGGAAAGGACAAACGTAAAGTGTACCATCGTCATCGCTGTCATCGAAAAAAAAAAAAGAGGTGAGGCAAATGTTGGGCCCCATTCAAGTTTACCAGTTGCGCACCATTACTTATAACCTTTTTAACAAAAATTTCTTGAAATTATGAGGTAGAGCAATTCGGTGCAGTTTCTTTCCAAATTTGGAGTAATTTGGCACAATTCATTATTTTGATTAATGGGCACGTTATAGTAGCAATTACGATATCGTGAGATGAAGATTCTAGTTCAAAAAATGCACTAAAGCATTTTGCATGTCTATAGAAAGTTCTTTTAAATATTTCGAAGCCGGTGAGAAAGCAAATTTATAAATTTTTGCCTTAAGCGTCAATAAAGTTGGTGCTAAGTAACCGAAGAAAGAAATTGTAAGAAATCTAAACCTTCGGCAAATGGTTTCATAAATTGGCAATATTCTTCTAAGTTCTCTATTTCCCATAGTACAAAACTTTCTACACCAAGAGCATTGGTTACTTCGTCCAGCTTACACGAAAATGATTAGTGTTACTTTATGGCGTCGAATAAAGAATTCTATCGCATTGGAATGGAATTTTCCATGCCAATTTCATTTTGCTCCCAACTACAAACTCTCCATAGGAGTAGGAAAACTATTTCTATTTTCCAAACAGAGGTCTGTGCATTAGATTAAATCAGAAAATCACACATCAGTATACTATTGGACAGTCGAGTAGCCATTAAAGCTCTCATGTCTTTAAACTTTGAGTCTAAGCTGGGTTGGGACCGTCTCCTGATTCTATTTACTTCGCATAATATAATCACTATAATATAGCTCCCTGGACACAGAGCCATCTCTGATAATGAAACAGCAGATGAACTTGAAAGGTTATGTGCCAACACCCCATTCATTTGACTTGAAACTTTTTGTGGTTTACCAAGTAACCATAGAATGAGTTATCCCAGCGGGAACGCCAAGAAAAACTCTTCGACTGGAGCATCTATATATCTATATAATGGGTGATCCATTTCGAGGTTCCCTACTTTTTTAAAGGAAAAATAACAGAAAATTCAAATTTAATGGAGAATGTTTATTATCATTTGAAAGAACATTCTTTGGCATTTATTTTTTGAAGATTATGTCTATCAAATGTTGGCCGTTGCTATGTCACAGATGGTCCATCCGTTGAGTCCAATTTTCGAGCACTCGTTCAAGCATTTCGACTGGTAACTGGCGAATGACACGCGTGATGTTTTCCTCCAAGGCCTGAATCGAAGCGGGTTTGTCGGCATAAGCTTTTGACTTTACATATCCCCACAGGAAAAAGTCTAACGGTGTGATATCACACGATCTTGGTGGCCAATCGACCGGCCCAAAACTTCTTGGAACTTTTCAAGAGCCCATAGAGCGAAGCGATGTCGCTTGGGAAGGTCGAGCGGCTTCAGTTGTTGCACAAGCTGTATTTTGTATGCTTTCAATTTAAGATCTTGACGTAAAATGCGCCAAGTCGTTCCATACGTCAGTCCGAGTTGCTGCGAACGGCGCCGAATCGACTCTCTACGGTCTTCGTGTACACTCTCAGCTACGGCCGCTATATTTTCTTCACAGCGTGCTGGACGTGGTCTATTCGGTCGAATATTATCCAATAATGAATGCTGGGTCTCAAAATGGGTGATGGTGTTGCGAATAGTACGCTCAGTAGGCCGATTATGTTGACCATAAGTTGAGCGAAGTGCACGAAACACATTCCTCACAGAACGTGAATTTTCATAATAAAGTTGAACAATTTGTAAACGTTGTTCACGCGTAAGTCTTCCCATTATGAAATGCCAAACAATACTAAACAAAAATAACATGACAGCATGACA
Organism: Rhingia campestris; assembly: GCA_932526625.1. NCBI lineage: Eukaryota > Metazoa > Arthropoda > Insecta > Diptera > Syrphidae > Rhingia > Rhingia campestris. The sequence goes on along the minus strand of OW052184.1, from coordinate 47,531,298 downwards.
CTACTCATACGTGATCTGTCAAAAAAGGCTATTGAAAAAAGTATCTCTACTTGGATCACCCTGTATCAACCCAATACCTTTAAAAAAATAATAAAAAAAGAAACAAAATTGTGTACTTTATTTTTTTCTTACTCTTCATTAGCATTGCAAAATGCTAATAAAAATTGAATGCATTGAAAATTTTCAATGGAAATGAAAAAAAAAATCATTGGCATTGCTAATGAATTTGTTTTCATTGACATTACTTTCACTTAATGCTAATGCTGTGTCCAATTTCATTTGTGTAGTAATGCATTACTCCCATGACTGAAATATACTATTCTAGATCTCAACTGTCACCTCACTACAAATTCTTGACTGAAACTCAATCGCTTGTCCCTAAAAACTTGTCAGAAAATTTTTAACAATTCTCGGAAAAATTCCTGACAATTAACTGTCATAACTATATATTTATGATCCGAAATCTTGATAATTGTCACAGATTTTCTGTTCTATGCAAAGATTAATTGATTTTTAATTTTTTTTTTACAAATTGTCACGTGGCACCTGTCGCACTTGTCTATGTTTGTGAAATGGAGCCCCGGGCAGCCCTTAAGCCCGGCTGAGGCAACTAACGAGCCATGCAATCCAATGTTTACTCAACAATTATCGACATTCTATGAAAAATAATCAGTCGATTTTTCTATTAGATCAAGAAATTTCTTAGTCGGTATTTTGTTGATCGATTTTTTGGACTCGATTGAAAGTCAGATCTTCGTTAAGATAGATATTTTATGAAAGACAAATGAGTTTTATATTTTTGATAAGAACTGAATAGGATAAATGAACGTTAAAAATATTGACGAAAACAATGCCCTACTTAAATACGAGAAAGCTAAATATCACTAAACCACCCTTAATGGCTAAAGGTCAAACGAATACACAAGTTCATCATATCGCCAGGTAATTATCACTCACTCCACGTGGTATGCTCAATTACTGGTCACATTTTTATCATTACCGGTGTACAGCCCACCATCACATATAAAGAACAACAACAACAAAAAAAGGTGCCAAATAAATTAGTCAACCTTATTTTAAGATTTCACAATTCGGTGTTGTTGTATACGGCGTATACACATCCGATTCGTGCGGTTAACCACCTCATGCTGCTTTGGACGTCTTTCAAATACATTCAAACAATTTTGCTTAATCGCGACGTCCACGATGGATCACAGATTAACAGTCATAACAGACTGCTTTAATTATTTTTTTTTCTTTGTTTAGGCATTTTGTTTTTTGTTTGGAAATGGCTTTATTGTACATGTTTTGTTATCGTGCTAATTTAATTAAGCCGAATTGAGTATGTGTGTATCCATAACAAAACGTACATATAATCTCAATGAAAATATAATATAAAAATAAATCTGCTACAGAAGAGTATACATAAATGGATTTTACAAGCCAGAGTCACGACTTTAATCAATAAGACTGCAGTGTCTATGGTTGACTTGTGGGCTGACAAATAATACTATTCAATAGGTAATAATGCTGGTCACATCATTTAAATAATCTGGTACAGACCTAATTTTCTAGAGCTAAGCTACTGATTGATACACTCCCGCACCCTAATAAGTGCAGGCGCTACAGTCTGTGATGAACCTGGGCCTCAACCAACATGCCTCTCCAATAAGTCCGGCCCTTAGCTAACTGCCTCCAGTTGCGCACTCCAAGTTTGTTGAGGTCAGTTTCTACTTGTGCGCGCCACTAAAGGCGAGGTCTACTACTGCGTCCGACGTCTGGCTGGGAATCGAAGACTCTACGAGCCGGAGTATTGGTATCCATTCGTTCTACATGTCCTACCCATCTTAAACGTTTTGGGGTTTTTTGACCAGGGGTATGTCACTGTACAGCTCGTATAGTTCGTGGTTGAATCAACGTCTCCATCGAATCTCTCGAATCGACCATGGATTTCTTCACCCGTTTTTGATACGGTCCATGCTTCAGAGCCGTAGAGCAGGACTGGGATGATCAGGGTCTTATATAGGATCTTCTTAGTAGTTCGAGTGGGGGCTTTACTACTAAATTGCCTTCTCAGCCCAAAGAAACAGCGGTTGGCAAGAGTAATTCTTCGTTTGATTTCTGACGAGATGTTGTTGTCAGGGTTAATAGCGGAGCCGAGGTAGACAACCTCAAAGTTAATGGTGACGTTCTGTCCGATTCGTCGATGTTGTGTGTACTTTCGTGTTGACAGCATATACTTAGTCTTACCCTAATTTACTGCTAAACCCATTTTTGCCGCTTCCTTCTCTATACTAGCACACGTGGCTATGACATCACGTTGAGTCCTACCAATGATGTCAATATCGTCGGCGTGTGCTAGTAGTTGCACCAATTTTTGGAAAATTGTGCCTCTTAATCAAGAATCAAGTTGAAGTAGTCACATGACAGCGTATCGATTTGGACTTCTTGGGTTCTTTCCATGGATCTACCGAAGTGTGAAAATTTGATCGGTTGTCGACTTTCCTGGCCTAAAACCGCACTGATAAGGGCCGATCAAAGGTTTTAGGCGTTTAAATACTACGGCAGATAGGATCTTGTTGGTGATGTTGAGGAGACTTATGCCTCTGTAGTTGGCCAGTTCAGAGGGTCTCCTTTTTGTTGGATCGGACAAACGATGCTGATGTTCCATTCTTCAGGCATACTTTTATCCGACCACATTTGGTTTATGAGTTGGTGGATGTTACTTACCAAGCCATCTCCGCCAGTTTTATAAAGCTCAGCGGGAAGGCCGTTATTTCCGGCTGCCTTATTAAGCTTGAGTTTAGATATTGCTATCCTCACCTAGGTCGGGTGGTTGGCAGTTTTCGCTGCAGTTGCCAATATTTATTCTGCCTGACAGCGGGATGTTGTTTGTCAACGCCGTTTAATAGTCTGCAGAAGTGGTTCTTCCATATCCTCAGCATCGACTGTGTCTCTACTACAATACTTCCTTGTTCATCTCGACAGGATTCTGTTCGAGCCTTGTATCCTTGGCTTTGACGTTTTACACTTTGGTAAAACTTGCGAACATCGTTCGTAGAGTGGCACCTCTCTATATCCTCGATCGCGCACTTTTGTTGCTCTTTTTTCTTCTTCTCCTTCTTCTCTGCCTATAGAGCTCAATGGCAGCTCTCGTCTTCACCTGCACCTTAGCTTTGTAGGCCTCTTTCTTGGCTGCGAGCATGTGTCGGCATTCCTCATCAAACCAGGGGTTTCTTGCTGGTGTCCGCGTCGGAGCGTGAGCTCATATAAGGCTTATGTTGGCGAATTTGGCTTTGATGCGGATTGTTACAATGCGTTCCCTAATGTCTTGGAAACATAAGACTTCTTGACTAAGTCTGACACTTATAACAAATCCGCATCCGAATAGTCGCTGTTTTTGCTCACTATAACACGGTACATAGTAGATGTCACAGTTTTTCATCCTCTTATTGCCCGGCCCATTCCATCGTATTTCCTGAATGGCAGTAATGTCTGCTTTGTAGCAGTTTAGGGCACCTGCATATCTCCTGTTTAATGTTCTTACATTCGAGGTCCAACTTAAATGTGATATAAGATATAATTGAGGTTGGAGGATGTATGTCCCTGCGCAGGAAGAAATGCCATGTAGCATGTTATTATGAGAATTGGCTGCCATTTTGTAACATTGGACTATTTGAAAAAAAGCTTTATTTAACAATTGATGACATTAAGTTGAAAATGAAATATCAGTCAAATGAACAACTTAACTTCATGAACGTTATTGCTCGTCTAAAGTAATTTTGAATCGTTGCTCCCTAAACAACGGCCTTCAAAATGATTATGCCTTCTTCAATGTTGGCTTTTAAGACTTGCAAGATTTGTGGTTTATTGTGATGAGATTTCAAAAAGCTTTAAAGAAAGAAATATTAGCAGTAACAATGATTCCGCGTTCTTCTGGTGTATACCGCCTTCCATTGCTTGTTGTCAACTTAATTCTTTATCTCTCTACGACATATATGTCGTAGCTCGATGACATTTGACGCCATTTGCAAAAATGATGGCACATTCACATCAAAACAATACTTTTGACAAACCTTTTAGATGTCTTAGAAGTATACACCGAATTAAAGGTTGAAGGTTTGAAGTAAATGAAATAAGAATCGGATTGCTCGTCTTTGAATAGAGTCCGCTAATATCAGTGCATGTTTGGGCGCAATATGAGGACAGTATTCATGATCTAACTTGTACCTAATAGAGGACAAGGACCTGGACTTGTGTAACATATCTCTCAAGCAAATCAGCGGCTGCTAAACCAAGTTAAGATTAGCAGCTATTGATCCCCAAAAAACTTTATTTTTTATGCCACCTTCTTCCTTTTATCATATTTACTGGGGAAGCAAAAATGTTCCACATACGCCATGCAGTCCCATCATTCAATAATTATACATGTATGCCTTTGTATTTTAAATAATATAAACAAAATATAACTTCTGAGTTAAAGTTATGACAGTGAGATGACAACTAAAACAAGCAGATAGAACTGGGTAGCTTCAGCTGTAATTATGTTATACAATGTGCGGCATAATAAAACATTTGTTTGCATAGTTTCGAAAATCATGTCAGGTAAATAACGTCTTAATGCCTATACAATGAATAAACCATATTACCATAAAATTGAGTTTTGGAAAAAAAGTTTAAATCGCAAGAGGCCAAAACGAGGTAGCGTGCTGGCCACTCCAAATTGTCCCTTATTGAGATCTAAAATCAAAGCAAGTCCAATTCATCAAGTTGTGAGAACAACTTTCTTCAAAAAAAACAGGGACCAACATTCCTAGTTGAGGAAATTGCACACCACACACTGAGACTTGCTTTGGGTAAATGCAAAGGCCATTGTTGCAATCCACAGGGACACAAGTTAAATGGATTTCATAATTGGAAAAGAATACAAAGAAGACCTTCTTTGGAAAGTGTTCGGTCATTGTGAAGAATTCGCATCACTGATGGATCGGAAAGTTTAAGGGCAGATGCATGTTTCTTGACTTAGGTCTCAATGGCAGACTGTTTCAGTACGTAATGGCGACTGGCCGGGTTACATTCTATCCTTGCTTGTCGAATGAGACCACTTCCACTCTGCTCATATTGCCGGACCTTGAACTACCAGCTGTCCGTGTCCATAGTTGAAATTAGTGAGTTATTTCCGTGTGTTTGGAAAGTAACCCTAATGACTACGGTTGAAGCATATTCGTGTGCGAAGGGCCATTGATCACAATTTGTTCGGAAAAAAGTATGCCTGAAGATTGCAACCTCATAGAATCGATTGCCCGACCCACAAAAAGGATACCCTCTGAACTGCGCCAACTACAGAGGTACAAGTATTCTCAACATCGCCTATTTGCCGTAATGTATGAACGCGAGAAACAGTTTATCAAGAACCTAAGGACTGTTATCAGTAAGGTTTTAAGCCAGAAAAGTCCAACACTGATCAAATCTTGACACTTTGGCAGTTACTGGGAAAAAAAAACCCTCGACGTCCAAATCGAAAACCACCTATTCATCGAGCCGCATACGACAAGATTTATGGAGACGAAGTATACAAGTATAAGATTATTCTTGAGAAAATTGTGCAAAACAACAGAGACAACACCCGAGGTAAAATCTTAAATGGATTTGTGCAACTATTTACTAGCATACCCCGACGATATTGACACTGGCCGGACACAGCCGCTAGTATAGAAAAGGAAGCGGCAAAAGTGGGTTCAGCAGTAAATGGGGTAAAACGAAGTACAAGGTGGGCCAAAAAAAAAGTCATCATCATGTTTGGCCCTTCAGAATATCGGTTGTGTTTGCGCAGTCGGTGTCGGAGACCCGGGGAATCGGCGACGGAATTCGCGCTACGCCAACACTACATACGAATTGTTACGCAAAAAAACAGACACGATTATTCCGCCTTCTTGGGGAGTGTATCGCCCCATGGCTAGTTCAATTGTATTCTTCATCTCATCTGTCTAGTCCACAAATGTCAAAACAGATTTGACATTGGCGGCCATTTGCAAAAATAAGAGCATCTTCCAATGGGGTGATCTCTTTTGGCCCACCTTGTATACGCTGTCAACACAAAAGAACACACGAATCGACAAATTGGGCAGTATGTCACCGTTGATAGAGGTGGTAAAGGACTTTGTCTACCTCGGCTTCCCTATTAACTCTGGCAACAATACCTCGTAAGAAATAAAATGAAGATTTACTCTTGCCAACAGCTGTTTCTTCGGGCTTAGAAGGCAAGTTAATAGTAAAGCTCTAAGAACTCCTAAGGTGATCCTATATAAGACCCTGATCATCTCAGTAATGCTCTACGGCGCTGAAGCTTTTACCTTATTAAAAGGGGACGAAGTTAATAATTCTTCGTTAAATCTTCAGTCCTGTGTTCATTGCCGGGCTATGAAGATGAGGATTCATTCGAGAAACTTTACAATCTGTACAGTGACATTGACCTGGTCAAAATATATTCCCATTGGAAGTTTAAGATGGCTAGGACATGTAGAGCGAATGGACACCAATACTGCGTCTTAGATTGCCAGCTAGACGTCAAACGCAGTACAGGAAGACCTCGCCTTAGTGGCGCGCATGAGTAGAAACCGACCTTAAAAAACTTGAACAAATGACCGACAATACGGTTCTTGTTGCAACAGGTCCACTGGTGATTTGATGAATCTATGAACCTCGGTGGCGAAAACAAGATCGTTGCACTTGATATTTCAAAGGCATTTGACAAAGTTTGGCAGCAAGCCTTTATTGCCTTTTGCAATCAATGAAACTCTTCTTTTATTGATTAGAAACTATCTCTCAAAACGTTCAATTCAAGTTGTGTTCGACGGTTTCAAGTCTGCTACTCACGAAAAAAAATGCTTGCGTTCCCAGCATCCGTTCTGTCTCCGACACTTTTAATTTCATTTTTATAATTGACATCTTGTCTGCACCTTCTAATCCAATCTATCCCTTTGCTGATGACAGCACTCTCAGCTTATCATATTCGTTTTCTAAGTCACGCCCTTCATCTTCGGACGTGGAACAGAAACGGCAAAATATGTGAAGGTCATTTAATTCCGATCTTGAAAGCATAATTAAATGGGCTAAGTCCAATAGAGTGGAATTTATTGCTTCCAAAACACATCTCTGTCTTCTGTCTTCAAATCGAAACCAAAATTTACAGCCATTATCCATGAATGGCACTTGCATCGCGGAAACCGAAAAACTTTCCATGCTCGATATGTGCGTTAGTAACGACCTTCGTTGGAATGACCGTGTATTTGAAATCGCTAAAAACGCAGCAAACTGTCTAGGTTTCCTTAATCGGTGCAAAAAATATTTCACCCCTTCGTATCTGGCCTCAATATATAAAGCGTACATACGCCCTAAACTTGAGTCCAACGCCCACATCAACGCAAACATCATTGCACCACTGGTTAGGAAGCGTGCGATAAAACCGATAGGAGATCCAACCGTAGCGAACTCTATAGTCTCGCTTAAACATCGTAGGAATATCTCTTGCCTAACACTTTTTTACCCCTATTTTAACAGGAAATGCTCAATTGAAATAGCCAGCTGCATTTCGCCCCTTCAAACATTCAACCGTTATACTCGCCATGCCATGAATGCTAATCAATTCACCCTCAAGCCTATCTTCGGACGTACTAAGAAATATAGAGATTCATTCCTAAACCGAACAACACGAATATGGAATGCTTTACAAAACTCAGTCTTTCCTCTCCATTACAATTTACAAAAATTTAAAGCCGATACACAATTTACTTAATGCCCGCGCTGTGCCAAACACTATAAGGGTATTCATAAACCCTTAGCGCGTGCTAATTATAAAAAAAAAGTGCGCAACTGGAGGCAGTTACCAGGCCTGTTGTTCGAAGCCCAATTTATTTCCGGACTGGAGCGCCCCCTCAGTAAGTAAGTACATAACTACTTTAAGAATTATACTGAATTTTTAAAATGGCTTATTATTGCCAAATAAAGTAATCACCTAAGTTGTGATCTTTAAAGCGATATAGGACTACAATGCTAAGTCGAACTGATCATAACCAAATAATCTTTATTAACGTTCTAAGCAATACTTTAATTATAATAAAATAAAAAAAGGAAAATCCACATAATACATTCGTAAGTAATTTTTTGTTTGCATGTGTATATGACAAATTAGATAAAATTAGGTTTATGATTCATCAGTGAAATGCTGCGAAAATGGTTTACTACATACAATGTTTGCTAGTGATAAGCGAATATGTCAAAAGAATCAAAATCATCATTATCAAATCGTCATTATTATTTCATTTACTATTTATACATATTTTATCTCTCATTCACGATTATTTTTACCGATAATAATTTAAACAAAAAACTATAAAACTGTTTGTTAAACAAAAAAAATATTGATTAGCTCTTTTCAGTGTCAAGTAGCATTTTATCAGAAGAACCTTTCACTTTGTTTTTCGCCCTGCAAAACAACTATCAAAATTATGCGAATGCGATAATAATTATAAAATATATACTTAACATTTAGATAAGATTTTGGAAAATAAATGGAAGGTTTGGAAATTACGTTAAATCGCATGCACTTTGGACATGGTATTCAAGTGGTGTACTAAATCATAATCTATCAAATTGTTAGTGGTTGCTAGGCTCCTCCTTTAGTAAACAAATTAACTTGATTTTAAATTATGTATTATAAATATTTAAAAACAAAAATAATTAGGTAATGATTTTATAATTATTTTGATTAAATGACTTGGCTAGGTTGAAAAAACAAATAAAAGGTCCGACACAACTGGAACAAACTTTCACAGATATTTAACGGGTGAATTTTTAAGCGTAGTTTTAAAAAAAAAAATCGAATAAAAAACTCAAATTTGCATCAAATGTTCAAAATTTGTATTGTAATCGATAAATAGACCTTTCCCATATACGTTTCAAAGACAACTTTATGTAAATGTTGTCCCCGGCTCCGTTTCAAATGGTCCATTCGGAAGGTCCAATTTTGCGTCACTTTTTCGAACATTTTGGCCTGTATTCCCCGAATTACGAGTGTAAGGATTCAATCGTGTTCGGCTTCTATACATAGACTAACGACTTTACATAACCCCACAAGAAATAATCAAGAGGCGTTAAATCGCATGATCTTGGCGGCGAACTCACTGGACTATTGCATTGCGAGAGATAATTCATCCGTCAACATTTCCATTTTCTCACGAGCTGTGTGATATGTGGCACCGTCTTGATGAAACCACATTTCAACCAAGTTCAACTCAGTCAACTCGATATGGCTCGATATCGTTCACCGTTGACGGTAACGTTTCTTCCACGGTCCTCTTTGAAGAAAAATGGACAGATGATGCCACCAGCCCATAAACCACACCAAACTGTCATAATTCTTGTATGGCACGTGGCTGTTCACCGCTCCAGATGCGACAGTTTTGCTTATTTACGTATCCGTTGAGCCAGAAATGAGCCTCATCGCTGAACCCAATTTTTTGATAAAACAGCGGATTTTCATGGAGCTGTTCTAAGGCCCATTCACCAAAAATTAGACGTTGTGGTAGGTCATTCGGCTTCAATTCTTGCACAAGTTGAATTTTATAGGCTTTCAAACCCAAATCGCCCAAATGCTGAGAACGGCGAGGAATTGAAATTTCACGATCTTCATTAACATTGGACACTACGACTGCAATATTCTCTTTGCTACGCACTAGGGTGACCGCAAAAAATCGATGAATTTTGTTCGTCTGGACCCCACAAAACGCTTCCTCTTTCCAGATATAAAGATAGCCGAAAGCTCGATTAAACGACGTTAACCCATGCCGCTCGTCGCTCAAAGTTTAAAGAAATCTAAATTTTTGGCCAAAAAGCTGACATATGAAGCCATAACTCCAGAACGGTAAATAACAAAAACACGCTTAATATCTCAAAAGAAAGCTAATGTTGTTCTTCAAAATTTATATTCTATATATAATTGTTGTTATTTTAAGTCAAACTGAGTTACAACAGTCTTTGACACCAAAAACGTGACCCTGGACCCTAAGAATTTTACGGATTTTTACACAATGTGTCTCCGAAATAACATTTTTTTTGTTAAAAAGTATTTCGGAACTCAATTTTCAAAAATGAAGATCCTTTTGTTCAAATTTAATATTTTGCTATATGGGAATTACCTGTCTAGTTTACCAAAGAAAGACCCGTTTGACCCGTTTAGGGATTGTGATTTTACTTCAGCCTCATTCAGTTTCATTTGCAAGGGGCGTTAAAGAGATTTTAAACATGAAATTGACCATTTTGTTAGATCGATGTTAGGTGGTGTGGTTGTCCATTGGGACGGTAAACTTTTACCAAGTGTTTTAAAAAATGAACAATGTGAGCGAATAGCTATTGCTATTTCATATGGCGAAAAGGAACAGTTCCTGGGAGTTGCTGTAACAGCAAACAGCTCTGGAAAGCAGCAAGCCGTATCCATATATGTACGCCTACATGATGTTCCTAGCTTAGCGTCACCATATCTTGGAAATTCTGTTAAGAGGCGTACGATACAAAAATGGGATCAACCACTGGACCTCATCCTGACATTTTTAAGAGATTCCTCACTGCGTGGCCCAAGATAGACAAAGGAAAATACGACACAGGTATCAGTGACAATCTAATATAAAAGTAGCTTACTCCAGAATTGCAAATGTTACTGCAGAATTCGAGACCAAATTAACTGAGAGCCACACCGAGATGACTTGAAGGAGCTATTGCAGTTGGTTCTCGTATTTGTTGGATCACCAGACGGCAATGTTGTGGGTTTTCAAACTACATCAGCCATTCATCAGTCTAGGTGGATAGCAAAGGCTATTTACTGCTTAAAAATGTTCTTTTTTCGTCGTCAATTTAAGATGTCTAAAGAAGAAAGTTCTGTGCTTGCCATTTCTGTTTTCCTAGTTAAAATTTATTGTAAAGCTTGGCTCAATGCTCCAAAAGCTCATCTTGCACCAAAGCAAAATTAAGGTATTTTGCATAGCCTGTTAGACTATAAAGAATGTAACAACGACATTGCAGAAATAGCCCTGACCAAATTATAGAACCATTTGTGGTATTTGAATGCAAAGTTGGTGGGATTATCGTTTTTTATCCCACCATTACAGACGATGAAAAGTTGTTAATGGCTAATAAATTGCTCAGTAGCATGAACCATCAGAGCACGCTAGGGTTGTAAATCCAAAGGTAGGAAAAAAATTAAAAGAGGTAGTTGATGGATGATTGGTAAATTTACTTACCAAAGAAACGTTTACATTATTTGACCGATTTAATATATAAACAGATTTCCTAAGACAACATCCAAACACCTGGCCTCAAAATAATGACTTCCAAGAAGGATTAAAAATTGTTACAACATTAAAAGTATTTAATGATATGGCTGAGAGTGCTGTTAAATTAAAAACCGAATTGAACAACCTTCTGACAAAGATGAAGATGACGGTCGATTATGACGACCATAATATGGTCGTAACAAACCGTCCACATTTTTCACAGAGCACAAATTTTGATAATAAATTTCAATAATTTGCATTCGTTGCTCGTTTGTAAGTCTTTCCATGATTAAATGGCAGAGTATAGTGAAAATTTTTCGCTTTGACGTTTGGACGCTATTACTAACCAGTGCTGCCAACCTGAAAAACTTAACTCTAAAAAAAATCACCCGTTGAGAAGCGTTTTGTGTGTAATTGAACAGTTTTATGCTCTAGAAATAGTAAATATGATAAAACACGGTATAAACTAAGACCGCTCTCTGACATATCGATACGGTATCCGTAATCGGTATTTCTTACCTTACCGAGAGGATACCGATACCGCTTTTGTCTGATCACGTGATTAACTTTGCACAATCATCGGGAGCAACAGTTATTCTACCAAGAGCATCACATCCGTGGAAGTATAAACAAATTATTTACAAACAAAACATATGTGACGGTTTTTTTTTAGAGATTTCAGTACTCCACTAAATTGTAGATGTACAACAACTAACGGCTTTGCGACTGTAGAGCAAAGTGTTAAAGAGGACCCGAATGAATCGATTCGCCACAGCACAGCAATTGGAGCTTTGTCCATCAACTTTATGGCAGATTGCGCAATGACCTTGGCTTACGACGTTACAAGATCCAGCTTTTGCAAGAATTAAAGCCGCGAGACCATGCAATGCGTCGTGATTTTGGTGTATGGACCGAAAATGAGATTGATCTCAATGCTGAGTTTCATCGCAAAATATTGTTCAGTGATGAGGTTCATTTTTGGTTGACTGGCTACGTCAACAAGCAAAATTGCCGCATTTTCAGTAAAGAGAATCCACATGAGACCCTTGAGACGCCATTACAAACTCAAAAACTGACTGTTTGGTGTGCTCTATGACTGGTGGAGTCATTGGGCCATACTTCTTCCAAAATGATACTGGAGAGTCAGTTACAGTTAATGGAAACCGGTATAGAGCCGTGATAACCGACTATTTTGTTCCCGAATTGGATGGCATGAATGTGGAGAGACGTGGTTCCAACAAGACGGCGCTACATGCCACACAGCGCACGTAACAACCGATTCATTGAAGAAAACATTCGATGGGCACATAATTTCGCGAAATGGACCTGTCAATTGACCACCAAGATTGTGTGATTTGACACCATTGGATTATTTTGTTTGGAGATATGTCGTCTATGCCAACAAACCAGAAACGTTAGGGGACTTGGAAGCCAACATTCGTGACGTTATTGCCGACATAGGGCCCCAAATGCTCGAAAAAGTGGTTGACAATTGGACCTCTAGACTTCGAACCAGCCGCGGCGGCTACATGCCCGAAATCATATTTAAACATTAATGGCATAAAATTATGTTTCCAATAAAGCCAAATTGACGGACATTAAAACGTTTTTCTTGTGTTTTATTTCAATTCGAAGTGATTAGCTAATCAGTGACTAACTTTGACATTTGCGCGAGCATTTCTTAAGGGGAAAACTGCCAAGGTAGTCATTGATTAGCTAAGTACTCATGAAATGAGTATCAAAATGACATTTGACTAATTTTATTAAAATCTTTAACGAGCCATCAAACACCACTTTATTTCCGAGTTAATGGAATTTATTTAATAATTAACACAAATTTCGCAGATGCAACATAATAGCAATTAAAAAGTTTTCACGATATACGAGTACAACTTGTTTTGTTGTGTGCGCCATAGAATAGAAATTCTAAAAGAAAAAGAATGTAAACAAAAACGTATTTAGTTGTAAAAAGCTTTATCGTTCAAAACCCCAAAATAAAACAACAGAGTACACCTTACTGTGGACTAATCCAAATAAACAGATCACCATCTCTTTTCAGCATGCACATCAACCGCACAAGCACTCAAAAGAAACGTCAAAATGCACAGTGTAAGGTGGAATCTTGCAGAACTTTTATGACCGAGTCAACCATCGCTCCAAGTGCCGAAGCGTATGTGTGAACAGTGTGGAAACTCAGAAACGAAAGAAAAGTGCACACCAAATTCTAAACATTCCGATTTCAACCAACAGACAAACGAAGACAACAATAGTCCCCAATTAGCACCATTTCGCCCCCATATCTAGACAGAGCGAGACAATTAGCCGTGCCCCAGAAGCCGCGGGACAAAAACAGAAATATATATATATGTAATTGTAAACCTCTCAACACAACCGATGAAATCGATTGAAGAAAATTCTTATGCAAAAAGTGAGTAATAAAATTAACAATTACTCGTGACAAAAAAAAGAGCCAACGAAATTAAATCGCCCTCGAACTTACATATTCCAAATAGCCATGGATTTGATCATCTGTACTCCCCTCAGCCATTTTTCTTGCAGTGCAGGGCGTGAGAAGTTATATTTTCTTTTATTTTTCTAACTATCTACCGATACCGAATGAACTGTTTTAAGTTCTCGTTCACTCACTCTGCACAGCACACAAATATATGGCAAACACAGACCGAATACAAAATAGGAAAATTCTTTTGCGACAGACGTTTCTTTATTAACACTACGACTACACTTGTGAAATTAATCGAAAATGAAATTTTCTAGTACACCGATGGGAAACTTGTTTTCGTAAAAAGCCGAGCAACCGCAACGTTCGACGTTGCACTTAAAGGCTTTTACAAAAAAAAAAAAAAAAAATTCCGCAGGGCGACCCTTCCAAAGTGACAGCACGAGCACTCAACCGTTTTGAGTGCGAGCATAAAATAAATGTCATACTGCACGATTTTCGGAGTGGGAAGTAGGAAAGCTTTTTAACTTTGTGGTGGCTATTGTGAATTGAGCTAAAGTTATTGCGGCGGCATTTTAATCACAATGCGGGAATAAATTGTGAATGAAATATTATAGAGATGGGTATTGTGTGAGTTGTCATTACTTGTAAATAGTAACAATTAACTATTAACACAAAAATAAATAATAGGGGTATTCATGAAACGTCGGAAAGTCGTCGTAAATAAAATTACGACGTGATAAATGAACTGTCAAAATTTGTATGGGAAAAAATTTCCAACAATATCGGAATTTTCTCAAAGGAATTGGGTGCGTAAACTGAGGTGGTAAAAGTTGTAAACTTTTGAAATCCTATTTTGACATTTAATCAGGCACTTTCACGCATCAAACGTATGCGCTAAACTTAAAAAAATTATCGAAAACGGAAAGAGAACGTTAAGAAGAAAATTCTATCAATAAATAAATTACTAAAATGAGATTGAATTCAGTGGGTTACCGCATTATTTAGTGGTGCAGTTTTAGGGTCGTTCATGAAAGTTCGTCGTAAAATTATGATCTTTCGCACATAATAAAATTACAACGTTGCATGAATACCCTTAATGTCAGCCGTATTTATTAATTTTCTTAAAATGTGTCTCAGATGTTGTTTAGTTTACCATGCTTAAATATTTAAATTGTTAAATTGTTGCTTAAATTCTTATCTATAATCGATTTTCCATTGCTGATTAACTAAACAATGAATGTTTCAAAAATCTAGTACAAAAAAAGTGAAAATCTATGTCATATGGTCGTTTTTTTCTACAATACTTAATGTTCTTAAAGGTGTTTTTTTTACCCCGATCTCTTTGAGGCAAATGCCTTTGCAACCCTCTGATAAATAACGCATAGCGTAGATATTGTCTAAATCCGTGAAAAAGGGTATAATGGAATGTTTAAAGAATTATATTGTAATGTAACAGTAGATTATATACAGAGTATATTTATCTATCTATCTTTGTAAGTAGATATACTCTGTAAGTATAATATACATCATATCGAGCCCAATATCTAATAGCAGCCATCACTTGGAGATTAGCAGAAATGTGACCATCACTATTTGATCCTTCAAGATCGGATGTTCAGTACATTTACAAATCATTTACAGAAGAATTGTATCTTGAGCGCATTTTTATTAATTTTTTACATTTTCAACACAGAAACTCAAAATAAATATACAAAAATATTTAGATGGAAATTCTCAGATCTGTCAAAATCCATTTTAAAATGTCTCTAAACAACCTCAAAACGCGGTTGATCGTGTTTCAATATAGCAACGTTGCTTAAATGTAAAAATCGAATATAGAAACCGATTTTGCGTTTAAGTGATACACTTCGAGGTGTTTTAAAGCTAAACAACCTCTACACATCTATATATATAAAAATGGATCTTGGTTTGTTCGGATGCTTAAAACTCGAAAACGACTGGACCAAATTGGATACTTCCTTCTGCGGATTTGTTCGTAATTGCTCCGCGAAGGTTTAGGAAAAAAGAAAAATTGAAAAATTCTCAACAGGTGGCGCTGTAGGCGGTCATTCCATTTGATAACACAGTAATAAGAAATAAATAAATAATTTATATGGCAAAACAACGTTTGACGGGCCAGCTTGTTCTTAATAAATATGGCCGTGTGTGTCTTACAATTTAATTTCAATTTAAGGAATCATTGCTCAAGAAACTTTGTTTTTCGCAATCGGGTATTGGTCTTATTGCTGTTTGCCTTCTTTATAAATTCCACGGGTTAGGCATCCACAAACATACGATAAGATGAGAGCAGGCCGGCCCGGCAGATGGTCAGACCAAATTTCCACATTAATGCTAAAGACCAACAAATTTCGAGACAAAGTCGAGACACATTATCTTTTTTCATCGACTTCAAGGCCGCGTATGTTAGAATCCATTGCCTAGATCTTTATAAAGCGATGTAGTTTATACTTTATACCATGGGATTTATGGTTTTTTAATTATTTAACTATTATTATTGATATTAATAATTTATTTAAGCTCCAACTTTAGCCATTTATTCCAAATTTAACATTTTTGCCAAATTTTAATAAAAAAAAAACCGCCATATTAATAAACACTAAATAACCGTGTTAGCGGTTCTTATCAAAAAATGATAACGAACGGATAAGTTAACTCAACTAAATGCATAAGGAGCGGAAATCTTTTTAGAATTGAGAGATGACGTTTCGGTTTAAGATTACAAAATATTTTGTTTCTATTTCATTGACTTAACATATATACATACAAATTACTCACATTATTGCATTGTGTTTTATTATACATATACTAAGATAATATGTATTATTTGAAATACTTTTTGAAAAAATGTTTCCAAGTTCTGTCGTGACTTATTATTGATGTATATAAGCAAGCTCTTAGGTTTGTGTGAGAGTATATGCAACTATGTACATTGATTTTGACTGTTCGGCTCACAAAACGCGTATGAGAGCCGAATGACATACAATTTTGTTCAGACCTAAAATGGTGAAAAATATGTTTGTATTGTTTTTTAACCTTGTTCTACCGCACAAACTCGGTTGAAGAAATTCAACTACCGGTCCCCCAAAATCCAGTTTTATAAAGGGTGATCCAAGTAGAGATACTTTTTTCAATAGCCTTTTTTGACAGATCACGTGTGAGTCGTGTCATGCTGTCATGTTATTTTTGTTTAGTATTGTTTGGCATTTCATAATGGAAAGACTTACGCGTGAACAACGTTTACAAATTGTTCAACTTTATTATGAAAATTCACGTTCTGTGATGAATGTGTTTCATGCACTTCGCTCAACTTATGGTCAACATAATCGGCCTACTGAGCATACTATTCGCAACACCATCACCCATTTTGAGACCCAGCATTCATTATTGTATAATATTCGACCGAATAGACCACGTCCAACGGTTTGGTGTGGTTTATGGGCATGTGGAATCATCGGTCCATATTTCTTTAAAAATTATGCCGGTGCGAACGTAACCGTCAATGGCGACCGTTATCGTGCCATGATAACCGACTATTTGATGCCTGAAATTGAAGCTCGTGATCTCGGCGACATTTGGTTTCAGCAAGACGGCGCCACTTCCCACACATCGCATCAATCAATAGACTTATTGAGAGAACATTTCGGTGAGCACATAATTTCACGTTTTGGGCCGGTCGATTGGCCACCAAGATCGTGTGATATCACACCGTTAGACATTTTCCTGTGGGGATATGTAAAGTCAAAAGCTTATGCCGACAAACCCGCTTCGATTCAGGCTTTGGAGGAAAACATCACGCGTGTCATTTGCCAGTTACCAGTCGAAATGCTCGAACGAGTGATCGAAAATTGGACTCAACGGATGGACCATCTGCGACGTAGCAACGGCCAACATTTGATAGACATAATCTTCAAAAAATAAATGCCAAAGAATGTTCTTTCAAATGATAATAAACATTCTCCATTAAATTTGAATTTTCTGTGTTTTTTTTTTCTTTAAAAAAGTAGGGAACCTCGAAATGGATCACCCATTACCAACTGAACAAACATCGTGTGCCGAGGGCCAACATTGATTTTGGTTATTGATGTTAAAAATAAAAAAATAAAACTGTGACTATAATAACATTTAATCCGGAATTTAGAGGATTCGTTGTCCATGTGAATTATAAGGATTTTCCAAAACTGAAAAATGAGTTAAGAACTTTTTGGGTTAAAACTGTCCGGTTTGCCTGCTCAGGCCGCCTGCGTAGTTATAACTGAACGTGTGTATGATAAAGTTGTCAGTTTTTTTGGACTAACCGCCTAAGCAGGCGGTCGGAGAAAAATCGAAAATTCAATCGTTTGCCTGTTCAGTCCGCACTTTGCCTGTAATGTAGTTATTAAAAAAAACCGGAGCGTGTGAAGCATCAGGCATTCAGGCCGTCAGTTTAATGTGACATTTTCGATTAATATGGCTAAACATTGTCTCGAAGAATTCATAGACATATAGCGTAGTGAATCTGTTGAAACTTACTTTAAGGTCTTCATAGCTTCTTCCTGTAGCCAGAAAACTTAAAGTTGCAGTAAGTCTTTAGTGCGTGGAATGGCCATTTTCATCACAGTATCTTTTTTTTTAATTACTGGTGCAACCAACGAAAGGAGCTATAAATACGTTGGCGCATAAATATGTAAATAATTATGCCTGTCTTTAGAGGAAAACCTAATTTTGTTTAACAAATTCACATGCGAAAATGTTTGTCTTTTTTTAACCACTCCTTACACCACATTTTACGATTTTATTAGAAATATTTATTGCTAACAATAAGCCCACAGTGTCAAGAGCGTCATCCGTAGATGCCATGTTTATCGAACGTCAAAAACACACAAATTGATGTGCCTCACATATTTACCGGAGCGTGTGAAAGCGCTATGGTGGTCCGGTAAAACTGAACAGACGCCCTGAACTGCCAAACCGGACAGTTAAAACTGCGTGTGTGTAGCCACCTTTATGTGGAATTGTTTCAAACAATAATAGTAACACAGATATTCAATTTCATTCAATTTGACCAATAAAATAACAATTTTCCTTATATTGCCTAAATTTAAAAATTCTTTATATGGATTTTCTGAAAAAAAAACTGGATACGCAGTTTTGTTGGCACTACTGTTTTTATAGTTCATAACGGGTGATCAATCAAGAGGTTTTTTTTTAAAGGGGTTTTTTTGACAGATGGCGCGTCAGTCGTGTCAAGTTGCCACCTGTTCATACCCTATCACATAGGGGTATACTAGTTTTGATACATAGTTTGTAGCATAGAGAAATAACGTAGGTAGATATACCTAAAAGTATATAGATCGACTCAGAATCGCCAGCTAAGTCGATTGAGTCATGTGAATGTCTGTCCGTCTATCCGTTATTCCGTCCGTCCGTCAGTAGGTCACCGGTTTTTAGGCCTTAAATTTTGAGCTAGGATAATGAAATTTGGCATATGTGATCCTTGTAGTGTAAACATTTTTAAAATCCACTCACTGCCACGCCCACTTTTTAGAAAAACTTATTTTAAGTCAAACGGTTAAAAATTTTGAAAATATTTAGACAATATTTAGACAATCTCAATATCTATATTTCGTCCATATAAAGTTTTTTGCCACGCCAACTTTTTGGGGGCGTTTTCCTACAAAACCCATTTGCATACCCTACCCCAAGGCATATGAAATAGAAAAACGTTGTTATTTGTCGAAACATAAAATATTTTCGACCAACATTTTGAGGCCATTTCATATGATGAATGCGTGTACATTTGTACAAGAAAAAGGTGACAGAAGATGCATACAAGAAAGCGCTGCAGCGCATATCAAGGGCAGCAAGAGAAGAGTATCGAGCCAGGAGAGGGGAGGAAAAGAAGACCCTGCGTAGAAAGAAGAGGGCTTACGCAGCTTCCCAGCTTAAGGAGATCGAAGAGTCGCGCAATCGTAACAACTTTCGGAGGTTTATAAAAAGGTCAAACAACTGGCTGCTGGCTACAAAACCGGAACACAGGCTCTTCATGACAGCGAAGGTAACCTGGTCACCGAAGCGCAGGGAATAGTAGATGTGTTTAAGAAGCATTTGCAAGTACTATCGAGGCATATTTCTGCTTAACGTCGCATACATGATCCTATCCAACGTACTAAAACCGTTCTGCAACACACTAATCGGCACGTACCAGTGTGGCTTCCGGCCCGGCAGATCGACTATAGACCAAATGTTCACACTGAGGCAAATCCTGGAAAAGACCAACGAATTTCAAGTCGAAACTCACCACCTATTAATCGACTTCAAAGCTGCGTATGATAGCATACATCGTCAGGAGCGATGGTGATGGCCGAATTCGGAAACCGATTCAGCTCTGTCGCGTGACGCTGGAAAGCACGCGCTGCAAAGTGCAGTTTGGAAGTAGCTCCTCCGAAATATTCCAAACATGCACCGGATTTCGGCAAGGAGACGCGCTGTCTTGTGACTTCTTTAATCTCGTACTGGAGCAGATAGTGCGAAAATGAACATTTTCCCATGGGCAGGTGCTAACACGGAAGGCACCATTTTCAACAGGTCGGCCCAGCAGTTGGACTATGCGGACGATATTGACATCATCGGTCGCTCCCAGCGTGCCGTGATAAAAGCGTTCACGGCGATTGAAGAACAGGCAAAATCTGTTAGCCTTGAAGTAAATGAGGACAAGACCAAGTACATGCTATCAACAAACAAACAAGCATCTGTCCACCGCCTAGGACAAAAAGTCACTATTGATAGCAGCAATTTCTAGGTACCTCGGAGTAAACATAGACTCCACGAATGACACCCTAGTGGAGATCCGGCGAAGAATTACCCTGGGAAACCGTTGCTACTTCGGTTTGGCGAAACAACTGGGTTCAAAACTCCTAACTCGAAGGACCAAATGAATGCTCTACAAAATCCTTATCCTGCCAATTCTGCTTTATGGCGCCGAGTGCTGGACGATGAGCAAAAAGGGAGAGCTGATACTGGGCCCCTTCGAAGGAAAAACAATTCGGCGGATTTTTGGTCCTGTGTGCGAGGAGGGCGAATGGAGGAGAAGATACAACCGCGAACTCTATGAGCAGTACCCCAAGATTTGGATGAAGTCCAAAAAGCCAAAACACGTCGTGGACAATAATGCTCCAGCTAAGAGAATCTTCGAATCCCAGCCCCCAGGTTCGAGTAGGCAAAGAAGACCGAACCTCCGTTTCAAAGACCAAGCCATGCCAGAGCGCTTGGTCTAGAGAACTGGAAGCAGCGAGCCCGGGATCGTAGAGGATGGAAGGCCGCAGTGTCTCAGGCAGAGACTCTTCGCGGGTTGGGAGCTCGATAAACAAACAAAATTCTCAATACGAAGCTTGAAAAAAATTCGGTCAAGCCGTTTAGTCTGGAACGGAATTTCGAAAACCACTTTTTTGGGTTTCGCTATCATCGTAATGTTTGAATCAATCAAAGTCACGAAGTCAAACATTTTCACGACAACAATATCATTCTCTCTGTAAGAGAAAGAAAAAAATAGTCCGGTCGACTTGAATAAACGCTCAGAATTAGATTTTGTTTTCTTACTTTGAGTGGCTGCCACATCCACAGGTTAAGGATGACTGTAAAACCGAACTTTAAGTTTGATGGCATGGATGCTGGTCCTGTATCAAAGTGGATGGAAGGTTGTCTTGTCATAGACAGAAGGTAAGAAACTAAAAAGTGTCTAATCATCTAGTCCTTTTGGATTGCGTTGTATAATAAAAGATCTATTGGCGGTAATTTCGTGACAAACATTTTTAATGAAATGAACATTTTCCCATGCCTTACCTTTACAGCTTATGTGACTTAAACTGTCGATTCGCAATAACCGACGTTAAATCCCATGAATACAATTCGTTAGATATGCTTTATAAGGTGTATATTGTAATCCACGTATTTTTCAAGCAATTGTAAATGATATATAATTGCTTTCAGAGTGGTTTTCAATTATATTTTATTAAATTGAGGCTGTGACAACAAAGCTTGACAACACCTAACCTTTTAACATTAAATAAACGAATTACAACGTTTAGTTACCTTAACAAAATCCACAAAAAAATGAAGGTACCTTGCACGTATGTAGAATGTATATATACGTTCACAAACATATACAAACAGCTAATCTGGAAATCCCCAACGATATAATAAAGTTTCCAACAAGTTGCAGCATTTCAAAGTATTATCACTTAAAGCAGCAATTAGAAATTACTAACAAAACAATAATTATTTTGATCGCAATAGCTCACTGCAGGGAACGTTGCCGCCGAACGTGATGGAGATGTTATCAAGAGGCTAATTCATGAAATACATTATTTTGCTCCTTTTTTGCAATTATAATTTAATATTTGTTTATTCATTGGAAGCTGTGAGCGCCACTTGACTCAACTCATTAGAACCAAGTGGCCAAGTGGGTAAGTGAAATGTATAGATGTACACTTACAATTAGGCTCGTATACTTTCAAGTTGCTTTCAAGTGGAAACATAAAAGAAACGTATTAAGTAGTTGGTAAAACACCAATTAGTTACTATAAATATGGGTGATTTAGGGCATTATTTATTGTTAGATGAGATAAGTACTCTGTTTGACAAGTGAAATATTCGATAACTTATTTAAGCCTTATTTAAGATAAGGCAGAGAATACCAATAACTTTAGTCATTGGACTATCTTCTAATCAGCCAAAAGATTTATCCTTTTTTTAAAAGATTTTAAGACTTTAAAGTTAAAAATATCGATTTGACCCTTACCAACTATCGGTGATAGACTTCAAGATTTTGACTACACAATATGTCAGGTAGATGGTTGGGTGTTGTAGAACGAGGGTAGACTCTGATTGGCCTTAACTTAGCAATGCCCAATGGTAGCAACTATGACTATACATCAAATGTGCTTATTTTTTACCTCCAAGTGGTAACCATCGGGTACTTGTCTCATCCATCCGGATTTGACTTGCTCAACGATAAGTGCGAGTGTTGATAACAACACGTAAAACAGCAACACTATAATCACCTGGTCAGAATGGCGCGGAATGAATACCCGGTCTGCCGTCCCAGGCGAACCTAGATAAGCTGGTTCGACATATTCGGACAACAGGTTATCTAGGAATTTCAAGGGTAAGTCAGGCTCCTTGAACAGAGATGGTGGCGGAGGAAAAGAAAGGTCAACGGCAGCGCTAAATCCTGTAGTGGATACTGATGGCCCCGTGTCTTAGGGGTATCTAATAAATTGGAACTGGCCCTCCAGGTTGGGGGTTGTACTCTACTACTACCCACCCATGAAAAAAACCATTTTGTTACGTAGCAACCAATAGCCTCGGAAAGGATTGATATTATTGTTGACGACCCTGCTAAACGAAAGAAGGACAACGACGTTCGTATCTGCACCTGGAGTGTGAGAACAGGAGCGGTGCAGGCGAACACTTAGCGGAAGCCCTAAACTGTTGCAAAGCAGACATTACTGCCATCCAGGAAATATGATGGAATGGGCCGGGCAAAAAGAGGATGAAAAACTGTGACATCTACTATGAACCATGTTATAGTGGCAGAAACAGCGACTATTCGGATGCGGATTTGTTATTAGTGCTAGACTTAGACAATATGTCTTATGTGTCCAAGACATTAGCGAACGCATTGTCACAATCCGCATGAAACCCTAATTCGCCAACACAAGTCTTATATGCGCTCATGCTCCGAAAGAGGAAAAATATGAAATAGATAAGGATTGCTTCTACGAGCTCCTTGACAAACCAATGAGCGACTACTAAAGTACGATCTTAGAATCGTGCTGGGAGATTTTAACGCAAAGGTAGGAAGAGAAGACATCTTTATCAGTATTGTCAGAAAGCACAGCCTATACGACAACACATCTGGTAACGGACTTAGGCTAGTCACTATAGCCAGCACACGGTTTCCTCGCCTCAATATCCACAAGTGGACATGGCGGTCTCCAGATCAACGAACAGTCAACTAAATTCATCACATTGCGATAGACAAGAGGCCATCCAGTATTTTGGATATCCAAACATTCCGAGGGGCTTATATCGACTCGGACCACTACCTTGTTGCAACCTGCGGATATCCACCACGCCACACCAAACCAACAATACTGTGAAAAAAATTAATGCCGAAAGACTGCAATCGCCAGAGACCGCCAAGACCTTCGCGCAAAGCGTATCCCTTAACCACTCGATTCACACCATACCACCAGCATCTAACGTCGAAGAACAATGGCAACGATGCCAACAAGCCATTAGATCGGCCGCAACTGATTTATCATGTTTTCCGCGGCCACCAGCAAGAAACCCCTGGTTTGATGAGGAATGCCGACAGATGCTCGCAGCCAAGAACGAGGCCTACAAGGCTAAGCTGCAGGTGAAGACGAGAGCTGCCATTGAGCTCTATAGGCAGAGAAGAAATGAAGAACACCGGTGTTTCAGAAAAAAGAGCAAGAAAAGCGATCCATGGAGGATATAGAGAGGTGCCACTGCAGGAACGTTGTTCGCAAGTTTTACCAAAGTGTAAAACATCAATGCCAAGGATACAAGGCTAGAACAGAATCCTGTCGAGATGAATAAGGAAATATCGTAGCTGAGGCACAGTCGATGCTGAGGATATGAAAGAACCACTTCTGCAGACAGTTAAACAGCGATGACAAACAACATTCCGCTGTCAGGCAGAACGAACCATTATTGGCAACGACAGCGAAAACTGCCAACCACCCGACCTAAGTGACCCAGCTTATAAAGCTGGCGGAGATGACTTGGTAAGTAACATCCACCAACTCATAAGCCAAATCTGGTCGGATGAAAGTATGCCTGAAGAATGGAACCTCAGCATCGTTTGCCAGATCCACAATAAAGGACACCCTCTGAACTGCGCCACCTACAGAGGCATAATTCTCCTCAAAATCGCATACAAGATCCTATCTGCCGTAATAAGTGAACGCCGTTTAACAACTGATCGGCCCTTATCAGTGTGGTTTTAGGCCAGGAAAGTCCACAACCGATCAAATTTTCACACTTCGGCAGATCCTGGAAAAAAACCCAAGAAGTCCAAAGCGATACCCACCACCTATTTATCGATTTCAAAACCGCATACGACAGCATTTATAGAGACGAACTATACAGAGCCATGTCTAGTTTTGGTATACCGCCCAAACTCTTCCGTTTGTGTAGGTTGACGATGGAGAATTCTCGTTTCTCCATCAGGGTCGGAAACGACCTCACCGACACATTCATACCAACAAAGGATTTAAGGAGATGCGCTGTCATGTGACTTCTTCAACTTGATTCTTGAGAGGAATGTGGAAAACACCCAAGCCAACACCAGAGGCACAATTTTCCAAAAATCGATGCAACTACTAGCATACGCCGACGATATTGACATCATTGGTAGGAAAAATATTCGGTCCCGTTTGCGTTGAAGGACTATGGAGACGAAGATTCAACCACGAACTATACGAGCTGTAAATCTTGGACGTTTAAGATGGCTAGGACATGTAGAACGAATGGATACCAATACTCTTGCTTGCAGAGTCTTTGATTCCCAACCAGACGTCGGACGCAGTATAGAGGAAGACCTCGCCTTAAGTGGCGTGCACAAGTAAAAAACCGACCTCAACCAACTTGGAGTGCGCAACTGGAGGCAGTTAGCTAAGGACCGGTCTAATTGGTTGGTTGAGGTTCATCCCGGACTGTAACGCCACTTAAGAAGAAGAAGATATGTCAGGTATGTAAACATCCATACACAAAACAAATACCACGCAATGTACGCAACACGTCACAAACATGTAAAAGTTGAATCAACAATACCAAATTCGAGTTTTTTTCATATTTTATAAAACAATAATTATTTCCTTTTAATGTTACTTAATTATTTTGTTTTGATTGTTGCGTGGTGTAGAAAGAGTCTAGTCACTGATCGGCTCTTTAGTTTGTATTGTGTGTCTGTGTTTATTGTGGCAAAAACCTCGGAAAGAAATGATTTTATTGTTGACGACAATGCTAAATGACAAAAAAGGAAAGTTAAAACGCTTAAGAGAAAAGGTGCAGCCGAACAACTTCTATAAGGTAAATAAAACTGCCATCAAGGAAATACGATGGAATATGGCGGGCAAAAGGAAGGTGAAAAACTGTGACAATTACCACGGTCCATGTTACATTTGATCAGTGTACAGAAACAGCGACTATTTGGATGAGTGTTTGTAATAAGCGAGAGACTCAGACAAGAAGTCTTCTTTTTCAAACACATCTGCGAACGCATTGTTATAATCCTCATCAAGATCAGACGCAACTGATGTGAGGTTTAATCCACCTACCAACTTAAGCCTGGTTTTAAGATAGATGTTTCCCTGCCCAAAACGAGGTCTTCATAAACTTTTGCTGAACAAATGAAGAATCACTTCTGCAGAGAGTTAAACAGCGATGACGAACAATACTCCGCTTCCGCTGTCAGGCAGAACGAACCATACCAATTACCAGACCTAAGTGAAGTGATGATAGTAATATCTAAATCTAAACTTAACAAAGCTGTCCGAAATCGCGGCGGATAATTTGGTAAACTTGGTCAGATGCATCGTTAGCCCGATCCACAAAAAAGAAGGCCTCCTGAACTACGCAACTACAGAGGCATAAGTCCTCCCAACATAATCGGCTCTTATCAGCGTTGTTTTAGGCCTGGAAAGTTTACAACTGATCAAATCTTCACAAAAAAAAAAACTACGAATTGGGCGGTTAAGATGGCTGGACATATAGAGCGAATAGACACCAATACTCTGCTCACAGAATCTTCGATTCCCAGCCAGATGTCGAACGCAGTAAAGGAAGACATCGCCTTAAGTGGCGCGCACAAGAAGAAACCGACCACAATCAACTTGAAGTGCAGAACTGAAGGCAGTTAGCTTAGAAACTGGCTATTTGATGAGGCATGTTGGTTGAGGCCCTGGTTCATTCCGCACTGTAGCGCCACTTAAGTAAGTATGATTTAACTTTCCTAAACATTGTTTTCGAGGCGAAAGCAATTCCATTTATAGAAGGAATGTCATGAATGAAGTGTAACGTGATATCCATGAAGAATATGTGTATCTTCGCGACAGCAAAGGGGCAATTATATAGCTGGAATCGATTTTTTTACATAAAAAAAACCCACGAATCCCGACACTCTATAGCAGAGCACTCTAACGTCACATTTTCTAGGTGCCAAACCACAGAGATATCCCAGGGATTAGTAAGGCTGATGAGCTTGCCAGAATTAGCCAGAATGAGCAGGATGACCTCTCACCACAAGTGAAAATGTTAGGATTGAACTGTAGAGGCGCTCTCTCAGTTTATTATCCCATTTCCCTTCACGCGGAATGACAAAATCTCGTCCGCTACTATAGGCTACTGTAGAAGCTGTATGGATAAAGAGAAGGGTGAGTGAATCTCCCATTGTTAATGTCTCCAGTTACTTACTTACTTATCGGGCTCCCGACCCGTGGTGAGTCTCTGCCTGCGACACTGCAGCCTTCCATCCTCTACGATTCCGGGATCGCTGCTTCCAGTTCTCTAGACCAAGTGCTTTGGCATTCGCGATGGCTTGGTTTTTGCAACGGAGGTTCGGTCTTCTTTGCCTTCTCGAACCTGGGGGCTGGGATTCGAAGATTCTCTTAGCTGGAGCATTATTGTCCATTCCCTCCTATGGTGCCGAGCCATGTAGTGGACGTGTTTTGGCTTTTTGGACTACATCCACATCTTGGTACAGCTCATAGAGTTCGTGGTTGTATCTTCTTCTCCATTCGCCCTCCTCGCGCACAGGACCAAAAATCCGCCGAAGTATTTTTCTTTCGAAGGGATCCAGTATCAGCTCTCCCTTTTTGCTTATCGTCCAAGCACTCGGCGCCATATAGCAGAACTGGCAGGATAAGGGTTTTGTAGAGCATACATGTCGTCCTTCGAGTAAGGAGTTTTGAACCCAGTTGTTTCGCCAAACCGAAGTAGCAACGGTTTCCTAGGGTAATTCTTCGCCGGATCTCCAATAGAGTGTCATTCGTGGAGTCTATGTTTACTCCGAGGTGGGTGAACTCCTTAACTACCTCGAAAATGTTGCTATCAATAGTGACGTTTTGGCCTAGGCGGTGGACAGATTTTTGTTTGTTTGTTGATAGCATGTACTTGGTCTTGTCCTCATTTACTTCAAGGCGAACGGATTTCGCCTGCTGGGAGCGACCGATGATGTCAATATCGTCCGCATAGCTCAGCAGCTGGACGGACCTGTTGAAAATAGCGCCTTCCGTGTTGACACCTGCCCTGCGCACCACTACTCCAAACTGCACGTTGCAGCGCGTGTATTCCAGCGTCACGCGACACAGCTGAATCAGTTTTGCCGCGATTCCGAATTCGGCCATCCCCATATAGAGCTCCTGGCGATGTATGCTATCATACGCGGCTTGGAAGTCGATGAATAGTTGGTGAGTTTCGACTTGAAATTCGCTGGTCTTTTCTAGGATTTGCCTCAGTGTGAATATTTTGTTTATAGTCGATCTGCCGGAAGCCACACTGGTACGTACCGGTTAGTGTGTTGCAGAACGGTTTTAGACGTTCACACAGTATGTTGGATGGGATCTTGTATGCGACATTAAGCAGGGATATGCCTCGATAGTTCTTGCAAGACATAAGATCGCCTTTTTTGTAGATGGGGCATATGGAGCTGGTAGTCCAGTCATCGGGCATATTTCCTTCCACCTATTTTTGGTTGATGATTCGGTGCATGTTCCCTACCAAAACATCACCACCGTATTTAAAAAGCTCCGCTGGTAAGCCATCAGAACCTGCGGCCTTGTTGTTCTTTAGATTTTTTATAGTTAGGCCAACTTCGTCTATACTATAGGTGTTGGAACTAGTTCTTCATTGACTGGACGTGGGTTCTCTTCCTGCCCTATCATTCTCTCTATATGATACCCATTTAGCAGCTCTCCAGTGCTCTCGAATAAAAGCAGACTTTACCTAGTAAACTTTAACATAAGTAGTTTCTTCCCATTTAAAGTACACTCCGAATGGTTTAGGTAGACAAATGAATTGAAGAAATATGATCGAGACATCATGTAGGCTGGTCATCTGACATCAATCGCCAAAAAACAGTACTAGTACCGTTTAGAGCGAAAGAGAATAATTCTTAAATCTATAGCGCCAAATAGGAAATCATCATTTATTGTTGGGAACTACATGGATTTGTTGTTCAAAATTTGAGCCCGAATAACCCAATCAATCAGTTTGAAAAATACCCACTTATCGGTGCCAATTTATCGTTTTTTCTTTACCACTTGATCAACATAAAAAACCTATTTGATTGGTATATATAGGGTTTGACATTGCATTGACACGAAAATAAAAACGGAGTATAATTTAAATCAACGACCCTTGCAACCCTTGAATATTCTGATTAATTTAATGACTGCTAGTACAATTTGAATTATGAAGAATATTAGCCCGTTTGTAATGTGAAACGCTAGAGACGATCTTGCTAAAACGCAAAAAAAAATATTTATTTCTTTGCGATACACCCCACCGTTCGGGGAAACAGCCTCTTTCTTATCTTATCAGATTAAGAGAATAAAATATCGTTGGAACATTGTCGTTTGTTTTGGGCTTAAGCATGTTTTTTTTTTACAAGTGTTCTAGTTATGGTGATTCAAAAAGGGGGAATGCGGCTCAGGGAGTGCCAAAGTGAGCTCAAGCAATAGGTGTACGTGTATGTATGTTTGATAAGCATGTATCAAGATAAAAGGGATTGTTTTTCAGCTCCAAAATGTGATCAGTTTTAAATAGACACCTTCTGCCTGGGTGCAGGGGAGATAATATTTAATTTAACGTGTTCAATTTAATTTAACGTCAAAGGAATGTGATTTTCTTTACAATCCGTGAAAATAAATTTGCTTATGTCAATCTATCCGTAACAACATTCAATCAGGTTCATGTTTTCTTTCGTCATAAGCACGAATGCACATTCATTTAGTACGCTTTAGTTAATTCTGTATTACCTTTAAGCATTTTAGTCTTTAGGTACACGTGACAGATGCCTCGATATAGACGGAATTATTATTGAACATGAGCACACACTATGTAAAGTAAAAATTTAAATTGAATATTAGTACTGAGCTCACATGTTGAGCAAGCTTATAGGTAGAGGGAAACTTTGCAAGAAACAAAAATTAAAAGGGAAACCAATATAATTTCTTTCGTTGACAATTTGTAAGCAATTTTGTGGATTGAAAAAAATGTATCGCCATGAAAACAATCGAATTGTTTTAGTTGATATGGGACACTAACACGTGTCAGTCTACAAAAATAGATGGGTTATGGTAAGATAGGCTTTGACAATTGAACGAGGACAAAGATGTCAGCTCCAGTCCTATAAATCCAACCCAATGGGACTGTATACAGAAGAGTATGAATATGTTTTTTTCGGGAACAAGCACCGTCTAACACCATCTGACAATACTATTCGCCGTTTGGTGTCGAAATTTGTTGAGAACGGTAGAGTGGATGGACACCCAAGGCGTTGCAATGAACTAGTTGAAGCGGTAAAAGAGCGAACCTGTAGTACCGTTACAGCGCTTAGCATTTTGAGGTTAGTGGAACCACCTTGCGGAGCAAGCAGACGGAGAGTTCGCACGGCTATCTGTACAGGCGTTTGCGCTTAAACTATAATTGGACCATTTTTCTTCAGAGAAAGCCAACCAGCCGATGGTGGATGTAAGCTCATTATGTCTACCCATAAATATGTGAAAAAGGTATGGAGGGTTGCTGGTTTCAACAGGACGGTGTGCCATGCCAGATTATAAATTAAACACTGCAGTTTCGTTCCCTTTTGCGTTGACGGGCTATGGAGACGGAGTTTTAACCAAGAACTATACGAACTGTATATGCTACGCATTTTACGTTAAATATGGCTAGGACATGTAGAACGAATGGACAGCAATACTCCGGCTCGCAGAGTCTTCGATTCCCAGCCATACGTCGTACGCAGTAGAGGACGACCTCGCCTTAAGTGGCGCGCACAAGTAGAAACCGACCTCAACCAAGATAGAGTGCGCAACTGAAGGCAGTTAGATAAGGACCAGGGTAATTGGAGATGCATGTTGTTTGAGCCCCAGGTTCATTCAGGACTGTAGCACCACTTCGACGGGGACGGCAGACTGGGTATTCATTCCGCGCCATTCTAACCAGGGTGATTATAGTGTTGCTGTTTTACGTCTTGTTATCAACACTCGCACTCATCGTATAGCAAGTCAAATCCGGTTGGATGAGACCAGTATACCCATGGTTACCACTTGGAGGTAAAAAATAAGCACATTTGATGTGTCAGAGTTGCGAGCACTGGACATTGCCAAGTTAAAGCCAATCAGAGTCTACCCTCGTGCTACAACACCCAACCATGGCTTATGGATATAAACTTGAAAAAAAAACCGAAATAAGTCTGGAGGCTTTAAGTCGTATGATCGCGGAGGCCAGTAAAATCATAATCTTTCAAAATTAGGTATTCGCCAAACAAAGATCGTGTTAAGACGTATGGCTGCGTTATCTGCCATTTGCTTGCCGGAAATATCTAGGGAGAGCAAATGAAAAAAAAAAAAGTCTAGTGCCGCTGAGGGTGTTGTACGGAGTGCACCACCGATGCACAGGCACACAGTTCTCTGCACTTTTGCTAGTTTTTTGCAAAGCTATCTCTAGCGCTGTCCACCATACTACTTCTCCATAAAGAAGTATCGGTCTTGTAACCGATATATAGACCCAAGTCATGATACGAGGTTTCTTTCATTCCCCATTTCAAGCCTATGGCTTTCTTGCAGGAATAAAGTGCTGCTGTCGCTTTCATTACTCTTTCTGTTATGTTTAGCTTCCAGTTAGGCTTCCTGACCATAATAAGTCCCAGGTATTTTGCTTTATCGGAGAAAACTTGTTCGATTCCGTTTAGTGACGGGGGGACCAGTTCAGTCTTGTTGGGGTTGACACCCAACTCACAGCTGACCGCCCATTTGGAAATCGCTTTGGAGAAACTCCTTGAATATATTCAGATGTTTCCCTGAGGCAGTGATAGCGACGTCATCCGCGTAGGCAATCACGTGGCATCCCTCTGCTTCCAGGATAAGTAAAAGCTCGTTTGCCACTAAGTTCCAGAGAAGAGGGACAGGACCCCACCGAAGGTCGAAACACTACCCAGTGTTGTGTTGATAAACCGGCTATTTAATATCAAATTAATCAACATTTCAGACATGTTAACGCCTTTATGATCGCTCCCGAATTAACGTTGTTAAAAGCACCTTCGATGTCCAGGAATGCAATCATAGTGTTGGGCTGTTTCTACAGATTTCCCCTTGCAGTACGCATGTTGGGATGCAGATGGCTGATTTACATAAATGCTACACATAACATAAACAAATCAGAACTACATACAATGTTACAGTTGACAGCTTTAACTTTGTTGTAATAAATACTGCATACATCGGTTCCGCTTTTAACTCTGACAACAACACCTCGTCATCAAAGCAAATGAAAAATCAGGCTAAGAATTTTGTATTAAAGTTCTTACGCGAATTCCTTAAGAGGATCTCTCTAAAATCCTGATTATCCCAATCCTGCTCGACGCCGCTTAACCAATCACAAACTTTACTAACTGTACGACTAGGCCTGGGCTACAAACTCAACAATGGATTTTTAAGAATGACGTGTAGCTGTAGGGCGAAGTATATGCTGTCAAGACGAAAGGACACACAACATCGACATTTGACAGAACGTCACCATTGACAGATATAACTTTGAGGTAGTACGGGACTTTGTCTACCCCGGCTGCCTCAACCAAGTTGGAGTGCGCTACTGGAGGCACTTAAGTAAGTGAGTTAAATATGTAGGGCGACTGGGCACCAATACTGTGGACCGCATAGTCTTCTATTCCTAGCCATATGGTAGATGCAGTAAAGGAAAATATACGCTTATGTTGCGTGAACAAGGAACATTAAGATATTTCTTAAAAATAAGGTGTTGCTATCTTTTAAATTTGTTGGTTCTATGTGACGCACCATGGCTAACCCTATCTATGACATGTTAGTACTCTTATCACCGCTTCTGACGCTGGCTTATATTTATAATAAGAAAAATGTCTCAATACGTATACCTATGTTCATATTCAACTTAAAAAAATATTGCCAGACATTGTATAACTTTTTGCTTAAGTCAAACTGTCTATACGCTCGAGAAAATTATTGCAAATTTACTGTAGTCAGTTATTTTTTTTAAATTTCTTAATTGTTTTAAACTTGTTGACCTTTAAATTGCATAAAAACAAAACAATAAATCATTAGTCTGTAACTATGTTAAGGTCGATGCATATATGTATATGTTTTACAGTTCAGCCTCGTCATTCCCAAAACAATTGATTAAGCCTTCTTCTTCTTCTTCGAATGCCGTTTTTATCCTCAAATTGATTCAACAAAAGGAACAATCTGCAGGCAAACGATGCGATGCTGAGTTCAGCTCTAAACAATCAACACATGGCAGCGATGACATATGACATCAACATGATTAACGATGAAAATTGTCGGAAGTCCCGGTAACTGGTTTAATAGCTGTATCGAATGAGTCATCGTTTGTCTAAGAATTTCATTTAAATGTTAAAAAGAAAATAATGTAGACCCATTCCTCAAACAATAACGTGTCTCTTCTGAGCAGGACCTGTAATTCGCAATAACAAATGTGAGGGAAACCTGCTTACCGCAATTGCCAATGATCTTCTCGGGATATGTCCGTTTCCATATTCATCGACTGAAGGACGTCTCTGACTCTGCTGGAACACAGAAGCCGCTCGCCGTCGTGGTGGTGGCCTTGGTGCTGTTCCAACAAGACCCAGTGCATCGTTGTTGGGACCACCAGCAGCACTTCTACTGCTGCCATTGGCCGTTGTAGTAGGTGAAGCTGAACTGCTTGAGCTGTTCATTCTGTTGAATTCCTCGTAATATGTAGTTTTTTTTTGTCTGAAAGGGCGAGAAAGAACCACCCAAGCGTAAATGATTCCTTTTAAATTTTGTTTTGTATTTCAATCTTCTTCTTGTGCAGAAGAATGGAATTATATTCTCTGCTGGGAACCAGACAATACACTTTTCGCTGGGTGCTTTTTGTATAAGAAATCACTGAAAGGGGCGCGGATGTTACTGCTGCGACACAGCTTCACAACACAAAAATTTATATAGCTACGTATTTAATATAAAAAAAATTAAAAATCACGGCCAACCTGTGTGCGATAATATCCGTCGCTATACGAATTAAAATTATACCACTTTTTAGCACGAGACAACAATGAGAATAACTATAACAAGATGATTGTTGGACTTTGTGCGATTTTTTAATTAGGATTACATCTTTGATTTATGACCTGCGTGTATAAAATGCACTCGCAATGGACTCTTTTCTTTGCAAATCTACTTTAAGAGCACTAAATTCACTTGTAGGTATTTAATTAAAATTCAAATAACTTGAGATGGGTTTATAATTAATATACGGGCGCGGGCCATAAGCAATTTTTTGCAACTCGAAGATTTCAACAGATCGCACGAAAAAAAACCATCAATGCCGAACGGTTGGGAGATGACTGGAAAGAAAGCTTTATTCACTGACAGATGTCTGCCAGTACCCTGCCAGTTTTGCTGTCAGGTGAAAAACGATTAGTGTTGCCAAATGCGTGTACTTAGTACTCCTGTGTTAATGGGAAGTTAGTAGGAGTTGAGCCAAATTTCTTTCTCAATTTACATATGCAGTAAAAGGAGTATATAGGCCTGCTCAGAATGCATATCTGTAGCTGGTATCTGAAGCTGAGTGAAAGTTAAAAACAAGGCAACCCGTAAGCGCTTTCACAATGTGTATCTCCCGTGAATCTGCAGCTTGAAGTTGAATGGGGTTCAACTTCACGCTTCAGATTCACGTTTGACGTTTCACTCAGCTACAGATACCAGCTACAGATATGCATTCTGAGCAGGCCTTATGTTTCTTATTCTATGGCTTTGATTCAAAATTATCATTGGGACTTAGGACACAAAACATGATTGATTGAAAACTAAAATAAACAATATTTCATTAAAAACACCACAGTGCGGGGTGAACCCTACTCGAGGAAGATCAATTTCATTCTTAAAAAAAAAACTTTTTTTTGTTGGCTCATCTGAATAGGTTCAATGGCAAAAACTTTACTTTACGCGTAGCTGCATAGGTCATTGTTACATAAAATTTGTTTTACCGATAAATCTGATTGTGGTTTTTTCTGTTATCGTCAAATATGGGTCGCGAAAATCTTTAACGGGGGAAGAAAAGGGCAAAATAAAAGCTTTTAGAGAGTTATAGTGCATTCACACCGAACCATAAACTGAGTTTTCGCAAAAACACCTGAAACCTTCATCGAAGACCGAGTTTTCCCATACATTGTCAGTTCTCAAAACCTAGTAGGTTACAACGTAACCTTCTCATAACCAATTCGCAGACGTCATTTCGTTGCAGGTTGTTGGAAAGAACACACCTTTTCATACATTCTACACGTGTTCCACACGTCCCACAAAACAGCTGATGAACTCGCTGTCAAAACAAATGTTTTTTTCAGAAATTTGCATACCAGATGAAATAAAAACAAAACAAAGCGGCGGGCTTGAGAGTCAAAAACTGTTGTCAAAATCTTTAGATTTGTTTCATTTTGAACTTCAAATGCTAATATTAGATTGATTATATTAGAATTCATTTTATTATTCATTTACAATATTTCCACACACAAATGTTGCAGCTAGTATCACAATTCACAGCTGATTGAAATGTCAAACGAAACCTGGTCAGAGTCGGTGTGAAAGCATACTTTTTGCCAAAAACTCAGTTTATGATTCGGTGTGTAAGCACTATTAAGGGCCAAACCCACCGAACAACCGAAACTTTGATTTTCTTTTTGTTACTGCTAATTACTTCCAATTTTCTGTGTTTTTGATTTAAAAATAATTAAAAAAAAAGATATCAATAAACCACACTAATCTCATTTATTTTTATTTGCTACAATCTTTCTATTTTAATATTAAATGGTTTTATTTGTTTTCCGTACCTAAACTTTACTTTTTCATTTTACAGTTTTGCATTTCTGTTTGCCGAAGTTTGTAGACGTCACTTGCCTCAGGTTTTTGATATCAAAGTGATTTTTTTCAGTTTCTGTTCTATTTTCGGTGGGAATGAAATGTCAAAACTGAATAGAAAAATGAATAAATAAAATGAAGTTTCGGTTTCGGTTGCTCGGTGAGTTTGGCCCTTTAGGCTTAAACCAACGGCGCATTGCGAAAAAATTAACAGACGTCTAAATCTAGTATGCAAATATTTGCGAAACATAGAAACGTATGGAAAAAACATAAAAGTTGGATGTTATAGAGCCACAACAAAAGTCGATAGACGTGCAATCATCCGAACTGCTTCCAATTCCCATGACTCTGTGTCAAAAATAAGGACAATGACTAGTGTAAATTGTAATTTGGTTACGGTAAAACGGGTAATTAAAAGTGCTAAACATTTTAAGAGAAAGAAGGTTAAATCATTTTTTAAAAGCATTATTTTTTTAAAAGCATTTCGTTAAGGTCTGAGTGGCAACAAGCGATCTTTTCAGATGAAAAAAAAGTTAAATTTAGAGGGCCGAGGTGGCTATAAATATTATTTTCATGACCTTCGAAAAGAGGAGCATTATTTAAGCCGTCTTCATGGCTGTGAAGGCAGCTATTTCCTTCTACGGTCCCTTCGTACTCCAATTTTTTACATTAAGAATGAATGCAAATTCTTATAAGGGTGTGTTGGAAAAGTCCTTTCCTTATAGTTTTGACCTGTTTGGACCAATACCGTAGACTTTTCAACATGATAATATGTCCCTATTCAAAAATCAAGGACGGTAAAACAGAAGATTGAGAGCCAAAATGTAAATATGTTGATTTGGCCTCTCCCTGACCTCAATATCAAAAAGAATATTTGGAGACTTCTTTCATGGAAGGTATACATATCAGGGAGACAAGACGAAATTTCGCATCAAAATATAGAACATTTTTATGATTCCATTCCAAATCTAACTGACGAATCTGTGTTCAAAAAATGGGGAAATACTCATTAGTAATGCCCCATTCTCCAAGCGCACACGAAATGAATATGCCGGCAGAACAAATTGTATACATGAACCCCTTTTCGTTGTGTTAGTAATTCTATAAAAATTGACATTTGCCTTGAGTACTTTTGACAATTCGCAAGCTCTTAGGTTTGTGTGAGAGTAAATGCAATTACATTGATGTAAATTGCATATAAATTGCTCTCATACTCACAAAACGCATATGAGAGCCGAATGACATAAAAAAATGTCAGCCCTAAACTGTTAAAAAATGTGTTTGTATTGGTTTTCAACCTTGTTCCACGGCAAAAACTTTTTCCTTTCCGTATACCTCAGTTCCCTCGCCCATAAAACCGGTTTCACACCAAAATATTCAGTGAAGAGGCCCATTCAGATGAGCGGCAGTGTATCATTGAAAAGCCTCATTGGAAATGTTCTTTGACTGCATTTTTTTTATAAATTGAATCATTGGCGAGTTGGTGTTAAAACAAGAGATCGATTTCTTACGTGTCATTTTGACATATAAATTAGCTGGGCTGCAAAAAAGTGTGTGTGAAACAAGGAATGTGTGTATCTGGTTGGACCGTGTCGATCAATTTATCTGTCAAAATCCTGGAAAATTCCAGGATTAGCTAATAGGCAAATCGTAAAGTCCTGGAAAGTTTCATATCTCTTCATTACCTGATCTCTGGTTAAAACAAAGGTTATCAATTTTAAAACGTGTTTATCCAAAATATTTAAATTTTTAATTTCAACATCATTGGAACGAATGTGTTTCATTTGAATGGAAAGACATTTCCCCCTTATTTATTATATTATTTATCAAAGACAATGAATTCTATACAGATGACGCACTCCATATAAGAAAAATTGTTCCATGGGGCACAGCCCGCCATATGTTTTTATACCCTATCCCATAGGGGTATATTAGTTTTGATACATAGTTTGTAACATAGAGAAATAATTTAGCTACATATACCCCAAAGTATATGGATCGACTCAGAATCGATAGCTGAGTCGATTAAGCCATGTCTGTCCGTCCGTCCGTCCGTACGTCACCAGTTTTTGGGCCTTAAATTTTGAGCTAGAAGGATGAAATTTGGTAAACGTGCTCTTTGTTGCTCCCAGCAGAACAAGTGTAAAATTTTTTGAAATCCGCGCACTGCCAAGCCCCCTTTTCAGAAAAACGTAGTTTTTAGCCAAACCGTAAGGAATTTTAAAAAAGTGTCTGAGAAGCGTAGTTAGAGAATCGTAATATCTATATTTCGTT
Source organism: Rhingia campestris (assembly GCA_932526625.1). Lineage (NCBI taxonomy): Eukaryota > Metazoa > Arthropoda > Insecta > Diptera > Syrphidae > Rhingia > Rhingia campestris. The sequence goes on along the minus strand of OW052184.1, from coordinate 47,493,058 downwards.
CATATAAAGTTTTTTGCCACGCCCACTTTTTGCTGGCGGTTTTAATAAAAAACCTTTTTCGGTCAAATTTTAAATATTTCGAAAAAAATGTTGATGCAGAATCATTAGTAATATTAATATGAACCATTTTAGCCCACGACCACTTTTTGGGGACGTTTGCATGTGCAGGCGAAAAACGATGTTTTTTGTCAAACAATCCAGAAGATACGATGGATAGGATCAGGTATAATGAAGAGAAAAAATTGCGACAGCTGCAACAAAAGATTGCATGTAGTAGGATGCGGATTCGTCGTGGGAAATCGGCTTAGGACAAAAGTCATTGACTTCAAGCCGATAAGTGATCGCCTTTTTGTGATCCGCATCAAAGCTACGTTCCGAAACATAAGCCTAATATGTGCACACGCCCCTACCGACGAGGCTGAAGATTCCATCAAGGTGGAGTTTTATGACCTCCGGGATGGAGCCTACGGAGCCTGTCCGGAGTATGATCTAAAAGTTGTATTCGGGGATTAGTTGTTAAGCACAGAATCCACGAAACGACAACAGGCAACGGCTACCCGGCTAATCGATTTTTGCAGCAGCTCGTAATACGGTGATAAGCAGCACTAGGTTCCCAAGACTAAAGATCCACACAGCAACGTGGCGCTATCCAGACGGTCGAACCGCCAACCAAATCGACCATGTGCTAATCGATACATTGCAAACATTCCGAGGAACAAACGTCGACTCTGACCATTTTGTTGTCGCGGCTAAATTCAGAGATCGACTGTCCAACGAAAAGAGGTTGCGAACTGCCCAGAAGAAGAAATTCGACGTTGGACGCCTTAGCACACCTGGAGTAGCCAGAGCCTACAGTGAGCGCCTGAGAATGAAACTCTCCTCTACCACAGACGCCAACAATCAGTGGTGCCAGTATCGCGACATCATCAAGGAGGTAACGGAAACCACTGTAGGGTACCAGCCACCTCCGAGTAAGAGCCTGTGGTATGATGATGAATGCGTGTACAAGAAAAAGGTGACAGAAGATGCACACAAGAAAGCGCTGCATCGCTAAACAAGGGCATCGAGAGATGAGTATCGAGCCAGGAGAAGGGAGGAAAAGAAGAATTTGCGTAGAAAGAAGAGAGCTTACGCAGCCTCCCAGCTCATCGAAGAATCTCGCAATCATAACAACATCCGTAGCTTTTATAAAAAAAAAGCAAAGCAACTGGCTGCTGGCTACAAAACCGGAATGCATGATCTTCGACACAGCGAAGGAAACCTAGTCACCGAAGTGCAGGAAATAGTACATATGTTTAAGCGGCATTTCCAACAGCTGCTAAATGGGCATCATGTAGAGAGAGTGATAGGGCAAGAAGAGAATCCACGTCCAGTCAATGAAGAACTAGTTCCACCATTAGTATAGAAGAAGTTGGTCTAGCTATAAAAAAAAATTAAGAACAACAAAGCCGCAGGTTCTGATGGCTTACCAGCTGAGCTTTTAAAATACCCACCAAGTATGGGTGGAAGAAAACATGCCCGATGACTGGACTATCAGTTCCATATGCCCCATCTACAAAAAAGGCGATCATATGTCTTGCAAGAACTATCGAAGCATATCCCTGCTTAATGTCGCATACAAGATCCTATAAAAACGTTATGCAACACACTAATCGGCACGTACCAGTGTGGCTTCCGACCCGGCAGATCGACTATAGACCAAATTTTCACGCTGAGGCAAATCTTGGAAAAGACAAACAAACAAAATAAAATTCAAGCAGTTTTGATAGATTTAAATACGAATTTGTTGCAATGAAGGGGTGCAATGGAAATGCGCGAAAGCATCAAGATCAAGTCTGGAAGTATAAAAGCAAGTTCAATGACCAGAATATTATATTCAACCATGCGCACAGCGGATTGAAGCCTTCTCATATGTTTGTTTACGTTATTCTATTCTGACAGTCCTAAATAGTAGGGGTATTCATGCAACGTCAGAAAGTCGTCGTAAACGTTGTAAACGTGATAAAATTACGACGTGATAAATAAATGAACTGACAAAATTTGTATGGGAAATCTTTTCCAACGATATCGGAATTTTCTCACAGGAATTGTTTGCGTAAACTGAGATGGTAAACGTTGTAAACTTTTGAAATGCTATTGTGACATTTAATCAGTCACTTTCACACATCAAACGTATGAGCTAAAGGGGCCCTACCCTGTATTTCGATTCGAAAGTTAAATCATTCGGAAACGGAAAATTGGCACTCAGTAATTCGAAATTCGGAATTAAATTTCCGAATCTCTTTGGCATTTTCTTTGTTTATACTCGACAATCGGAATTTCAGCACTTGGCAACTCGATTCGTTATGTCAAACTCCTCGGATTTTTCATTCGTTGACGATTTTCATTGCGGAGAAGTTGTGTTTGTCGTAAAATGTAAGTTATTTATTTAATTTTTCAGTGCTAACAGAAATGGAATAAAGTTTAATGATGAATATAACATAAATAATTACTATCTGTCCTTAATTTGGCATTTTAAGGAATTCTAACAAAAACGTGAGCACGAAGCAAAATCAATTTGAGATCTTGGTAGATTTTATGTTATTAAAGTAGTTTTTAATCTGATCCCTAATCTTCTTTGCAATGTTTGAAAAGTGATTGGCTATCGAAACGTCATGGTTATCAACAGTATAAGATGAAGTATCTTCTTCTGTTTCGGTTGGAATGTTTGTAGGGGTCTCAACATTATGTATTAAACATATATGTAATATTGTGCAGTGCACAACACACGTTTAAAATTTGAACGACTTTTTCAGGTGCATAATGAAGTTCCTTGCTGCAAGGAGGCAACGAAATCGTCCTTTTAATATTACGAATACTCACTGAACTTAATAGCTCACGTTTCACGTATAACTTTATTTTCTATATTTATATCCATTAATAAATCTAAACGCAAAGCACTCTTGCTTGTTTTTCACAGCCGAAGTAATAAATCAGAAAGTCACTCTAGTCGAACTGACAGCTATCATTTGTATTGGTATTGGTAAATCTGCCGAAAAATACAGATTTGCAAAATTGATCTAATAGCGTTTTCGATTGGTATACAAAGAGCACTCTTTTGTACTCTAGAGTACTTTTGAAGAATCTGGATTCCAAGTGAGATTTACACCAACATGCACCAACACAAAAACATTTAACATCTGACTTAATATGTCAATTTGAAGTTTGCATTTCGCAGTTTGATGATTAAAAAGTGATTTTCTGGAAAAACTATAATAAGAATTTGAAATATTTTTGTATAATCGTGTTCTAAAATTCATAAGCTTTGCTTTGACACCAACTCGCCAATGGTTGATTTAATAAAAAAAGCCGCAATGAGTAAAAGAAATTGTGTCAAATGGCACACTTACACACACACAAAACCAGAGTAACCTCTTTAATGTTCGATTGGGACGGGTAAAAGATAAAAAAAAATCTATTTTTTAGCCCAATGGAGCACAACAATCGGTCTTGTGACGTATTCAGATTAAAAAAAAAATGTTTTCCCAATGGAAACGCCATTTATGTGTTTTGGGCACAACATACTTTCAATGGCACTACAATTTGAATTCTTATTTCTATCCAACCACAGTGCTACTGAGTCCATTATCAAATTTAATGGTTTATGCAATTTTTTTTTTGACAATTCTCATGCTAGTATCGCGACTCTCGAAGCAAAAATGTCCGAGTATGTATGAGTATCGCGACTCTCGAACAAAATGTCCGAAAGTTGGAAATATTTGTTTGGTAGCATTTTTATCCGTTTGGAAAGTATAGTGCGTACCAAATCAGTTGGCCAACGCGATTGCGCAGAGCGAGGATTTTAGGGAAATTTAAGATATTTTACAATAAATTTTAAGAGACCTGCGCAGTAGAATGCCCAACTGGTTTGGTTTGCACTAGTTTGCCAACGGTCGAATGCGCAGAGAGAGGATTTAAGATATTGTAAAATAAATTTTAAGAGACCTGCGCAGTAGATTGGCCAACTGATTTGGTACGGACTCTAGTACACAGTGCCAATTCAAATTCGATTCGAAAAACACTTCCGAATGACTTTCGAATCGAAATACAGGGTAGGGCCCCTGGGGCTCTATTTCATAAAACGAAACGAACGGCAAGTAAACGATAAAGAAGTAAACGATAGTCACGATAAGCAGGGTTGCCAGAATTTAGTTCGCGTTAAGCGCCCAAACCTTAAAAAAATATAGCCCAATATCGTTGCCCAGAAGGAAGCCCAAAAATCGTTGAAAATATGTAATATTATAATACACTTTTTTTTATTATAAAACAGGTACACATGTATTATGTTTATTAAAGTAAACAAAACTTAAAAAAATAAAAAAAATATAAAATAAAATAAAAAAAAATATACAAAATATCACAAGGGCTACCTTTACACTGCGGACAATAACCGGGAGTAAGCCTTCATTTGGTGTAAGTCCCATCGGTGTAAACACCTCGAACAATACTAAATTGTTTAGGTCTGTCCACATATCCTATTTAGGTGATCTGGACTAAAGTGTTACAATAGGTTATTGTTCACTGTGAAAACATAGCCATTGGGGCTGATCTTGGAAAAAAAAAGCATTGTACGGTGTAAACAGAAAATTTCGGAGTCTATTCTATATTATTTAGTGCTAGACCAAATAATGTCCACGGTGTTAACGTAGCCAATGAATACTTATCATTATGATAAAAAAAACTTAAACAAATACATCACAAATTAGTTATTATTATTGCTTTCTTCGGTAAGAAAAGATTCATTAATTGAATTCATAAATGCAAACGCTAGTTCTACTACAGCATTGCTCACTGGAAGTGTTAGCAATTCTATTGCAAATAAACTCAACTACAAAAATTTTCAGGATTTTGTGGTATCTCAACCGGAAACACAATTTTCCAGTCAAATAATATTTTTTTATTCCACTGATCTTCCAAAAGATCAAGGCAGGATGTATTTCTCTTCGTATGCGAAAGCATTGTGATCGGAAGTTTTCTGAATCCGGGACGCGTATGATTTAAGCAGATACTCGGACTGAAATTCCGATTTTTTGTAAAACGATATATAGCCCAAAATTGTGTTAGGCGCTCATGGAAGAAATTGCTATCGTATTTTAAGTAAAATGATAGCCCAAAATACGACAAAGCGGCCAATCTGGCAACACTGACGATAAGTGCGATCGTGTAAAACGAAAAAGGCGTAAGAAAAGTGTTGCCAAATGAAAAACGAAAAAAAAAAACATATATTTCTGAAGCGCAACCAACTTCCATCCTATTTAGGACTGTCAAAAATTGAATAACGTAAACAAAAAGTCGTGAAATCGGGAATATTTAAATTCTGTAAAAATGTTTTTTCATTGCGATTTATTTTTGGATAGTGATGATGATTCCGAAGAGGAGAAAGAATTAATGTCAAGGAGACGAATTAGGGATAACTCAGACCCAATGAGCATTCCCAATTCAGCGTAAGCAATCATTTACCCATACGTCCATACTTGATGTACTTATTACAATTTATTTTAGATTAAAAAAACTATTTCGAGTAAATAAAGAAGCGTTCGTTTATTTTCTAGCAAAGATTGATTCGCAACTTCCGAGTGCAAGATCAACATATATACCAAATGTGTTGAAATTGTGTGCGACTCTTCGATTTCTAGCAGAGGGTGGCTACCAAAGAGGAACCGGTCAAGATTTCCTTGTCGGTATGGCGCAACCAACTTTGTCGGCAACCATAACAAAAATGTTGTCAGTTATGGAGAGTGTTTTGTGTCCCGAACATATATCATTCCTCATGACGGAGGATGAGATGTCTTCCAGACAGCAATATTTTTATGAGAAGTTCCCAGGCATAATTGGATGTGTGGACGGTACACATATTAAATAATAAGACCAACTACCAATGAGCACATATATTTTAACAGAAATCCATTTGCTTTGTTTGTGTTGATGGCCTATTAAATTTATAAATTATAAATTTTTTTTTCTATTTTCTATTTGTTTTTGCTTACATTTTAACAGCTGAGGACAATCACTTGCAGACAAAACAATACGAAAACGAAAGCTATACGACTGCCAAATGTCAGTCGTAAAAATTAACGAGTATCGTAAAGCCTAGATCGATACTCGTTTTATGTAATCAAATTTCAACGAGAACGAAGTGATTTCAACGATATTCGTACGATACTCGTTTTATGTAATCGTATTTCAACGAGAACGAAGTGATTTCAACGATATTCGTTTTATAAAATATAGCCCCTGAAGAAAGTTATCGAGAAAGGACAGGGGCTATATTTTATTAAACGAATATCGTTGAAATCACTTCGTTCTCGTTGAAATACGATTACATAAAACGAGTATCGTACGAATATCGTTGAAATCACTTCGTTCTCTACATAAAACGAGTATCGATCTAGGCTTTACGATTTTCGTTATTTCTTACGACTGACATTTGGCAGTCGTATAGCTTTCGTTTTCGTATTGTTTTGTCTGCAAGTGATTGTCCTCAGCTGTTAAAATGTAAGCAAAAACAAATAGAAAATAGAAAAAAATTTTATAATTTATAAATTTAATAGGCCACCAACACAAACAAAGCAAATGGATTTGCTCACTGCGTTCATGGAACTCAATCCAGATCTCGCCAAAAATTATTTGCCAAATAGCCAAGAATCATAATCACTATCCAAAAATAAATCGCAATGAAAAAACATTTTTACAGAATTTAATTATTCCCGATTTCACGACTTTTTGTTTACGTTATTCAATTTTTGACAGTCCTAAATAGGATTGAAGTTGGTTGCGCTTCAAAAATATATGTTTTTTTTCGTTTTCAGTTGGCAACACTTTTCTTACGCCTTTTTCGTTTTACACGATCGCACTTATCGTGACTATCGTTTACTTCTTTATTGTTTACTTGCCGTTCGTTTCGTTTTATGAAATAGAGCCCCAGAGAACAATAGGAACAAAATTCTATCAATAAATAAATTAGTAAAATGAGATTGAATTCAGTGGGTTTCCGCATTATTTAGTGGTGCAGTTTTAGAGTCGTTCATGAAACGTCGTCGTAAAATCATAATCTTTCGCACGTAATAAAATTACGACGTTGCATGTATACCCTTAAGGCCTGCTCAGAATGCATATCTGTAGCTGGTATCTGTAGCTGAGTGAAAGTTAAAAACAAGGCAACCCGTAAGCGCTTTCACAATGTGTATCTCCCGTGAATCTGTAGCTTGAAGTTGAATGGGGTTCAACTTCACGCTTCAGATTCACGTTTGACGTTTCACTCAGCTTCAGATACCAGCTACAGATATGCATTCTGAGCAGGCCTTTAAGGCCTGCTCAGAATGCATATCTGTAGCTGGTATCTGTAGCTGAGTGAAAGTTAAAAACAAGGCAACCCGTAAGCGCTTTCACAATGTGTATCTCCCGTGAATCTGTAGCTTGAAGTTGAATGGGGTTCAACTTCACGCTTCAGATTCACGTTTGACGTTTCACTCAGCTTCAGATACCAGCTACAGATATGCATTCTGAGCAGGCCTTTAGTATTAAAGTTGGTTGCGCTTCAAAAATATTTTTTTTTTGTTTTCATTTAGCAAAACTTTTCCTACGCCATCCTATCGTTTACTTGCCATTCGTTTCATTTTATTTAATAGAGCGTTTTTGGAAATAAGCCATGTTTTCCATAAAATTTATATGTTGTAATTGTCTGGTCCCTAATGGGTTTAACTGCCTTTCTGCTAGTCTGATCTACCAGTAGATTTTGCCAAAATTAAGATGTAAAACAATATAAATTCTTCGGTTCCAATGAGAAGGTTATGCATTTTATTAAAATTTGGTTTGTTTTCTTTTACGCATTTTATAAACCTTCTCACATACATTCATTAACAATCTGTTATAGTTTTTTCTGTCTTTTCTTCAATGTTGTTTGTTTTTTTTTAGTACAAAAATGTATACGTTAATATTAAATACAATGTTCGTTCACTAGTTTGTTTTAAAAAACAGGAAAAATGCTTACAATTTAGGGGATGTGGATAGGGACAGGGCATACAAAACAATAAAAACAAAAAATATATATAAATTCCAAAGAGGGGGGGATTTTAAACAAAAACAGAATTAAAAATGAAAAGTTTTAAATATCTTTCTACATCTTAAATAATTTAACAATAATATAACTTTTAAAAATGCATTTTGGTCGAGATAATCTAAAAAAAAAATAATAAGGAATTTATAATTTGAAAGAATAGGTAAATGTTGACAATTTAAAATAAAAATAGCGAATGTCACAGAAGGATGATGAACTACTGCTACCTAACGTATTGTTTGCATTCTTGTTCTTAGACGAAACTTAGTTTTACATTATTTAATTAAATTCTGTTGGTAGTTTTGTTGTTATGCAGTGATTGGTATTAGAGATGAGCATGTGTGCTTGTGTGTGGAAAATAACTTTGTCAATATTTCAGTCCTTCATGTGAATGGGTATCACAAATTTATGTCCAAATGGACTTTTGTACTTAATGCCTGCTTCACGATAGAATTTATCCGGTATGCCCAGATTACATAGATACAATTTGCCACTGTTCGTTGATATGCCGTTGAGCGGTAGTGTTGGGAGTATAGAGTATTTGATTGGTACATCCTGAATGCCATTCGGTGGTGGATCAATAGCAAGAATAGAGGCTCTACAATAGGAATAAGAATAGAACGTGACACACGTATTCGAGTACGAGAATAATTACCGATTTTCTTTAAGCCATTTAGTAACACTTGGAGATAAGTTATTAGAACATGTCGACAATATCACAAGATCGGGCGTTGGTAAAGCTGCGAATTTGGTAAGTGAATTGTTGGTTCTCTCTGACGGAGATGACACTTACCATCAACTGAGTAAACAATTGTGTTTCCAGTCGCCTCGAAAAGTAAAATCTCGATGCTTTTCTTTTGAATGTTGGGATCTTCCTCCAGATACAAAAGTACCCTTAATCCATGCGATGCTAGTTGACGTCCAGTCGCAGCACCAATCTCACTAACTCTGAAAATAGATGATGTAGGCAATACTTCTGCAATTGAATTAGAAACAAACCTAAAATTCTTTGATTTGTCGCAAATGATCACAATCGTTGGCCATTGATGGCAATTATTTGGCGTTAGCCTTCGTGCACCACCTAGTAAAAGAATGGCTAAATCGGTTGTGCCCCTAGCCAGAATATCGTTCTGCCTTTGAACGGATAAACCGCAAGATTCAGCTGCTTCCTCGATCTTCGTGCGAACGTAACTCGGTATAGTTGGAACAATAAGTCCTTCATCTACAATTGGAAAATAAATGAATTCATCTTATAGACAGCTAAGTACAAGTGCACAGACCTGTTACAAAGTCCGTTGAACCCTCAAACATGGTTTCGATTTGACGCAGTTGTAGAGGCGCTGCCTCCAGAATATTTTCATCATGACGATATTTCTTGTTCTGCATTGAAACTGCCTGCCGCACTAAATCAGGCTTTTGTTCAGCTTCAATAACATCCCATAAGGCCTGTTTGTCAAACAAGGCGAGATTGCCCTCAAAATCAAAATCCTCATTCATGATGGGATCATCCACGGAGGTCCCGAAAGTTTGGCTCTGTTTTAGACTTCCCTCCCGACGACACTTCTTTCGTTGCTTATTTAAATTTGCGGTGCGATTGCAAACCTTCACATTTCCATTAGCGACGTTCCCATTTAGAGATATACTCGGATTGGCGTTCACTGAAGCTGACCGATTCACATTCACTATGTCTATGGGCTTGCTGATGCTACCGAAACTCTCGGGAGTGGTAACAAACGAAGCTCCCATACGTACTTCTACTTTTGGTGGTATCAAATTGCCGAAGAACTGCGCTACGCTTATGGATGTTGGCGGTGATTTGTTGCCGTTGGCTGCTGTTGATGTGGAAGCGATTATATGGCCATTGCTATTATTAGCACTGACGGTGGGAGCTTTTGGAAATTTATCCGAAGTTGGTGTTCTAAAAATTAAGCTCAAACCATTAAAAAGTCAATATTCGTATTTTATATTATTGTAAAACTGACCTTCGATGTCCATTGGTAATTTTCATATTCGAGATTTTGTTTGTCAGAGCTGACGTGCTCTCCCTGGCACCGGCAACTCCGTTCACAGGAACACTACAATCCGCAGCAGTGGAAACACTAGCAAAATTCGGTTGCTTCACTGGCGTTGGCTTGTTAATCACAGTTGGCGTTACAGTACTTTGGCCATTATACGATGGTATTAGCTTGATATCAAATATATCTTGTGCCCTGCAATCAAGATTAAACAGCTAACATTAGAATACCGCCTAAAGTAACACCACTTTATGTTTTTACCTTAGAGTTATTTCAGCATCTTGCTTCCGCAACGGGACCCCATTGCGGAATGCACGAATAATGGTTATGTGTTCGATACTAATGTCTTTTATCATGCCTTGAAAAACACCTAGTTTTTCATCGCATTTTATGGAAACAGCACGACCGATCCAATCTTCGTCCATTGTAACTCGTTTGCGGAGATGGCAATATATTGGGACTCCAGTAGAGCAAAGGTTTTGAAGAAGGAAGAAAATGAGATTTAACTTGAAACGCAATTGAAGGGGAAGCGAGCAAGATTGCCGATTTCAGTTTTTTTTTTCACCACACCACGCACAACACACACTTTGGTTATAAATTGGTGTTTTTTTTATAAAATTCTTTCACACGATAATGGGAATTTCGAAGGTGTATTTTAATTTATTTGACTTGCGGAAGATTTAAAATTAATGTTTTGAATACCTTTTTAGGGCTAAAGGCATTTTTTTGCACGAAATTCTTCGCTTAAAAATGTACACTTTCTCATTGAACACAAGACTTTTTGACACAGTTCTAAACTTTCTTATAAAGATGTGCAAAATGTGTGCGCCTGTAAGTGGGGAATAAAATTTTCCAAGTTTTTTTTTACCAAATCACATCTATTACTTTTTGTTAGAATTTCTTCGAATTTTTTAAATAAAATTTTCTAGTTTTAAAACATTAAAACTAATTATAATCTTAATGAAAACAAATGAAATATGTACTATCAATTATATCGATTAATACTGACGTACTATTGAAAACATATTACAGGGTATTGCAATGTCGGAAAGTCGTTGTAAACGTTGTAAAGGGCCGTCCAGAATGTGTATCTGTAGCTGATGCTTGTAGCTGAGTAAAAAGTTAAAAACAAGGTAGCCCGTAAGCGTTTACAAAAAGTGTATCTTCGTGAATATGTAGCTTGAAGTTGAATAGAAGGGCAACTTCATGCAAGAAATGTTTCTCTCTTTTCACAGCGATGCAAGATACAGCTACAGATATGAATTCTGAGCAGGCCTTGAACATGGTAAAATTACGACGTGGTAAATGAACTGTCAAAATTTTAATGGGAAATCTTTTACAACAATATCGGAAATTTCGCATAGGAATTGGATGTGTAAACTGAGATGGTAAACGTTGTAATCTTTTGGAAACCAATTTTTACATATAATCAGTCACTTTCAAACATCAATAAACGTATGTGCTAAATTGAAAAAAAATATAGTCAACGGAAAGAGAACAATAGGAACAAAATTCTATTCATAAACAAATTACTAAAATGAGATTGTATTCAGTGGGTTACCACATTATTATTAGTGGTGCAGTTTTCGGGTCGTTCATGAAACGTCGTCGTAAAATTACAATCTTTCGCACGAAATAAAAATACGACGTTGCATGAATACCCTTTGATGTAAACGTGATAAAATAACGACGTTATAAATGAACTGTTAAATTTTTTATGGGAAATCTTTTCCGACAATATCGGAATTTTTTCACAAGTGCGTAAAATGTTGTAAACTTTTAAAATGATATTTTGACACTTAATCAGTCACTTATTCACACATCAAACATATGCGCTAAACTGAAAAAAATGATCGAGTAAGGAAATAGAACAATAGGAACAAAATTCGATCAATGAATAAATTACTCAAATGAGATTACATTCAGTGGGTTACCGCATTATTTAGTGGTGCAGTTTTAGGGTCGTTCATGAAACTTACATGAACAAAATCCAACTCGTGCAAGAATTGAAGCCACAGGATAACCTAGCAAGGCGTAGATTCGGTGAATGGGCCGATAAGCGCGAAACGATTGACCACTTGGAGGACAATATTCGCCGCATTGCCAATATACGGCCACAAATTTTGGAAAAAGTCATCGAAAATTGGACCTCCAGATTAGACTATATGTCCGCGGAGCCAGCCGTAGCGGTCATATGCCAGAAATCATATTGAAATTAAAATGCAAGAAGATTATCTTTCAAACAAAGTAAATTTCATGTCAATTTAAAAAAATCATCTATGTTTTATTTCTATTCCATTAAAAACACATTTTATTAGGGAGTATGATAATTATAATTTCTATCATAGTGTTAGCTTTGTGCACGCAAGTAAAATTATTTGAAAATTCTTTTCTATTTCAGTGGAATGGCAAACATTAATTCAGAAAAATATATCATGATCAGCGAAAAATAAAAGTGATTTTCTGCGAAAACTTTAATTAAAAATTTAAAAAAATATTAAAAATTGAATTTTTAAACTAGTCGCAAAAAGTAAAAGGAAATTTTCACTAATAGCTATAACTGCATCGTATAATTATACAAATAATTTGCTTACTGTATTCTTCCACAGAGTTTGATTGAACCAACATTATTCTATTACAAATAATCTATGCAATTATCCAAATTCATCGTCTCTGCTCTAGTGCCAGTGACATATCTCATATAAATTCTGACATTTTGCAAGTGTGTTATAAACTGAACGTTTAGCAATCGTGTATATTATTTGTGTAGAATTTTTCAGTTAAAACATTTACGCCGACTAGAAAGTATTTTCGTAACCATATTCCATCCACAATGTCTGACGATGAGGATATTTCGTATGTGAAACGTTCAAAAAACATTCATTATGGATCATTGGAAGAAAACGAACGCAACCGGCAAGCAACTCTTGAGGACATCGAATCCGACGAAGATACTTATGAACCGGAGCAAAAGAAACAACCCACTGCTATTGCGGCACCTCCCGCAAAGATAGACGACGACTACTATGACATAGAAACGGAAGTTTCTAAAGACAAGCTAGCCCTTCTAGAAGAATTCGAAAGGAAACGTCGAGCGCGCCAAATTAATGTAAGTACAGATGACGCTGAAATTAAGAAGAATCTACGCCAATTAAATGAACCCATATGCTATTTTGGCGAAGGACCTGCAGAGAGAAGACGTCGCTTAAAAGAATTACTCGCCAGTTTAGGCGAGAATGCCATCAAACAGAAACAAACCGAAGAAGAAGAGCGGAAGCAACTCCAAAAGGAACAGGAGACAACGTGGTATCATGAAGGTCCCGAGTCCTTGAGGGTATCTCGCTTTTGGATAGCAGATTACTCACTGCCCAGAGCGAAGCAGCGTTTGGAAAAAGCAAAAAATATTTTAGAGCTTCCTAGTGCAACGAGAGCTGGAAGAATGGTGGAATTGCAGAAGCGACTACAGTCCCTTGCACCTCTATGCAGTCAAGTGGGTGATACTCGTCCCGTAAGTGGATGTGCCTTTAATGCTGACTCAACTATGCTACTGACTTCGAGTTGGTCAGGTTTATGTAAATTGTGGTCTGTGCCAGAATGTGCTCTTAAACAGACTCTTCGTGGCCATGCCAGCTACGTTGGTGGTGTCTCCTTCCGTCCAAATGTTAGCCCTGATGACAAGAATGTTGTGTCGATGGCATCAGGCGGACATGATGGTGCTGTTAAGCTTTGGTGTTTTAGTAGTGAAGAATCGATTGCTGACATCACGGGACACATGCCGAACAGAGTCTCAAAGTTGAGTTTTCACCCATCGGGAAGATTTCTAGCCACCGCATGCTACGACTCATCGTGGCGACTGTGGGATTTAGAGCAAAGGACTGAAGTTCTTCATCAAGAGGGACACGCTAAAGCTGTACATTGTCTGGCATTCCAAACCGACGGCAGTGTGGTCGTAACTGGTGGCCTTGATGCATTTGGTAGGGTTTGGGATCTGCGAACAGGACGTTGCATTATGTTTCTCGAAGGCCATCTGGGCTCAATTTTTGGTGTCGACTTCTCACCAAACGGTTATCACATTGCCACCGGAAGTCAGGATAACTCTTGTAAAATTTGGGATCTCCGTAGACGACAGCCTGTATACACAATTCCAGCACATACGAATCTAATATCAGACGTGAAGTACGAACAAGATGGTGGAAACTTTTTGGTTACTAGTAGCTATGACTGTACTACAAAGATTTGGTCGAATAAGACATGGCAACCGCTGAAAACTCTACAGGGACACGATGGTAAGGTGGTTAGTGTAGATATTGCCAGCAATTCTCAATACATTGCGACAACATCTTTCGATCGAACCTTCAAGCTTTGGTCGCCTGAGGGTTGAGAGGGTAATTTTGGGATCCGTAGAAATTAATTGCATTTGTTATTGACCAGTTTTTGTAAGCTTTGTTGGCGAAGTAATGTTATGGACATCTGTGAGACAAATAAAATAGAATAAAAGTACCTTGGGAACGTTTTTAGTCAAATTGAACTTTTGCTGGTTTTATTTATAGGGTACGTAGTTAACATCCCGAAAGTGTCAGCGCTAAAGATTTTTTCACTGCCTGTTGCGAATGTCTTACAAACATCCAAGAGTATTACACTTCTCAAATTTGCCGCTCGGATTCGACCCATTCTTTGCGTCAAAAATAAAACTTAATTGAATGGAGAAACTAAGTTTGAGGCCGTGTATGGGCAATGGGCCATTTATGTCAAATATTTCATTTCATATTGTTTTGTGGAACTAATTTCAGTACATAGTCCTATTTTACGTCGATAGCTTAGAACAATCTAGAACAAGATTTCTAGCGCTACAGTCCGGAATGAACCTGGGCCTTAACCAACATGCCCCTCCAATGATTCCAGTCTTTAGCTAACTGCCTCCAGTTGCGCACTTCAAGGTGGTTAAGGTCGGTTTCTAGTTGTGCGCGCCACTTAAGGCGAGGTCTTCCTCTACTGTGTCTGACGTTTGGTTGGGAATCTAAGACTCAGTGAGCGCGAGTATTGATGTCGATTCGCCAGCCATCTTAAACTTTAATGCGTGTTTTTTGGACTGCTCCTAGTCCAAAAAACACACACTAAAGTTTAAGATGTCGCTATACAGCTCGTATAGTCCATGTTTGAATCTTCGTCTCGATAGCCCGTTAACGCAAACGGGACCGAAGAATTTTTCTCTCGAATCGACCAAGGATTTCTTCATCCGCTTTTGATACGGTCAATGCTTCAGCGCCGTAGAGCAGGACTGGGATGATCAGGGTCTTATATAGGATCTCCTTAGTAGTTCGAGTGAGGGCTTTACTACTAAATTGCCTTCTTAGCCCGAAGAAACAGCGATTGGCAAGAGTAATTCTTCGTTTGATTTCTGACGAGATGCTGTTGTAGACAAAGGTAGACCTACCTTCTCTATACTAGCAAACATGGCTATGATATCACGTTGAGTCCTACCAATGATGTCAATATCGTCGGCGTATGCTGGTAGTTGCACCGATTTTTGGAGAATTGTGCCTC
This sequence comes from Rhingia campestris, assembly GCA_932526625.1. Taxonomy (NCBI): domain Eukaryota; kingdom Metazoa; phylum Arthropoda; class Insecta; order Diptera; family Syrphidae; genus Rhingia; species Rhingia campestris. The sequence goes on along the minus strand of OW052184.1, from coordinate 47,477,404 downwards.
TGGTGTTGGCTCGGGAGTTTTGCACAATACTCTCAAGAATCAAATTGAAAAAAGTCACATGACAGCGTATCGCCTTGCCTAAATCCTTTTTTGGTATCGAATGTGTCGGTGAAGTCGTTTCCGACCCTGATGGTGCAGCGAGAATTCTCCATCGTCAACCTACACAAACGGACGAGTTTGGGCGGTATACCAAAACTAGACATGGCTCTGTATAGTTCGTCTCTATAAATGGTGTCGTATGCGGCTTTGAAATCGATAAATAGGTGGTGGGTATCGATTTGGACTTGGTTTGGGTTTTTTTCCAGGTTCTGCCGAAGTGTGAAAATTTGATCGATTGTGGACTTTCCTGGCCTAAAACCACACTGATAAGGGCCGATCAGGTTGTTGGTTTCTGGCGTTCACATATTACGGCAGATAGGATCTTGTAGGCGATGTTGAGTAGACTTATGCCTCTGTAGTTGGCGCAGTTCAGAGGGTTATGAATACAATATTTTAAAATTAGCTGTCAAGATGTTGGACTTCACAATAATCAATTTGTATTCACAGTAATTAAGCCCTCTGTTGATTTGGGCTAAAGGCTGAACTATAATAGAAGATGGTTTACTGCCATTCAGGAAATACGATGGGTTGGGCCGGGCAAAAAGAGGATGAAAAACTGTGATATCTACTATGGACCGTGTTATAATGAGCAGAAACAGCGACTATTCGGATGCGGATTTGTTATAAGTGTCAGACTTAGGCAAGAAGTCTTATGTTTCCAGACATTAGCGAACGCATTGTAACAATCCGCATCAAGGCCAAATTCGCCAACATAAGCCTTATATGCGCTCATGCTCCGACGGAGGAAAAAGATGATGTAACTAAGGATTGCTTCTACGAGCTCCTCACAAAACCTATGAGCGACTACCAAAGTACGACGTTAAAATCGTGCTGGGAGATTTTAACGCAAAGGTATAAAGAGAAGACATCTTTAGCAGTACTACGGTTTAGCAGCTACGGAACGAAATGCCACTATAGCCAGCACACGGTTTCCTCACCTCGATATCCATAAGGGGACATGGCGGTCTCCAGATCAACGAACACTCAACCAAATTGATCACATTGCGATAGACAAGAAGCACGCATCCAGTATTTTGGATGTCCGAACATTCCGAGGAGCTAACATCGATTCGGACCACTACTTTGTTGTAGCCAAGGTAAGGATGCGAATTTCCACCACGCCACAAAAAAACCAGAAAAACTGAAAAAAAAATTTAATGTCGAAAGACGCGCAACGCGTATCCCTCTGGAATCACAACACACCACCAGCATCTAATGCCGAAGAACAATGGCAACGATGCCAACAACCTATTAGATTAGCCGCAACTGATGTGCTAGGTTTCTCGCGCCCACCAGCAAGAAACCCCTGGTTTGATGGGAATGCCGACAGATGCTCGCAGCCAAGAACGAGGCCTACAAGGCTAAGCTGCAGCTGAAGACGAGTGCTGCCATTGAGCTCTATAGGCAAAGAAGAAGGGAAGAACATCGGCTTTTGAGAAAGAAGAAAAAAGAGCAAGATTAATAAGGCCGCCGGAAATGACGGCCTTCCCGCTGAGCTTTATAAAGCAGGCGGAGATTACATGGTAAGTAACATCCGCCAACTCATAAGCCAAATCTGGTCGGATGAAAGTATGCTTGAAGAATGTAACCTCAGCATCGTTTGCCCGATCCACATAGGAGACCCTCTGAACTGCGCCATCTGCAAAGGCATAAGTCTGCTCAACATCGCCTGTTGGTGAACGCCTAAAACCGTTCACCAACAACCTGATCGGCCCTTATCAGTGTGGTTTTGTGAAACTTCGTACTACTGCTGAGGATAGGATATTTTTCAAGAAATCGCACAAATACACTTGCATAATTCTCTCGCTTCTCGCTCTTCTCTACCGAGTCTAGATGTGCGTGAATGCTCTATCCTTCTCTCTCTCGTGCTCCCCTCCCAAAGTACCATTTATTTCATTCGCACACATTCATTCCAAAATGGTGTCGGTTTTTGTAACATAGGAAATCGCAAGGCGCCATAAGAAGTGTTTCACTTCAAAATGGATTAAGGCAAGGCGATGCGCTGTCATGTGACTTTTTTCAATTTGATTCTTGAGAGGATTGTGCAAAACTCCCGAGCCAACACCAGATGCACAATTCTCCAAAAATCGGTGCAACTACTAGTGTTCACGCCATCTATGCGCGATAAGAAATATTGCCCAATATAAACTATTACAATTTTCTTGTCGCGCACAGATGGCATTAACTGAACCCCTACTAACTTCACCGTCGTCACTTTTTTCCGAGCTCATCTCGTTCACTTCTTTTTCTACCGTGACGGCGACGACACCTACATTGTCTTGTGAGTATAATAAAGATTAAGTCGTACTTGTAATTAACCACGGCGTTTTATTTTTGCACGCGAGACAAACATTTGGTCCATCGGAGCCGGATAGTGAACAAATTTATTTTAAAAAGTATCGTCGCCGTCACAAGGAGCATTCACACACCACCGGACAGTGACCACGAGGTACACCACCACAGTCGCCACGGACAAAGAAAGTCCGCGTCCCAAATCATACCACCACACCACCACCTAGCTTCACCACCACATGCGCTCATCACAAGCAACACCGAAAGGCCCTACCATTGACCGCACCAGGAGCTACATCATCACAATCGCCGCGGACAAAGAGTCCGCTTTCCATCTTCAGAGTACTGCCACCACGAGCTACCATCACAATCGCCGCGGACAAAGAGTCCGCTTTCCATCGCATCGTCAGAGTACTGACACCACGAGCTACCATCTCAATCGCCGCGGACAAAGAGTCCGCTTTCCATCTTCAGTACCACCACCACCAAGCTTCACCACCACATGCGCTCATCATAAGCAACACCGAAAGGCCCTACCATTGACCGCACCAGGAGCTACATCATCACAATCGCCGCGGACAAAGAGTCCGCTTTCCATCTTCAGAGTACTGCCACCACGAGCTACCATCACAATCGCCGCGGACAAAGAGTCCGCTTTCCATCGCATCGTCAGAGTACTGACACCACGAGCTACCATCTCAATCGCCGCGGACAAAGAGTCCGCTTTCCATCTTCAGTACTGCCACCACGAGCCACCATCTCAATCGCCGCGGACAAAGAGTCCGCTTTCCATCTTCAGTACTGCCACCAAGAGCTACCACATCGCCATCGCCGCGGACAAAGAGTCCGCGTCCCATCGTCATTACCAGCGCGTCCACGAGCGACACCAACACATTCGCCACGGACACAGAGGCAGAGCCCGTCTCGCATCGTCATTGCACACCACCATTACCATACCATCACACCAAGTGCACGACAAGTTATCAACGGCGTCATCAATTACCATCCCAATCATCATCACGGTCGAGAAGCATCGACCATCATCGTCAGCCTCAGCACCTAGAAACCAGCAAACCCACATCCACCACCACATCAATATCATCATCATCATCATCATCATCATCATCATCATCATCATCATCATCATCATCATCATCATCATCATCATCATCATCATCATCATCATTATCATCAAGACACCAGAACACATCCACCACCATCATCATCATCCACAGCACCAAGAAAGCAGACCAACAACAGCATTTATCATCAACGCAACGTCAGAAAATCCAGGTGTGTATCTTTAATTCAGTGCATATAAAAAATTATCCTTTACCTACAACTACTTATATTGTTCAAACATAAATTATTATCAGTTGGGCATATTGTATTCATATACCCATAGGAACCTCAAATTTATAACTCTATTTATTCGGTTAAGCGTGAATTATTTTTTTTATCGTGATTTTCTGGCGGGAATAGTTTTGTACATACATACATACGTTCATACATAGCCACATCGATGTGTTGCAATTGCATACGTGGATAAGTGCTTTTCGTTTGATGTGTTGTTGGTTAAGTACAGGGTTGCCGATGAACATTAATACGTTCTTGAGTACGATTTTGGTACTTTTTTGAGAAATTGTGTACCCAGGGTTACCAATTGCCGTTTTGATATTTTACACGACGCTTATTAATATTTTTCTTATATAAAACAGTTTTTTTCAAAACTTCGTTTAATTGACATTATAGTGTTCCATCGGGTCTTTTAGGATAACCGTCACCAAGCGGTGTTTCTTCGAGGTTTTTTCTGGTTGACCGTCGTCTGACATTTTCAAGTACCGTAATCCACAATCGCGTGGTCTCAAATTTATAGTGGGATAATTTCAAACCACATTCGCCGTCGTTTTTTTGAACCGTTGGGTCGCGATTGTCGCTCAAGGTTTTGAAGCATTTTATGCTAATTTTAGTAATTTTGTTTTAATCAGTTTTTTTCAAAACTTAACCATCCTCGTTGCATCTGCACCGCTTTCACATTCTCTTCATTTGGAAAATGGCATATTTAGCCGATTTTATCCACGCGGCTGATCAATTGGTCAAATACGCTGCTGGAGTTCGGGAGGTGCCAGAGTCACAGCATACTTTAAGCATGGTGATAGCGCGCAAAACAGAATTAAAGGATTTATGGGGCGACGTTAAGACAAAATATGCGGAATGTGCTCGTCTTGGCACAACGGATACAGAGACTTTCGAGACTGAGGTTTTCGACTCGAAGTACAAGTTATCAAATGAGACCTACATTTCTTGTCTGGGACTACTCCTAGAGTACGAGAGTAAGGGCAAAAATCAAATTGACCCGATTTCAGCCTCTCCTCAAGTATCAAGTCCGCACATTTCGTCGAAGCAAGAGTCGTCGCATTGCATCAAATTACCACCCTGTGACACCGAAATTTTTAATGGGGATTACTTATCTTGGCCGTCTTTTAGAGACATGTTCGATGCTATATACATTAGACATCCAAAATTAGGAGCGGTAGAGAAGCTTTTTCATCTTCGTTCGAAGACACGGGGGGAGGCCTTTAGTATTGTTAGTAAGTTCCCCCTAACGAACACTAGTTTTGAGTTAGCCTGGGAATCCCTACGCTCTACTTATGAGAATAAGCGCATATTGGTTAACAACCAAGTCAAGGGGTTACTGAATCTTCCATCCTGTTCCGAGGAGTCTGCCAAAGAAATCATCAACCTGCAGCGGCACGTCAATGATCGCATTGCAGCACTTAAGGCTCATGGTGTATGCGTAGATAGCTGGGATCCCATCCTAGTTTTTGCGTGCTCGAACCGATTACCACCTTCCACTCTAGCACTGTGGGAACAATCTTTACCAAATCCAACTGAAGTCCCAACGTGGAAGCAAATGGACAAATTCCTTAGCGCTCGGTTTCAAGTTTTGGAAACCATATCTGATGTAACTTCTACATCAACAGTGACTTTTGACAAAAGACCTAGGACCAATCAACGCCGTTCAACAGCAAATGCCTATCATGCTAAAGCCTACGATTTCGCTTGCAAGCTTTGCAACGAAGCGCATCCTATACGTCAGTGCTCTCAATTTATCAAGATGCCCGTATCATCGAGAGTCGATTTTGTCCGTCAAAACAACATTTGCGAAAACTGTCTCTCAGTTAATCACCTGCTCAGAACATGCTCTAGCCGATATACCTGCAGTACATGTAAGAAACGTCACCATTCGTTATTACATTTCAATAGAAATACCACGGGGTCCAAGTTATCTCACAAAGCTCCATCGTCTGCACCAGGTACCTCCGCGGCAACCACTGCAACCGAAAAGGGTACCGTTTCCCAATTACAGTCCACTTCACCTGAATTTGTTCCGCAAATATCTACTCATACTCATTTCGCTTCTACGCAAAAGAGAGTGTTGCTTGCTACGGCGTTAGTCAACATACGCGGAACCGAATCTAACCATCTGGTACGAGCACTTATAGACCCAGGATCTGAGGTTTCGTTCATTTCAGAACCAGTACAGATGCGTTTAAACCTCCCAACCTCGCCAATAAACATATCGATTTCCAGCATAAATACAACTAAGGCAGCAACTTCTAAAAAGCTTTGTGCGTTCGCCATTATAGATAACCAGAATCCAACAGAACCCATCTCAGCTCAAGCTATTGTATTGAGGAAATTGACAAATGATTTACCGAGCGCTTCGTTTTCATTGATTGACCCGTCACACCTCGACGGTCTCAGACTGGCGGATCCTACTTTTCATAAGTCGTCCCGCGTGGATCTGCTCATTGGCGCCGATCTCTATCCGGCAATTGTTCGACAGGGAATGCAAAGGGTTTCAGACTCACTTATCGCCCAGAACACAATTTTTGGATGGGTGTTATCGGGACCTCTACCAAACGCCGTTAACTCCTTTGGCACCTTTGTCGTTGATCAACATACATCCGGGTTAGATGAGCAAATTAGAAAATTTTGGGAACTGGAGGAAATTCCAGATCACAAAAAGATTTTATCTGTCGAGGATATCTTTTGTGAGGACCTTTATGAAAGGACCACCAATAGACGTCCTGATGGGAGATATGTGGTAAGACTGCCATTCAAACCCAATGCGCTAGTACCACGGTTGGGTTTATCAAGAAACATCGCTTTACAGCAGTTTCTTCGAAATGAAAGAAGGTTGACAAAGGACCCTGTTCTTCAAACTCAGTATTCGAACGTCGTATCTGAGTACCTCAAACTGGGCCACATGCGGGTAATTAATAGCTCAGAGATCTCCCGAAATGGTACTGTTCTTTCCTATTATCTTCCTCACCATGCAGTAATGAAACCTGAGAGCGCGTCTACCAAGCTACGCGTGGTTTTCAATGCATCCAGTGCTTCCTCCAGTGGAACGAGTTTGAATGACCTCTTGTATCCAGGACCAATCCTGCAGCGCGATCTTACCTCTTTGATTGTCCGATGGAGATTTTTCAAATTTGTCTTTAATGCCGATATAGAGAAAATGTATCGGCAGATCGCAATTCACGAAGACGATACGTGTTTTCAGAGAATTCTTTTTCGAAGTTCACCCAGTTCAGACGTCGAAGATTATGAGCTTTTAACAGTGACCTTCGGAGTTAATTGCGCTCCTTATTTAGCTCTTCGCACCCTTTTACGATTAGCCGAGGATCAGGAAACTAATTATCCGCTTGCCTCAAAAATTCTCACGTCTGAATTGTACGTCGATGATGTGCTCTCCGGTGCTCATGACCTACCAACAGCAAAACGAGCTCAAACCGAGCTTATTGAAGTTCTCGAGTCTGCTGGGTTTCCTCTACGCAAGTGGACGTCTAATAATCCTACCCTACTAGATCATCTGCCAAGGAGTCACATTCTAAGTGACCAGTTCCTTAAAATCGACAAGGATAGTAGCACTAAAACGCTAGGCATTCGATGGAATGCGAAAGGGGACTATTTCTATTTCACTGCGCCAGACGTTCGACTATCGTCTACTCCAACCAAACGAGAAGTTTTCTCCCAAATCGCCCAACTATTTGACCCTGCAGGTTGGCTGGCCCCTGTCATAGTGATTGCGAAGATGTTGATGCAAAGCGTATGGGTGGACAAAACTAATTGGGATGAAGGCCTTCATTTTAATAGTCTTGATAAATGGAAGTCATTTGTTAATGCCTTACCCGACATTAATAGGCTTCAAATACCACGCTGGATTGAGTACTCTCCGCTATCTTCATTACAATTCCATGGTTTCTGTGACTCATCCGAGAAAGCATACGCTGCCGCACTATACGTTCGTCTAACGACGCCAAATGGAAGTATAAGTTCGCACCTCGTCTGTGCAAAATGCAAGGTCGCACCCATTAAACCAGTATCTGTGCCCCGTCTTGAACTTTGTGGAGCCGTTCTACTTTCACAACTTCTCAAAGCGTATCTTCCGCATCTTCCCATTGAATCTTCTGAAACCTTTCTCTGGACGGATTCTGCTATAGTTCTTGCATGGTTGAGTAAGCACCCAAGTACTTGGAAAACCTTCGTTGCGAACAGAGCAAGTGAAATAGTAGACAATGTTGGAAATGCTCCATGGAGGCACGTCAAGTCAGAAGATAACCCTGCAGACATCGCTAGCCGTGGAATGTTTCCCAATGACTTAAGGGAAAATACGCTATGGTGGAACGGTCCACACTGGTTGCGAAATCCCCAAGGGCAATGGCCGGATAGCGTTCCAATATCACCACAAGGTGAGGAGCTAGAAGTCAAGGCTGTTTCATTCGTAGCTACTCTCATCCCCGAGGATCTTCTAGAAAGATTTTCGTCACTACCGCACGCTTTGCGAGTTCTGACCTATGTGTTTCGTTTTTTCTACCAATCATCTAAATCGCCTTCTGTTATCTTTGCCCAAGGCTCGTCTCATATTTCTCAAAAGGAGATCAATTTTGTGAAGACGCGTTTGATTTTACTTTCGCAAAAGCACTATTTCCCTCACGAATATACCTCGTTGTGCGAAGGTCGCACCATATCTAATAAGAGTTCAATTTTATCGCTCAACCCATCGCTGGATTCAAAGCAACTTTTGCGTGTAAATGGTAGGCTTGCCAACGCAAATTTGCCGTTTAATGAGCGTAGTCCCATTATTTTACCGTACGCTTCCTACTTTACTAAATTACTCGTTCAGTTTATTCATGATATATCACTTCATGGCGGCAACGCACTTATGCTTCGAATGGTGAGAACGAGTTTTTGGGTTCCTAAACTGCAAATTCTTGTAAAATCTTGCATCCGACGATGTAAGACTTGTGTTATTCATAAGAAACAGCTACGAACCCAACTCATGGCTGCGCTCCCGTCTGAAAGATGCACATTTTCACCGCCCTTCACCTACACAGGGATCGATTTTGCAGGCCCATTTGCTCTAAAAACCTTTAGAGGCAGAGGCTGCTGCGTGACCAAGGGATACGTCTGCTTGTTTGTTTGCTTTACGACAAAGGCCATACATCTCGAAGCCGCCAGTGACCTTTCGTCCGAAATCTTCCTCGCTGCCTTTGCGCGCTTTGTGGCCAGAAGAGGCCTACCGGCCGAAGTGTTCTCCGATCATGGCACCAACTTCACTGGGGCAGATGCGATTCTTCAAAGGGAATTTAAGAAATTCCTGGCGTCCGTCTCAGACGAAACTCGTAACAAGTATATCGTTCAGGGTTTGAAGTGGAACTTTATTCCACCTGGTGCACCCCATATGGGTGGCTTATGGGAAGCAGGGGTGAAAAGTTTTAAGACCCACTTTCGAAAATTTGGTAGTTCCCATAAGTTTACTTTCGAAGAATTTTCAACGTTGTTAGCACGTATCGAAGCTTGCCTCAACTCACGTCCCATTTCGCCTATGTCAAATGACCCGTCAGATCTTTTAGCATTAACGCCTGGTCATTTCCTTCGCGGCAGCCCTTTGCTATCTTTCCCCGAACCTGAATGTGAAGAAAGCTCCATGTCACTGCTAAATCGTTGGGAGAAGGTAAAGTGTCTCCAACAACAAATTTGCCGTCGATGGAAGGACGAGTACTTAAAGGAGCTCCATAGACGTCACAAGTGGCAAACTCCTGAAGAAAATGTTAAGATAAATGACCTCGTAGTGATCAAACAGGAAAACATACCGTCTACCGAATGGCGGTTAGGACGCATTGTTAGGTTATCTCCAGGGCCCGATGGAATGGTACGCGTTGCAACTATTAGAACCCAATATGGCGAAGTAACTCGGCCGGTTGTTAAACTTTGCGTGTTACCCACTACTTAACCAAGTCTCGAACGCGACTCTCTCATCCACTGACGCGTTTCGATTACAATTTATTTTAGATGGAGTATCTATAAACTCAAAACGCTTAACTGAATAAACAAGTTAACAAAACTTACTTATTTTTTTTTATATTGAATTTACCTTTATTATTATTAATAACATGCACTGAACTTAAGATACCACATTATAATCTTATATCTATAAAATATGTTAATTCTAATGAAATTTATACCAAGTTGTATCATAAACACCTTTGTATTACTTTAGATGGAGTATCTATAAACTCTATAATCACCTTTGTATTATTTTAGATGGAGTATCTATACACTCAAACCTTTGTATAAAAACTTAAGATAGAAACGAATTATTACCTATTTAGTTATAATGAATTTATCTTTCTTCCCATACTATGTTCTCAATTTGTGATAACCTTCAATTATCAAACAAATGTATTTTCTTTTAAATAATTGTAAAATTTTGTTGGCGCATTACGCCAAGGGGGCCGGTAATGTTCACGCCATCTATGCGCGATAAGAAATATTGCCCAATATAAACTATTACAATTTTCTTGTCGCGCACAGATGGCATTAACTGAACCCCTACTAACTTCACCGTCGTCACTTTTTTCCGAGCTCATCTCGTTCACTTCTTTTTCTACCGTGACGGCGACGATACCTACATTGTCTTGTGAGTATAATAAAGATTAAGTCGTACTTGTAATTTACCACGGCGTTTTATTTTATGCACGCGAGACAAACAACTAGCATACGCCGACGATATTGACATCATTGGTAGGATTCAACGTGATGTCATAGCCACCTTTGCTAGTATAGAGAAGGAAGCTGGAAAATTGGGTTTAGCAGTAAATGAGGGTATGGCTAAGTATATGCTGTCAACACGAAAGGACACACAACATCGACGAATTGGACAGAACATCACCATTGACAGATATAACTTTGAGGTAGTACGGGACTTTGTCTACCTCGGCCCCGCTATTACCTCTGACAACAACATCTCGTCAAAAATCAAACGAAGAATTACTCTTGCCCATCACTGTTTCTTCGGGCTAAGCAGGCAATTTAGTAGTAAAGCCCTCGCTCGAACTACTAAGGAGATCATATATAAGACCCTGATCATCCCAGTCCTGCTCTACGGCGCTGAAGCATGGATCTTATCATAAGTGGATGAAGAAATCCTTGGTCGATTCGAGAGAAAAATTCTTCGAAAAATCTTCGGTCCCGTTTGCGTTGACAGGCTATGGAGACGAAGATTCAACCACGAACTATACGAGCTGTACAGCGACATACCCCTAGTCAAAAAACTCCGCAGTGGCGCTCACAAGTAGAAACCGACCTCAATCAACTTGGAGTGCGCAATTGGAGGCAGTTAGCTAAGGACCGGTCTAATTGGAGAGGCATGTTGGTTGAGGACCAGGTTCATCCCGGACTGTAGCGCCACTTAAGTAAGTAAGTTAAGTTACGGACGACCACTTCCGTAAGACGACCACTTCCGTAACTGTGCAACCACATGCAATTTGTATTGTACGACCATAATAGCTTTTCGCTTCGATTCGTTCAGTTTTCGTTCACTTTCGAAAAAAGCGATTTCATTCGCTCTTTCTCTTTCTTTTGTTCTTTCATACAAAAATTTGACATTTCACTTCAACAGCTGCGTACATTTAAATTTGTAAGTTCATAAGTAACGAAATTTTGTTTTTATTGCTTGTAATCGCTTCCATTCACAAAAGTCTATTATGGGCAACTTGAGTAATTGACAGCACTGAAGAAAACTTAACGTAGAATTTTGACATTAGCATCCGATTGCTTCCGACAATTAGTTCAGCCTTAAGACAAATCTCGATTCGATACTACATCGATACTCACATTAGGGGTCCCAGATTATGTCCTTGCACACGATATAATCCTTAGCACCGGCCTCAACGGGGCCAATAGTTTCATCTGTTTTCGGGTCAGAGGTCGGGTTTGTGTGTTAGTTTTTTCAAGATAATTTCCGTTCATACAAATTTGCCGTCATACAAATGATATGTCTGTCCGATTGACGTTATCGCAAAGTAATCTGTTGCGACATTTGCCGTGTTCCGGATTTTAGATTGCCCAAGTTAACTTTGCCGGTGCCACTGTTCTCATTGATCAATCGACCATGTAACATGACTAAAAATGCTCGATTGACCAATGAGAGCAGTGCACCGGCAAAGTTAACTTGGTAAAACTGAAATCCGGAACACACCCATTAAAAGCAGCTCAAGTCTTGATTTTTGACACTTACTAATTTAACCTCCTTTTAGGAAGTTCCACACATTCATTAAACAAAAATACACCTCTTAAGCAAAAGATCAACACCCTTTTTTTTTTTTTAAATTATTTATGTATATTTATTATTTTTAACATGTTTTTATCTTCAGTTTTTGCATTTAATTTGTTTTGGGCGACTATAAATATTTATATAGGATTAGGTTCAAAAATATAGCTTACGTATTAAATTAAAAAAAAATATACGTGTATATGGCATTTAGTATTTAACTGTCAAAAATATTATATTTATGTATTTGGAAGAAAACAAAAAAGATTATGTACATTTTAGGTAGGTACATACAAGTTTGTAGTAGGTAATAGGTATTCTATTTTTCTTTTTTGTTTAATTTTATTATTGCAAACGGCCGGTACCCACATATGTTTGTATGCTTTATAACAGTTTGCATATATCTTTTTATTGTTAATAATTGGATTTTTTGTTGTTATTTGTATTTTGTGTAGGAAACGTTGTTTATTGTTAAAGTTTACTCTTTAGTATTTTTATTTGTTTTCTATAAAACTATATATACCAATCAATTTAATGCTAACTGGCAAATACAAACACAATGATAAATATATTGTTTCGCTTTAAAGGAAATAAATATGTTAGAAGTCTATTTTCATTTTAATTGAAGACAATAGATCTATTCCCGCACAATATCATTTTTTACTGATTTTTACTTACAGATATAATATTTTTCACGTGTGCAAAGTTCTTCAAACAAAGAGCATATGTGGGAGTATATGATTACCGTTACATATGTAAGAATGACTGCCATCGGATCACCATTCTTTAGCACACTTAGCCCAGATTTAGTTCACTGTATTTACTTTAATAAGCAAAATCAGGGCCCTCATTCCGTAAAGTGATTATCGATGGTAGTCTTGCATCACGTAAGATCAATAATCGTTTTTTCTGTTGGCGATATCACTTTTTTTGCTTCACGTAAAACAATAATCGTCAAATCACAGACTATTATTGAGCGAGTGCTCATGAGGTCTCGTCTTGCATCAATTTGAATGTTGTAAGGCCAACTAAAGCATATTTCATGATTTTTCAAGCTATCAATTGCCTTTTTATATGTTTTTAATTTTTAAAGACCATTATAACGGTCAAATTCCGGCATTTAAAATTAATTTTGTATTTATAACATACAAAACCATTTGTAAAGCACTGTTATTTGAATATTCTAAAAGTAAAATGTAAGTCACTGTAATTTGATCCTATGTTTTGTGTATATGTCAAATTGGAACATTAACCAAAGTTTACAAAATATATCTCTAACATGTTAATTTGCTTCGGCGTAACTGAGCTACTATAAAAAAAAAGTATCTGTATAAGTATGTAATCATCAATTACTTACATTTTGCATTCTTTTTAAAGAAATTGTGCGGCACCAAACACATTAAAAAAAATTCAAATGTCATTAATGACAATTTCTTTGACGTCTAATAAATAGTTTGAGAACTAGTTACTACAATTTGAGAGTATCTGAAGTAAACGATTGACGATACCAAAGTGTCAAGTTACGTGAAGCAAATTGATGACGATATCGGCCACGACTACCGTTTGGGTGATAATCGTTTTCAAAGTTACGGAATGACCCCCCAGATATTTCCGTTGGTGGAAAGTAGTAAATTGTCATTTCTTGTTTTGAAATAGGTCTGTTCCCGTACAAAATAATATTTACTGATTTTTACTGCGGAATATTATTTGCATGCTAAACTTGCGTACGGGAACGATTTTGAGTAAAAATCAGTAAGAATCAGTAAATATTATTTTGTACGGGAACAGACCTAATGTTTTTCTTTTTCTTGTTGTGTTTTCCTTGAGCGCGTTCACGGAGTTTCCCTTTAATTTTTTTACCAGTACTGGAAGAGTACGTGTTTCCAATTATGTGTCCACATAAATAAAAAAAAAACAAATTTTTGGCGCAACAGGCTCGTTAGTAATCAATGCCTTACCTAACCTTTTCTCAGAAGTACGCGAGGGACAGTGAAAAATATTTAGGTGTTGCTACGACTGCTGCTCATGCTTACCATCGCGCCACTGTGCTCCCAGAAGATATACTTATGGTAAAAAACGTTTGAAATAACCGAATTCTTAATGGGCGTGTTCCGGGTTTTAGATTACAACTGCAAAATGAGGTGAAGTAATGTGGAACGCAAAATCTTATAGCGTTTTCGATTGGGATTTTCAGATCTCAGATTTCAGATTTTACCCGTCCCAATAGAACATAAAAGAGGTTGATCTGGTTTTGTGTGTGTGTGTTAGTGTGCAATTTAACAGCTTATTGTTTACCTTTAGGCCGCAGTTATCGCTACCATAATTTAAAAATTTCTTTTACTCATTGCGGCTTTTTTTATAAATTCAACCATTTTTAATTTTAATTTCTAATTATAGTTTACGCAGAAAATCACTTTTTAGTTTTCACTGATCAGTGATCACAAAAACACAAATCAAACTGCGAAATGCAAACATCAAACTGACATACGTGACGTCAGATGTCAAATTTTTTTGTGTTGGTGCGTGTAGGTGTAAACGACCGTATTTCGGAATTCAACTGCAAAATGAGGTGAAGCGATGTGGAACGCAAAATCTTAATGAATGGCAAAGTAAATGTCAAACCCTTATTTTGCAATTTCATTTTTCCATATTTATAGAATTTTTTTTACTTTTATCTATTCAGAATAATTATTCTTTACCAAAAAAGTAAGAAATAACATATATAAACCCAGCTCTTTTATGTTCGATTGGGACGGGTAAAATCCGAAATCTGAGAGCAAATCTGAAAATCCCAATCGAAAACGCTATAAAATGGTCGATTGACCAATGAGTGCAAGCAATGCATCGGCAAAGTTAACTTGTAAAACTAAAACCCGTAACACGGCCATTGTTTCACCCTAACTATATTTGACAGTTCACCAATATAATTTCAACTAAAATGAAATTGAATTCAGTGGGTTACCGCATTATTTATTACAATCTTTCGCACGTGTTTATTACAAGCGATTTTCGTGTTTCGTGGGTATTCACATTAGGCGATTTTTGAAACTCAGTTTACAAAAAAAGCAAGGGGCTCTATTACATAAAACGAAACGAATGGCAAGTAAACGAAACAGAAGTAAACGATAGTCACGACAATCGAATTTCAACGATATTCACGAAAATTTCACGAAAAATGCTTCTGAACGCAGTTCAACGCAATTCGCCAGGATGGGTTACAAAATGTCGGAGAAATATTCCAAACAGCTTTTCGGAAGAATACCTCGAATCGTACCAAATCGATACCTTAATGGGGATGATGATATTGGTATTTTATAAAAATGCCTATTTTTCAATAAATGCTGATCGAGTTTAGTTGAAATAAGTGTTTTTGGGTTCCTTCTTTAAAGTTGTTCGAATTATTGTTATATGACAAAAACTAACGGTACTGGTTTTTGAAAAAGGCGTTCATTTTTCCCTCTCTCATCGGTTCTCTCTATTACTAAGACAAATTGATCACAAATTACTCTCTTGATGTTATTAGAATCCAAATTATTTGCCATTATACTAGATTGGAAGTGGAGTTCCATATCATGTTGCTGGCCATATGGAGAGGGTTTATTATACGTAATTTAGTCCAATTCAGGGTTGAGTCAGATGTCAGAGTAAAAAAAAAATGTTGATAAAAATTGTATCATTTAAGCAATGTGATATTTTTGTGTTGGCCTAGTTTAAAGTTATTAAATGTTTCTGCTCACTGACCTAAATCCTTTCACGATGATATCACAATAAAAGAAGATGGAAAAATGGATATTGGCGGGGATTTCCTGATGCTTTAATATTAGGGCACAGCAATTATGGACGAAAATATTGTTATTGTCAACAAATTCATCGTTTTATTCAACGGACAATTATCTAACCTGTTAATATTTAGTGCCTGGCTATACGTTCCCAATAAAATTCATTCACATGAACGCCATGTTCACACTCATAAAAGTGTCATTGGAATACGGGATGGAACATACTGAAATCTTATATCGTTTTCGATTGGGATTTTCAGATTTGCTCTCAGATTTCAGATATTACCCAATCGAACATAAAAGAGGTTGATCTGGTTTTGTGTGTGTGTGTGTTAGTGTGACAGCTTATTGTTTATCTTTAGGCCGCAATTATAGCTATTAGCTATCATTAAAACCATCATTTGAAATTTTCTTTGGGCCCAGTTATAGCTATCATTGAACAACTTCATTGGAACACAAAACATGATGGAATTGAAATTTTACCTCCATAGCTGCTTATAGGAATCGTAGGCAAATTCCGTTTCATTTCATGGAACGACAAACATTACATCGCAGAAATAAATCATGATCAGTGAAAAATAAAGTGATTTTCTGCGATAATTACAATTAAAAATTTAAATATGTTTGGATAATAATTTTCTAAAATTCATAAGCTTTGTTTTGACACCAACTCGCCAATGATTGAATTTATAAAAAAAACTGCAAGAGGTAAAAGAAAATTTTCAATGATAGCTATAACTGGGCCCTTTTACTAATTGCGGCGTTTTTATAAATTCAAATATTGGCGAGTTGGTGTCAAAATAAAGCTTATGCATTTTAGAACATGATTATCCAAAAATATTTTGGTTTCTAATTATAGTTTTCGCAGAAATCACAACAAACACAAATCAAACTGGGAAATGCAAACTTCAAACTGACATAACTCAGATGTTAAATGTTTTTGTGTTAGGTGTAAATCTCACTTGGAATCCAGATTTTTCAAAAGTGCTCAAGAGTAAAAAAAGAGTACTTTTTGTATCCCAATCGAAAACGCTATTAAATAATTTTTTTTCTCATAGTTTTGAGTTGTTGGTAGGTACCTACATAAATGTTGTGGTCTTCACTCGGTGAAGGTTTTTCCAAAATGAAATGGTTTGGAACTGAAACATTCATGGCCTATCTTATTGGACATAATAAGGACTACAAATTTTTCATAGAAGTCTTAAAAATTGCAGAATTGCCACCAGTAAATTTTAATGTAATATCAGCCATGGTATTGGTATTCTAAAAATGGGATGCTTAACAGCAAAACAGGGATCCTGTCACTCTTCACCTGATGAATTTTGCCAAAAATTATATGGTTTGGAAGTTACACATTCATGCTTATACCACATTTGATGCTCACATAAAATCTTCCTTTCTCGTTGGATTACAAATTTATCAAACAAGTCTTAGAAATTTGCAGAATTGCCATAAGTCAATTTTGATGTAAGAGGGCCTACGTTTTTAGTATTAGGGACCAACACAATCATCATCAGAGCTCATTGTAAGGCTTTCTTAGACATAGGAGATTTACAATTATATATATATAGGTATATTCTTTTTGAACTGGTAATGTGCAAATTGAAATCGATTACATTAATGTTATTATTGTAAATCTGCATTGGACCATTAATTGACGATGAATGTCCGTAGTTAATACGCGATTGCATTATATTGAAAAATCTACGAGTTCTGAAGCCAAAGAACGGTACATTTATATTGAGAAGGCTCATGACTTCAGGAGAATCAATCTCACGGTTAAGTACCCTATGGATGAAAAGAGAGAAAGAGCTTCAGTTGCATCCGAATTAGTGGAGAACATAATACGTTCACCTCAAACTGAATATAAAAGAGCGTATCAGAATTATAAAGGAAAACACATTGAGCAGATGTCAGGCGAAGAAGCTCTTTCAGTTATTGTCGAAGCCCCAGCTTACAAGACATCAATATAATGTAACAAGGCGAAGGCTCCTGAAAGATTTCCTTACTAGCAGGTTGTACAAGATGTAAAAAAAAAATGTTATCCAAATAGAAACGACAATAAACTTACTCCTACTTCAGCGGAAGTAAATGTTCAAGCTCTAATGAACCATACTGCTGAACGTTTGATACTATCGTCATTGGTACATTGAGAAATGATCAATTAAACAATTTTCAAAGTAGGGATTTGATGGCAGTTCAGGCCACAGCTCCTACAAACAAAAATCGGTTTGAATGGCTGCTCATGATTCCAGCGTGTTTATAACCTCAGCTGCACCTCTTCGATTATTTTGTGGAAACTCCGACAAAAAGGACATAATTTGGCAAAATCCCCGGTCTTCATCCACCAGATATTGTCGTCCTTTAAAAATAAACTTTACCAAGGAATCAACACAAATCTCAGTATCTGAGAAGTCAAATATACACAAACAAATTGAAAACTTATACCATTCTGCTGTTAATATTGGAGAACAAGTTCTACAAGTGTCACATACATTAATTTTGACAATGGTGGACGGAAAAGTTTGACTAATACCGCCTCTACTCAGCGTTGTTACATCTGTGATGCTAGTTCCGAGGATTTCAATTCCATCGACAAATTGTTGTTAAAACCCTTCAATGCAAGTAGATTGTCTTTTGGTTTGTCTGTACTACATTGCGGGATTCGAACTTTAGAGTGCCTTTTACATGTGGGTTATAAGCTTCCAATAAGAAAATGGCAAACACGAAGAGAAGATAAAGAAATAGTAGCATAGAACAAAGCACGCATACAAAAGGAGTTCAGAGAACGAATGAGACTAATAGTTGATCAACCGAAACCTGGTTTCGGAAACTCAAATGATGGTAAAACTGCGAGGCGATTTTTCGGCAACGCAGACGTGGCATCCGAAATCTTGCGTGTTGATCAAAATTTAATTGAAAAACTTCATACAGTATTGGTGGCTATTTCAAGTGGCTACGACATTAATATCGACAAATTTAAAGCGTTCACACTTGATACTGCAAAACATTATGTAAACCTATATCCCTGGTTTTACATACCCCCAACTATGCCCAAGTTACTGATTCATGGGCCAGATGTGATTTCAGCAGCATTGCTTTCAATTGATCAACTGTCAGAGGAAGCTCAAGAGGCACGGAACAAATATTTTAAGAAATACCGGAAAAACTATTCCAGAAAAATTTCTCGTGAAAAATGTAACGAGGATGTGTTCAATTTAATGCTGATAACATCAGATCCACTAAAAACCAGCTACCGACAACTTCCCAAGAAGAAACTTAAACATTTTCCAAAAGAAGTCTTTGACTTAATTGTTTCACCGGTTATATCTAAAAATGAGAGTTCCAATGGAGAAAGTGATGATGAAAGCTCATCGGATACATCTGAATTTAAGTCTTAATACTTTATATAGATACGAAATTTACAATCAATAAATCAATATAAACTATTTGTTATATCCTTAATGAAAATAAAATAAAAATTAAAACACAAGGTGTGTGGCCACTGGTTGAATTTGAAATTCATGTAAGTAAAGTGTTAATTAAGCAATAAAATATGACCTAAAATATTAAAATTTTGTTAAAATATATACTATCAACTAATCTTTACACAATAAAATGAATTTTAGCATAACTAAACCTTCACATGAATTGATGCCAGTTTTAGGGGTATCTTGCCCCAGTGTGCGACGCATAAATTTTAAAAATCCTCAGCAAACATCAGAATATTACAATGAGGCAATAAAATGAATTTTAGCATAACTAAACCTTCACATGAATTGATGCCAGTTTTAGGGGTATCTTGCCCCAGTGTGCGACGCATAAATTTTAAAAATCTTCAGCAAACATCAGAATATTGCAATGAGGCAATAAAATGAATTTTAGCATAACTAAACCTTCACATGAATTGATGCCAGTTTTAGGGGTATCTTGCCCCAGTGTGCGACGCATAAATTTTAAAAATCTTCAGCAAACATCAGAATATTACAATGAGGCAATAAAATGAATTTTAGCATAACTACACCTTCACATGAATTGATGTCAGTTTTAGGGGTATCTTGCACCAGTGTGCGACGCATACATTTTAAAAATCCTCAGCAAACATCAGAATATAACAATGAGGCAAAAATTTAACAACATCGTTTACAAACAGAATAAACAATAATGGACCTATATGGCTTCCTTGAGGAACACCAGAAGTTACAAAGATTTTGTTAGAGATTAAATTTCTAAATGTATCTTTCGCTTAGATAAGAAGAGAGCCATTTCAAAAATAAAGTCGGGAAGCCTAAGCGTTCTAGCTTGTAGATTAGAATTCTGTGATCAACACGATCGAATGCTTTGTTGAAGTCTGCGTTAATAGCATCAACCTGATGATAACCCTTACCAATTTCAGAAAATATAAAGTTCGTAAAAAGAATGAGGTAAGTCACTCACAGTTGAACGCTTAGTGACAAAACCGTGCTGGTTACTGCAAATTAGAGATTTGCAAAAGAAGCTTAATTCCTCAGTGACTAATTTATCAAATCGCTGACTTTTTACTTATACCTCTGTAATTTTCAACCTTGTTTTTTCTACCAGATTTGAAAATAGGTACAATAAACGAATTTTTCCAAATTGATGGAGATACACTGCGAGTCATAAGAGTCATAAGCAGGTATTTTTGAGAAGTAAAATTGATATTTTTACCGTTACACGATGGATAAGAAAAAAAACGACTACGGCAGATGAGAGACTATTTTGTTAGCAACAAAATATGAAATGAGTGTATTGGAGAGATTTAGCTAACGAAACGTTGAAGACAAATTGTAAAATAAGTAAAAAATACGCGGACATAAATCGGTTCATTAGATTAGAAGCAGTGAACAAATCAACGATTTTTGTTAAGTAAATATTTTTTTTTGGTTTAAACGGTACGTATTATAAAGTAATTGTTCTTGATTGAGTGTTAATAAAAATGGGAAAGAAAAAATGTTTAACAGTAGAGGAAAGGGCTAGAATAGATGTTTATTGCTCCGAAGGTCTTTCATGCCGTGCTATAGCCCGAAATATAATGCGAAGTGATCATTGTGTCAGCAATTATTAAAAAAAAAAACCCTACGTCTTACAAAAAAATTATAAAGGAAACACTTCTTCTGCCTTAACACGCCGCGAAACTCGAAGTAACCTTAGAATAGCGTCAAATTCAGCTTTATCAGCAGCTAAAATAAGGGAAAAAGCTAATGTTAAGGCCAGCTTATCCACTGTTACCCGCATCATTCGCCGTGCTAAACACTCAAAGCGCCTGAAACTAAAGAAAAAACCACCACTTAATGACGCAAGGAAGAAACAACGCTTGTGTTTCGCGAAAGATCACATGAGTTGGGATGTGCAAAATGGAACGATCACAAATGATTGGCGGAAGGTATTTTTTCCCGACGAAAAAAAATTTAACCTAGATGGGCCGGATGGTTATAATTATTATTTCCATGACCTGAGGAAAGAGGAGCGGTTTTTGAGCCGTCACCATAGCAGAGAAGGAGGCGTTATGGTCTGGGGTTCAATTTCATTTTATGGAGCTATAGACATGGTTGTCCAATATACCAAAATGACTGGAAACAGCTATATAGCCTTGCTGGAATCAGTATTCCCTAAAATTGACGAGCTTTTTGGACCAATTCCATGGGTTTTTCAGCACGACAACGCCCCCATACACACAGCCCGATTGGTAAAATCCTTCATTGCGAGCCAAAACGTCCACTTGCTGCCTTGGCCACCGTATTCCCCGGACCTTAATATAATCGAAAATGTTTTGGGCTGGCTTACACGTAAGGTATATGAGGGAGGGAAGCAATACGATGACAAGGAAACGCTAATTCATGCTGTCAAATTGGCCTGGAGTGAGATTTCACTAGACTACTTGGAATCGCTGTACAAATCCTTAAAATATAGAATTTTTGAAGTAATTTTAAAGGCTGGTGGCAGCACACATTATTAAATATTTAATAAAAGCTAATATGAATACCAAAATATAAATAACTGCATTTTATTTTCATTTATTTGATGTGCTTCTAATCGAATGACCCGAATTATTTCCGCGTATTTTATTACTCAATTTACAATTTGTCTTCAAAGTTCCGTTAGCTAAATCTCTCCTATACACTCATTTAATATTTTGTTGCTAACAAAATGGTCTCTCATTTGCCATAGTAGTTTTTTTCTAATCCATCGTGTAACTGTAAAAACATCGATTTTACTTCTCAAAAATACCTGCTTCTAATCTTATGACTCGCAGTGTATGTCGGTTAACAGCGATTGATTAAAAATGTAGGAAACAATTTTACAAAGTGATTGGGCACAGTTTTTAAGAAAACCCGAGGGTACGTCATCGTGGCCAGGATTAAATTCGATTCCATTGTTAAAATTAAATTCTCTGTTGAAAATAGGGGTATGAGACTCCTTTAGATAGCTGAAGAATTCTTCATCAATCTTTGAAACTCGATCGGAATAGACAGATTGGAAAAAATAAGCCAATGTTGTTACATAAAGTAGAGGCCGAGTCGGTAATTTGACCATTTTACGGTAGAGAGGCAGGATAGCCATCGCTTTTATTTTTTTTGAATTTATAAATTTCCAAAAGTCTTTAGGCCTAGTTTTTATATTATTCTGAATGTCATTTATATAAATAAGATGTGCTTGATGTAAAGCAATTTTTAATTCAGATTTAAAAAAAGGGGGATCTTCACATTTTTTCTAGTAAGCCGAACTGAATCGAGACTAGTTGAATGTTGACCTAATTTTCGGCACAATCAATGGGATAACTAGCATGTTTCAAACATAACAGATAAAATAAAATGAAAAAGACTATTTATACCCGAATTATAATTTGCTGTGCCATTTTTTAAAACATTATTGTTTTTTATCAAGCTTGATATAAATCGATTTCGTGGAAACGGATCGAATTACTTTTGTTTACTTTTATTTTTTTTTTTTGGAATGTTAAACAAAACAAAAATATATCTGTACATGCATGTGTATTTTTTTTTGGTAAGCAAAATTCATTTACATTCTATTTAACATTTTATGGTTCTATATCTACATTAAAGTTAGATTTTGCCATTTACATACATAATGTATATCCAAAAAAAGCTAAACCGATAATAATTATTTTTTTTTTCGATTTACCCTTTTCCAAATTGTTTTCCTGTTATGTATATATTTTAATATAAACATATAATTTTGGTGAGATTTTTTTTTGTATATAAAGTGTTTCTTAAGCTCTAGACATTCTTTATTAAATAAATGTAATAAACAAAATGTAAATCTAATAATCATAGTTGTATACAAAATAATATGGTTGCTACAATAATATTTTGTTTCGTTTGTTTTAAGATCTATCCATAGGTACGTACACTTAATATTTGTGTTTCATTTTTTGTAATTTCAAAACCCTTATATAAAGATATATATATATATATTATAGTTTGTTTTATATAATTTTCTTTGAATAAAAAAAAACAGTGTATACATTTACAAAAAAAAAAAAAACAATAAGGAAAAATTAAAACAAAAAATATAAAACTAATTAAATTTAAAATTAAAACAAACATTTATAATATTTAACTAAAATTTAACTACCACAGATAGGTTGCAATATTCTCTACAAAAATCTACAAAAAAAAGTTTCACACTTAAATGTATGGATGTATATGTGTTTCTTATATAAACTTTTTTTTTCTAATTTGATCTGCTGTTGACTTGTAAATTTATGTTGAGAGTTTTTATTTTGCTTTGTTTTTTTTTTGTATATATTTGATAAATATGTGTAAAGGATACTATATTAGTATATTCTTAGGAATAGACAATTAAAATTGGGCAATGTTGTTTGATTCTGAAGTAGTTTTCTTCATGTTTTGTTTGAATTATGATTTTAAGAGTGGCTTGAGGTCATTTGCTGTTGTTTATTCATTTGTTTCTTATGTTTATAATAAATTGTAGATTGTAAAAGAATATCCCACGTTGTCTGCAAAATTAGACTGTTGTATCAGGCGCTGTCATTGGTTTTTCACATTCGTCATCTTTTTTGTCAACTTCTTCTTCTGGTGTTATATCGATACGATGTGCTTTTGACCAGACAACTAGATCCATGATGAAGGCCAGAAACATTATACCAGCCGTAATGCCTGTAATTTATATACAAACATCTATTTTATAATATTTATTGTAATATAAAAAAAAAAAAATACGGATTTTTTTTTTTAATTTACGTGCGCCTTACAGTGTTTTGTTACTAGGTCTGTTCCCGTACAAAATAATATTTACTGATTCTTACTGTTTTTTACTGATTTTTACTTATTGCCGTTCCCGTACGCAAAAATAAGTAAAAGAGAGAGCTCACGAGAGAGCAAAAGAACTACCCCTCCATAAAAATCTGTAAAAAAATTTACTGCAGAAATTTCTGTTGGTAAAAATCAGTAAACTGTCAGTTGGTATCTAAAAGTGAAAACTCGCATCTTTTGACAGGTGATTTATGTCAATTGTTCTTTAAAAGGCATACAAAATATATAATTTTACTGTTTTTTACTTAAACGCGTTCCCGTACTTTTCGGTAATTTCGTCTCTTTCTGAGATAATTTACCCCCACTCCAAGAAATTTGAGAATTTACTAATTTTTACTGAAAAAGTACGGGAACAGACTAACTTTTTACTTATTTTTTTTTTTTTAACATTGCGCGGGCATTTGAAGAGATTTAAAATATGAATAATTCATAGAGATCCATACTAACCCAAAAAGTTGTGTCTAAAAGCTTCAACATTGTACAGCGAACAAGCTCCATGCTTGCCACAAACTGTTTTCCATAACAAGCAAGCAGAATCCACGACTGCACCGTAAATAATTGGACAGGGGACGTTACCAAAAAGTCCAATGGCAGATTGTATTACTCCCATTGCCATCGCCTTATCTGAAATTGTAAAAAAAAATATATTTAACAAATAAAGTTGTTTTTTAATAACTTATATCGAATATATAATAGCGAAGGGTGAAAAGCGTGACAAAAGACACACAAAAAGGGTTTTAGGAGACTTGGGCATCTTTGAAGAAGGAGCATTCAAAATAAGCGTAAAAGCCACTTAACGCAATCGAGAAAATTAAATTATTGAATAAAAATTAGCAATTGAAAACTATTAAACTCCCAGCTTAAGTGATAAAAATAAATTATCCATTTATCAGTAAATTCACATCAAATACACCTTAGAAATGTCATGTTCCCCACTTCCCTGATGTGTTATTTTCACATAGCTATAAACAGCCCCAGATGGTTGGATGTTGTAGAACGAAGGTAGACTCTAGTTGGCTTTAACTTGACCCCAGTTGTTGTACATCTCACTACACATCAATTGTGCTTATTTTTACCTCCAAGTGGTTCTATCGTATACTGGTCTGATCCAACCGGATTTGAATTGCTAAACAATAAGTGCGAGTGTTGATAAGAAGACTAAAACAGCTTGGCCAGAAATACACGGCCTGCTGTCACTGCGAACCTAGATGAGCTGCTTTGACATATTCGGACAACAGGTTATCTAGGAATCTCAAGGGTAAAACAGGCCCCTTAACAGACATGGTGGCGGTTGAGCCGAAAGGCCAACGGCAGCGCTCAATCCCGTAGTGGATACTGATGGCCCCCTGTACTAAGGGTATCTAATAAACTGGAGCTGGCCCAGGAGGTTGGGGGTTGTGCTTTATGTTAACAACCCACCGATTGAAAAAAATATTCATTAGGACGCAAATTTGCCTCGGAAAGGAATGATTTTATTGTTAACGACCCTACTTAACGAAAAAAGGAGAACGACGTTCATATCTGCACCTGGAATGTGAGAACATTAAACAGGAGAGGTGCAGGCGATCAACTAGCGGAAGCTCTAAACTGCTACAAAGCAGACATTACTGCCATCCAGGAAATACGATGGGATGGGCCGGGAAAAAGAGGATGGAAAACTGTGACATCTACTATATACCGTGTTATAGTGAGCAGAAACAGCGACTATTCGAACGCGGATTTGTTATAAGAGCCAGGCTTAGGCAAGAAGTCTTATGTTTCAAAGATATAACTTATAACGATTCGCAACAAGACCAAATTCGCCAACATTAGCCTTATATACGCTCACGCCCCGACGGAGGAAAGAGATGATGTAGCGAAAGACAGCTTCTCCATCACACTGTTTCCTCACCTCGACATCCGTGGCGGTACATGGCGGTCTCCAGATCAACGAACGATCAACTAAATTGATCACATTGCGATATATAAGAGTATTTTAAATGTCCAGATATCCACCACGCCACAATATGCCACAAATACTGTGAAAAAAATTAATGTCGAAGGACTGCAAACGTAAGAGACTGTCAAGGCCTTTGCGGAACGCGGAACCTCTCGATTCACACCATACCACCAGCATCGACTGTCGAAGAACAATACCAACAAGAAATTAGATCAGCCGGAACTGATGTGCTAGGTTTCTCGCGCCCACCAGCAAGAAGTCCTTGGTTTGATGGGAGATGCCGAAAGATGCTCGCAGCCAAGAACGAGGCCTACAAGGCTAAGCTGCAGGTGAAGACGAGTGCTACCAAAGAGAAGAAGAAGAAAGAAGAAAAAGATCAAGAAAAACGAGCGATCGAGGATGTATAGAGTTGCCACTCCAGGAACGATGTTCGCAAGTTTTATCAAAAAAACGTCAAAGCCAAGAATACAAGGCTCGAACCGAATCCTGTCGAGGTAAACAAGGAAATATCGTAGTTGAGACACAGTTAATGCTGAGGTTATGGAAGCACCACTTCTGCAGACTGTTAAACGGCGATGACGAATAACATCCTACTGTCAGGCAGAAGGAACCATTCAATACGACAGCGAAAATTACCAATCACCCGACCTAGGTGAAGTGAGGACAGCAATATCTAAACTCAAGCTTAACAATGGTATTCTCACCGGAATCTCCGCCGGTAAGACTTGGTAAGTTACATCCACCAACTCATAGCCAAATCAGGTCGGATGAGAGTATTCCTGAAGAATGGAACCTCAGTACTGTTTGCCCGACCCACAAAAAAGTAGACCCTCTGAACTGCGCCAACTACAGAGGCATAAGTCTCCTCAACATCGACTACATGATCCTATCTGCCGTAATATGTGAGCGCCTGAAACCGTTTACCATTAACCTGATCGGCCCTTATCAGTGTGGTTCTAGGCCAGGAAATTCCACAACCGATCAAATCTTCACACATCGACAGATCCTGGAAAAAGTATATGCTGTCAACATGAAAGGACACACAACATCGACAGAATGTCACCAATGACAGACATAACTTTGAGGTAGTACAGGACTGACAACAACATCTCGTCAGAAATAAAACGAAGAACTACTCTTGCCAACCGCTGTTTCTTCGGTCTAAGAAGGTAATTCTGTAGTAAAGCCCTCACTCGAACTACTAAAAAGGTCCTATAGAAGACGCTGATCATCCCAGTCCTGCTTTACAGTCCTTGATCGATTTGAGAAGAAAATTCTTCGGTCCCATTTGCGTTGACGGCTTCTGGAGACGATGATTCAACCAAGAACTATACGAGCTGTACAGCGACATGTCCCTAGTCAAAAAACTCCGCATTGGACGTTAAGGATGGCTATACGGACACCAATACTCCGGCTCGCAGAGTCTTCGATTCCCAGCCAGACGTCCGACGCAGTAGAGGAAGACCTCGCCTTAAGTGGCGCGTACGAGTAGAAACCGACCTAAACCAACTTGGAGTGCGCAACTGGAGGCAGTTAGCTAAGGACCGGGCTAATTGGAGAGGCATGTTCGTTGAGGCCAAGGTTCACCCTGGAATGTAGAGCCAGGTAAGTAAGTAAGTATAACCAGCCCCACAGTCTTCCTTTTTCGGAGGTTCTCACTGATGTCTTAATTGTGAATCAAATTCCTCGCATACTTTTTTTTCATCATGACATACAAGGTTTTGTAGGAGGCATATACGCAACCACGTCCGGTTGATCCTATGGACTTTCCAAATATGATTGTCAAAAAACTTCATTCGCAAGAGACCGTTCTTACGCTTGCAGTACAAGTATCTCTTAATGTCTCGATGAATCTCATATAGCTAGCAGCTAAGGTCGTAGACCAATTCCGACACTATGAACCAGCTTAAAGAAGGGACGCAAGTGATGTGCTGGGTTCCTATCACCCATTAACAAGATTGGTAGGAGATATAAGGCTACTAGACAATGCTTTGGCCCTCATAATCTTCGATTCTCAGCCATATAGTAGGAGCATAGCAGGATTTCTTCTACTAACTTGCGCCAACTGTCAAGTAGGTGCATTAGTTTGTTAAATAAAGAAATAATTAGCGTAAGCAATAAGGTATATAAATATACAGATAATTGACCATTTTTTAGACAATTTCGTTCACTACATTTCGTAACTGGAAAGTTTTAAAGCACGGCAATTTTAATTAAGAGTATATTTCCTGATTCGCACACGGGATTTTAGCCTTATCTTGTTGTTAAAAGATAAAAATAATAATTTCACTTACCCTTAGGATGTGTACACCTCATAATGAGCAGCATACTTCCAACCTCCGAGGTTGAATGCATAAAAACACAGGCGGCAAAGATTAAAATAAACAACACAAAGTTCTTGCAACTGCTGTCACAATAACCACTGGTTGCCTCGTAGGCTCTCTCATCCATTGGCAGATCAGGAATACATTCACAATTGGAGTACACCGTTCGGTTGTCCCGCATCTCAGACGATGTACATCCAGCGTGACACGACGAAAAGTATGTCATTCCATCGCTTCCGCAAATGGGTGCAAATTTCTCCAAATCACACGTACAGTTGAGATTGCATGTTGGCTCGAACACCGCCGTCCTTTGATAGTTGCATTATGCAAATAAGAAAAATAACAGAAGCAAGCATTAATTCGGCCGCATCCAATAAAAATAACAACAAAAATTATAAAAACCTCACGTTTGGTTTGCTCCCTGTTTAAGCCCAGCAAAATCATTCATATTACAACCGACAAACATTAGAATGACCATTCCACTTGCGTATACAAATGCTGTAAATGCAATCCATGCAGCAACTGATTTGGCTGTAGGTTTCATCTTGATGATCACAATTCCCGAAATAACTACGCCAAAGCCCATTACAAGAATACCACCAAATGCAGCAATCAAATTCGCATCCGCTGCTGGCAAACGGAACTGTGTTTCTAGATATTTTGGTAGGAACGTGGTAAGACCAGCGATTGGTAGTAAATGAAAAACACAGGATGCCGTTCGGAACATTAGAATGTCGTTGCTCAATTGTCGTCGTACTGTTTTTGGGAAATCTATAAAATAAAAATAAATTAATTAAACTGATACTTAAAAGAGCTTCGAAGCTATGGTGTACGTACCTCTTAATCTGGGTTTCTCCTCTGGTTCAGCAATTACTGATTTCTCTGTAGCTGGATCTGGCATTCGACGTCCACGTAATTGTTTTGGAAAACTGAACATCGCAATAGAGGCTAACATCATGAGACTTCCAATAATAACAGGACCTGAGTCAACAAAAAAATAATTGAAAATTCGTATGAAAAGTTTGACCTGTGTTGGCTCTTTCTCCCCTACAAGAGGTTGGTTTACTATTTTTCATATTCGACTCTTACTTCAACAATTGCGTAAATGTGCTAGAATCGAGTTTTTAGAAACTTGATGGTATTGGGTGGCCCATTGGTTCATTTCATTTTAAATCGTGTTATAACACTGATGGTTGGGTGTTGTAGAACGAGGCTTTAACTTGGCAATGTCCAGTGGTTGTAACTCTGACTACAAATCAAATGTGCTTATTTTTTACCTTCAAGTGATAACCATTGGGTACTGGATCTCAAGGGTAAGTCAGGGCCTTTGAACAGAGATGGTGGCGGATGAACCGAAAGGTCAACCGCAGCGCTCAATCCCGTAGTGGATACTTATGGCTCCGTGTCCTAGGGCTATCTAATAAATTGGAACTGGCCCTCCAGGTTGGGGATTGTGCTTTGGGTAAACCAATCACCCATGGAAGAAACCATTGTTCCAAAGCTACCAATAGCCTCGGAAAGGACTGATATTATTGTAAATGACCCTGCTAAACGAAAAAAGGACAACGACGTTCGTATCTGCACCTGGAATGTGAGAACATTAAACAGGAGAGGTGCACGCGAACTAGCGGAAGTCCTAAACTGATACAAAGCAGACATTACTGCCATCCAGGAAATAGGATGGGCCGGGCAAAATCAGGATGAAAAACTGTAACATCTACTATGGACCGTTTTATAGTGAGCAGCAACAGCGACTATTCGGATGCGGAATTGTTATAAGTATCAGACTTAGGCAAGAAGTCTTATGTTGCCAAGACATTAGCGAACACATTGTAAGAATCCGAATCAAGGCCAAAAGGATTGCTTCTACGAACTCCTTGATAAAACCTATGAGCGACTACCAAAGTACGACGTTAAAATCGTGCTGGGAGATTTTAACGCAAAGGTAGGAAGAGAAGACATCTTTAGCAGTATTGTGTGATAATATAGCCTACACGACAACACGTCTGATAACTTAGGCTAATTGATTTCGCTACGGAACGAAATGCCACTATAGCCAGCACACGGTTTCCTCACCTCGATATCCATAATGGGACATGGCGGTCTCCAGATCAACGAACAGTCAATTAAATTGATCACATTGCGATAGACAAGAGGCACTCATCCAGTATTTTGGATGTCCGAACATTCCGAGGGGCTAACATTGACTCGGACCACTACCTTGTGGTAGCCAAGGTAAGGATGCGGATATCCACCACGCCATAAAAAAACAGAAATACTTTGAAAAATTAATGTCGAAAGACTGCAATCGCCAGAGACCGCCAAGACCTTCGCGCAACGTGTATCCCTTAACCTCTCGCAATATCTAAACTCAAGCTTAATAAGGCCGCCGGAAATGACGGCTTTCCCGCTGAGCTTTATTAAGCTCATAAGCCAAATCTGGTCGGATGAAAGTTTGACTGAAGAATTGAACCTCCACAATAAAGTACACCCTCTGAACTGCGCGAAGTACAGAGGCATAAGTCTCCTCAACATCGCCTACAAGATCCTATCTGCCGTAATGTGTGAACGCCTGAAACCGTTTACCAACAACCTGATCGGTCCACAACCGATCAAATTTTCACACTTCAGCAGATCCTGGAAAAAACCAAGAATCGTTGCCCACCACCTATTTATCGATTTCAAAGCCGCATACGACTGCATTTATAGAGACGAACTATACAGAGCCATGATTAGTTTTGGTAAACCGTTCAAACTCGTTGACAATGGAGAATTCTCGCTGATCCACCAGGGTCGGAAACTACCTCACCGACACATTCGATAAAAAAATAGGATTTAGGCAAGGTGATGCGCTGCCAAGTGACTTCTTCAATTTGATTCTTGCAAGGGTTCTGCGAAACTGCCGAGCCAGCACAAGAGGCACAACTTTCCAAAAATCTGTGCAACTACTAGCAACGTGATGTCAGAGCCACGTTTGTTAGTATAGAGAAGGAAGCGGCAAAAATGGGTTTAGCAGTAAATGAGGGTAAGACTAAGTATATGCTGTCAACACGAAAGGACACACAACATAGACGAATTGGACAGAACGTCACCATTGACAGATATAACATTGAGGTAGTTAAGGGGCTTTGTCTACCTCGGCTCCGCTATTAACCCTGACAACAACATCTCGTCAGAAATCAAACGAAGAATTACTCTTGCCAACCGCTGTTTCTTCGGGCTAAGAAGGAAATTTAGTTGTAAGGCCCTCACTCGAACTACTAAGGAGATCCTATATAAGACTTGCTCTACGGCGCTGAAGCATGGACCGTATCAAAAGCAGATGAAGAAATCCTTCGTCGATTCGTGAGAAAAATCTTCGGTCCCATTTGCGTTGACGGGTTATATAGACGAAGATTCAACCGCAAACTATACGAGCTGCACAGCGACATACCCCTGGTCAAAAAACTCCGCACTGGACGTTTAAAATGCTAGGACATGTAGAACGACTGGACACCAATATTCTGGCTCGCAGAGTCTCAAAAAGTTAACAGAATCTCTGTATTATATTTTCGCTGTACGAAACTGACCTATTAACGGTTGAACAACGTTGGGAAATATTGATAAGATACTTCCAAAGTGGATGCTGTGTTCCCGATATACTGTCAATTTTAATAGAAAATAGAACATATTCGAGTGTTCGTTATGTTCGCTCAATTGATACCATTGCAGTTGTTGCCGAAAGAGCTTAAGCCCGAACTTTATTTTTCTTCCATGACGTCGATAGAAGAAACGGTCTGGTCAATTGGGAGCGCTACCGAGCAATGACAACTGATTTCTTTTGGATAGAAATTGAGGATTTAGAATTTGTGGAGTTATGGTTCTAGCAAGATTATTGCACAATAACTTTAATAATAATCCCGGTGCTAAGCTGCAATTTGGCCAATAATACCTACCAAAAGTAGGTGCAGATTGTTAAGCTACGAAACAAAAAGTAAAAAGCAGAACGAAACAAGTTTCCTATTCACCTAAGCTTTATATGTATAAACCACTATCCTTGCATGTCAACTATATACGTTAAATCTGAACTTACCTAACCACCAAGCGCCAATCCACCTTGGGTCTGTTGCGTCAAAGTCTGGCACAGTGAAATTCACATACCATCGCGTACAAAATGATCCAACTATGAAGCCCGCTGTTGGCCCAAGAATACGCACTCCAATGGTAATAGCTAAAAGGTAAAAAAAAAGAAATGCTTAGTAAAACTTTAAACTTCAAGCTCCATATCAAAAACTTACCCAAATAGATAGGCGATTGCCGACTAGCAACATTGTCATCGATATACGGTATTCCCAGAGTGGCAACTGCAGTCTGTCCAATTCCAGAACTCAGCAAACTCACAAAGAAGATACACAGCACAATGACGGTGATTTTCGAGTGTGACGCCTGCTCCAGTTTCATATCCTCTTCACATTCCATGTTCGAATTGTACGTTCCATTGCCCGAGAACAGGCACAAGTTTAAGCTATTTTCCGAGCTCATAGAGCTCAATCCCAAGCCACCGGTAAAATCGGTGGAATTAAATAAATGCTGCTGGGAAGATAGACCAGCTCCCTTAAACGCATCACTACTGTGAGCGAATGGATTGCCACCTCCATTCATAAATGCAGTCGACTGCATCAATTGTTTGCCAAAAATAAAATGCGGCAATGCACACAGAAACGAGGCTATTGCAAAGATCACCATTCCACATGCAATCCATCGCGGTCGATGGCCACGACCAGCAAAGTACGTTAACAGCATAGCCGTACTGATCTGGCCCATTTCACTGGCACTCAAGAGGAGTCCCGTCGTCCGTGACTTAATTTGGAATAATTTCTCAATTGTGGTTATCACACTGACAAAATACGTCATGTACATGCCCTGTAGTACCCACGCTAGCAAAAAGATAACCATAAATACATGCGTCGAGGCAAACCTTCGAGCCCACTTGGGCTTAAATCCAAACAAGCCACAGCTTGATGCAGAATCCACGTCGGCCGGGTCCACTCCTTCATCATCACTGAACTCATCAGACCGCGTCGTGATAATCTGTGGTCTGTACAGTCCACCGGTCAGTGGATCCTGTTCGTCATACTTATCCGAGAGTCCCAGCCCGTTCTTTCCATTCAGCATCGAGCCGTTATTGTTCCCCGTCTGCACTATATGCATGCCATTTTTTAAATTGTTAATCTCCTCCGAGTCCTTCCACTCGTTATTGTTGCTGGGACTATACAACACTGTTGTCGGATCTGGCAGCGAAGAGTCTGTCTTCAGGAGTGGTGTCCATACATGCTCTGAATCATGCCTTGTATTGCCATTTACACCATTCCCGTTGCTGTTGCCATTACTGTTGCTGTTGTAGCTGCCGTTTGCTGCAGCGTTGCCATTTTTAGTTCCATTCTGAGTCTTGCCGTTGCGTTGGTGTTGGTCGCCAGTTTCATTGTTCTGACCTGATGTTGGATGCATATTTAGCCACTTTTTCTTTTTGGTATTTTTCAAATCGATATCTAGTATTGACGGTGTATTTGGTTCCTCATTCTCAGGACTCATATCAAGGGGGCTTGTACTTTGTCAAGAGGTAGTTTGTTGTCAGCTTTCCTGAGTTGTTAGTTAATTATATCTAAAAAAAAAAAAACAATTACAAATAAATATCTATATTGCTTTTGAAGAGAATAGGTTAAGAAACACACACCCTCTATGGAGGTTCGCAACACTTTCACTATTCCTAATCGGTTTCAATTGAAAAGTGAATTGCGCGATGACTTTGTCTTATCGTACTTTTCGCCCAAGGTCCTTGAAAATGCAATGTTGAGTGTGTGAGTCTGTGCCTTATCAGCAGTTTGGCCGAAATAAAGTAAATTACTGCGTAATGGCAAAAACAATGACACACAGAAACAATTGCAGTTAGTGTGCGCATACCCTATAATGCAGTGATATTAAGTGTGTTTTGCGTTTTCTTAATTAATTGAATATACCTAGTTCCACATCTGAAAGTGAACCATCATCCACGACTATCTATTAAAAATTTCGAAACAGAAGTTGTTTTTTCCGAAGAAATTTCCATTTTAATTTCTGACCTTTTTCCAATGAAATCTGAGGTAATTTACAATATTTCGAAACAATTTTCTAATGGTTTTTACATACTGAATTTACACAGAATTTAAATAATTTCATTATAATGACAGCATTAACCGAGCATGTGGAAGGTAAACTTGATTGTGATAGATAGACTTTTTTTTTTTTTTTTTTTTTTCAAAAAAGCGAATTCTAACCAAGGGGACCATATTTCTAACCCCGGCAGTGTAAAATTATTAAAATTCTCAAGGGTGGCTAATTAAATTTGCCGTTTGAAATAGGAGCAAACATGTATGTTAAATCATTGTGCCAAAAAAGTGCAAAACTTCGCAAATGATTCAAGAGCACAAGCAGATATTTTTTAAATTATCTGCTCCATAATGTTTAATTTAAAAACGTTTGTTAGAATTCTTAACTTAAGTAAGCACAAGATAAATTCAATTTTAATTGTATATGTTTCCAAAGGACAACTTTTAATACCACACCCTATTGGTAAAAGCAAGCAAAAATTAAAATCACCCCTGATAATGCACATGCATAAGTGATACCACTGGCTATCACCAAGACCTACGTATCTTATCTTTCAGCTATATCTGTATTTTGTGCTACAAATAAAGGGAAGACTTGCACAACCATTAACAAATGGAAATAACTCTGCGGCTGAAAACACACCACCAGAAGAGTGCAATAAACAAAAAATTTAACAAAATTAACAAAAAAAAATTGCGCAATGACCTTTGATAACATAAAGCTGAATCAATTCCACAATCGCTTAGTTAGCCTTGAGATTACTTTTTGTTAAGTGTGCAAATTCATTTTTGCACTGATTTTGAATAAAACCACGAAAACAATTAAAACGATGGTTGGATACACGACTCGGTCGTACGAACTTGCTCCTTGCGCACTCGATGATGAATGATGATAGAAAATTTTAAAAAATCAGTGCGCCAGAACAATTTTTTTTTCTATGTTGCCCAAAACTAGGGTGACCAGTTCCATGCCCACGAAAAAGAGGACACCTTAAAAAAATCCAATGAAAAATTAGAGAACAAAAAAATAATATCCCTGAAGGTGGGCGTGGCAAATAACTTTATTGGGTTGAAATACAGAAACTGGCATTTTCGCAACAAATTGTTCAGTCAGTTAATCAAAATATTTTATGGTGCATATGCTATGGGGTAGGGTATACAAATGGTTTTTATAGAAAAACGCCCCCAAAAAGTGGGCGTGGGTTAAAATGATCTATTACCAATATAAGGAGGCTACATTGAAAAGGGTCCTATTTTATAAATCGAATATTGTTGAAATGACTACTAGTATCGTTCTAGGTTATATGATACTCGTAATTTCGTATAGCAGTAGTTTTCGTTGAGCTGTCATAAATATTTCTTGTTTTACACAATCGGAATTTGTCGTTACCAATGATTTTGCATCGAACTTTTTTCGAATATTTTAAAATTTGATAAAAAACGACTTCAAAAAGTGGGCCTGGCAAAAAGCTTTATATACACGAAATATAGATAAATATGCTCTTTTTTTTTTTTTTACAGTTTTTACAGTTTGGTCAAAAACATTTTTTTACTGAAAAGTCTAGCTCAAAAGTTAGGCCACAAAAATCGGTGTACGGACAGAAAGGCACCCATCCATATACATTAAGGTATATCTATCAAAATTATTTCTCTTTGTTATAAACTTAAGGGTAGGTGTCCCAGACCGACCAACTCAAATTTCATGTAAATGCTTTTGAATGTGTTGGTAAGCTCTCTTTAATTTTACTCATGTGCTCTTTGCTTCAACGCAAACGAAAACTGAAGGAAAAGACAAAAAGTAGCTAATATATATATATATAACTAATATATCCTCTATGGGATAGGATATAAAAAAAGATGGCGTTGTGCTCACAAGTGATTGAGTTTAGGTACAAAAATATTAAGTCGTGTTCGCACAAGAAAGGTGCAGAAAATTTCTGAATTAGTGTTGAAAAAATGTTTTGTTGTAGGTCGACATCACAAAATTTGTGATGTCGAAAAATTTATTTTAACTGAGAAAACCCAAAAAGAGGACAAATTGCATGTTTTTTTTTTTTCAAAAAGATGCCCTACATTTTTTCCTACACAAAAAGAGGACGTCTTATCAGACTTAATGATTCTTACTGATTCTTACTGATTTTTACTTATTGCCGTTCCCGTACGCAAAAATAAGTAAAAGAGATAGCTCACGAGAGAGCAAAAAACTACCCCTCCATAAAAATCTGTAAATTTCTGTTGGTAAAAATCAGTAAACTGTCAGTTGGTATCTAAAAGTGACAACTCGCTTGTTTTGACAGGTGATTTATGTCAAATGTTCTTTAAAAGGCATACAAAATATATAATTTTACTGTTTTTTTTACTTTACATGACGGACGGACAGACATGGCTAAATCGAATCAGCTATTGATTAAGGTCCATATAGCTAAATTATTTATCTATGTTACAAACTATGTATCAAAACTAATATTCCCCTATGGGATAGGGTATATAAACACGCGCATATTCGAACGAAAGGTGTTGACAATATGTATGTTCCATTTACGGATCCCTCCGAGATCTCTGAAAAATCAAAATCCGTAAGTGTACCAAGATTTCTAGATCGCAAAGCAGAGGTTTTTTGCAATATGCTACAAGACTAAAATTTGTTATATGCGTCTTCTCTTTTCTTTTCTGCTAAAAGCGTATAGCTGGTTATTTTGTTATACATCATAATAGGAATCATTATTATAAGCTGCGATTAAAAGCTATGAGGTATGGAAACCTTTGTTTGACAGAAAAATTCCTCTCTACTGCGAATATTGTTCCACTGAATCCAAAAAAAAAAACGCATCTTAAGCAACAGAGGAAAATCTCCGAGGGACCCATACGTGGAAGAAGCCTAATATGATAGAAATCAGAGAAGAATTTACGGCGGTTCAAGGTTTTGAAGAATCGAACGATACCATTTTTTTTATATACAATAAAGATAGATTTTCTGACAAAACACAGTTTTTAAGTTTGGCCAAATAAAAAATCCGTATCTGGGTTTTATCATTCCAGCCGTCTCCAAATAAGTGCACAGACTGGCAGACCAAAATACCGACACATTGTTGGACCCACTTTTTCGGCCTTCTCCATCATCGTTATGTTAGATTTGATTAAAATATCGAGTTCGAGTTTAAAGATTCAAATAATGATTTTAAGAAGATATATATATATATATATATATATATATATATATATACCTTTGGACCATTTCTGGATTTCTGGGCCAATCACTATTTTTTTAAGACTATTTTTTTTATTTACATCAATCAAATCCCTTTTTACAAACAAAATATCGTTCAGAAAATGTGTGCGAGATAGGATCAAATAATTTTTCCGCATAACTAAAAATGTAATGCGGAAATGAGTAAATTTAATTCGACACACCAATTGAACGAATTCAATAACAAGAGCTGCCTAATGCTGAGTAACATTGAGGTTGTGTTAACATATTTCCAGAAAATTAATTGAACTATCAAGTGCCGAAAAAAAAAATGAAACAAAAATATATTTTACACACACTTTTATACCGCACGCATGTGGAAACGATTTATTAGTTAAAGTGAACACTTCAAACCAGCTTAACGTGTTAAATAATTATTTAAACCTTCAAATAGCATTACATACGCATTTTTTGTTCTGGAATTTCATTGTCAAATTAAATATTAAACTCCACCGACTAGACCAGTATTTTAGTACAAAAAACATATGAGAAGGCTACAATCCGCTGTGCGGATCGTTGAATACCCTATCCCATCCTATCCATAAAACTAAAATCCCCAAAAAAGTGGGCATGGCTAAAAACACGATGTGCATAAAATAGAAAAAATGATATAGTGACAAGAAATTCTTCAGACTGCTTAAAAAACACTTTTACGGTTATTCAAAAGACAAGGTTTTCTTCTGCATATGTTAGGGGGTAGTGTATAAAAATGGTTTTTATATAAAAACGCCCCCAAAAAGTGGGCGTGGATTAAAATGGTATATAGACGAAATGTTCATATTAAAAATGTTAATGATTCTGCATCAAACATTTTTTTTTCGAAAAATTTAAAATTTGGCAAAAAACTTTATATAGACGAAATATAGATAATTCGATTCTCTAAATATGTTGTTCAAAAACTTTTTTAAAATTCCTTAAGGTTTGGCCAAAAACTGAGTTTTTCTTAAAAGGGGGCGTGGCAATAGGCGGATTTCAAAAATGTTTCCACTTGTTCTGTAGGCACGGACGAGGATCCTATACACCAAATTTCATTATCCTAGCTCAAAATTTAAGGCCTAAAAATCGGTGACGTACAGACGAACGGACGGACAGACATATACTTTGGGGTATATGTAGCTAAATTATTTCTCTATGTTACAAACTAAGTATCAGAACTAATTTACCCCTATGGGATAGGGTATAAAAAACATATGAGAAGGCTATAATCCGCTGTGCGGATCGTTTAATACCCTATCCCATCCCATCCTTAAAATTAATATCCCCAAAATGTGGTCTTTATGGGCATAAAGTATTGAAAATGACGTTGTTACAACATATTGTTCAGAAGATTTATCAAATTATTTTATGGTTCGACAGAAGACAACGTTTTTCTATTGCATATGCCTTGGGGTAGGGAATGCAAATGGTTTTTGTAAGAAAACGCCTCTAAACAGTGGTTAAAATGGTCTATTGAGGAAATGTTCATATTAATACTACCAATGATTGTGCATCAAATTTTTTTTCGAAAATTTAAAAATTTTACTAAAAAATATTTTTTTTTTTTGAAAAACGCCCCCAAAAAGTGGGCGTGGCAAAAAACTTTATATTGACGAAATATAGATAATTCGATTCTCTAAATATGCTGCTCGGACACTTTTTTAAAATTCTTTACGGTTTGGCCAAAAAAAAAAAGTTTTCCTTAAATCGGGCGTGGCAGTAGTATTTTTACACTTGTTCTGGTGACACGGACAAGGATCCATATACCAAATTACCAAGGCCCAAAAATCGGTGACGAACAGACAGACGGACGGACGGACAGACAGACATGGCTAATTCGACTCTGCTAGCAATTCTGAGTCAATCCATATACTTTGAGGTATATGTAGCTAAATTATTTCTCTATGTTACAAACTATGTATCAAAATTAATATACCCCTATGGGATAGGGTATAAAAAAAACTCTTCATAGCCAACCTCGTGCGTTCTAATATTCTCAAATTGCACTTATTTTCTAATAAAATGTTTTCTGTTTTTTTTTTTTTTAATTATTTCGAAATTCGTCAAAGAAAAGCTTTTTATGTGTGACTCGCGTCACATAATACTCCACTGTCCGCATACACACCAGCTGCTTGTTATCTGACACTGACCTTAACATTGAACTTGAAACGTATTTTAGTCTGGCAATCAAACCCGTGAGCCAATTCGACTGACAAATAACCCACCGAAAAAAAAAGTGATTTGTTTGTATTTCATTTTAATTTTATTTGCATTGTATGTATTTGTATTGTAGCCGGCAAATTAATATGATCAATTGACTGCAACGTAAGCGTCAACGAAAATTGAGCTTCAAGTTAATTTACTGTTTATTAAATTTGTCTGAAACAAAAACAATGAAAATGAAAAAAACAAATGTGAACTTGTCATTGTTGTTGTTTTTGGAAAGTGCAAATGTGATGTGTTGTTTTCAGTGAAATTAAATTAAGCCATATTGCAGAAATGCCTAAAACTACAATGAAGTCTAAAATTGCTTTGTTGGATTTATGTGGTCTGGTGGACAGTCATTATTTTATAATATCTTTTAACACTTAATTCCTGAAGGTTATAAAAGCTGGTGATGAAAGGTAGTAAAATGGTGTGCAGTTCGGTTAGATACACAAAAAATGAACCCTCTGAACTGTGCCAACTTAAGAAGCATAAAGTCTTCTCAACAGCATGAATTGATTGGCATTGGCCTTCCACTTTGAAATGGAATAAAACAAAGATGATTTATTTTTAAATTTACATGAAATTTACTTTATTCGAAAGACAATATTCTGTGAGCTGTGTGACATGTTGCGCCGTCTTGTTGAAACCACAGCTCCTGCACATCATGGTTGTTCAATTGATGAACGAAAAAGTCAGTAATCATGGCTCTATAGCGCTCACCATTGACTGTAACATTCTGGCCACATCTTTTTTAAAGAGGTACGAAAAAATTATTCCACCAACCCATAAAGCACACCAAACAGTCAGTTTTTGTGGATGTAACGCTGCCCCAACATACACTTGAGGATTATCATCACTCCAAATACGGTCGCTTTGTTTATTGACGTATCCATTCAACCAAAAGTGAGCTTCATCGCTAAACAAAATTCGTTTATGAAAATCGGGATCAACGGCAATCTTGATTTGGGCCTATTCACCGAATAGGCTTCAATCCTTGCACGAGTAAGAATTTGGAAGCACGCAAACCAAGATCTTTCCGCAAAATCTTCCATAAAGTGGATGGACACATATCGAATTCATGTGCACAATGGCGGTTAGACTGATTCGGGTCTTCTTCTACGCTACGCTCTACAGCAGCAATGACTTCGTTCCATAATTAATCGAATTAATTGCTCTGATAATACTCGTATATCGTTGACCGTAAAATGGACGTAGTGCGCGATACGTATTTCGAACAGAGTCATGATTTTCAAAATAAATTTGCACAATTTGGAAGTGTTATTCAGACTTTAGTCATTCATGTTGAAATGCCAAACCAAACTATAATAGATCACTTGACAGCTGACAAAATGGCCGCCAGTTAAAATAGTGTTGCCAACTCTATAACTCTAAAAAAAACACCCTTTGGAAGCCGCTCTCAAGCAACTTGAAATGTGCAAATCGAGGGCGTCAGCTAAAGACTGAGCTTATTGGAGAGGCATGTTGGTCGAGAGCCAGGTTCAGCCCGGTTGTAGAATCGTTTATGCAAGTAGGTAGTAAAAGAACAAATAATTCGCATTTATTTTGATTCCCTGTGGATTTAAGAAGACAAAATTCGCGTTGTGTGGTAACGAAACTGTATTCTAAATTTTACTGTGCGACCAAAAACATACTTTAAACCATTAATTTAAAGCTGTATATTTCGTAGAAACATTTACTGTGCATGTATCGGTAAAGTGGTCACTTAGTAGTAAGTAAATACAATCCAATCGTGACGAAAAGACTCGTAAACGCCCACAGATCTTGCAGATCCTGAAAAAAAAACACCATCTACATCTATTGAAAGGCTGCATACGAAAGAACTTACAGACACTAACTATGCAGATCCTTGTTTAATTATAGTACACCACCCAAACCGCCTTTTGTGCAGGATGACGATTCTTGCTGCTCCATTAGGGTCGGAAAAGACCTGACATCCGATACAACGCAATGTAGTGTCTACCTCATTCGAACTACTAAGACACTGATAATCCTAGTCCTGCACTACGGCGCCGAAGCATCGATCTTATAGAAAGTGGAAAAAGAAATCCTTGGGCGTTTTGAGTGAAAAAAACCATCGGTCCCATTTGCGTTGATAGGTAACAAGGGGTACAATGAGAACTTTACGAGCAGAACATCGATATGACCTGGCCAAAAAAAAAACTCCGCATTGGACGTTTAATATGTCTAGGAAATGTAGAGCGTATGAACGATAATACTCCGAATCGCTTTGATACCCAACCAGACGTCGAACGCAATAGAGGAAAACCCCCGCCTGAAGTGGCGTCCACAAGTATCTAAGAACCTAAAGTGTCTAACTGGAGGCAGTTGTTAGCAAGGGACTAAACTAATTTGAGAGGTATGTTGGTTAAGGGCCAAATTTACGCGGAACTGCAGATCCATTTAGATAAGTAATTGGTTGTGCATGTTCAAAATTTTCTTTAATATCTGTTTAATTCCAAACGAGTGTTTGGTGTACGATTGGGTAGTACCAAAGAGTATAAACTACATACATAGAGTACGCATCACAGCTAAAAAGTTTTTAGCCGTTTCAGACGCGGGCGGTATGTTCGAAGGAGAAATTTTATCGTT
The DNA here is from genome assembly GCA_932526625.1 of Rhingia campestris. NCBI lineage: Eukaryota > Metazoa > Arthropoda > Insecta > Diptera > Syrphidae > Rhingia > Rhingia campestris. Next base: position 47,434,862 of record OW052184.1, on the reverse strand, counting down.
CGTTATGCGTCGGCTATGATCGTGTTTGATGCTGGTGAATGTAAACACTGGGGTATCAATATCAGTACCCCACACAGTAAATTTTCGTTGTATGAGATACGTTCTCTATGTAGTTCTATACTTTTTGGTCGTACGTAACTTTCTCTTTCACTGAGAGTTTAGGGAGGTGTTCAAATACCAAGTATGCGAATGTTTTACAGTAAGCATATTTAAGAAACTGTAATTATACAAGGTGGGCCAAAAGAAGTCATCCGATGTTGTTTGGCCCTTCAGAATATCGGTTGTGGCTCGAGCAATGTGTGCCGTTGCTCTGTCCTGTTGGAACCACATGTCATCCAGTCCTAATTCGTCCAATTGCGGCAAAAAAAACTCGGTTAACATGGCCCTATAGCGCGCACCGTCCACTGTTGTCGTTTGACCAGCGGCGTTCTCGAAAAAAAATGGGCCGATGACTCCTCTAGCGTGAACAGCGCAACATGCAGTAACTTTGAGCGGGTGTAATGGCTCCTCGTGCATTATTCGTGGATTTTCGGTACCCCAGAAGCGATAGTTTTGCTTGTTCACGTACCCCCTGAGGTGGAAATGCAGACATGGGAGTAATGCATTACTACACAAATGAAATCGGAAACAGCATTAGCATTGAGTGAAAGTAATACCAATGAAAAAATTTTTTTTCATTACCATTGAAAATTTTCAATGCAATCAATTTTCATTACCATTTTGCAATGCTAATGAAAAGTATGAAAAAAATAAAGTACACCATTTGTTTTTAATTTTTTTTAAGATATTGGGATGATATACCATAATCATATGTAAGGCCAACAGAGCACTGCGACCCAAAAACATCGTTTGTGCTGTCCTCCATATATTTGTTACTTTGCAATTTGACCCCAACTCGCATAGACCTCTGTTTGGAAAATGGAATTATTGTTTTCTAGTTCCATGGAGAGTTTGTAGTTGGAAGCAACGATTTCAGTTGCTACTACCATGCACATTCCATTTTATTCCACTAGATTCACACAGTTAATAAAGAACTCAACAAACATTGTGTTTCTTCTATAGCTGCATGAGGTTTTTTCAAAAAAAAAAAAAAAACAATAAGTAAATAAAACAAATGCCTTATTACTCAATGAAAATAGATTTCATTCAAAATTACTACTTTTCATTGGCATTAAAAAAGTCAATGCCAATGCAATTTTTTTCCATTAGCATTATTATTTTCAATGCTAATGAAATTTTTTTTCATTAGCATTGATTTTATCAATGCCAATAAAATCTCAATGCCAATGCATTACTCCCATGTCTGGAAATGAGGCTCATCGCTCATTATGATTTTGGTCGAAAAATCGTCTTCGAGATTGAGGATGGCTTGGGCGTAGGTTACACGCGTTTGGCGGTTGACAGGCAGCAGCTGATGCACGGACTAAACTTTGTACAGGAAAATGCGCAAGTCTTTGACCAAAATTCGCCTTAGGGACGACCGGCTGATGGCTAATTGCGAGGAACGGCCGGCGTCTGGTCGATGTTGACAGCTCGGTGACAGCTCGACATCCACGGCAACAGCGGCGAAATGCTCGGGACAACGGGCGCTCCGGGCCGGCCACTCTTGGCAACATCTCGTGTGAACCCATACTCTTCAAGGTTGGTGGCCAAACGGCGCAGTGTTTGCGCGGTCGGTGTCGGAATCGGCGACGGAATTCGCGCTTCGCCAACACTACAGACGAATTGATACGCAAAAAATAGACACGATTATTCCGCGTTCTTGGGGAGTGTATCGCTCCATGGCTTGTTCACTTGTATTCTACATACGTCTAGTCCACAAATGTCGAAACAGATTTGACATTGTCGGCCATTTGCAAAAATAAGAGCATCTTCCAATAGGGTGATCTCTTTTGGCCCACCTTGTATGAACTCCTTATCTTGATTGAATGATTTTTAATTTTGGACCAAAATATTTAATATTCCAAATATTTAAGCCAAAATCAGTTATTAGGCTTCATTACACACGTAAGAAGTAACTCAGATATTTAGTTATATTCAAGTAGATAATATTGTTTACAAGAAACTAAGGTAACAAAAAAAAATCCATTATGTTTGTTAAAAACGATAAATTTAAACTTTCTATTAGTTTTAAGCAAAATCGTTAGAAATCGTTAAATAGAAAGGCTAAAACTAAAAAAAATGGTGTAAAATATTATCCATAAGAACAAACTTTGAAAAGAGAATTTTTCCACTAGTTTAGTCGGGATTAGATAGATTAGACAGGCGAACGCTTTCATCGTAATGCTATAATCGAAAATATTTATAAAAAAATCAAAACAAAACAAAGTTCACAAAAGCACTTGAACAAACAAAAAAAAATAAAACGAGTATACGTGAACTTAAGAAAATTTTATTTTAAGACAGTTGACCTTTTGATCTCTATTGTCAGCAAGCTTAAGTGTTTTTCTAATCTTAGGTCTGTCATCACTGACATTTCAACAGCGATAGTCTTCGACTTTACAGAATGAAATTTCCATATGAATATTTTCGTACAAGTCGCGTATAAATAGTTGAATGATTGATCCTATCGCCACAAAGATCTATGCAAAGGGAAACAAAAGCCTCTTGCCCAACTATATATCCATCTTTTTTTTTAGAGCCAACCGCAATTTGCGCACACATAAACCAATCTGTAAAATTAATCTGCAAGTTAAAACGACATATTATACCGCCTGAACAAATCATATTCAGACAAACGCATACTCGTACAATACTGGCGTATAAACGATCGGAAAGAAAACAACAGCAAGCATACAAATGCGTCTTTACTGCAGTTTGTTCCTTCACAGTTACGACTTGTTTAGTCGCTGATAAAGATGACAGTTCCAAACAGAGAAAGAAACCCGTCTTAATTCATTTTTCCATTCTTCCTTTTTTTTGACATCTTCCCACCTTTGTGGACGAAAAAGTGTTATGGTGCTTTAAAGATTTTTCCAAGATCAAAATGGAAGCACACACACAGGAAATGTCAAAAGAACCGAAATAATACAAACATCGCGAATTACCATCGAATAACTAATTTCGCAAACAAAACTACAAAGAAAAAGAACGTTCTCTGACGGTAATCTGGTCAAGAAGTATATAGAGGTGCACTTCTACTGTAGTTCATCTTTGATGAAGGCAAAAGGACAGCTTCTTCACTCTGACCATAGGTAGCGCATTGAACTTTTACGGAATGTGTTGCATGCATTCGAGATTTTTTTTTGTGTTTTGTTTGGTTTTTTTTATATTCAATGGTGTGCTGCTACTTCTGCTTCTTTGGATGATGATTCTCCTGGTTAAAGATCCACCACACCAGACAACGAGAATGATTCATTCACACGATTATTCTTGTGATACCTTCATCGTCATCATCATCATTTGTTCGTTGATGCTGCTGTTGTTGATGCTGGTGATGGTGGTGGTTTGTTGATTTTCTACGCTAGACAGGAGTGAACCTGCTTTGGCACTTCTAATGGACACAAGTTCTAATGAGCCTAATATCTTCCTATGAAGACCATAGACCACATATAGTAGCTAAACAAATCACTAAGGCAAACTTAGAAACCTGTGTAACTTTGTGAGTTTTATTTTTATGGTCATTGGCTGGTGGTAGTTGACCAGAAGTTTTGCATTCCTTATTGACTTAGTCACATCTCATATGCGTATGGTCTTAAGGGCTTGGAGATGATGAAGTCGTCTTCATTGTATAACTTTGGTTTCCTCAACGGCCAGTTCTAGAAAAGGTTATTAAAATTTTGACGTGTAAAATCATATTTCGGTCAAAAAGTCATTCGTTCATTATTTAAATAGCTTTGAAGGAGGTGCACATTTTTAAATTTAACTAACATTAAATAAATGGTAGATTGAAAAAAAGCACTCTGGTGCTCTTTTTGATACCAAACATAACCGGTATGACCCTGGATACTTCCATTTGATGCATTCAAATATCTTGCTAGCATTTTTCTTAAAAGCTATTTCGGTGCAGAGTTGTAGGAATAATAAGTTGTTAGGGACAACAATATGAATAGTTTTGCAGGTGATCAAACTAAAAGCGATATTGTTGCGAACCACTAAAGATGTAACAGATTTGTTCTATAATCGAGGACCTACCAAAGAAACATAACATCCATCCTTTACAAGTAAAAGGAAGTCCACAATTCAGCATACCGAATGGGTGAATACAGTCGAACTCCTTCTCCTCTATTAAGCACACGTAAGGCATAGTCTGAGGTACTGTAGGAACTTATGTTTGGAGTTTGGTCCCAAAACTGGACTCTATTCCAAAACGAGCAATCTACCATATAGATGTTGCAATTGTCAGACCAAAAGTTTCAAGTCTGTGCGTCCTATAGCAAACAATTGTCAAAAGAACGTCGTCTCATCGTTGTTTAGAACCTTGCACGAAACAGGGTTTTCAGAATTAGAAATAAATGATTTAACTTAGTGCTACCTGAGGCAGCAAAAAAGCAACACGCAGTCGTTGGATCCTCGCCGAGGCGCTTGTGCTAGCTGAGTTTAAAATAGTCTACGACTGTTGAGAATAGGTCTGTTAGGTATATGAGGTAGAAGGTAGATCGTGATGTTCTTTAGGCAATTGCGAAAAAGTACTTGTATTCCTACTTACTTACTTACTTAAGTAGCGCTATACTCCGGGATGAGCCTGGGCCTCAACCAACATGCCTCTCCAATTAGCCCGGTCCTTAGCTAACTGCCTGCAGTTGCCGTGTGCTGGCTATAGTGGCATTTCGTTCCGTAGCGAAGTTAATTTGCCTAAGTTCGTTACCACACGTGTTGTCGTCTAGGCTATATTTTCCAACAATACTGCTAAAGATGTCTTCTCTTCCTACCTAAGCGTTAAAATCTCCCAGCACGATTTTAACATAGTAGCAGTTTATGGCTTCCGTTAGTTGCTCGCCTGGACCTCTTCTGTTCAATGTTCTTACATTCCAGGTGCAGATACGAACGTCTTGTATTCCCTGCCAGCAAAAACAAAATATCGTTAACGTTAACGTCGCCTGATTGTCGTTCAGAAGCTTGTATAGTAAAACAGGCTCTATAGAAAATGGCGAAAAAGTGATCGTACTCATAGCTACCTGACCAGGACCACCGTTTTCAAAAGGCTTGTGTAAAACAGGGTCATCAATAGCGTGATCTACGACTTTGTACAACAGTCGTAGCTTGTCGTTAAAAAAAATAAATATTTTGCATTACCGTACAGAGCCTCAAACCTAGCTTCCCCTTCATTTGTGTGTCCGAAATTATTATGTTTGCCACAAAGAAGAGGACTTCCTATTTAACGCCGAATCCGAATGGCAAATTTGAGAAGATTCTCGTGACAGTGTTACTCTTGGATGTTTTTCAGACTTTCGCAAGAGGTGGAGCAGTGCAAAAAACTAAGGGATGTCACTTTCAGGATTAGAACCAGTTACTCCGCGCTTAGTAGTCCAAAGCACTACTAAATCGCGATTAAATTATCGTATTCTCCTACCTGAAGCAATCATTGATCTGCTGTTGAATCACTTATAGCAACAGACGAACAGGATAAACTTGTGGGTATTGCACATATTTAACGAGGACAAGACAAATTCTATGATATCAACCATCAAAGCATGGTCGACCCTCAATTCTGGATCGAATTTCACTCCTGATAGGAACAGATGAATCTAGGGATACGACGAAGATTGGCCCTTGGATATTGCACATATTTAACGAGGACAAGACAAATTCTATGATATCAACCATCAAAGCATGGTCGACCCTCAATCCTGGATCGAATTTCACTCCTGATAGGAACAGATGAATCTAGGGATACGACGAAGATTGGCCCTTGGAAACCGATTAAATGCTTGCTCTAGCTGACCCTAATCGTACCGTCATACTTTATATAGCTAGGGAGCTGTTGAGGAAATAGCAAATATAAGGCAATTTCTAAGGAAAAAAAAGACCGAACCTTAGCTTTAAGGGCCGACCAGAATGCGTATCTGTAGCCGAGCGAACAATTAAAAACAAGGCAACCCGTAAGCGCTTACCTCGGCGCTTACTCAATGTGTATCTTCGTGAATCTGTAGCTTGAAGTTAAATAGAGGGCAACTTCATGCAAGAGATGTATCTCTCTTTTGACAGCGATGCAAGATACCAGCTACAGATATGCATTCTGGGAAGGCCTTTAGGGATAAGGTGATGCTGATAGGCGTGAACGAGTGGTGAAAAATTGGCTCTAAAGAAACGATCGTTGCAAATGTGCTCGCGTTGGTTATAACAATGACAATGAATTCAACATCCGGAATAAAATAAAAACATTTATTTTCAGTTCCGACTGTAGATTTTGTTGTTGAATGTTTTAAATGACTTCAGCAACCAGTAATGAGAAACGCAGAGGACATTTAAATGGAAATGAATGACCAAGCAAGGCTGAAATGCTAGCATGAGTCGAAATTCCATCCATTCAGCAGAATCGCTAATTTTTGTTCGATCTATCATACCAAATATTTTGAGCAAAATTATAGTTGACATAGTTTGATGTCTAGTTGACAATCAGGTCAGATTTTCAACACTGAACCCCTTACCTTACTTAACAGATGTAGTCTTGTTTTCCAGTGTTATTCCGAATCTCCACTATAAAACGAAACAAAACCAACATCTGACCCTTATTTCAGCGCGTGAAAATCGCTAAAAACACGAGTAAACAGGATCACTCTTATTTGTCTTTCTCAAGTGAGGTCTAAATCCATCAAGTGTTTTTCTACACTCTCTTCATATTCGTATCTATCTACATTTTTAGCTAGCAACATGTTATTTCCCTCTCTCCGCTATACAACATCATTGTCATCAACGCCATTGCCATCTTGATCCTCATCTCTATGGCATGCGCGTCTGCAGTACAGCATCTTTGTATCTACTGCCGATCATTGCCCGCCAGACTTAATCGGCCTGGTTGATGCTTGAATCGCACTTGATCCTCTTTTTTTGTAATCTTTTCTCAAGTTTACTCTTAGTTATTGCACTTTCAAGGTTACACTGCCTTCGCAGAAACAAATAAAGCAAAACCTACGCAGACACACTATGGAATGGTGAACTGAAATGTGAAATGCTTATGCACTTCGCAATGTCGACTACTACGACGACAACGGTGATGATGGTGATGATGATACACAAGAGTATCCTTGTGGTCTCCCTTTAGTGGTCGTCATCAACGTCACGTGTGTTGTATGTGTATTCTTTGTCGATCTGTCACTTGGCTATTACACCATGCTTTAGTTGCAGAATCTTAATTGATAAATAGCAACAAATTGGCTATTTATAGAAGTGAAATCGCCTGTATATTCATATTCAACATGATCTGTTTTTAATTTGTGGAAGGAGTTGTTTTTTTTTTGCGAAGATATCCATTTAGTTTAAAGAAGAACAGGCCATGGACGGCGTGGATCAATTGAAATTTTAAATGCATTTTGAATGTCTCGTTCTTAATAAATCTTTTAAATTACAGCACTTTAACTGAATGATGGTGCGTGATACAGGGTTGATTTTATTTGTATATTTATTCATGGATAGGATGTGGAGGTTTGATAGAAACCATGCATTTTATCATGTACCTTTATTACCCCCAACCTAGCCCTCCAGGTTGGGTTACCTACTCACCCATAGAAAAAACCATATGTTACGAAGCAACCAATAACCTCGGAAAGGACTAATATTATTGTTGACGACCCTGCTAAACGAAAAATGGACAACTACGTTCGTTTCTGCACCTGGAATGTGAGAATATTAAAGAGGAGAGGTGCGGGCGAACAACTAGCGGAAGCCTTAAAATGCTACAAACCAGACATTACTACCATCCAGGAAATACGATGGGATGGTCCGGGCAAAAAGAGGATGAAAAACTGTGACATAAACAATGGACCCTGTTATATTGAGCAGAAACAGCGACTATTCGAATGCAGATGTGGTTTAAGCGCCAGACTTTGGCAAGAAGTCTTATGTTTCCAAGACATTAGCGAACGGATTATAACAATCCGCATCAAGGCCAAATTCGAAAACATAAGCCTTATATGCGCTCACGCCCCGACGGAGAAAAAAGATGATATAACTAAGGACTGCTTCTACGAGTTCCTTGACAAAACCTATGAGCGACTACCAAAGTACGACGTTAAAATCGTGCTGGGAGATTTTCACGCAAAGGTAGGAAGAGAAGACACCTTTAGCACTATTGTCGGAAAATATAGCCTACACGACAACACGCCTGTTAACGGACTTAGGGTAATTGACTTCGCTACGAAACGAAATGCCACTATAACCAGCACACGGTTTCCTCACATCGATATCCATAAGGGGACATCGCGGTCTCCAGATCAACGAACAGTCAACCTAATTGATCACATTGCGATAGACAAGAGGCACGCATCCAGTATTTTGGATGTCCGAACATTCCGAGGGGCTAACATCGATTCGGACCACTACCTTGTTGCAGCCAAGGTAAGGATGCTGATATCCATCACACCACAACAAACCAGAAATACTGTGAAAAAAATGTCGAAAGAATGCAATCGCAAGAGAACGCCAAGGCCTTCGCGCAACGCGTATCGCTTAACCTATCGATTCACACCATACCACCAGCATCTAATGTCAAAGAACAATGGCAACGATGCCAACAAGCCATTAGATCAGCCGCAACTGATATTTTAGGTTTCTCGCGGCCACCAGCAAGAAACCCCTGGTTTGATGAGGAAAGCCAACAGATGCTCGCAGCCAAGGACGAGGCCTACTAGGCTAAGCTGCAGGTGAAGACGAGAGCTGCCATTGAGCTCTTTAGGCAGAGAAGAAGTGAAGAACACCGACTTTTCAGTAAGAAGAAAAAAGAGCACAAAAAGCGCGCGATGGAGGATTGAGAGAGGTGCCACTCCAAGAAAGATGTTCGCAAGTTTTACAAAAAAAAATACAAATTTTTGGCGCAACAGGCTCGTTAGTACCCAGGGCCTAGCTTTCTCACAACCATTCATGTGTGCGTGTGTACTTCTTGCACGATGGCGGGACCTCCTGTTTTATGCCGACTCCGAACGGCTAAGTTGAGATAAGCTATTCTTGACAATTGATACTACTCGGACGATTTGTCAGATCATCACGAGAGGAGGGCCAGTGAAAAATCATTTAGGTGTTGCTACGGCTGGGAATCGAACCCAGACCTTCTGCGCGGCAGTTCATCGCACTAACCATCGCGCCACTGAGCCCTCTGTTCGCAAGTTTTACCAAAGTGAAAATCGTCAACGCCAAAGATACAATGCTCGAAAAGAATTCTATCGAGATGAACAAGGAAATATCGTAGTTGAGACACAGTCGATGCTGAGGATATGGAAGAAGCTCTTCTGCAGACCACTAAATGGCGATGACGAGCAACATTCCGCTGTCAGGCAGAACGAACCATTTAATATTGGCAACGGCAGCGAAAACTGCCAACCCCCCGATCTAAGTGAAGTAAGGATAGCAATATCTAAACTCAAGCTTAACAAGGCCGCCGGAGATGACATGGTAAGTAACATCCACCAACTCATAAGCCAAATCTGGTCGGTTGAAAGTATGCCTGAAGCATCCTTTTCCCCATCCCCAAAAAAGGAGACCCTCTGAACTGCGCCAACTACAGAGGCATACGTCTTCTAAACTTCGCCTACAAGATCCTATCTGCGGTAATATGTGAACGACTGAAACCGTTTACCAACAACCTGATCGGCACTTATCAGTGTGGCTTTAGGCCAGGAAAGTCCACAATCGATCAAGTTTTCACACTTCGGCAGATCCTAGAAAAAACCCAAGAAATCCAAATTGATACCCACCACCTATTTATCGATTTCAAAGCCGCATACGACAGCATTTATAGCGACGAACTATACAGAGCCATGTCTAGTTTTGATGTACCGCCCAAACTCGTCCGTTTGTGTAGGATGACGATGGAGAATTCTAGCTGCTCCATCAGGGTCGGAAACGTAGTAATGCCCTCACTCGACCTTCTAAGGAGATCCTATATAAGACCCTGATCATCCCAGTCCTGGTCTACGGCGCTGCGTTGACGGGCTATGGAGACTAAGATTCAACCACGAACTATACGAGCTGTACAGCGACATACCCTGGTCAAAAAATCCCGCATTGGACGTTTAAGATGGCTAGGACATGTAGAACGAACGGACACCAATACTCCGGCTCGCAGAGTCTTCAATTCCCAGCCAGACGTCCGACGCAGTAGAGGAAGACTTCGCTTTAAGTAGTGCGCACAACCGACCTCAACCAACTTGGAGTGCGCAACTGGAGCCAGTTAGTTTAGGACCTGGCTAATTAGAGATGCATGTTGGTTGAGGCCCAGGTTCATCCCGGACTGTAGCGCCCCTTAAGTAAGTAAGTTTATGCAAATTCAACCATATTGACATCATTAGTCGAAACAAAGAAAATTCATCCACGTTTGAAGGAAGCGGTTGCCAGTAAACGTGAACAAGACCAAGTATATTCTGTCAGTTGACACAATCGAATGCTATAAGTTTTATCTAAAATATGTTACTTCTGACATGAAGTTTGCAGCATAGATAAATAATTGCGATAGTTATACCTTAAAGTATATAGATCGACATAGAATTGGCAGCTGAGTCGATCTAGCCATGTCTGTCCGTCCGTCCGTCGGTGTTTCACCGATTTTTTGGTCTTAAATTTTGAGCTAGAGTGTTGAATTTTGGTATACAGACTCTCTGTCTGACGAAGCAGAAAATGTCTTATTTATACAAAACCAATCAAAATATTTCAATTAAACAAAACATGTTTTATCCACCTGTGGCGCAACATGCTTTGCCTCCAATTCTCAATAGCCACACACACCCTTTTTAACAGCTATTCTTTGAAGTGCAATAAAATATTTATGACACCATTTCTCAAGCCACCCAAAATCATTCCTTGCCCTATGGACTTTTCAAAACAAAATTTTAAATGTCAAACCATTTATCTCGTTCATGTTATGACATCTCACGTCTTTTGGCGGGGTCGATAAATAAATATTTAAGTAAATATAACGGGTATCTGCCTGAGAAACGTCATAAAAAAGTATGAAAACGCATATATTACACCACCTTAACGAGCAAAAAACGCGTTAAAGTTGCAAGCAATAACGAAAATATCAACCTAATCAATCACAAATGTGAGTAACATTAATTTTGCACCAATAACTTGTTTCAAACGAATGACATAAAGATAAAAAAAACTTCAAAATGTTTCAACAGAACTGCATTCACATGACGTTTTCACGTATTTTTTGTTTCCTCATTATACCTCCTTTTTTTGCACATCTTCAAAAAAGAAGACAGCCAACTAACGGGGTAAAAGTTAATAAATTTTGTGCGGGAGAATACTGGAGAAACTGTTTCTTTCTCTTATTGTTGGTGCTTGTATGTTTTTCTTATATATAGTTATCGCATTTTGTCAACAAGGTGTTGCATTGCCGCCATCGGCCATCACAGCAAAAAACGACATCTTCAGTCTACTTAAAGAAACTGTTTCAATTTTGTTGGTCGCCAAAATAAAACAAAAAACAGACCAAAAATGAAAAAGATAAAAATATATATATATACATATATATATTCATATATTTTGTATTCGACGGGAATAAAAAAAAACAAAACGAAAACAAAGATGGCACACCTTCCGCTCGTTTATGGTGAATCACTTTACGAGAAATGTCTTTTATAAGTTTACACGATTTTTTGTTTATTAATTTTTTTGTTCTCTCTGTTGGTCGTCAAACAAAACACAAGATACAAAAAATTTCAATTTTGACATCATTTCCTGGAACGCAATGTTGCGTTGCGTAAAATTAAAAAAATTGCCAAGGCAATAAATTTGTGTTCTTTGTATTTTTAAAGATTTTGATTGACATTTTGGGAAATATAAAAATTGACCATAAATTCATCTCAAATTGAAACATTGTTGTAGGGGAGAAGTTTATTTTGATGATTTCGTTTCGGGGTGAATGAAAGCCAATCAGGATCAGGACCCCGTGCACTAACCGGCCATTGGACCCACATTACGCTACATTAGCCTTATAAGGGCAATCAAGCTTTTGGCTGTCCCATGCGGTTCAAATTAGCACCATCACACGGCTTTTTAACAGACGGTATTTCTGATCCTGTCTAGAATTTTCCACTTTGCACTAGAAAATAATAAGTTTTTTTTTTTTGAATAAAACTTTTAAGTGGTATTTTAGAAGAGCATGACTGTACACACTGAATACATTTATTAAGAATATTATTAATAACTTAAGTGATCATTTGGAAAAACATAATTAGTTACAAATCACCAGAATCCATGAATTCAAATTTTGTAAAACAAACTAATTTTAACAACATAGGAAATAATATTTATTCAAATCAATTAAGTAACGTCCAAAAGGTGTAGACATTCTCATAATTTTGCCAGACACGATCTTCTGATACAAACAAAAAAAGCAATAATACAACAAATGAATAAAATCAATATTAATCTTTCATCAGCGCCGAAAATAAATTCCATTTGATTCGCATGATTAATAAACACAAACGCTTATATTTACATTTCGAATTTTTACCATAAAAATTGTGGTTCTCTCCATTTTCCAAAAATAGAAACAAATCATTTCAGACATTTAAAATTAGCCCAACATAGGAATAACAGAGAAAACTAAATATTTGCCAATTGTTTTGTGTGCATATATATGACATAAGCTTTACAATTCGTAACTACTTTTTGGGGTTATTTGTGCAGAAATATATATTTTTAAAAATTAAAAATGTTGAGATAATAATAATTTACCAAAGAAATGTCCTGACCACAGAGACACTAGAAAAACTCATGCAACGCCATCTGAAATAATTTAAACGAGGTTAATGCGAACTGTCAAAGTTTGTGTAGGAAATCTTTTACAACAAAAGGTTTGTTCCCGTCCAATATTATTTTAAAAGAATTTTACTCATCTTTACATATTGCCGATCCCATTTGCAAAAATTAATAAAAATGAACTAAGAAGAGAGGTAAAAACTACTCACTTACTTACTTAAGTGGCGCTACAGTACGGGATGAACCTGGGCCTCAACCAACATGCCTCTCCAATTAGCCCGGTCCTTAGCTAACTGCCTCCAGTTGCGCACACCAAGTTGGTTGAGGTCGGATGTGCGGTACTAGTGCGCGCCACTTAAGGCGAGGTCTTCCTCTACTGCTTCCGACGTCTGGCTGGGAATCGAAAACTCTGCGAGCCGGAGCATTGGTGTCCATTCGTTCTACATGTCCTAGCCAACTTAAACGTCCCAGGCGGAGTTTTTTGACCAGGGGTATGTCGCTGTACAGCTCGTATAGTTCGTGGTTGAATCTTCGTCTCCATAGCCCGTCAACGCGAACGTGACCGAAGATTTTTCGAAGAATTTTTCTCTCGAATCGACCATGGATTTCTTCATCTGCATTTGATACGGTCCATGCCTCAGCGCCGTAGAGCAGGATTTGGATGATTAGGGTCTTATACAGGATCTTCCTAGTAGTTCGAGTGAGGGCTTTACTACTAAATTGCCTTCTTAGCCCGAACAAACAGCGGTTGGCAAGAGTAATTCTTCGTTTGATTATTGACGAGGTCTCGTTCTACCTCAAAGTTATATCTGTCAATGCTGACGTTCTGTCCAATTCGTCGATGTTGTGCGTCCTTTCGTGTTGACAGCATATACTTAGTCTTACCCCCATTTACTGCTAAACCCATTTTTGCCACTTCCTTCTCTATACTAGCAAACGTGGCTATGACATCACGTTGAGTCCTACCAATGATGTCAATATCGTCGGCGTATGCTAGTTGTTGCAGCAATATTTGGAAATTGTGCCTCCTCTCAAAAATCAAATTGAAGAAGTCACATGACAGCGCATCGCCTTGCCTAAATCCTTTTTTGGTATCGAATGTGTCGGTCGTTTCCGACCCTGATGGAGCAGCGAGAATTCTCCATCGTCATCCTACACAAACGAACGACTTTGGGTGGTATACCAAAATAAATAGGTGGTGGGTACCGATTTGGACTTCCTGGGTTTTTTCCAGGATCTGCCGAAGTGTGAAAATTTGATCGGTTGTGGACTTTCCTGGCCTAAAACCACACTGATATGGGCCGATCAGGTTGTTGGTAAACGGTTTCAGGCGATCACATATTATGGCTCTGTAGTTAGCGCAGTTCAGAGGGTCTCCTTTTTGTCGATCGGACAAACGATGCTGAGGTTGCATTCTTTAGACATATTTCAATCCGACCAGATTTGGATATTGCTATGCTGACTTCACATAAGTCGGGTGGTTTGTAGTTATGGTTCGTTCTGCCTGATAGTCTGCAGAAGTGGTTCTTCCATATCATCAGCATCGACTGTGTCTCAACTACGATATTTCTTTCTTCATCTCGACAGGATTCTGTTCGAGCCTTATATCCTTGGCTTTGACGTTTTACACTTTGATAAAACATGCAAACATCGTTCTTTGAGTGGCACCTCTCTTCTTCTTGCTCTTCTTTCGTCTCTGCCTATAGAGCTTAATGGCAGCTATCGTCTTCACCAGCAGACGTGTTGTCGTTTAGGCTATATTTTCCGACAATACAGCTAAAGATGTCTTCTCTTCCTACCTTTGCGTTAAAATCTCCCAGCACGATTTTAACGTCGTACTTTGGTCGTCGCTCATAGGTTTTGTCAAGGAGCTCGTAGAAGCAATCCTTAGTTATATCATCTTTATCCTTCGTCGGAGCGTCAGTGATGTAAGGTTTATGTTGGCAAACTTGGCCTTTATGCGGATTGTTACAATGCGTTCGCTATTGTCTTGGAAACATAAGACCTTTTGCCTAAGTCTGGCTCTTATAACAAATCCGCATCCGAATAGTCGCTGTTTCTGCTCACTATAACACGGTCCATAGTAGATGTCACCGTTTTTCATCCTCTTTTTTGTTGGCCGGCCCATCAACTCGTATTCCCTAGATGGCAGTTATGTCTGCTTTGTAGCAGTTTAGGGCTTCCGCTAGTTGTTCGCCTGTACCGCTAATTTTTAATGTTCTCACATTTTAGCAGGGTCGCCAAGGTAAAAACTACCCCCCAAAAAGTCTGTGAAATAATTTGCTGTAGAAATTTCTGTAATTAAGAATCAGTAAACTGTCAGTTGGTTGTTTGTTTTGACATCTGTTTAATGTCATATGTTCTTTAAAAGCTACCCGAAACGAATGATTTTACTGTAATTTACCTAATCGCGTTTCTGTATATCGCAGAAAATTTATCTCTTTCTGGGATAATTTACACCCACTCCAAAGAATTTAAGAATTTAGTAATTTTTACTGCATAAGTACGGGAACAGAAATAATATCGGATTTATTGTGTTAATCCAGACCTGCAGAGACCTATGTTCAGTGAGAAAATCAAACTGTTCAAAAGTGTTTTACTCGTTTGGTTCAGAAGTATGAGCTGCACATGATTCCTTCCACCTACTTTCGTCGGGAGAGAACATCATTGGACCACTTCAAAAGTAGAATTTAAAATATTTTAATGTCAAATGCCTGAACTTTTCTGTTTTAAATTTTTCAAAACTTTTGTACAGCTCTGTCCTGTTTGTGGTTCTAGTTTCCATTTTTTTTTTGAACAAAGCTAATAACAATTAATTTGTGAGGTTATTAAAATTTTGACGGCTACTCAATTGAAGGGAGCTTGCAAATTTATATCAATATAATGTTTATTATGATTGACAGAGATGGACATCACAGATTGCTAATGCTTGGCCACACGATGACATGTTATGAAAGTGTGTCTATTACAGATCATGTGTCATGAAAGTGTAAGTAATCGTAAGGGGCTTGCTGTGAATAATAAAACACGGCTGAGTTTTCATATTTAAGTAATGAAATCATTTCTCTAATGGAAAATTATTCAATTAATTGATTTGTTAACTACACTAAATAACTAACTGAAAAAGCAATAATTTAAGAAAATATTGGGAGCGACAATACACACGCCCATTTGATCATGTAGGATACTTCGTGATACAAACACCACAGGATAAGCTATATTTAAACAAACGGTATAGCAAATTATTATTTTATTAATTGACGATCAAGATCCTCTTTCGATTTGAACATGGGCCAACAGAAATCTCTTACACAAAAATTGATCACAAATTAGCAAATCGAAGGTTTGTTATAAAGACGAAAACGTACCATAAGTAAGATCAATCTTTGACAAACAGAACATAAGGCCACATGAATTGGGATTTTGTATTTGCGCGAATGCTTATTATTCATACTCGTGACAAGATAAATTATTTTCGACATAGGGTTGATCCTCATAAATGTTAACTTACAATCGGTTCTGCTTATTTTACCTTCCTAAGCCATCAGAAGCGTCATACTATAAAAAGGAAAAAATACAAGACTTAAATGCCTTGCCAGAATAACTGGCACCATCTTTCCAGGTTAAGGGTTGTGCAATCAAGAACCTAGAAAAGACAATCTTATTCTTGATCTCCAACTTTGTATCAACACCTGGAATATTATAATTCTTATTGAAAAAGATGTAGCCGGATACAAATTAGACATTACTCTCATCCAGGAAATATGAAACGAATTGGCAGGAAAAGTCTATATCAGAAACTGTGATATTTACTACGGCCCGTGCTATAGTAAGAATAATCAGCCATCAGTGAGAAGAATAAGATTTGAAAATGTAACTAAGTTTATGCCTCGAATCCGTCAATGCATTGTTACAATCGGTATCAAGGCTAAATTAGAAAATACAAGGTGTCTCAAAAGAAAGTTGAGCTGTCTATTGATCAAACATATATCAATAATATTATTATAGTATATAATTTGGGAATTTAGAATTTAGAATACAATTTAGAAATTTAGATCATCATCAGAGGAGGGCCAGTGAAAAATCATTTAGGTGTTGCTACGGCTGGGTATCGAACCCAGACCTTTTGCAGTTAATCGCACTAACCATCGCGCCACTGAGCCTGTCGCAGATAAATTTGTTAAGGAAAATTTCATGAACTCGTGGCTGGAAACATGTCCTTTGGTAAATTCTGCAATCCAGGCATCAAGAAGTCGTCTGACATCTCACACAATCCTCTGAACTCACTGTGACCTCACATCACCTTTCAGCTTCAAGAAAATATGGACCGATATTTCCGATATTTTCCGACATCGCAGCCCATGCCTGGATTAAGGGGCTTTAATTCTTGAACCAATTGGATTATATTGATTGCACGGTGCACCTTTATGCAATACGGTATAAAAATGATTTATGCACTAGCGCGCTTTTGAAAGGTTTGGATCGTCACAAACAGACTGATTAAGAATCTCCATGTTCTTTAGCGTTCTTAATGATCTTGGTCGCCGGATTTTGTTTTTTTTTTTTTCAGTGTTATAACTGTCTCTTTAAACTTGATCACTCATTTTCGAATGAGATGTTTTCTTGGCGCATTATAGTCGAACTTCCATAACTCGAATTTCTCCACAACTCAGTTTTATGGATAACTTTGCCTTTTCGAATTTATTTGTTTGAATTTTGCTCTCCATAGCTCGAAATTCTGTAACTCGAGTTCCTCTCTAATTCGTTTGATTGCAAAAAGTCTATTTAACTCGAACTTTTTCTCTAAGTCGGGGAAATCCCTTTTATTTCAATTTATTGAAATCTGTCTGTAGCCTACTTCGATTATTTTGGAAGTTTGTTTAGAACGTACAATACACGGGATACCTCACAAATTTTCTTACAAGATTTGAAACGTTTGTAAGCGCAGGAGTTACAAGTTCTATTCAAATTGTCTTACATATCCATTCTAAAAAGTAATCAACAAGTCATTCGAATCTATCATGGAATTTTGCTTAAAACATCAGTTTTCAGCAAGAAAACTTATAGCGTTTTCGATTGGGATTTTTAGATTTACTCTCAGATTTCAGATTTTACCCGTCCCAATCGAACATTAAAGAGGTTACTCTGGTTTTGTGTGTGTGTGTAAGTGTGACAGCTTATTGTTTATCTTTAGGCCGCAATTATAGCTATTAGCTATCAATGAAAACCATCATTTGAAATTTTCTTTTACTCATTGCGGCTTTTTTATAAATTCAACCATTGGCGAGTTGGTGTCAACACAAAGCTTATGAATTTTAGAACATGATTATCCAAAAATATTTTAATTTCTAATTATAGTTTTCCCAGAAAATCACTTTTTAATCATCAAACTGCGAAATGAAAACTTCAAATTGACATATTAAGTCAGATGTTAAATGTTTTTGTGTTGGTGCATGTTGGTGTAAATCTGACTTGGAATCCAGATTCTTCAAAAGTACTCTAGAGTAAAAAAAGAGTGCTTTTTGTATCCCAATCGAAAACGCTATTAAATAAAATTATTTTATTGCTTACATTTTGTGCACTTACAAATATTTCCGCGACGAATAAATGTCGGAAACCATCGGAAAGAAATTGACGTGTGGATGTCAAAAAAAGATGCAAAAAATGAAACACATCGCAATGAAACGTAGACTGCCGATGTACGTTGCGCTTTGTCGGAGAAAAGTTCCGAACAACAGATCGGAACGGATACAATGAAGCAAAGAAGAATTTTTCTTTCGGAATTGATACCTCGATAGGGCCAATTATGTCGGGAAGAAAATTAAACCATCTTACTTTTAACCAAAAACTGAAGATCATCAGTGAAGTTGAGGGTGGTACAAAGAAGAAAAATGTGGC
This sequence comes from Rhingia campestris, assembly GCA_932526625.1. Classification (NCBI taxonomy): domain Eukaryota; kingdom Metazoa; phylum Arthropoda; class Insecta; order Diptera; family Syrphidae; genus Rhingia; species Rhingia campestris. Next base: position 47,416,103 of record OW052184.1, on the reverse strand, counting down.
CATAAAATATGGTTTACCTCCAAGTACACTATCCACTATACTGAAGAATAGAGAAAGTGTTAAAAAAATGCTGAATCTTCACGAAACGAAAACAACCCTTAAATATGAAAGTGTTGACAGGGCTGTCTCAAAATGGTTTGCGGAAGCCCGTAATGCAAACTTGCCAATGTCAGGCACCATTATAAAAAAGAATGGTAAGAGGTTTGCAATTCCATTTGGAGAAACAATCTTTGCTGCGTGTACAGGTTGGCTCGACAAATTTAAAAAAAGGTAAGTTCAGCGTGGCAACAAATTGCACAAAAAAGTTTGGTGTACAAGATCAACTAGAAATGGCATTTTCTGGAGTGCTTCTATAAATCAAGAAGACCGCGAGCATTGGCAAAAAAAAGTTCTACCAAAACTAATCGAAGGCTACAGCGAAGATAACATCATTTATGCAGACGAAAAAGGTCTTTTTTTATAAATGTCTTCCAAATAAAACCTTGGCGTTCAATGGCGAGAAATGTCACGGTGGGAATGATAGTAAGGAAAGGGTAACATGTATGATTGCTGCAAATATGAGTGGAAAAGAAAAACTTATTTACAGGGAGTTAAATCCTTGCCTGTAAAGTATCAAGGAAACAAAAAATCATGGATGGTAACTGGATTTTTTGAAGAATAGCTAAAAGAATGGAACAACCTATTTTTTAATCAAAAATGAAAAGTCCTGCTTTTTGTTGACAATTGTAAATAAATAAAAAATAAATTTTTGGCGCAACAGGCTCGTTAGTACCCAGGACCTAGCTTTCTCACAACCATTCATGTGTGCGTGTGTACTTCTTGCACGATGGCGTGACCTCCTGTTTTATGCCGACTCCGAACGGCTAAGTTGAGATAAGCTATTCTCGACAATTGATACTACTCGGATGATTTGTCAGATCATCACGAGAGGAGGGCTAGTGAAAAATTATTTAGGTGTTGCTACGGTTGGGAATCGAACCCAGACCATCTGCGCGGCAGTTCATCGCATTAACCATCGCGCCACTGAGCCCTGTTGACAATTGTAGTGCGCACAATTCGCCAAAAAAATTTAAGTCTATAAAGCTTGTTTTTTTTCCACCGAACATGACAGCAGCTCCACAGCCAATAGACCAAGGAGTCTTACAGAATTTTAAGTGTTGCCACAGAAAAAGAATCATTAGCAAAATTCTTACTACGCTCTAAGAAGGGAATGTTAGTCCAAACATTTCTTTACTCGACTGCAGACAAAATGTTTTAATATCATGGAACTGCGATGTAAAGAGCTCAACAATACGAAATTCTTTTATTAAGGCTGGATTGGGCAAACATTCCCTTTGGGATGAAGAAAATGACGTTATTTTGGCAGAGCTAAGAATTAATGAAATACACGCAGACTTTGGTGTGCCCATATCTGCGTTCAGAGAAATGCAAGAGGATTTTTCGCGAATACAAAATACACAAGACACAGGGTGCAGCCTTTCAGAATACATTAACTTGGATAATGAGATTATTGTTTGTCCACACCTGAATGGAAACCGTTAGCAAAGATGAAGTTGATGCCTGTGCTGATCCAGGTGATGACTTAATCGTTAAGCCAAAGCAAGCTAAAGTCAATGAAGCCTTTGAAACAATACAAGATGCTCTTCTTACTGAACACGATACGCCGGATCGGCTTTTGTAATCAAAAAAGGAGACCCCCTGAACTGCGCCAACTACAGAGGCATAAGTCTGCTCAACATCGCCTACAAGATCCTATCTGGCGTAATATGTGAACGCCTGAAACCGTTTACCAACATCCTGATCGGCCCTTATCAGTGTGGTTTTAGGCCAGGAGAGTCCACAGTCGATCAAATTTTCACACTTCGGCAGATCCTGGAAAAAAGCCAAGAAATCCAAATCGATACCCACCACCTATTTATCGATTTCAAAACCGCATACAACAGCATTTATAGAGATGAACTATACAGAGCCATGTCTAGTTTTGGTATACCGCCCAAACTCGTCCGTTTGTGTAGGATGACGATGGAGAATTCTCGCTGCTCCATCAGAGTCGGAAACGAACTCCCCGACACATTCGATACCAAAAAAGGACTTAGGAAGGCGATGCGCTGTCATGTGACTTCTTTAATCTGATTCTTGAGAGGATTGTGCAAAACTGCTAGCATACGCTGACGATATTGACATCATCGGTAGGACTCAAAGTGATGTCATAGCCACGTTTTCTAGTATTGAGAAGGAAGCGGCAAAATTGGGTTAAGCAGTAAATGAGGGTAAGACTAAGTTTATGCTGTCAACACGAAAGGACACACAACATCGACGAATCTGACAGAACGTCACCATTGACTTTGAGGTAGTACGGGACTTTGTCCTTCGGCTCCGCTATTAACTCTGACAACAACATCTCGTCAGAAATCAAACGAAGAATTACTCTTGCCAATCGCTGTTTCTCTCTCGAACTACTAAGGAGATCCTATATAAGACCCTGATTATTCCAGTCCTGCTCTACGGCGCTGAAGCTGGACCGTAACAAAAGCGGATGAAGAAATCCTTGGTCGATTCGAGTGAAAAATTCTTCGGTCCCGTTTGCGTTGACGGGCTATGGAGACGAAGATTCAACCACGAACTATACGAGCTGTACAGCGACATGCCCCTAGTCAAAAAACTCCGCATTGAACGTTTAAGATGGCTAGGACATGTAGAACGAATGGACACCAACACTCCGGCGCGCAGAGTTTTCGATTCCCAGCCAGACGTTGGACGCAATAGAGGAAGACCTCGCCTTAAGTGGCACGCACAAGTAGAAATCGACCTCAACCAGCTTGGAGTGAGCAACTGGAGGCAGTAAGCTTAGGACCGGTCTAATTGGAGAGGCATGTTGGTTGAGGCCCAGGTTCATCCCGGACTCTATCGTCACTTAAGTAAGTAAGTAAGTTAGTAAAAAACGTTTTTCGGTACATTTTTAAGATATTTGAAAAAACGCTTGATGCAGGATCATTGGTGATGATAATATAAACATTTCGTCCTTAGATCATTTTAACTAACGCCCACTTTTTGGGGGCGTTTTCTTACAAAAACCGCTTGTACACTCTACCCCATAGCATATGCAGGATTCTGATTCTGTGACTATGTCATTTTCTATATTAATAGCCCATAAAGCGCACTTTTTGGGGATATTAATTTTAAGAATGGGATGGGATAGGGTATTCAACGATCCTTCTCATATGTTTTTTTTACATTTTAAGAGTTAGACTTACGGAAGTTCCACTGTATTTGAGTGGCGAAAACATTGTAGAATCTTCTTAGCGCAGCCGCCAAATCACAGTTCTTGTAAAACTCCGGAGAAACGCTCCATAGCGACTGAATTCTCTAGAGCTAGGGTACTGGTTGACATATCCAATTCGCCGCTAGGAATCGTTGCGTGCACGCAGAAAACTATGAGGAAAGAAGTACTTTTTTCAGAGATATTTTATACAGTTTAAAGTGTTCGTGATCAAAAAAAAAAAACCGAATGGCAAATTCTACTTCTTTTGTCGGTCCGTTAAAAATTGTATTTAACCAGTCATTATTAACTGGAAAGTTTTTAGAAGAATGGAAGTATTCTTATATTACTCCGATCTATAAAAACGGTTTAAGACAAAAAGTAGAAAACTATCGACATATATGGAAGCTTTCTGCAATTCCTAAATTGTTTGAAAGCATTGTTAAGGAGAAACTTTTCTTCGTAGTAAAAAAAGGATATGTCGAATAATCAACATGGTTTTATTCGAGGTGCTACTAATTTAACTTTGTTAACTATTTATGTATATAACAGCTTTGAGGAACGTTTACAAGTTGATATACTCTACACTGACTTTACAAAAGCCTTTGATAGAGTGCACCACACCCTACTTTTAGCAAAACTAGAATCGTTGGGTTTTCATTCCTCAATGCTTAAATGGTTTCATAATTATTTAACAAACAGAAAGCAAATGTTTAGATCGATGGTTATACTTCTCGCGAAATCGATGTAACATCCGATATCCCGCAAGGTAGTCATTTAGGCCAATTGGTTTTTATTTTGTTTTTAAATGACGTTCATGATATTTTTAAATTTTGCAACGTTTTAACTTTCGCGGACGATTTAAAATTATATTCTCGTATTAGTAATATAACAGATTGCATCCGGTTTAAGTCTGATATAAATAGTTTGTCGGCATGGTGTAATCATAACGTTATGGAGCTTAAGATCTTTATATGTAAAATGTTTACCGTGTAAGCTGCACCTATAAAAAATGATTATTATATGAACGATCTTAGACTTTAGCGTACGGAAGAAGTTAAAGAACCCTCGGGGTCATATTTGACAAACAATTAAAATTGTCTTCTGATTATGATTACACTATAGCAAAATCAAACTCAATGTTAGGTATTCTAAAGCGAAATTGCAAAGACTTCCAAGACGCATTTAACCTCAAAACTATATACTGCTCGTTAGTCAGGTCGCAGTTGGAATATACATCCATCTTATGGGATTCGCCATAAGTAATGCAGGCACTTAGATTCGAAAGAGTTCAGAAAAAATTCACGAGGTATGCATTCCGAAAATTTTTAAAGTTTGAAGAATTGCCTAGTTAAAGATGTGAACAAATTGGCTTGCAAACCTTAAGTTTCAGGCGTAAAGCATCTTGTATCATATTTGTTCGCGATATTCTGAATTATCATGTTGTTTCACCGGAATTGATTTCTCTTATTAATTTGTATGCTCCCAAAGAATCGCTTAGGGAGCGCTATTTGTTAATGTCGAACTCTTTTAAAACCAACTATGGCACAACTGTGAAACGTCCTAGTCATTTCGGTGGTATAGCTTAGTAAGTATCAGCAAATCAGAAATTATGCACTAAAAAGGGAGTCAAGTCTTAATTTATATTGAGAAGTACGTACAAACACTGCTGACTTTTATACTTACTTACTTAAGTGGCGCTACAGTCCGGAATGAACCTGGGCCTCAACCAACATGCCTCTCCAATTAGCCCGGTCCTTAGCTAACTGCCTCCAGTTGCGCACTCCAAGTTGGTTGAGGTCGGTTTCCACTTGTGCGCGCCACTTAAGGCGAGGTCTTCCTCTACTGCGTCCGACGTCTGGCTGGGAATCGAAGACTCTGCGAGCCGGAGTATTGGTGTCCATTCGTTCTACATGTCCTAGCCATCTTAAACGTCCAATGCGGAGTTTTTTGACCAGGGGCATGTCGCTGTACAGCTCGTATAGTTCTTGGTTGAATCTTCGTCTCCATAGCCCGTCAACGCAAACGGGACCGAAGATTTTTCGAAGAATTTTCCTCTCGAATCTACCAAGGATTTCTTCATCCGCTTTTGATACGGTCCATGCTTCAGCGCCGTAGAGCAGGACTGGGATGATCAGGGTCTTATATAGGGTTTCCTTAGTAGTTCGAGTGAGGGCTTTACTACTAAATTGCCTTCTTAGCCCGAAGAAACAGCGGTTGGCAAGAGTAATTCTTCGTTTAATTTCTGACGAGATGTTGTTGTCAGAGTTAATAGCGGAGCCGAGGTAGACAAAGTCCCGTACTACCTCAAAGTTATATCTGTCAATGGTGACGTTCTGTCCAATTCGTCGATGTTGTGAGTCCTTTCGTGATGACAGCATATACTTAGTCTTACCCTCATTTACTGCTAAACCCATTTTCGCCGCTTCCTTCTCTATACTAGCAAACGTGGCTATGACATCACGTTGAGTCCTGCCAATGATGTCAATATCGTCAGCGTATGCTAGTAGTTGCACCGACTTTTGGAAAATTGTGCCTCTGGTGTTGGCTTTGGAGTTTTGCACAATTCTCTCAAGAATCAGATTAAAGAAGTCACATGACAGCGCATCGCCTTGCCTAAATCCTTTTTTGGTATCGAATGTGTCGGTGAGGTCGTTTCCGACCCTGATGGAGCAGCGAGAATTCTCCATCGTCATCCTACACAAACGGACGAGTTTGGGCGGTATACCAAAACTAGACATGGCTCTATACAGTTCGTCTCTATAAATGCTGTCATATGCGGCTTTGAAATCGATGAATAGGTGGTGGGTATCGATTTGGACTTCTTGAGTTTTTTCCAGGATCTGCCGAAGTGTGAAAATTTGATCGGTTGTGGACTTTCCTGGCCTAAAACCACACTGATAAGGGCCAATCAGGTTGTTGGTAAACGGTTTCAGGCGTTCACATATTACGGCAGATAGGATCTTGTAGGCGATGTTGAGGAGACTTATGCCTCTGTAGTTGGCGCAGTTCAGAGGGTCTCCTTTTTTGTGGATCGGGCAAACGATGCTGAGGTTCCATTCTTCAGGCATATTTTCATCCGACCAGATTTGGCTTATGAGTTGGTGGATGTTACTTACCAAGTCATCTCCGCCGGCCTTATAGAGCTCAGCGGGAAGGCCGTCATTTCCGGCAGCCTTATTAAGCTTGAGTTTAGATATTGCTATCCTCACTTCACTCAGGTCGGGTGGTTGGCAGTTTTCGCTGTCGTTGCCAATATTGAATGGTTCGTTCTGCCTGACAGCGGAATGTTGTTCGTCATCGCCGTTTAACAGTCTGCAGAAGTGGTTCTTCCATATCCTCAGCATCGACTGTGTCTCAACTACAATATTTCCTTGTTCATCTCGACAGGATTCTGTTCGAGCCTTGTATCCTTGGCTTTGACGTTTTACACTTTGGTAAAACTTGCGAACATCGTTCCTGGAGTGGCACCTCTCTATATCCTCGATCGCGCGCTTTTCTTGCTCTTTTTTCTTCTTGCTGAAAAGCCGATGTTCTTCCCTTCTTCTTTGCCTATAGAGCTCAATGGCAGCTCTCGTCTTCACCTGCAGCTTAGCCTTGTAGGCCTCGTTCTTGGCTGCGAGCATCTGTCGGCATTCCTCATCAAACCAGGGGTTTCTTGCTGGTGGGCGCGAGAAACCTAGCACTTCAGTTGCGGCTGATCTAATGGCCTGTTGGCATCGTTGCCATTGCTCTTCGACATTCGATGCTGGTGGTATGGTGTTAATCGAGAGGTTAAGGGATACGCGTTGTGCGAAGGTCTTGGCGGTCTCTTGCGATTGCAGTCTTCCGACATTAAATTTTTTCACAGTATTTCTGGATTGTTGTGGCGTGGTGGATATCCGCATTCTTACCTTGGCTGCTACAAGGTAGTGATCCGAGTCGATGTTAGCTCCTCGGAATGTTCGGACATCTAAAATACTGGATGCGTGCCTCTTATCTATCGCAATGTGATCAATTTGGTTGACCGTTCGTTGATCTGGAGACCGCCATGTCCCCTTATGGATATCGAGGTGAGGAAACCGTGTGCTGGCTATAGTGGCATTTCGTTCCGTAGCGAAATCAATTAGCCTAAGTCCGTTACCAGACGTGTTGTCGTGTAGGCTATGTTTTCCGACAATACTTCTAAAGATGTCTTCTCTTCCTACCTTTGCGTGCTGACTTTTATACGTTTTCAAAAACATTAGGAGAGTGTGCACAATTTGTATGTGTGAAACCAGCTTACAATTTCAGTGAGCACTTTGCCTTCTTGTAACGAACTAAATGCTCGATTTTCTGAATCGGTTTAATTGTTTGCGGTTGAATAATCAAAATCAACGCTATATGAGTGAATTTAACTTCTATTGCCATTACGTTGACCTTGTTCCAGTTTTGTTGATGTTTTTGTTTACATATGAGACCAATGTAGGCGTTTTAGAGAACAGTGAAAATGTTGCAATACATGAGTTTTGTTGTTCTAATTTTAAAATACTTACATCTATTGAATAGGGAGATATGGCGAACTGCATTGATCTGAAAATATAAAAAAGAGGGACAATTAGTAAAAAATATATCTATATATAAGCAGATACAATTATCACAAGTATATAGTTAGTTAACTTTTATAAAATAGCTTCTACATTTATTTGTGAACGCATATATATACTATACATATTTGGCAGATAGTATTAGACTTCCAGTTAGAATTGGACTTACAGTTAAACGCCGATTTCAAATTTTGAAAAGTTTTTCTTGTTAGTTACATACTTGCAGATGACAGTATTTCGCAGAAAGTGAGACAGTGATAGAACTTAAGGTTTTGTTGCTTTTGTGATCTGAACCAGTCCAATGGACTACCCACTAAACCGTTGCAACGACACCTACAAGCAATAAATGGTTTGCGTAGTATATCGTTCTCAACCTCATAGATGATCTTTTGGAGATTGTAAAGCAAATCCAACAGTTAAGACAGTTAAACATCAAAAGTTCAATAATTTTGAAATTTATAGAGCATGCAAAAATAAAGCATTTTCGGTGCTACATACTTATTAGTACCGATGGCCTAGCTTTTTCTCATAACCATTCATTTGTGCGTGTGTACCTCTAAAGTCGGAAAGGAAAACAACAGGCAACGACTACCGACTAATCGATTTTGCAGCAGCTCGTAATACGGTAATAAGAAGCACTAGGTTCCCAAGGCTAAGGATCCACATAACAACCTGGCGCTCTCCAGACGGTCGAACCTCCAACCAAATCGACCATGTGCTAATCGATGCGAGGCACGCATCCAACATCCTCGACGTGCATACATTCCGAGGGGCAAACGACGACTCTGACCATTTTCTTGTCGCGGCTAAATTCAGAGCTGCAACGAGAAGAAGATGCGAACTGCCCAGAAGAAGAAATTTTACGTTGGGCCCCTTAGCATATCTGGAGTAGCCAGAGCCTACAGTAAGCGCCTGAGTATGAAACTCTCCTCTGTGCACTCACCTACCACAGACGCCAACAATCAGTGTTGCCAGTATCGCGACACCACTGTAGGGTACTAGACACCCCTAAGAAAGAGCCCGTGGTATGATGATGAATGCGTGTACAAGAAAAATGTGACAGAAGATGCACACAAGAAAGCGCTGCAGCGCAAAACAAGGGCAGGGAAAGAAGAGTATCGAGCCAGGAGAAGGGAGGAAAATAAGACCCTGTGTAGAAAGAAGAGGGCTTACGCAGATCGAAGAGTCGCGCGATGATAACACCATCCGGAGGTTTTATAAAAAAGCCAAGCAACTGGCTGCTGGCTACAAAACCGGAACACAGGTTCTTCGAGACAGCGATGGAAACCTAGTCACCGAAACGCAGGGAATAGTAGATGTGTTTAAGCACTAGAGAGAAGAAGAAGAGAACCCACGTCCAGTCAATGAAGAACTAGTTCCACCACCTAGTATAGAAAAAGTTGGCCTAGCTATAAAAAGGAAAAAGGACAACAAGGCCGAAGGTTCTGATTGCTTACCAGCGGAGCTTTTTAAATACGACGGTGATGTTTTGGTAGGGAGCATGCACCGAATCATCCACCAAGTATGGGTGGAAGAAAACATGCCCGATGACTGGACTATCAGCTCCATATGCCCCATCTGCAAAAAAGGCGATCCTACGTCTTGCAAGGACTATCGAGGCATATCCCTTCTTAATGTCGCTTACAAGACCCTGTCCAACGTACTGTGTGAACGTCTAATACCGTTCTGCAACAAACTAATCGGTACGTACCAGTGTTGCTTCCGGCCCGGCAGATCGACTATAGACCAATGTTCACACTGAGGCAAATCATGTGACTTCATCAATCTCGTACTGGAGCAGATAGTGCGCAGGGCAGGTGTCAACACGGAAGGCGTTATTTTCAACAGGTCCGTCCAGCTGCTGGGCTATGCGGACGATATTGACATCATCGGTCGCTACCAGTGTGACGTGATAAAAGCGTTCAGGGCGATTGAAGAACAGGAGAAATTCGTTGGTCTTGAAGTAAATGAGGACAATACTAAGTACATGCTATCAACAAACAAACAGCATCTGTCCACCGCCTAGGACAAAACGTCACTATTGATAGCAGCAATTTCGAGGTAGTTAAGGAGTTCACCTACATCGGCGTAAACATAAACTCCACGAATGACAGCCTAGTGGAGATCCGTCAAAGAATTACCCTAGGAAACGGTTGCTAATTCGGTTTGGCGAACTCCTTCAAAGCTCCTAACTCGAAGGACGAAATGTGTGCTCTACAAAACCCTACCAGTTCTGCTTTATGGTGCCGAGTGCTGGACGATATGCAAGAAGGGAGAGCTGATACTGGGCCCCTTCGAAAGAAAAATACTTTGGCGGATTTTTGGTCCCGTGCGCGAGGAGGGCGAATGGAGGAGAAGATACATCCGCGAACTCTATGAGCTGTACCAAGATGTGGATGTAGTCCAAAAGGCCAAAACACTTCGACTACATTGGCCCGGCCACATCAAGCAAATGGACAATAATGCTCCAGCTAAGAGGAACTTCGAATCCCAGCCCCCTGGTTCGAGAAGGCAAGGAAGACCGAACCTCCGTTTTAAACAACTGAAAGCAGCGAGCCAGGGATTGTAGAGGATGGATTGCTGTAGTGTCTGAGGCAGAGACTCTTCACGGGTCGAGAGCCCGAAAAGTTAGTAAGTAGTGTGCCATCTTGCACGATGGCGGAACCACCTGTTTTATCCCAAATTGGAATGGCTGAATTGAGTTAAGCATTTCTTGACAGTTTGTACTACTTGGGTGGTTTGTCAGATTAACACGAGAGGAGAGCCATTAAAAAATCATCCAGGTGTTGCTACAACTTCGCACTAATCATCGCGCCACTGAGCCCCACGCCTTAAAGATGGTCGGTAATAATCAAACTAAGGTTTTGCAACAAAATATTAAAATTATAAAAAAAAATTAACAATTTGCTTTTCAATGAAAGGTTTCCCCCATACATCATCAGTTTACTTAATCAACAATACTTGGGTGGCACGCTTTGCAGGTGCACAGCATTTAAGCTTCTTGTCCGTGAACAAATCTTCGTACTCTATTAAGGTTGTGTATTTTTAACTAAATTGCATTCCAAGCCCTACAAAATTGCCAGAGGAAATAACTGTGAGACAAAACCACATCAAAGGCATAGATATCGATTATGAACTTCTGTCAAATTTGTCATTGTTGTGGGTCCTGTTGGGTCTGTTGTTTGGTCTTGCACTTTTTCACTGCTAAACTAATTCAGCCAATCCCTCTATACTCTCTATACTAGCAAATGAAGCGATGATATCTCGTTTAGCTCGTCCAATGATGCCAGCGTTTGACAGCCAGTAGCTGCACAGATTTGTGATAGATTGAATCCATGGTGTAAACTCGAAAGTTTTTCACAAATGGCATGAGCTTGTCTAAAAACTTCGATCTGCGAAGATGTGGCTACCGCTGATTATAATAACGGGTCCGCCATCTAACGTTTTTTTTTTCAACTAGTGCTTATTTCGTGAACGGTAACACTTAGCTCATGTCTGATTTGACAGATAATTAGTTTTATCCTTCCGCTAAACGAATATGTTTGTGTATACGCTTGAACAACGCTGGGAAATATTGCGACATTACTTTGAAAATCATGGTAATGTTGCAGAATGTGTGCGAAAATTGCGTATGGATTTTGGAAGAAGAGAAGCACCGTCAGATCCGTATGTTCGTTATCTTGTGAAAAAAAGTGAAAGAAACTGGCATCCTCATCGATAAACCAAAGCGCGAAAAGCCAAAAACAGTGCGTACACCCGAGAATATTGCTGCTGTGGCAGAAAGTGTGCATGAAGCGCCATCAACATCAATTCACCGTCGTTCTCAACAATTGAACATTTCGGAGCCATCATTGAGACGAATTTTGCATAAAGACCTTGGTATGACGCCATACAAAGTCCAAATGGTTCAAGAGTTGAAGCCAACTGACCATCCAATGCGTTTTCGCTTCGCTAAGTGGGCCTGCGATCGACTTAGAGAAGATGCCGATTTTGCCAAAAAAAAATTATCTTTTCAGATGAAGCTCATTTTGATCTTGGCGGGTACGTAACCAAGCAAAATTGTCGCATTTGGGGCACATACATTAAAAATCCGATACACCCAAAACGAGTCACTGTTTGGTGCGGATTTTGGTCCAGAGGCATAATTGGGCCATTTTTCTTCGAAAATGAGCAAGTAGTGGCCGTTACAGTCAATGGCGATCGATATCGGGCCATGTTGAACGAATTTTTGTTCACAAAAATTGAAGAGGAGGATATTGGCAACATTTGGTTTCAACAGGACGGCGCTACGTGCCACACAGCCGAAGCTACACTCGATATTTTGCGCCCTGTTTTTGAAGATCGCATTATCAGCCGCAGAGCTGATGTCGTTTGGCCACCTCGGAGCTGCGATTTGTCACCGTTGGACTATTGTTTGTGGAGTGCCGTAAAAGATAAGTATTACGCCGACAAGCCAGAGACAATTGACGCTTTAAAGGACAATATTCGTGAAGCCACAATCACACAATCGATAATGTTCTTAAAAAGTGGACCGATCGTGTAGGCTACTGCATGGCCAGCCGAGGCAACCATTTGAATGAAATTATTTTCCATAATTAACCGGAAGGATTTTAATTTCAAATAAAAAAAGAAATTTGAGAAAATATTCAGTAGTTTTTTTTTTTGGCGGACCCTTTATTTAAGCAGCAAAAGATGTCGGAAATGTCTTCTTTCACAAAGGATACAATCTTTTCACAAATGACAGCGAAAAAATGTTCAAGATGTAGTCAAGGCTGAACATATTCCCAAAACAGGTCAAGAAGATATTTCAAGGGTAAATCATCGCCCCACGTTATGGACGTATTTTTATAATTGGTTATAAAATATAGCCTAGAGTCTGGCTATATCCTTGCGGTCTTACATTTTTTATTGATACACTCGTTTGATTTGCTGAATATTTTTACCAAGCTTGTATGAACTGAACAATTATTAAGATGCGTTTTCCTTTTTCACAACCGACATTTATAATTTATGTCAATGTTATATTGACACGCAATTGTAAATGCAATACGTGTGGATATTAATTAACCTCAATTTAAGTAATACTCACTCATTAATACATTTTGTTGTACACTTGGCTGACGCACGAGTATCTATCTACCTATCCTAAGTACTTTATTCGAATATTAAATAATTTAAAACGAAAAATCCCCATTCGATGTAGTAAAGTCATGTTGACATCGTTACAAAAATAAAAACGAAAAAAATGTGAAATGCCACTGTCCCATTCAAGGCAGTTCTATACCACCATCACCCAGTGAACTAGGTCAGAAACATGTACATAGTGCATTTACCCGCTTTGCGCCATGTGATTCCGTCGTTCCTACGCAAGTTATATCTCATTTTTGATACAATTTCATCCCACGCTTTTTGAAGAAATGGTACACCGGACGGAGTATGTGCACGCACATTACAATCCCCGAAATGAATGTACATTCGCATGCAATATATATGTTATACCCTACCCAGGGAGTGCATTTTCGAGTGAACACGAGCAACGAAAACGAAAACAAAATTCACTGAAAGCGCAAAAAAATTTAGCAATTGCAAAAAAAAAGTTTTACTCCCATTGCGGATTTCATCCTCTTTCTCGGGGTTCGTAAACTTTTCCATTTACCCGAGATGCCTTGCCTTGATCTCAAATTAAATATACGCACTTATGTCGAAGTGAGAAATGACTTGGTGTAGTATATAGCCTGCATGTGGCGAGTGAGGCGATACAGCTTGCTTTGCTTAGCTCTGTGACTAAGTAGGTCTGACAGGCAGACAGGCCCGGATACACGAAGCGTCAATACGACAAAGATGCGAACATAATTATTTCATGTTTACGCAATTTGCGTTGCAATAAACTGAATAACACACTGACCGGATCAATGGCACTTTTGTTAGACCACTTTAGTGCGTGCTTCACATATGGGTTCCTTGAATGTGTAGCATTTATTTAAAATTCTTTATATTTTTTCCTAAAGGGTTATAAAGGGTGTTTTTTTGAGAGGTTGGTTTTTCGAATCGAGATAAAACTGGCATTTTGTGGTCAAATCGTGCAACTCTAATGTCATTTATGTTCAGTTTGGTTTGCCGTTTCAACATGAACAGGTTGACAAATCGTGCAAATTTATTTCGAAAATAATGGTTCAGTTCGCGAAGTTTACCGCAAGCTCCGTCCATTTTATGGTCGACATCGGTTAACCATGGATCGTTTTCGCCCTACGTTTACTCTGTTTCATAATACGCATCTGAAGATCTTGGCTTACGATCTTATAAGATCCAGCTTGAGCAAGAATTAAAGAATTAAATAAGAGACCATGCAATGCATCGTGATTTTGGTGTGTGGTTCGAAAATGAGATTGATCTCGATGCTGATTTTCATCGCAAAATTTTGTTCAGTGATGAGGCTCATTTTTCTTATTGCAAGATGGCGGGGCCTCCTGTTTTATACCGACTTCGAATGACGAAGTTAAGATAACCCTAAACCAACAATTGATTTCTCAAATCATCACGAGAGGAGGACCAGTGAAAAATCATTGAGGTGTTGCTACGCATCCAGTATTTTGGATGTCCGAACATGCCGAGGGGCTAAAATCGATATGGACCACTACCTTGTTGCAGCCAAGGTAAGGATGCGGATATCCACCACGCCACAACAAAGGAGAAATATTGTGAAAAAATGTAATGTCGAAAGAGTGCAATTGCAAAAGAGGCTGCCAAGGCCTTCGCGCAACGCGTTTCCTAATCTAATGTCGAAGAACAATGGCAACGATGCCAACAAGCCATTTGATCAGCCGCAACTGATGTGGTAAGTTTCTCGCGGCCACAAGCGCAAGAAACCCCTGGTTTGATGAGGAATGCCGACAGATGATCGCAGCCAAGAACGAGGCCTACAAGGCTAAGCTGCAGGTGAAGACGAGAGCTGCCATTGAGCTCTATAGGCAGAGAAGAAGGAAGAACACCGGCTCTTCAGAGAGAAGAAAAAAGAACAAGAAAAGCGCGCGATCAAGGATATAGAGAGGTGCCACTCAAGAAATGATGTTCGGAAGTTTTTCCAAAGTGTAAAACGTCAATGCCAAGGATACATGCCTCGAACAGAATCCTGTCGAGATGAATAAGGAATTGTCGTAGTTGAGACACAGTCGATGTTGAGGATATGGAAGAACCACTTCTGCAGACTGTTAAACGGCGATGACGAACATCAGTCCGCTGTCAGGCAGAACGAACCATTTAATATTGGCAACGACAGCAAAAACTGCCCACCACCCGACCTAAGTGAAGTGAGGATAGCAATATATAAACTCAAGCTTAAAAAGGCCATCGGAAATGACGGCCTTCCAGCTGAACTTTATAAAGCTGGCGGACTTGGTAAGTGACATTCACCAACTCACAAGCCAAATCTGGTCGGATGAAAGTATGCCTGAAGAATGGAACCTCAGCATCGTTTGCCCGATCCACAAAAAAGGAAACCCTCTGAACTGCGCCAACTACAGAGGCATAAGTCTCCTCAACATCGCCTACAAGATCCGATCTGCCGTAATATGTGAACGCCTGAAACCGTTCACCAACAACCTGATCGGCCCTTATCAGTGTGGTTTTAGGCCAGGAAAGTCCACAACCGATAAAATTTTTACACTTCAAAAAATACCAAATAAGGATTTAGGCAAGGCGATGCACTGTCATGTGACTTCTTCAATTTGATTCTTGAGAGGATTGTGCAAAACTCCCGAGCCAACAACAGAGGTACAATTTTCCAAAAATCGGTGCAACTACTAGCATATGCCGACGATATTGACATCATTGGTAGGACTCAATGTGATGTCATAGCCACGTTTGCTAGTATAGAGAAGGAAGCGGAAAAAATGGGTTTAGCAGTAAATGAGGGTGAGACTAAGTATATGTTGTCAACACCAAAGGACGCACAACATCGACGAATTGGACAGAACGTCACCATTGACAGATATAACATTGAGGTAGTTAAGGGGCTTTGCCTACCTCGCCTCCGCTATTAACTCTGACAACAACATCTCGTCAGAGATCAAACGAAGAATTACTCTTGCCTACCGCTGTTTCTTCGGGCTAAGAAGGAAATTTAGTAGTAAATCCCTCACTCGAACTACTAAGGTGATCCTTTATAATATCCTGATCATCCCAGTCCTGCTCTACGGCGCTGAAGCATGATGAAGAAATCCTTGGTCGATTCGAGGGGAAAATTCATTGAAAAATCTTCGGTCCCGTTTGCGAGCTTTACAGCGACATACTCAGGGTCAAAAAAAAACTCCGCATTGGACGTTCAAGATGGCTAGGACATGTAGAACGAATGGATGCCAAAACTCCGGCTCGCAGGGTTTTGATTCCCAGCCAGATGTCGGACGCAGTAGAGGAAGACCAAGCCTTAAGTGCCGCGCACAAGTAGAAACCGACCTCAACCAACATGGAGTGTGCAACTGCCCCAGCGATTGTCACGGGGCACTGGCCAATTGGAGACCATGCGGCCAAACTAGGGATCCCATACAATCCTCAATGCCGCAGTTGGGGGAACACAAATGAGAGAGAAAACCCTTTCCCATTTCATCTGCAAATGTCCGGCACTAGCAAGAGCCAGATTGTGTGCGTTAGACCAACCATTTTTCGACAACCTTAGCGACATTTCAGGTAAAAGGATACAAGATCTTATCCGTTTTCTAAACCTCACAGGCTGGACCTAGAAACCGCCTGTATCAAATCCACAACAACAATCATAATAAAGTTCACACGAGTCGTGGTAACAAAAAGGCACATAAGTGCTACTTGGGTTCATGCCGAACGGCCACTTCTACCTACCTACCTAGCTACTGGTAAACGCTCTCTGTAGACGAACAAGACATGAAATCTTTTGGTTTGGGAGCTTCTATAGTAAAGCTTCTGACCAACGTCATTACACAAGGAGGTTGTGTGTATATTGGTCACATGTTTACCAGTGTAAGATGTGCTGAGATATTGAAAAAAAAAACATTATCAAACCGGCACCGTCGTGAAGAACAACATGGGCCAGTTATTAAGAAGTTCAAATACGTCAGAAAAATGAAAAGGGGCGAGTGGGAAGAATGTTTTCGAGAGGATGAAGCGATTACGGCTGTTAAATGGAAGGACAACAAAGGTGTGCTTCTTCTTTCGTCTTATGTTGGAGCCCGGCCTGAAGTGAGATGTCAGCGATAGTCTAAGGAACAAGCCTCTAGAGTTTCATTACCACAACCGTCCATTGTTAACTTGTACAACAAGTACATGGGTGGAGTTGACCTCTGCATTCGCTAAATCTCTTTATATCGCTGCTACATTCAAACTAATAAATGGACCGTAAAAGCTTTTAACCATTTTGTTGACCTTATAAATGTCAACTTCTGGGCCATCTACAAAAGACATCATAAAACAGAGTCGGGAAAACCTATGCCACTTTTAGAATGTAAAATATATACGTATTGCAAAGCTCTTATAGGTTTTTCCAGCAAAGCTAAACGATTTGTCGCGAGAAATCGCTCCACAAATCCATTAAGTTCGCGATTCAACAGTGACATCTGCATCTGCATCTGCATAGAGAGGAAAGTCAATGCTCCACTTATAGTAGAGGAGCATTTTCCTCTATTTGTAGAGTCAAAAAATGCTTCCAAGCGCCGCGCTTCAAGTTGTTCTTCTCGCACACGTACGATGTGTACAAAATGCAAACGGTATTTTTGTATAAATAGCAATAATTGGTTTTTAGCAGGTTAGGGTAATGTAAACGATATGTAAATCACAAATTATGCCCATTCAAAAATAGGTCTTTAAAATGTCATATGTCATTCCGGATTTGAAACACTTCAATGTAGAAACATTTAACCTTATCCAGGATCTGTACTTTTCTGTTCTGTTAGTTTTATTGTGCAGTTCTGTCCACATGTCGGTTTGTAGCCGCCCAATGAAGGATATTTTAGTTCTTTACAAAGCCAGTCTGGGGCCATATTTTATAAAGCTAATATCGTTGAAATCACTTCGTTCTCGTTGAAATTCGATTTCATAAAACGAGTATCGTTCTTGATTTTACGATGCTCGTAATTTCTTACGACTGGCATTGCGCAGTCGTATGGCTTTCGTTTTCGTTGAGCTGTTATAAATTTCTCGTTTTACAAAATCGAGCTTTGTCGTGACTATCGTTTACTTTTGTTTCGTTTATTTGCCGTTCGTTTCGTTTTACGTAATAGAGCCCCTGAGCTTCATAGGTAGAGATAAGACTTTTGTTTACTCTTTGGTGTTACTAAAATCTTGAATGAGGAATCTTATTTTATGTTAATGATGCAGGTTTACGCTGAATCTTATTGCATCGATATATTATTACCTTTCGGGTCATTTTCGGATACAATTATTTAAAATAGAAGAGCCTTTTCACCATTTTAAAAATACATACATATTTTCACAAAAAACCTGTTCTTTAATTTTAATTACTTGATAATTACTTTTTTTGACAGGAAACGTTTGTAGTCAATCATATTCGACAAAACAACTTAAAACAATTCTATAATGCGTGCACTCTTGGCCAACTAATTACACTTTTAGTTTTAGAGAAATGCATCTCTTAATAAAAAACAAACGTGCATTCCAAAAATACGATTACACTTTTTGTTGTTGTTGTTTTCATATTTTTTCTAGACTCACAAGCGCGTTTCCGACACTTTCCCACACTTTCGCTAGCGTCCGTACTAGTGATTGCAGTCATTCTCTCGTCGATGTCTGCTTCCTTATTTCAAATACTCGCCTGTAGATGCCTTTAATGCAGTGTCTGAGTTCTAATGCAACAAAAAAAAACCTGACAGGCAGCATGCTTCAAGCAAACATGCAGAGACGAAGATGATGCAAAAGAGCAATGAAGGAAGCGCTAAGAAAATATAAAAAACCGGAGCGCACACAAATACAATCTCTGCGCGGACCGTGCTTCCATAAGGAAGAATATCTTTTACGATGTTAATCCTCCCATTTTGTATGTTTTTATGACTCTTATGCAATGTTGGCTCTACGGAGAAGACGCGGACGCGACGGTTTTGTTTTGTTTTCTTTCGTCTTATTTTCGTTTATTTTTTTAAAATGCATAAACATTATAAATGCCATGCATATGGAGACGATGACGATGACGAGGATAATGATGCTGGTGAACTGCGTACGAGCTTCGCACTGGACGATGAGCATAACGCGTGAACTCCCAGTAGCGAGGTTTTCATGACGCTCTCGTTTTTGATTTTAAAGCGCGTCTGCGATTGCCTGAGGGAAGATTCCTTGCCGGCAGCAGCTCCGGTCTGTGTGATTGGAATGTTGGGTTTGTGCATCCCAAATTAAGTGCAATAAAAAAATTATAAATTCCCAATACCATGTCATCATCAAGCTGTCCGTTGTCGTTTGGCGGACGCATTGTATTTTATACTCTTTTTGTCTGGTAAAGTAGAAATCAAAAGTTTGTCAAAGGACCAAACCTAAGAGACATATCTAGTTAAAACCAATCGCAAAGGCAGTATTTTTCTCATTACTCTGCACATAATCCCCAACATAATGGCAAACAGCTGCGAGGGATGTGCATGAGAAATATACTTTGCGAAATTAAATGTCATGATGTTAATTCCAGATGAATCCAGATCGATAGGGGTGGAGACATAAAGAATCTTTATAATGCGTTTTTGTTTTTATATAAAAACAAAATATTTAATATTTTTAAATCACCGGATTTTTTTTTATTTTTCCCCAATTTGTGTTCCATCTTGTGTGATCTTATTTTTTTGTAGGATATTGGGATGTTCAGAATAATTCAGCAGGATTAACAAAAATATATATTTGGAATTACCGCCCATATAGGGGAAACCTAGCTTTTTAATTCATTAATGTGTGCAAAAATAAATATTTCTTGCGATAAAGTGTTGCCACTTACTTTTAATACAAAAATACTTTTCTAAAATTTTTAATGTTCTCGTTAATCAGAAGGCATTGGATTTACAGTGTTTAACTAAGAATTAATAGGAGCAATTCTGAATACTTTAAGCCAACCGAGTAGTACATTTTAAAATAAAAAAAAATTTTAACATGTATAATAATTTCATTGCGTACTGTAGCTGACAAACCTTAATTATTTTTTAAAATATTGCTCAACAATGAAAATGCGATGTTTTTTTTTGTATCTTGTATTTTGAACCGTCAGCTGTCACATAGCTATGTTTTTTTGTTGGTAACACCGTGGCACCGTGCTATAAAATGGCGCGAAATTCAAATTTTGCGTGAATTTTGGGACACAATAATATGAATATTCTACATATGATTGGATAATCAGATTTTTACAAAACAGGACATTTCGCTGCAAGTTTCTTAAAATGTTGATTTTCTCGAAAACGGCTCTAACGATTTTGATTAGATTTTTAAATTTAGGTAATAAAGCGCGTGTAAGAATGTTGCATACTCAGTTTTTCTCTAAAAATTATTTATTAATTTAGTGATTTTTTTTCGAAAACAGGACATCGAATATAAACCAAATTTTTTGAATTGCTTTGTGGGAGGTCTTAAGTAACATATCCGCATGAAGTGTGTTTTTGTCAAAAGGGTGAATAGTGCAACTTCTGAAAATTACCATTTTCTGGAAAAGTAATGAATGGATTTAGTAGTTGCAACTTATTTGGGATTTTGCGATTTGAAATGAGCGTTTTTAACCTTTTTAACGGGTCGTTTTCGCACTGCGTTTACTCTAAGTGATAATACGCATCCGCAGAGACGTCGAACAGTGTGCACCGAAGAAACAATTGCCGCTGTAGAGCAAAGTGTTGAATAGGACCCGAATGAATCGACTCGCCACCGTGCACAGCAATTGGAGCTTTGTCCACCAACTTCATGGATGATTTTGTGTAAAGATCTTAGCTTACGACCTTACAAGATCCAGCTTGTGCAAGAATTAAAGCCGCGAGACCATGCAATGCGTCGTGATTTTGGTGTATGGGGCGAAAATGAGATTGATCTCGATGCTGATTTTCATCGCAAAATTTTGTTCAGTGATGAGGCTCATTTTTGGTTGAATGGCTACGTCAACAAGCAAATTTGCCGCATTTGGAGTGAAGAGTATTCACATGAGACCCTTGAGAAGCCATTACATCGTCAAAAACTGACTGTTTGGTGTGCTCTATGGGCTGGTGGAGTCATTGGGCCATACTTCTTCCGAAATGATGCTGGAGAGACAGTTACCGTAAATGGAGACCGCTATAGAGCCATGATAACCGACTATTTTTTTCCCGAATTAGATGGCATGAATGTGGATGAGATGTGGTTCCAACAAGATGGCGCTACATGCCACACAGCGCACGTCACAATCGATTTATTGAAGGAAACATTCGATGAGCGCATAATTTCGCGGAATGGACCTGTCATTTGGCCAACAAGATCGTGTGATTTGACACCATTGGATTATTTTCTTTGGGGATATGTGAAGTCGCTCGTGTACGCCAATAAACCAGAAACGTTAGGGGACTTGGAAGTCAACATTCGTGGCGAAATGCTCGAAAAACTGGTTAAAATTGGACCTCTAGACTTGGCTTTATTCAAACCAGCCGCGGCGGCCCGAAATCATATTTACACATGAATGGCGTAAAATTATCCTTCCAATAAAGCCAAATTGATAGACATTTAAACGATTTTTTTGTGTTTTATTTCAATTTGAAGTTCTATGTCTCTAAAAAAATAAAACACCCTTTAGCTAAAAACTTTATATCACAGTTTCAACAAGCTCACAAAGGGACAAGCTGTTGGGGCAGAAAAGATTACTTGGACCTGTGTTGTTATATTTTTTAGGATTGCATTACAATTTTACAACACAAAAACTAAAATATTGCTTGTTTTTGGTCAACATTTTTCCGCCGAAAATGCCTCAAACGATTTTTTATACCCTATCCCATAGGGGTATATTTTTTTAAATTTCAAAGCTATGCTACGGGCTCAGTGGCTCGATTGTTAGTGCGATGAACTGCCGCGCAGAAGCCCTGGGTTCGATTCCCAGCCGTATAAGCACCTAAATGATTTTTCACTGGCCCTCCTTTCGTGATGGTCTGACAAATCATCCGAGTAGTATCAATTGTCAAGAATAGCTTATCTCAACTTAGCCGTTGGGATTCGGCATAAAACAGGAGGTCACGCCATTGTGCAAGAATTACACACGCACACAATAATGGTTGTGAGAAAGCTCATGTTTCAAACTTTTTCAACAATAGTCGCCAAATTTTAACAAACAATTGTGGAGAATTAAAAACAAAAGAAAAAGAAAAAGTCTGAGTTTGGTACTTTATTTGACAAAAGCCCTTTATAACTACGGGTGATTTTTTAGGAGTTAAGTTTTTCAGGTTGGCAGCATTAGATAGTAATGGCGTCTAAACGTCATCTGTCAAAGTGAAATGTTTTCAGTATCTGAGTGATGAATAGCCACATGGCATACAAGGATTACCGATGAATCACAAAAAAACGACAGTGTGGTTTATGGGCTGGTGGCATCATCGGTCCATTTTTCTTCAAAGACGACCGTATAAGAAATGTCAACGTCAACGGCGAACGATATCGAACCTTGATACGCGACTTTTTTTTGCCCCAGTTGGCTGAGTTGAACTTGGTTGACATGTGGTTTCATCAAGACAGTGCCACACAGCTCGTGAAACAATGGAAATGTTTCAGCTTATCTCTCAAAATGGCCCTGTGAGTTGGCCGCCAAGATCATGCGATTTAACGCCTCTTGATTATTTCTTGTGGGGTTTTTTTTAAAGTCGTTAGTCTATGTGGACATGCCGAACACGATTGAAGCTTTACAGGATAACATAACACGCGTTATTCGTGGAATACAGGCCGAAATGCTCGAAAAAGTGACGCAAAATTGGACCTTTCGAATGGACTATTTGAAACGGAGCCGCGGACAACATTTATATGAAGTTGTCTTTAAAACGTAAATGGCAAAAGCCTATTTATCGATTACAATACAAGTTTTGAATATTTGATGCAAATTTGAGTGTTTTATTCTATTTAAAAAAAAACACGCTTAAAAAAATCATCCTATAATAGGAAAAGGCGAATGTTTTCTGAATAACAATTTGTGCTTTCTTAAATTGAATAACTTAACTATCGAAATGTTTCCAAATGTCAATGTTTAATGTTCTGTCCTACCATGTCACTTTTATTCTATTACCATAAGCAACTTTATGGTTTCCATTATACGAGTTTTTGAAACCTGGTGTCCCATCAGGAACGCTTTTTCTTATATATGAGAGAAGTCCATATCCAATACTTACATTAAAGAAACCCATAAGCTGGTGTTTTTGTAACGACTTACGTGGGTACAGTGGCCTTGTGATTAGTGGGTTTGATTACTAAGTGAGTTGTTCCTGATTGAAACCTCGAAAATAACAAAAAAAAATAATTTTTTCACTCCACCTCTTGGGAAAGTCTGACAAATACCCAAAAGTAACACTTTCATGAGAAGTTTCCAAATTTACCGTGCATCCTTCTCTGTGGGAACAAAATAAACTTTGCACACATAAATGAATGGAGAAGATTGGTCGACGCCTTTTAATGTAAGACTTCTTTTTAACTTGGCACGAACACATATTCGAAGACGATAGAAACCCAGCGAAATGACTAGGATTTTTAAATCGATGTATGAAATATTTCACCACTTCTAATCTGGCTAGGATATATAAAGCATTTATACCCCATAAACTTGAGTTCAACGTCAACGTTATGTCGGGTGTTCCAAAAACAGCATTGCACTACTTAAAAAGGATTCAACACGTTCGAAAAAATTATAGAAGGCATAAAAATAGCGAACTCCTTAGTTTCGCACGAACATCATCTAAATATCTCCTGCCTTACATTCTTTTATCGCTATCCCAACACCCAATACTTAAATGAAATAGCCAGTTGCTCCCTACGCTATAAATATAAATCAATTTACAATCAAGCCTATCTTTGGGCGTACGCTGAAATATAAAGATTTGTACACAAACAACACGAATGTGGAATGCTTTTTCAAACTCGCTTTTTTCTTTCAATAAAAGTTAACAGCCATTTAAAAGCAAAGTTCAACGGTGCCTTTTTTCTTCTAACTTCTAAATTCCTTGACAATGTGCTAAGACATTATGAAGGTTATTCATAAACCCTTGATTATAATCGAGGTAAAACTATTCTGGTCAACATTCTGAATAACTCCTGCAATGTGCAATCGGCCAAAATTTTCTCAATTATGCGTTAGGCCTGAAACACATTGAACAAAACAACAGCAACGTTAGAAGTTGTTCTGAATTTGCTGTCGCGTCAGACGTTCTAAATGTGTGATAAACTATGAAAAATACATCGGCAGTAAAAATTGTGCTGTTAATTTAGTGAAGCTTATACATTTAAATGTATGCAATTAAATTGACTTTTTTTTAACATAATTTGCTGCCTTTTTATGACAACTTGTTAGTTCATCTATATATTGGTTTTTTAGTCTACATTATGTATATGAAATTAAAAACTTCCTTTAAATAAGAAATACATTTATTTATTCCATTAAAAATGATTGGCGATGACAATTTTCAATAAAATGGCTGAACATTAATTCGCTGTCAGCATACCGCTGAATGACAATTATTAAATTATTTACTGTGAAAGATGAGCAACGGACAAATAAGTGTTTCTTTTTTTACGTAAATGCCATTGCTGATCGCACTTTTTTCCAACAGAATAAAAGACACATAAGATGTTAATTTTAATATTATGACATGGAAATAAAACCAACATTTAAGTATATTCTTTCTCTAAATTTCACGATTAAAAATGATATCGAGATGGCAACTCTTATCGTATATAAACAAACGAACCACAAAAGTGACAGTTCCTTACTGGTTGCATCAACGCAACTACACACAATAATACGCAACGGCACGTCACTCCACTTGCATCACCTGAGGCAAACATTCTCCATCTAATTGCATATGAATGTGATGCACCATACACAATGCAGTCGCTGTATATCAATAGTTTGCTCTAATCGAGTGCATTTTAGTTTTCCACCAAGAGAGTGCATCGACATAATTATACTCTCAATTGCACACTATTACAAAAATAAAACAATTTCAGCCAGGTCGTGCGTCAATAATTTTCTACGTGAGGTAGGTCAGCAACACCTAATTACCTAATACAGTAACAACATCACATATACCCACTAACACTTAGTAATCTTTAATGCACTTTTTGTGTGTTGCACTTCTGCTGCATCCACTCTCTGATGTGATTGTGCGTGTGCAAAATGAGTGAAACCATTGAGAGAGTGCAAGTGCAATACAATTGTGCAATTGCGACCACACAATTTGCAACAGAATGAGTGAGAGAGGGGAAAAAATAGAGTGCAACTAATTTAGGAGAGAGTGGAAAATGCAAAAAGAGAATGCAATTTTCAATTTCTGAAAAGCGAAAGGAAGGAAAACTTACAAAGAGAGAGAGAGACTTAAGACTTGAAATTTTAAAATGTAATGTGATGCATGCGCACTATTTCGCGAAAGAGAAATGTGTAATAGTAAGGTATGAGAAAAAAACATTTTTGTTTAGCAATCGAGATTACAAAACCCCTACAACGACAATGAAATCGACGCACAACAAGTGAAAAGGACTAATTGGGACTAGGGTAATAAAAAGAACAGTGCCCTATAACAAAATGGTGGTGAAATGTCTGAAGCATCAAAATGCCGATGACATTTGGACCCACCCTGCAGACAATTTACATGCAAACAAAAAACAAAATTGAAAGATATTATTCTGACATCTTTTGGAGTAGGTATACCGTCTTTTTTTATTGGCTCTTTCATTGCTTTTTGTACGAATTGATGGTGTTAAATTATTAGCAACTCAAGGCACCAAGTGTTTACGATAATTGCAACAGCCTGCACACGAAAACAACAAATAAAGAGGACATGGGAAAAGGTACAAAACATAATAAAACCGTTAATGTTAAGCATTTTTATTACATTACCGACACACATTGTAAATGGTCAATAATTTTGACATTTGTCGTTAACAAAAAATTCCGTTCGGGAATTGCTTAATTGAGTAAATTATTGTTCGATAACTGTTTTGTTTATATAAATGCAACCCTCGCCTGTTTAAAATAAAGAAAATAATTTGGTACAACTGTAGTTGTCTAAATGTCTTCTTTATTTTTATGCACAAATCGATAAATTCATAACTCAGCCGTTGGTTGTACATGTTTTTGATTGGATGTTTATTGTTGTGGTATGAAATTGTATCGAATGTGGCTATCATATTCAATTTGAAAGTAAGGAAAGATAAAATATGGACACACAAATAAAGTGAAGGGTTATATATTCCCTAAAAGAGTTATTTTGGAATTTAAACTTCATAGGACATTTACCCCCTTATTATTAAACTATGATTAGCTAAACAGTGAATAACTTTTGACATTTGCGCGAGTACTTATAGGGAAAACTGTCAAGTTTTAGTTAATCAGAGTTTATTAATAAGAAGGTTAGTTTACAACTATTTTGAGATAACAATTAAGTTTTAATTAATCTTTTTTTTTTTAATGTTTATAAACAAATCGATTTTGATCAAGTTTGCTTCGATCAATAGCTACAAACCTCACATTTACTTGTTCAATTGTCTGCCAAACAGCAATATAGATACATTTTATATAGGTACGACTTTCTGTATTTTGCTTTAAATTTGTTTTAACAAAAAAATAAATAAATAAAACTATAAAGTAAAAGCCATATCCCTGTCCGAGCTTCGAATGACAATAATAAAGAAAGAATGACAGTAAGAAAATTGAAAAACAATAAAGCACCAGGATATGATTTAATCTCTGGCGATATTCTGAAGGAGCTACTGAAAAAGCTTTAGTTAAGTTGCTCTACATTATAAATGCTTCTCTGAGACTTTTATATGCTCCAAGGCAATGGAAAGTCGCCGAAGTCATTATGGTACCAAAACAGGACAAGAAATCATATAACGGGCGATTTTTTTAGAGTTAAGTTTTTCAGGTTGGCAGCACTGTAATGGCGTCCAAACGTCACAAATGAAAAGTGAAAAGTTTTCAGTATACTCTGAAATTTAATCATGGTAAGACTTACAAACGAGCAACGATTGCAAATTATTGAAATTTATTATCAAAAATACGACCATATTGTGATCGTCATAATCGACCTGGTGAATCAACAATTCGTGCTGTTATCACCACATTTCGCACCAAATTTACTTTGTTGGACATAAAACCATCGACTCGCATCCATTTTTCTTCAAAGACGATCGTGGAAGAAACGTTACCGTCATCGGCGAACGATGAACGATATCGAGCCATGATACGCTACTTATATTTGCCAAAGTTGGCTAAACTTGGTTGACATGTGGTTTCATCAAGATGGTGCCACATGCCACACATCTCGTGAAACAATAGAAATGTTGAAGATGAATTTGGTGAGCAGCTTATCTCTCGAAATGGCCCTGTGAGTTGGCCGCCTAGATCATTCGACTTAACGCCTCTTGATTATTTCTTGTGGGGTTATGGGAAGTCGTTAGTCTATGTGGACAAGCCGAACACTATTGAAGCCTTACATGATAACATAACACGCGTAATTCGTCGAATACAGGCCGAAATGCTCGAAAAAATGACGCAAAATTGGACCTTCCGAATTTAAACGGAGCCGCGGACAACATTTACATGAAGTTGTCTTTAAAACGTTAATGGTAAAGGCCTATTTATCGATTACAATACAAATTTTGAATATTTGATGAAAATTTGAGTCTTTTATTCAACCAGTAATTAAAGAAAGACGCTTGATCTCAGATAATCAATTCGGCTTCCGGGCCAAACATTCTACAATCGATTATTGCAAGAAAGTCGAAAGTCGTTAACTCGGGACACTACCATATACGAACGAGGCAAAATATCTAGGAATGACCCTAAACGCAAAACGTAAGTGGAAGCCACACGTTAAAAAAAAGCGCGACGAGCTCGCAATCAGGCTTAGAGAAATGTATTGGCTACTCGGAAGATACTCGAAGCTAAGAGTATGCAAAAAAAAAACGTCTAAAACCTTCTTGGACATACGGTATACAACCTTGTAGTTGTACCAAACCAAGCAATATTGTTTTACTGCAAACATTCCAAACCAAGACGCTAAGAGCAATCGTGAATGCTCCATAGTTCATAGAGATATGGTGATATTCACAGAGATCTAGGAGTTACAATAATGAAATATTGCGTACTCTGAAACATGACAAACCTTAGTCGCAATCGAATGTATGCAAAGCTCGAACCCTCCTGGGTAGGCTCACTGTTGTATTTATGACGGGTGCGAAATTGGATGCATGCAAAGTTTGAGTACGGATTGCAACCCCTCTGCTTGGGCTCACTGTTGGATTTAGGTTGCATGCTAGGTTGGGTGTATGCTAAATTCCTTTGCATTCATATTAATTTTTTTTCTCAAAAATTTAGGGTTTATAATTATCTAGTTTTCTTTGCGACTTTTGATTAGAGTGCCAATTTCAAATGGCAATAAACCCCGCTTGTGTTAATGCTTTTTTGTGGCGGGGCTTAGTTCCATTTCGAAAAGTAAATAAGTCCGGGGGGGGGGGGGGGGAATCATAAAAAATACAAATTTTTAGTGCAACAGGCTCGTTAGTACCCAGGGCCTAGCTTTCTCACAACCATTCATGTGTGCGTGTGTACTTCTTTGAACGGCTTAGTTGAGATAAGCTATTCTTGACAATTGATACTACTCGGATGATTTGTCAGATCATCACGAGAGAAGGGGCAGTGAAAAATCATTTAGGTGTTGCTACTACTGGGATTCGAACTCAGACCTTCTGCACGTCAGTTCATCGCACTTACCATCGCGCCACTGGGGACTCATAGGTTCGAACATTTTTTTTTTATTGATTTTAACACTACGACGATAGAGGAACCCAAAAGATTTTTTTTAGAATTACGTCCGTTGAGCGTGTGGTTTTCTCAGCTTGATACCCATAAGGGGACATAGCGGTCTCCAACAAATGGTCAATAAAATTGGTCACATTGCGATAGACAAGAGGTACGCAGCCAGTATTTTGAATGTCCGAACATTCCGAGGGGCTGGACTTGACTCGAACCACTACCTTGTTGCAGCCAAGGATCTCCACCACGCCACAAAAAAATAAGAAATACTGTGAAAAGATTTATAGTCAAAAACCTGCCATTGCAAGAGACCATCAAGGACTTTGCAGAATGCGTATCCCTTAACCTCTCGATTAACACCATGCCAGCAGCATCGAATGTCGAATAACAATGCCAACGATTCCAACAAGTTATTAGATCAGCCGCAACTGATGTGCTAGGTTTGTCGCGGCCACCAGCAAGAAACCCCTGGTTTGATGAGGAATGCCCACAGATGCTCGCAGCTAAGAACAAGGCCTACAAGGGTAAGCTGTAGGTGAAGACGATAGCTGCCATTGAGCTCTATAGGCAGAGAAAAAATGAAGAACACCGGCTTTTCAGAAAGAAGAAAAAGAGCAAGAAAAGCGCGCGATCTAGGAAAAAGAGATGTGCCACTCCAGGAACGATGCTCGCAAGTTTTACCAAAGTGTAAAACGTCAAAGGCAAGGATACAAGGCTAGAACAGAATCCTGTCGAGATGAACAAGGAAATATCGTAGTTGAGACAGAGTCGATCTGAGGATATGGAAGAATCACATCTGCAGACTGGTAAACGGCGATGACGAACAACATTCCGCTGTCAGGCAGAACGAAATATTGGCAACGGCAACGAAAACTGACAACCACCCGACCTAAGGGAAGTGAGGATAGCAATATCTAAACTCAAGCTTAATAAGGCCGCCGGAAATGACGGCCTTCCCGCTGAGATTTATAAAGCTGGCGGAGATGACTTGGTAAGTAACATCCACAAACTCATAAGCCAAATCTGTTCGGATGAAAGTATGCCTGAAGAATGGAACCTCAGCATCGTTTGCCCGATCCACAAAAAAGGAGACCCTCTGAACAGAAATCAATTGAAGAATTACTCTTGCCAACCGCTGTTTCTTCGGGCTAAGAAAGAAATTTAGTTGTAAAGATACACTCGAACTACTAAGGAGATCCTATATAAGACCCTGATCATCCCAGTCCTGTTCTACGGCGCTGAAGCATGGTCCGTATCAAAAGCTGATTAAGAAATCTTTGGTCGACTCGAGAGAAAAATTCTTCGAAAAATCTTCGGTCCCGTTTGCGTTGACGGGCTATGGAGACGAAGATTCAACCCAACCACGAACTATACGAGCTGTATACCGACATACCCCTGGTCAAAAAACTCCGCCTTGGACGTTAAAGATGGCTAGGACATGTAGAACGAATGGACACCAATACTCCGGCTCGCAGAGTCTTCGATCCCTAGCCAGACGTCGGACGAGGAAGACCTCGCCTTAAGTTGCGCGCACAAGTAGAAACCCACCTCAACCAACTTGGAGTGCACAACTGGAGGCAGTTAGCTAAGGACCGGGCTAATTGGAGAGGCATGTTGGTTGTGGCCCAGGTTCATCCCGGACCGTAGCGCCACTTAGATAAACAAAATCAATGCAGTTTCATTTAAACCTTTTTTTATTAATAAGAATTTGTTTAGGGTCATTTATGAAACATTCGTCATAAACTTAAAATTGTTTGCGCGCTGTAAAAATACAAAGTTTAGAGATCTTTTTTATAAACATAACGATATAAAAATATATAGCAATGTCATTGGAAATTAACAACTGTTTCGGATAAAATGTTAACCTTCCCTCAACACACCCATCCTATACATGTTTTTTTTTTATAATTTACGCGCACTCAAGGGGGTTATGAATACCCGGCAGTCACGTAGGAGATATGATAAAAAGCAAAACAACACGCTGCCACTTTGTCACGAGATGACAGTTCCACTACTAAACTAGTTCTCCAATGTGGTACACATAATGAAGTTATGTTAACGTACTTTAAAAAAAAAAAATGTTACCTAGAGTGATGAAATTTGGTTTGTGGACTCTGTTCGTCGAAGCAGAACAAGTGTAAACAATTTTAAAATGGCCAAACGGTTAAGATTTTGAAAATTTTTCTAAATAACATATTTAGACAATATAATATCTACATTTCATTGGTATAAAGTTTTTTTGCCACGTCCATTTTGTGGGTCGTTTTTTTTTATTAAAAATCGATTTTAGTCAAATTTAAATAAAATTCACAAAAACACTTTTTCGGGGCATTTTCTTATAAAAACAATTTGAATACCCAGCCCCATACCATATGTAATTGAAAAAAAGTTGTTTTTTTGGCGAACCATAAAAGATTTAGATAAACCGTCTCAACAAGATTTGATGACAATGTCATTTTCTATGTTTTTAGGCACGCCCACTTTTTGGGGATGTTTAATGTATGGAAGCAATTGGATAGGGTATTCAACGTTTCGCACAGCAGATTTCATTCTTCTCATAGGTTTTTTTGTTCCATTTGTTAATATAGGGTGACATGCACATTATTTCAGTACAAACAAATGATGAATGAAATGAAAGAAAGAAAAAAACTCCAATCACTTTCACTAATTATGTCAGATCGCGCAATGGTAATGGTAAACTTTTTTTCTATTCTCTGCACTTTTACTGGTTTTTCTTGTGTTGTTTCCATTTACGCGTTGCACTTTTTCTTTCAATGGTATTTTAATTACAATAGAAAATATGGAATAGCTGCTAATTACATAGGCCTACCGGCAACGTGAATATCAATCAATTGGAAAATGCAAATAAAGGTTTTTTTTAGTTTACAGGTGACATCCACTGACTTGTGACAGCTAACATAAACATTAATACATAATAATTATTGCATGTCTGAAAGAATTGTAATTTTGCTTACGTTGTGCGGTTTTTACGAGGAAAATGACAGCTTCTGCAATGAAAGAAAAAAAAAGAAAATTAGGTTTTGATTTAAATAATTTTTATTAGGCGTGTTTTTTTTTTCTTAATTCATATAGGCTTAAATAAAAATGAAAAACGAAAAAATTATAATCGCTAATCTGGCACCTCTGAAACTGAATTTTCAATGTTTAATTTTTTTTCGAAATAAATTTCATTTTTGTAAATTGTAATGCTGAGATTTTAGATTTAAAGTATATATAAAAATATTTGCACACTTAGTTATTTCAGAATGGTTTCCCAGTGTTTGTTTCGACAGCCATTTTCGATAGCTATTAAAACGAGTGATGGGTGCACGACTGGGTCGTACGCAACTTTCTCTTTCACAGCGAGTTAGGAGTTAGATTAAACCATAAGCATTTTTATTATTGATGCTAAACATGACATTAATAATGTAGAAATGTGATTTTATGAACGTTTACTCCGAAATTTGAAGGAATCGGTGTCAATGTGAATAATAATGATTTTCCGTTATTGGCCAAAACTGAAAATTCCGTTTAGTGATAGTTATGGGCTGCAACTAATTATTTGGAATTGTTTCTAACTGTAATAGTAGTATATATATTAAATTTCATTCAATTTAACATAATAGTTTGCAAGAAATTAACAATTTTCTTTATATGGCCTTAATGATAAAATCAGTTATATGGATTTTCTCGAAAAAAACTGGGTATGCAGTTTGGTTGAAACTAATATCCTTATAGTATATATAAATTTTAATCAAAACCGTTAGAGCCGTTTTCGAGAAAATTGAGGTTATGTGTAATTTTTACATGGCAGGTACCGTTAATAACATGGCTAGACGCAAACAAAAAAATGGCCTAGAATTATGACCAAAACAAACTTGGATACGAAATTTGAAGAAAATCGGTCAAGTTGTTTAGGTTGGGGAGACCATTACGGACAGACGGACCGACGGACCGACACACCGACGGACGGAATTCCAAAAACCACTTTTTTGGGTTCCGCTATCATCGTAATGTTAAAATAAATCAAAATCTCGGGGTTGAAAATTTTCACGAAAACAATATATTTCTCTTTGTAAGAGAAAGTTAAACATAGCTTTGGTAGCACATTTTCTATCCAGGCTAAGGGTGTATTACTGAATAATTATCCAGGCTTCAAGAAATCTATATAAGGCTAAGGTGTTGTTGTATTGTACACTTAAATTTTTTTCTAATCCTATATAGATTTGCACAAAAACGCACCTATCAATGTTTTTTTTATTATTACTTTTGTTTACTAAAGATAACAAGTTTTAAGTGTTTTTTTTATATTAAAAAATAATGACTCTAGAGTTGCCATATGAAATCGAAATCTTTAATATATACTTTTCGAATGTATTGACGACTTTTGCCATCGACAAGGTTATTCGCCGGATATTTTGAATGCCGTTGGGCAATTGCGTTAATTGTGCCTTAATGTTAACAACTTTTTTCAATTTTCAAGCTTTATATAGAAAAAAGTAAAAAAAAAAACAGCTGTTTCCATTTGACAAAAGTGATTTTCTAGAGAAAAAATGCATTTATTTCCATTACGAATTTAAGATTTTTCTGAGATGAAGAAATATCGAAATGATTTTCGGAGTGAAATACATCGATGTGTATCATGGTCAATTATAAACGATTTGTTGCAATATTTGATCCTTATTCATAAACGATCATAAGGCGCGCATTAAGTTTTGCACTTTATGGAGTAAATACCAATCTACAAAAGTCGTCAAAATTAAAAAATGTTTGTCGGGGTCTTAGATTTAGAGTCGTTGTCACTCCTACCTCACTAACACCAATGTTTTTTTTTATTTAAAAGAGGCCGCCTTTGTTTTGCTGACAGTTTTTAGCTTTGAATAAGACTAAAGGCCAATCCTAAAAGTAGCCAGAGTCGATCTCCTACGGCCCTGTCTTTCTAGTCTAATTTGTTAGTAAGCCATGTCATATTTTAAGAATGGTTCGCAACATTCAAAGCTTATCTAATATAAAGGGTGATTTTTTTAGGAGTTAAGTTTTTCAGGTTGGCAGCATTGGTTAGTAATAGTGTCGCAGTTCTCAGCAATTGGGCATGTATTACTCAACCACATGGAATATTTTACGCATCGATTTAGGTTTAAAAGCATATAAAATTCAAGTTGTGCAAGAATTGAAGACGAATGACCTACCTAATTTTTGGTGAATGGACCTTAGAACAGCTCCATGAAGATCCGCTGTTTTATCGAAAACTTGCGTTCAGCGATGAGGCTCATTTCTGGTTCAACGGATACGTAAACAAGCAAAACTGTCGCATCTGGAGTGATGAACAGCCACATGCCATACAAGAATTACCGATGTATCCCAAAAAAAACGACAGTTTGGTGTGGTTTATGGGCTGGTGGCATCATTGGTCAATTTTTCTTTAAAGAAGACCATGGAAGAAACGTTACCGTCAACGGCGAACGATATCGAGCCATGATACGAGACTTTTTTTGCCCCAGTTGACTGAGTTAAAATTGGTTGACATGTGGTTTCATCAAGATGGTGCCACATGCCATTGTTTCACAGCTCGTAACACAATGGAAATATTGAAGGATGAATTTGGTGAGCAGGGGCTCTATTACATAAAACGAAACGAACGGCAAGTAAAGGAAAAACAGAAGCAAACGATAGTCACGACAAAGCGCGATTGTGCAAAACGAGAAATTTAACACAGCTCAACGAAAACGAAAGCTATACGACTGCCCAATGCCAGTCGTGAGAAATTACGAGTATCATAAATTCAAGAACGATACTTGTTTTATGTAATCAAAATTCAACGATAAATCACTCAACGATAATCGTTTTATAAAATATGGCACCAGCTTATCTCTCGAAATGGCCCTCTTGATTATTTTTTTTGTAATTGAAGCATTACAGGATAACATACCAAGCGTAATTCGTGGAATACAGGCCAAAATGCTCGAAAAAGTGACGCAAAATTGGACCTTCCGAATGGATCATTTGAAACGGAGCCGCGGACAACATTTACATGAAGTTGTCTTTAAAACGTAAATGGCAAAGGTCTACTTATCGATTACAATAAAAATGTTGAATACTTGATGCAAATTTGAGTGTTTTCTTAGATTTAAAAAAAAAATACGCTTAAAAAATCACCCGTTAAAAGACATTATTGACAATCGAATCAATTCAAGTGAACTACTTTCTTTAATTTCATTCTATGTTCCGGAAAGACGACTTTGGAACCGAAATGATATTCTTTATGTATCTTCACATAGAACAAACTATGGATCAAATGAACATATTACACCTTCTTTGAAATTTCATAATTCAATTCGCAATGATGTCGACCTTTGCATGCAAAGAGATCGTTTCAAATTAATAATTTTTAATGAATGTAGTTAAGTAGATTTTGCTTTATTTATTTAACATATATTTAATTACACTATGTCTTATTAAAAAAAAACTTAAATTATATGTAATCAGCAGATCCCAGTATCAATTGATGTAATAAATAAATAAATATTTCAGCTATAAAATTTTATATCAATTTCTATAAAAAAAACCTTGATGCCCTTTCTGATTAAAAACTTCGTTATATGGGGTGGTTAATTTTGGGCGTAGAACTGCAATTCTAAAAACACGTCCTCTGTATGACTACCAATAGCTCAAATTTCAAATTTCCATGTCATTAGAATACTTTTCTATTGTCGAAGAATTTCGGTACCGTCACAGTACTTCAGAATATTCAGACAAATAGCAAGACTCTTAAAAAATGCATATTTACTCTGATTCGTTAGGAAAACGTGCAGATTAATTCATATTTTTTGTATAATTACAAAGAAATAAATAAATAACGTTATTTAATAATTTCAATTGTTAAAAATGCAATAGGCAATAAGCGTAAACATATAAAATCGACAGGTCTCGGTTGTTTATAACGTGTGAGGTAAGTTTTATGACTTTTAAGCAGTCGCCACTTAACAATAAAAAAAGTAATACCTAATAAAAAAAAAAGTGCGCATTTACGTGTTTTAAAACCATTCGGACAGGAAGATAGATACAAATTGTACATTACTATTCTGCACAGTAACGGCAACATGGTTATTTATTCAACTGTCCACGAATTTTCCGGGTGATTTCAGGCAACAAATCATAGGATAGTTGAATACATGATATGCTGTAAGTACCCCTTATGATTAAACCTATATATGGCTTGCATGCGATCGACTTTTTTTTTACAACCGCCACATGTCTTGCTAGCTTTTCAACATCTTATCAGCAGCAAAAGATTTCCGTATTTTTATGTTTGAAATTTACAAAAGACTACTCTCCACTTCATTTATCTAAGATGTTAATATCCGCAGACGTCAGTATCAATTCAACCGAAACTAGGTCGAAAACGACGGAAGTGCACTGTCTATTTGACAACCATTGCTTCGTTTAGTATAACATTTCGCAGATGATTATAGTCCCGCCAATTGAATGAGTCGGTCCACACAATAA
The DNA here is from genome assembly GCA_932526625.1 of Rhingia campestris. Lineage (NCBI taxonomy): Eukaryota > Metazoa > Arthropoda > Insecta > Diptera > Syrphidae > Rhingia > Rhingia campestris. The sequence goes on along the minus strand of OW052184.1, from coordinate 47,379,808 downwards.
TCCCACACTCAATTGTGGGCTTCCTTTCAATTTCTTTGTAGATGTAGAATAATGGTGGTGATGATGTTGATGATGCTGATGACGACGACGATGACGACGCCGATGATGATCCAGATGAAGATCTCATGCAATTAGCAAAGTAAACTGGTAAAACCGGCAAAAATCGTAGCATTGCACATGACACAGAGTGGAGACGCGCCTCCACCTAAAAATGTAATCCATGCACATATGTCGTTGATAAACCTCTATTTTGATCTCAGAAACTTGCAATTTCTAATGCAATCCAACAAAATATGGCAGCGAAGTGTACACACCTATTCAACCGAACCGAAGAAAACGATTCGCATGCTCTCCAGTCTACTAGTCCTCGAATAAATGGCGCTGTGTAGCGATACTGTTCAATGTAGCATGCAACATCAAAAGCCTAAGCTAAGTCGAGGCAGAGGCACTGAACGAACGAACGTTCACTTTCAACATCACAACTCCTTGGACAAGTTAAATAAAAAAAAAAAACGAAAACAAGACTGATGTCTTTGCGCAGCGCAGGCGGATCAGAGCAGAGGGAGCAGCACTGCCCGCCATCGTCTTGGCGCATTAAATGAAAGAAAAAGTTTTATGCTACATGCAACAGTAGGTTGCACAGTAACGAGAAACCCACGAGTGCCAATGCAAAAAAAAAAAAACCGAAACTAAACCTAATTTAAAACCATTCGTTAAATTGTAAATTTACCTGTGCGAGTTTTTTTTTTCTGGGGACCTTATTCGCAAATCAGAGAAATAGTGCAACAAGCACACAAATGGGAGGCGATCTGTCGCGACAGAGATTTATGTTGTCAATGATCGTAATCACTTTTCCAATATAGGATTGAGAGACTTTTATATGTGAGTTTTTCTCTGGGTCTATTGACGAAGACGATCGATGGGGAAGGGGGATGTAAATGGTAGATGCTACACCTGGTGATTGTACCGGATGAAGATGATCGGTTTGGGAAAGTAACAAATATTTCCTGCTACAAAAACCATTCGAAAATGAGACCATAAAGCTTTATTGTAATTGCATCTATAAAATTTAATGAAAATTGAAAGTGCGGAAAGCTAGGCTGGCTAATGGAAAGTGGAAATTTAATGGAGTTTTTAGACGATATTATGGATCTTACGATTTTTATTTTATAGCATTGGGGTAGACACTTGCCCCGTTGTTAATAAACGCTGATTAGTTAATCGATGACTAACATTTGACATTTGCGAGAGTATTTCTTATGGGGAAAACTGTCAAGTTAGCCATTGATTAGTAAATCAGCGTTTAATTATACGGGGTTTGAGGTCTTTTTGGTAAATTCGCTTTATTTTCATTAGTTGTTTAGGAAAACTTTCTCAGTTTTAATATTTTAAATTGAGAACGTTTTTTTTTCAGATTAAAAAATAAATGCAGTAGATTGAGCATATATGCAGTTTAAAAATTTGAAACAAAAACGTATGTCAATAGTTAATTTTTTTTTGATTTTTTGGCGATTTTGTGATTTTTTTTTTTAATATTTTTCAATATTATGAGTTTCATGAATACTTTTGTGAAGTGCTAACATCTATTCTACTTCACTTAGAGGTAAATTTTTTTGGCACAATATAGAAATTCTATATTTTAAGTAAGATGCATACCCAGCCCAAAATCTTCTGTCACTAGGGCGACGCGAAATGATGATGATATACAAGGTGGCGCAAAAGTAATCTTCCTATCAGAAAATGCTATAAATTTTGCGATTGGCCCGTAATGTCAGTTCAGTTTTGACATTTGTGTAGTAAACACATGCGAAATACACGTTAATAAACAATGTAACGCTACACTCTAGAACGCGGAATATTGGTGACAATTTATTTGAGCAATAATCGGTCGGTGACTTTGGCACAACGTGAATTTCGTCGCAGATTTCCTAGCCGTCCAACGCCTACTGGTGAAACACTGCGACGTTTAGCCGCTCGCCTCGAAGAGACTGGCACAACACGAGATGCTGCCAGGCGTGGCAGACCCCGGAGTAGCCGTTCTGCAGAGAATATTGCTGCTGTAGCCGAAGATGTCATGGAAGCGCCGTCGACATCGACCAGACGACGTGCCACGCAAGTGGGTATCAGTCGACGGTCTTTACAGCGAATTTTGGTACAAGATTTGAAGATGTTTCCGTACAAAGTCCAGACGGTGCATCAGCTGTTAGCTGCTGACCGCCAATCGCGTCTAACATACACTCAATCCATCCTTTATCACCACCAAGAGGAAGATGATTTTTCATCAAAAATAATCATGAGTGATGAGGCCCATTTCCATTTTTGAAGTCGCGGATTTATGTCAACAAGCCTCAGACTCTTGCAGCTCTTAAAGACAATATCCGTCAAGAATGTGAGGACCTATCGCCGGAAGTTTTGGCCAAAGTGATGAAAAATGCCATAAAAAGGGCTCAAATGACAATCAACTGTGGCGGCGGCCATTTACATGACATCATATTCTCGACTTGATGTAAAAAAAAATTAAAAGATAAAAATAATCCACAAGAAGAATCAAAGTTTTTAATTTTTTTTTTTAAATTACAGCCCAAAAACATCGGAAGGTTATTTTTGCGCCACCTTGTATAAAACATGAAACAATGAAACGCATGTTGGTTGATAAAAGATTGCGGAAGAGGGAAAAAGCATTTTTTTCATCTCAGAAAGTTTTCTGACTTATGCGAGTCCAGTGTGGTGGAACATTAACCCATCGTATATGGAAAAGCTTCGAGTGATCGAGCGCAAATGTCTCAGAGCCTGCACACAGATGTATAGGAGTGCACATTCCGATTTTAGGCATTACGTCTCAAACAAAAGACTTCTGGATGCTTCCGGTGTGTCCAGAATTTACAATGTCATACTAGATCTTGTAAGGAATCACTTTGTTCGTTCGGCAAGTGTTAGTGAAAACGAATTAATCTCTGGATTATTCTATCCGAATCCTGGGTATTTCAGAAATGCCTTGGAAAGTGGATACATTCCGCCAGAAACATTTCGGATTCAACGAACGTTCCAATAATATACCATGCTGCAAGGAGAGCAACAGATAAAAGGATCCTTTACGAGCCTTTTGAGTCGGGGGACGGGAATACTGATCAAATGAGATACTGCATTAGCATACCTGAACGCGATAAAAGTAACACTAACAGGTTAAATAGAGACCGATACTGGTGACTAGACTGGGCTGAAGCCGGTACTTAGGTTAAGTAAAACAAGGCCCTGACATGTGATCTCTGATCTAACGATGGGGAACGACAGAGCCTTGATAGGTTAAGTTAGTCTTGTAAGTTTTAGTTTTATATAAAAAATAAAGTTGCGACTTTCTTCTAATAGGTTTTGACTCACATTTTCCAATTTTCAAAAAAAAAAAAACGAGTGGTGGGTGCACGACTGGGTCGTACGCGACTTTGTCTTTCACAGCGAATTGGGCGTTAGATCAAATAGTACGCATTTTGATTATTGATGCTAAAAATTATATAAAAAACTGTCGAAATGTGATTCTACGAACGTTTACTCCGAAATTTGAAGGAATCGGTGTCTATGTGAATAATAATGATTTTCCGTTATTGGCCAAAACTTAAAATTCCGTTTAGTGATAGTTGGGCTAAAACTAATTATGTGGAATTGGTTGGGTGTTGTAGAACGAGGGTAGACTCTGATTGGCGTTAACTTGGCAATGCCCAGTGTTGCAACTTTGACTACACATCAAATGTGCTTATCTTTACCTCCAAGTGGTAACCATCGGATACTGGTCTCATCCAACCGGATTTGACTTGCTAAACGATAAGTGCGAGTGTTGATAACACGACGAAAAACAGCAACACTATAAACACCCTGGTGAGAATGGCACGGAAGAATACCCGGCCTGCTGTCCCAGGCGAACCTAGATGAGCTGCTCTGACATATTCGGACAACAGGTTGTCTAGGAATTTCAAGGGTTAGTCAGGCCCCTTGAACAGAGATGGTGGCGGATGAACCGAAAGGCCAACGGCAGCGCTCAATCCCGTAGTGGATACTGATGGCCCCGTGTCCTAGGGGTATCTAATAAATTGGAACTGGCCCTCCAGGTTGGGGGTTGTGCTTTGGGTTAACTACCCACCCACAGAAAAAAAACATGGTTACGAAGCAACCAATAGCCTCGGAAAGGACTGATTTTATTGTTGACGACCCTGCTAAACGAAAAAAGGACAACGACGTTCGTATCTGCACCTGGAATGTGAGAACATTAAACAGGAGAGGTGCAGGCGAACAACTAGCGGAAGCCCTAAACTGCTACAAAGCAGACATTACTGCCATCCAGGAAATACGATGGGATGGGCCGGGCAAAAAGAGGGTGAAAAACTGTGACATATACTACGGACCGTGTTATAGTGAGCAGAAACAGCGACTATTCGGATGCGGATTTGTTATAAGTGCCAGACTTAGGCAAGAAGTCTTATGTTTCCAAGACATTAGCGAACGCATAGTAACAATCCGCATCAAGGCCAAATTCGCCAACATAAGCCTTATATGCGCTCACGCTCCGACGGAAGAAAAAGATGATATAGCTAAGGATTGCTTCTACGAGCTCCTCGACAAAACCTATGAGCGACTACCGAAGTACGATGTTAAAATCGTGCTGGGAGATTTTAACGCAAAGGTAGGAAGAGAAGACATCTTTAGAAGTATTGTCGGAAAACATAGCCTACACGACAACACGTCTGGTAACGGACTTAGGCTAATTGATTTCGCTACGGAACGAAATGCCACTATAGCCAGCACACGGTTTCCTCACTTCGATATCCATAAGGGGACATGGCGGTCTCCAGATCAACGAACGGTCAACCAAATTGATCACATTGCGATAGATAAGAGGCACGCATCCAGTATTTTGGATGTCCGAACATTCCGAGGAGCTAACATCGACTCGGATCACTACCTTGTAGCAGCCAAGGTAAGAATGCGGATATCCACCACGCCACAACAATCCAGAAACACTGTGAAAAAATTTAATGTCGGAAGACTGCAATCGCAAGAGACCGCCAAGACCTTCGCACAACGCGTATCCCTTAACCTCTCGATCAACACCATACCACCAGCATCGAATGTCGAAGAGCAATGGCAACGATGCCAACAGGCCATTAGATCAGCCGCAACTGATGTGCTAGGTTTCTCACGCCCACCAGCAAGAAACCCCTGGTTTGATGAGGAATGCCGACAGATGCTCGCAGCCAAGAACGAGGCCTACAAGGCTAAGCTGCAGGTGAAGACGAGAGCTGCCATTGAGCTCTATAGGCAAAGAAGAAGGGAAGAACATCGGCTTTTCAGCAAGAAGAAAAAAGAGCAAGAAAAGCGCGCGATCGAGGATATAGAGAGGTGCCACTCCAGGAACGATGTTCGCAAGTTTTACCAAAGTGTAAAACGTCAAAGCCAAGGATACAAGGCTCGAACAGAATCCTGTCGAGATGAACAAGGAAATATTGTAGTTGAGACACAGTCGATGCTGAGGATATGGAAGAACCACTTCTGCAGACTGTTAAACGGCGATGACGAACAACATTCCGCTGTCAGGCAGAACGAACCATTCAATATTGGCAACGACAGCGAAAACTGCCAACCACCCGACCTGAGTGAAGTGAGGATAGCAATATCTAAACTCAAGCTTAATAAGGCTGCCGGAAATGACGGCCTTCCCGCTGAGCTCTATAAGGCCGGCGGAGATGACTTGGTAAGTAACATCCACCAACTCATAAGCCAAATCTGGTCGGATGAAAATATGCCTGAAGAATGGAACCTCAGCATCGTTTGCCCGATCCACAAAAAAGGAGACCCTCTGAACTGCGCCAACTACAGAGGCATAAGTCTCCTCAACATCGCCTACAAGATCCTATCTGCCGTAATATGTGAACGCCTGAAACCGTTTACCAACAACCTGATTGGCCCTTATCAGTGTGGTTTTAGGCCAGGAAAGTCCACAACCGATCAAATTTTCACACTTCGGCAGATCCTGGAAAAAACTCAAGAAGTCCAAATCGATACCCACCACCTATTCATCGATTTCAAAGCCGCATATGACAGCATTTATAGAGACGAACTGTACAGAGCCATGTCTAGTTTTGGTATACCGCCCAAACTCGTCCGTTTGTGTGGGATGACGATAGAGAATTCTCGCTGCTCCATCAGGGTCGGAAACGACCTCACCGACACATTCGATACCAAAAAAGGATTTAGGCAAGGCGATGCGCTGTCATGTGACTTCTTTAATCTGATTCTTGAGAGAATTGTGCAAAACTCCAAAGCCAACACCAGAGGCACAATTTTCCAAAAGTCGGTGCAACTACTAGCATACGCTGACGATATTGACATCATTGGTAGGACTCAACGTGATGTCATAGCCACGTTTGCTAGTATAGAGAAGGAAGCGGCGAAAATGGGTTTAGCAGTAAATGAGGGTAAGACTAAGTATATGCTGTCATCACGAAAGGACTCACAACATCGACGAATTGGACAGAACGTCACCATTGACAGATATAACTTTGAGGTAGTACGGGACTTTGTCTACCTCGGCTCCGCTATTAGCTCTGACAACAACATCTCGTCAGAAATTAAACGAAGAATTACTCTTGCCAACCGCTGTTTCTTCGGGCTAAGAAGGCAATTTAGTAGTAAAGCCCTCACTCGAACTACTAAGGAGACCCTATATAAGACCCTGATCATCCCAGTCCTGCTCTACGGCGCTGAAGCATGGACCGTATCAAAAGCGGATGAAGAAATCCTTGGTAGATTCGAGAGGAAAATTCTTCGAAAAATCTTCGGTCCCGTTTGCGTTGACGGGCTATGGAGACGAAGATTCAACCAAGAACTATACGAGCTGTACAGCGACATGCCCCTGGTCAAAAAACTCCGCATTGGACGTTTAAGATGGCTAGGACATGTAGAACGAATGGACACCAATACTCCGGCTCGCAGAGTCTTCGATTCCCAGCCAGACGTCGGACGCAGTAGAGGAAGACCTCGCCTTAAGTGGCGCGCACAAGTGGAAACCGACCTCAACCAACTTGGAGTGCGCAACTGGAGGCAGTTAGCTAAGGACCGGGCTAATTGGAGAGGCATGTTGGTTGAGGCCCAGGTTCATTCCGGACTGTAGCGCCACTTAAGTAAGTAAGTAAGTTTAAAACTATAAAAGTAGTATTTATATTAAATTTGATTCAATTTGACATAGCAGTTTGCGAGAAATTAACAATTTTCTTTATATGGCCTAAATGACAAAACCAGTTATATGGATTTTCTCGCAAAAACTGGGTATGCAGTTTTGTTGGAACTAATATGCTTATAGTATTAATAAGTTTAATCAAAATCGTTAGAGCCGTTTTTGAGAAAATTGAGGTTATGTGTCATTTTTATATGGCAGGTACCGTTATTAACATGGCTAAAAGCAAAAAAAAAAATGGCTTAGAAATATGACCAAAACAAACTTGGATACGAAGTTTGAAGAAAATCGGTCAATCCGTTTAGGCTGGGGAGACCATTTCGGACAGACGGACGGAATTCCAAAAACCACTTTTTTAGGCTCCGCTATCATCGTAATGTTAGAATCAATCAAAACCTCGAGGTCGGTGTTTTTTAAGAGGTTGGTTTTTCGAATAGAGATAAAACTGACATTTTGTGGTCAATTCGGGTAACTCGAATCTCATTTATGTTTAGTTTGGTTTGCCATTTCATTGTGAACATGTTGACAAATGAACAGCCCTTGCAAATCGTGCAAATTTATTTCGAAAATAATGGTTCAGTTCGCGAAGTTTACCGCAAGCTCCGTCCATTTTATGGTCGACATAATCGTTCATCAGAGCAATTAATTCGGTTAACCATGGATCGTTTTCGCACTACGTTTACTCTATGTGATAATACGCATCCGCGCAGAGACGTCGAACAGTGCGCATCGAAGAAACAATTGCCGCTGTAGTTGAAGAGGACCCGAATGAATCGATTCGCCACCGTGCACAGCAATTGGAGCTTTTTCCATCCACTTTATGGAAGATTTTGCGCGAAGATCTTGTCTTACGACCTTATAACGGGTGATTTTTTAAGAGGTTTAGAACTTTTTTTAAAAAAAAAAACACAAAAAATTCGAAAAAATGAATGAAATATTTATTTGAATCGATAGTTTGAACCTTGCAATTTAATGTTTAAAGATAATTTCATGCAAATGTTGACCGCGGCTGCGTCTCAGGTAGCCCATCCGCTGAGTCCAATTTTGGCATACTCTTTCACACATATCGGCCGGTATCTCACGAATGAATGCATGGATGTTGGCTTCCAGTGCGTCAATCGAAGCGGGCTTGTCCCTATAGACATTAGCCTTGACATACCCCCACAAAAAATAATCTAATGGTGTCAAATCGCACGATCTAGGCGGCCAATTGACCGGCCCGAAACGTGAAATTAACTGTTCACCAAACTCGCCTCGCAATTGCGCCATTGTTTCGCGTGCTGTGTGGCATGTGGCACCGTCTTGTTGAAACCACATATCATGCAAGTCAAGAACTTCCATTTCGGGCAAAAAAAAAGTTTGTTATCATCGCTCGGTAGCGTTCACCATTGACAGTAACGCTGCGATTCGCATCATCTTTGAAGAAATATGGCCCAATAATGCCGCCGGCCCATAAACCGCACCAAACAGTGGCTTTTTCGGGATGCATTGGTAGCTGTTGCAATGCTTCTGGCTGATCTTCACTCCAAATGCGGCAATTTTGCTTATTTACGTACCCATTCAACCAAAAATGAGCCTCATCGCTGAACACAATTTTTCGATAAAAAAGCGGATCCTCGGCCAGCTTTCCAAGAGCCCATTCACCAAAAATTCGGCGTTGTGGTAGGTCGGCTGGCTTTAGTTCTTGCACCAGCTGTATCTTAAAAGGCTTTACGCCCAAATCCTTCCGCAAAATTTTCCACGTAGTGCTGTAACAAAGGCCTAACTGCTGGGAACGGCGCCGAGTCGACATTTCGCGGTCTTCTGTGACACTAGCTGATACGGCCGCAATATTTTCTTCACTACGCACAGTACGTAAACGTGTTGGTGGTTTAATGTCCAACAAAGTAAATTTGGTGCGAAATTTGGTCACAATCTTCCGAATAGACTGCTCAGAAGGTCGAGAATGCCGATCATAAAATGGAAGCAGCGCGCGATGAACATTTCGAACCGAGCACAAATTTTGATAGTAAAATTCAATAATTTGCAAGCGTTGTTCATTTGTAAGACGATCCATGGTTAAATTGCAAACTAAACTGAAGCTGTTTGACAGTGACACAAGGTACTAAACACACGTCAGCTGTCAAAACCAGTGTTGCCAAAACCAAACCAGCTAAAAAATCACCCGTTATAAGATTCAGCTTGTGCAAGAATTAAAGCGCCATGCAATGCGTCGTGATTTTGGTGTATGGGCCGAAAATGAGATTCATCTCGATGCTGTTTTTCATCGCAAAATTTTGTTCAGTGATGAGGCTCATTTTTGGTTGATTGTCTACGTCAACAAGCAAAATTGCCGCATTTGGAGTGAAGAGAATTCACATGAGACCCTAGAGAAGCCATTACAACGACAAAAACTGACTGTTTGGTGCGCTCTATGGGCTGGTGGATTCATTGGGCTATATTTCTTCCGAAATGAAGCTGGAAAGTCAGTTACCGTTTATGGAGACCGGTATAGAGCCATGATAACCGACTATTTTGTTCCCGAATTGGATTTTTTCGTTTTTGTTGGTACAAATTTGGCATAACCCTTTAGAATATGATGACAGATAAAGCTAAGTTATTTTTTGTTTCAGTGACGGTCTTTTTTCTAGTTTTAGAGTGACTCGCACAAACTTATTTTTCAACTGGTGTAGTAAACATTTTATTTTTAAGTATCGAATTATCGATAAAACTCTTATGAACAAAAGGAACATGTTTTCAGCCATCAAATTGGATCCAGCGTTGGAAATTTCGTGCTCGATATTCTTGTACTCGTCTAACATTTGTGGTATAAGCCAACGACTTACCCCATTAAAACAAAATTCAGCGGCGTGAAATCCTTATCAGCGATTAACCTTTCGATGGAAAACGATAGTCGAACTTCCGCTTCGATAAATCAATTATTTTACCAACTTTATGGAATGTGCCACCATCTTGTTGGAAACACATATCACTGATGTCATACAATTTTGGCCAAAAACAAATCTTCGATTTACCCCATTAAAATTAGATCAAGCGGAGTTAAATCTTAATCAGTGGTTAGCATTTCTACCGAAAACGATAATCGAACTTCCCTTTCAGTAAATCAATTATTTGACAAACTTTATGGAATATTTTTTTTTTAAATTCTGACTTGCCTAAGCAGTAATATACACATCGACCTAAAAGATCTATTGTGCGTGCCGTCAGATGTTTTTTTAGGTTAGTAGCGCTTCTACTTTCCTAATGTAGCTGATAATACTTTCAGCCGAAATTTCCTCAGTTCTTCGGGACTTAAAAATTCCCTGAAGAAAGATTCCCTTCTCATACCGTAAAGGGCTGGGCATTCACATGTGATATGCTCGGCTGTTTCGTCTTCTTCTAGACATAGTCTGCACTCCGGTGAGTCGACTAGATGCATTTTATTTAGATGATATCGCAGACCGTGATGACCAGTTAGGTAGCCTACTAAGTTTTTGATATCGTGCCTGCGAAGATTTAGTATCTTATTGGCATCTGATTTGAAGGGCTGAATAGCTCTTTTGGCCTGTCTTAGGTCTGGGATGTTTCCCCAGTATGAAAAACATTTGTTTTGTTCCCAGTTTTTTATGACCAGGTTTATGGCTGAATTGGGGATTGCACAGAAGGGTTCAGGTGCAATGAAGGGGGTTTCCGAACCTTTTCTGACTAGTTCATCAGCTTTTTCGTTACCTCCAATTCCCTTATGTCCGGGCACGCACCATAGTCTGGTTTTTTTCCTGGAACTGAGTGTTTGGAGGGAGTTGAAGCAGTGTAGTACTGATTTGGAGTCAATGATGTGTGAGCTAAGGGCTTTTATAGCTGCTTGACTGTCCGTGAATATATAGGTATGGATGTTTGCGCCTTTAATACCTGAGTTGTGTATTAAGTTTGCGCATTCTTTTATGGCATGGAGCTCAGCTTGGAATACATTAGGGTTTTTTAACATAGGTATTGAGATGTTTCTATTTGGTCCATGTATTTCAGCTCCTACCCCTGAGTCCATTTTAGAACCATCCGTATACCACTTTAGGCCGTTTAGGCAGTTTGGTGGGTTGTTGCTACACCATGCTTCTCTGGTTGTGATCTCCGTTGAGAATCTTTTGTCGAAGCATAGTGTCTTTGGTTAGCGGTCTGTAACCGCACAGATCATGTCAAGTTCTGGAAGTTCGGATAGAAGTTCATTTAGTTTAAGGTGTTCACTAATGTTTAACTCTTCCGCTTGTGTCAAACTTGCTGAGCTGCGAACTGCCACTTTTTTTTACATAAATGTGGAAGGATGTTAGTCCTATTAAGGCTTCTATAGCCGCTGTGGGACAGGTACGCATAGCTCCGGTAATGCCCAGACAGGCAAGCCGTTTGAAGCGTATGTTATAATGGGCCTGACCATGATCGTGTAGATCCAGTGTGTGGTCTTTGGAGGTATTCCCCAGGTTTTACCATACATGTTTCGGCAAGCCCAAAAAGCTTTGGTTGCTTTTTGAATGGAATATGCCACCATCTTGTAGGATACACATATCACTGATGTCAAGTCTATACAATTTTGGCCAAAATAAATCTTACAAAATGGCACGACAGCTAACAACTCCAATAACCGTTTCATGGCGATCATTTTCATAGACGAGAAAGTACGTTCCAATCATACATCCAATTATAAATCCACGCCATACGGTCACTTTTTGTGGATGTTCTCTTAAGGCATATGGTGCCATTAAGCCAAAATCACTGATCTCTTGATCAGTTTAGTTCTTGAGTTAATTTGATCTTGTCACGGTGTAGGTCAAGATCTTTCCGCAAAATTTGCGACTATGTAGACTGAAATATTTGAATTGTATGCCTGTAAGCGGTGTGAATTTGACTGATTTAGCTCATTTAGAACTGAAGCACTTACGACTGCGATCAGGTACATGAACCGGACGTTTAATATTGAATATGCTGACTCAAATTAATCCATTACAGAAAGCGTAAGCTGCCTATTTGAAACTTTGCTCGACCTTGACATTACAGACGTTTTGACAATGAAAGAAAATAAGAAAAAGTTAAATGGTGCATTTCATTTAAAAGACAAAATTGTTATGTCCGTGATGCAAAACCATATAGAATAAGATCCTCGCTCGGGTCTGTTAAAATTAATAAATTAAAACATCAAAACACTCACCTTGACCTCTGAAGTGCAAAAAAAACTTTATATATCTACACATCTGTATTAATATATTCATCAGGCCAATATATTGTATGACCTGAATAATTGTTTACAAATTATTAGTCGCGCTCGAATATAAAATAGTACTCCCTCCAATAAAAAAAAACTCAAAGACCCCCATCAGTCCAGCGAACAATCACGACTGGCACCACTGAAGATACACTATCTCTCTGAACATGCTTGTAAAGTTTACAAACATATTAAGCTGATTTTCATGTTAGGTTTCCCCACACTCAACATTAAACGAGCCAACTAAATAGCGTTTAGATAATTTCAACAGCCACCCGCACCCAAAACAGATACACCACACCGAGCGCGCGACTTTATAGTTGGCAACTGTTGTGCCAATTTCTGCCATGATAGATCATTCGGTTTAAGGCTAAAACCATGCTAAATTGTGTGCGGCAGATAATGTATCTAACCAGAGGCGGTGGACCACGTTAATGTTGTTGATACTGTGTCTGTGTGTTTGTTCTGCTTTGGCCCCTTTTTGGTCTTTCAAATTTTTACAACATGAATGGAAAACTATGTTTTGTGCGCCTGTCAACTCCATGTATACATTTTATTTTTTTTAATAAACCAACGTCACACATTCTTACTTCATTGTAAAGAAACTAAACAAAACAGATTGGCGATTTGTTTTGCATTTTTATTTTTAATCGCTCGCCTTAAATATGCCATTTAAGAGTTACACACTCTAGATTGGAAGACCCGTTTTATATACACCAGACACACAATCAAGAAAATCTCGTTTTTGAAAAAAACAAAACCGCGCGCGCCAAACAAAAAGAAATAAACACAAACACAACAAATAAATATAAATAAAAGGAAAATAGGAAAATGCACAACACACAATAAAAAAATCCATAGCATGCGCCGTGTGTGGAGGAGCGCAGCTTAATTACGAATAGTTGAACCACATTTTTGCAGATACATTCACTTTTTACTTTATTACTCAATGCGATGCGGTTATGGACGGGACAGGTTGAAACCCGGTGAAAAGAAGAAGCCATGGCGAGGATGCAGAAATGCAGAAACAAAAAAGTAACTTCATTGGTTGAAAGTGAAGTGCCATGGCAAATACATCATCATTTGCAGTTTTGTTTTATACAGATGCAGAAGCAGACTGACTGGATGCTTTTGGCATTGGGAGGTGGATGAGGTTGGTCGTACATGGTGGATCTATGGAATAACTTGGGTAACATGCATTTAGCTTACAATAGTCAGCTTAATTTGATTTTCAAAATTTCAAATTAAAATATTAAAACAGCGAGTGACAATCATTGCGTTACAATATACTATGACAGTAAGAATAAGGAACACGACTGCTCAACTTCTAATTATTATTGTAAGAACTGAATTTTAAGAAAAACATATGAGAAGGCTACAATCCGCCGTGCGAATCGTTGAATACCCTATCCCATCCCGACTGTCCGAGTCTACCCTGTTGCAGCCAAGGTAAGGATGCAGATATCCACCACACCACAACATACCAGAAATATTGTGAAAAAAAATAAATTTGGAAAGACTGCAATCGCCAAGGCCTTCGCGCAACGCGTGTCCCTTAACCTCTCGAATCACGCCAGCATCTAATGTCGAAGAACAATGGCAACGATACCAACAAGCCATTAGCTCAGCAGCAACTAACGTGCTAGGTTTCTCGCGGCCATCTGCAAGAAACCCCTAGTTTGATGAGGAATGCCGACAGGAGATCGCAGCCAAGAACGAGGCCTACAAGGCTAGGCTGCAGGTGAAGACGAGAGCTGCCATTGAGCTCTATAGGCAGAGAAGAAGGGAAGAATACCGGCTTTTCAGAAAGAAGAAATTAGAGCAAGAAAAGGGCGCGATCGAGGATATTGAGAGGTGCCACTCCGGGAACGATGTTCGCAAGTTTAAATAAAGTCTAAAACGTCAATGCCAAGGATACATGGCTAGAACAGAATCCTGTCTAGATGAACAAGGAAATATCGTAGTTGAGACACAGTCGATGCTGAGGATATGGAAGAACTACTTCCGCAGACTGTTAAACGGCGATGACGAACAACACTCCGCTGTCAGGCAGAACAAACCATTCAATATTGGCAACGAAAGCGAAAACTGCCAACCACCCGACCTAAGTGAAGTGAGGATAGCAATATCTAACCTCAAGCTTAGTTAGGCCGCCGGAAATGATGGCCTTCCCGCTGAGCTTTATAAAGCTGGCGGAGATGACTTGGTAAGTAACATCCACCAATTCATAAGCCAAATATAGTCGGATGAAAGTATGCCTGAAGAATGGAACCTCAGCATCGTTTGCCCGATCCACAAAAAAGGAGACCCTCTGAACTGCGCCAACTACAGAGGCATAAGTCTCCGAAACATCGCCTACAAGATCCTATCTGCCGTAATATGTGAACGCCTGAAACCGTTAACCAACAACCTCATCGGCCCTTATCAGTGTGGTTTTAGGCCAGGAAAGTCCACAATCGATCAAATTTTCACACTTCGGCAGATCCTGGAAAAAACCCAATAAGTAAATCGATACCCACCAGCTATTTAACGATTTCAAAGCCGCAGGCGACAGCATTTATAGAGACGAACTATACAGAGCCATGTCTGGTTTTGGTATACTACTCATCCGTCTGTATAGGATGACGATGGAGAATTTTCGCTGCACCATCAGGGTCGGAAACGATCTCACCGACACATTCGATACCGAAAAATGATTTAGGCAAGGCGATGCGCTGTCATGTGACTTCTTCAATTTGATTCTTGAGAGGATTTTGCAAAACTGACGAGCCAACACCAGAGGCATATGCCGACGATATTGACATCATTTGTAAGACTCAACGTGATGTCATAGCCACGTTTGCTAGTATAGAGAAGGAAGCGGCAAAAATGGGTTTAGCAGTAAATGAGTGTAAGACTAAGTATATGCTGTCAACACGAAAGGACACACAACATAGACGAATTGGACAGAGCGTCACCATTGACAGATATAACATTGTCTACCTCGGCTCCGCTATTAACTCTGATAACAACATCTCGCCAGAAATCAAACGAAGAATTACTCTTGCCAAACGCTGTTTCTTTGGGCTAAGAAGGGAATTTAGTAGTAAAGCCCTCACTCGAACTACTAAGGAGATCCTATAAAGACTCTGGTCATCCCAGTCCTGCTCGACGGCGCTGAAGCATGTACCGTATCAAAATCGGATGAAGAAATCCTTGGTCGATTCGAGAGAAAAATTCTTCCAAAAATCTTCGGTCCCGTTTGCGTTGACAGGCTATGGAGACGAAGATTCAACCATGGTACGAGCTGTACAGCGATATACCCCTGGTCAAAAAACTCCGAATTGGACGTTTTAGTTGGCTAGGACATGTAGAACGAATGGACACCAAACTCCGGCTCGCACAGTCTTCGATTCCCAGCCAGACGTCGCACGCAGTAGAGGAAGACCTCGCCTTAAGTGAAGCGCACTAGTAGAAACCGACCTCAATCAACTTGGAGTGTGCAACTGGAGGCAGTTAGCTAAGGACCGGGCTAATTTGAGAGGCATGTTGGTTGAAGCCCAGGTTTATCCCGGACTGTAGCTCCACTTAAGTAAGAAATCGTGTGAAGTTTAATCAAAATTGTTGTGCCCACATTTTCGGGGTTTGATGTTTTTTTTAAGAATAACCAATATTTGGTCTATTAAGAGCAATTAATAGAGCCAAGTTCACAAAATTCGTTTGTATTACGAAACATGTCGATTTATGTCAGGACTATTAATTAAGAATAAATAATTAAGGCACTTGTTCAACTCTTGTCGGCGGGCTGATAAATATTTCTTTAAGTTAATTATGAGCGACCGAGTACTTACATAATTGGCGGTACAGTCCAATGTGAACTTGGGCTTCAATGAAATGCCCTTACAATTACCCCGGTCATTAGCTAACTATGTTCAGTTAAACAGTTCAAGTAGTTGAGGTTAGTTAAGGTGTAGTTTTCCACTACTTCACTTTCTATATGGCTATGAATCGAAGACTCTGTGGGCTGGTGTCCATTCGCTCTACATGCCATAAACTCTACATGCCATCTAAAACAAAAAATGATGTGCAACCTTTTAAGATTTTTAAACGACAAACGTCAAAGTATGTCTTTTAAAAAGTTTTTTAAAAGTCGGTTTTTAATATTCTGCATGTTTTATACCTCATATAATACGCCAATATGGTTATATTATTCCATATGATGATAACTTTTGGTACATGATCTCTTCGTCCATGCCTTCAGTACAAGTGACTTTTATACCCTGTCCCATAGTTTGTAACATGGAGAAATAATTTAGGTAGACATACCTTAAAGTATATGGATCGACTCAGAATCGCTAGCTGGGTCGATTAAGACGTGTTTGTCTGTCCGTGCGTCTATCAGTATGTCACCCACACAAGTGGGTAAACATTTTAAAAATCCGCCCACTTTTTAGAAAACGTTGTTTTTGGCTAAAAGATAGGATGTTTTAAAAAGGGTCTGAAAAACATAATTAGACAATCGCAATATCTATATTTCGTCTATGTAAAGTTTTCACCGATTGCAAAGTTAGAAACCTCTTAAAATCAGAAAAACATAAAAGTGACACTCAAAAAAATCAAAATGCAGGAAAATTATAGGATTTTCTAGAATTTGTTTTGAAAGCACTTGCATTTGTAACTCGTTTAGGACTCTCAATAAGTATATACATGCGACCTACCTTCGTTTATTTATCAAAACAAAATATGCGCATGATAAAACCTGAACAAAAAAAAAATGTCGTGATCATTCTCAAGGTCAACATTGGTTTTGTATAAATTAAAAATGGATTTTGATTCAATAAATTTCTTTATTTCTTAGATGTGTTTTAGATGTCAATATGAATGAATGTATAACTGAATAAAATTAAAAAAATAAATATTCAAACAAAAAAAAAAGAATATAATGCTCCAAAAATTGTAAATATGATATTTCATTATGAGAAGAAAAATAGCGGTTGTTTCGGCAGCTAATGACAAAAAATAACGAATAATGAAACTGAAAAAAACTCATGATTGGATAATTTAAGAACACAGGACCGACTAAAAGGTATTGTCTTAAAAGTCACTTAAAAAACAAACTGTTTGTTCTTAACATTCGTCACATGTCAAAAGAAAAAAAAATACTGCAATAGAAAAAAATGTCAAAAAACTAGTTAGAGGTCGAGGTTCATAAAAAGGCTGAACTATAATAGTCGAATCGCTCCGTATGATCACACCCAAAAATATGCGAATACAAGGATATTGTTTAGTTTGACTATAATAGATTTTCTCTCAGTTTCGTCCAGAATTTTCTTAGTTTTTTACTTTTACTCACTTCCGAAAGCGCGTCTCCTTGACGATTGCTTTTGTGTTGTTTTGGTTTTACAAATAAAATTGAAATTTAAAAAATTGATGACTGAACTTAAAAAACTTAATGTAGGAATTTGACATTAGCTTCTGATAACTTTTTTTTATATATGTGTTTGTTTTTTGACGGAAAATATAACCTACACGACAACATGTCTGGTAACGGACTTAGGCTAATTGACTTCGCTACGGAACGAAATGCCACTATAACCAGCACACGGTTTCCTCACCTCGATATCCACAAGGGGACATGGCGGTCTCCAGATCAACGAACAGTCAACCAAATTGATCACATTGCGATAGACAAGAGGCACGCATCCAGTATTTTGGATGTCCGAACATTACGAGGGGCCAACATCGAATCGGACCACTACATTGTTGTAGCCAAAGTAAGGATGCGGATATCCACCACGCCACTAAAAAACAGAAATACTGTGAAAAAATTTAGAGAGACCGCCAAGACCTTCGCGCAACGCGTATCCCTTAACCTCTCGACTCACAACATACCACCAGCATCTAATGTCGAAGAACAATGGCAACGATGCCAACAAGCCATTAGATCAGCCGCAACTGATGTGCTAGGTTTCTCGCGGCCACCAGCAAGAATTCCCTGGTTTGATGAGGAATGCCGACAGATGCTCGCAGCCAAGAACGAGGCCTACAAGGCTAAGCTGCAGGTGAAGACGAGAGCTGCCATTGAACTCTATAGGCAAAGAAGAAGGGAAGAACATCGGCTTTTCAGAAAGAAGAAAAAAGAGCAAGAAAAGCGCGCGATCGAGGATATAGAGAGGTGCCACTCCAGGAACGATGTTCGCAAGTTTTACCAAAGTGTAAAACGTAAAAGCCAAGGCTACAAGGCTCGAACAGAATCCTGTCGAGATGAACAAGGAAATATCGTAGTTGAGACACAGTCGATGCTGAGGATATGGAAGAACCACTTCTGCAGACTGTTAAACGGCGATGACGAACAACATTCCGCTGTCAGGCAGAACGATCCATTCAATATTGGCAACGACAGCGAAAACTGCCAACCACCCGACCTAAGTGAAGTGAGGACAGCAATATCCAAACTCAAGCTTAATAAGGCCGCCGGAAATGACGGCCTTCCCGCTGAGCTTTATAAAGCTGGCGGAGATGACTTGGTGAGCAACATCCACAAACTCATAAGCCAAATCTGGTCGGTTGAAAGCATGCCTGAAGAATGGAACCTCAGAATCGTTTGCCCGATCCACTAAAAAGGAGACCCTCTGAACTGCGCCAACTACAGAGGCATAAGTCTACTCAACATCGCTTACAAGATCCTATCTGCCGTAATATGTGAACGCTTGAAACCGTTTACCAACAACCTGAGCGGCCCTTATCAGTGTGGTTTTAGGACAGGAAAGTCCACAATCGATCAAATTTTCACACTTCGGCAGATCCTGGAAAAAACCCAAGAAGTCCAAATCGATACCCACCACCTATTTCTCGATTTCAAAGCCGCATACGACAGCATTTATAGAGACGAACTATACAGAGCCATGTCTAGTTTTGGTATACCGCCCAAACTCGTCCGTTTGTGTAGGATGACGATGGAGAATTCTCGCTGCACCATCAGGGTCGGAAACGACATCACCGACACATTCGATACCAAAAAAGGATTTAGGCAAGGCGATGCGCTGTCATGTGACTTCTTCAATTTGATTCTTGAGAGGATTGTGCAAAACTCCCGAGCCAACACCAGAGGCACAATTTTCCAAAAATCGGTGCAACTACTAACATATGCCGACGATATTGACATCATTGGTAGAACTCAACGTGATGTCATAGCCACGTTCGCTGGTATAGACAAGGAAGCTGGAAAAATGGGTTTAGCAGTAAATGAGGGTAAGGCTAAGTATATGCTGTCAACACGAAAGGACACACAACATCGACGAATTGGACAGAACGTCACCATTGACAGATATAACTTTGAGGTAGTACGGGACTTTGTCTACCTCGGCTCCGCTATTAACTCTGACAACAACATCTCGTCAGAAATCAAACGAAGAACTACTCTTGCCAATCGCTGTTTCTTCGGGCTAAGAAGGCAATTTAGTAGTAAAGCCCTCACTCGAACTACTAAGGAGACCCTATATAAGACCCTGATCATCCCAGTCCTGCTCTACGGCGCTGAAGCATGGACCGTATCAAAAGCGGATGAAGAAATCCTTGGTAGATTCTAGAGGAAAATTCTTCGGAAAATCTTCGGTCCCGTTTGCGTTGACGGGCTATGGAGACGAAGATTCAACCACGAACTATACGAGCTGTACAGCGACATACCCCTAGTCAAAAAACTCCGCATTGGACGTTAAGATGGCTAGGACATGTAGAAAGAATGGACACCAATACTCCGGCTCGCAGAGCCTTCGATTCCCAGCCAGACGTCGGACGCAGTAGAGGAAGACCTCGCCTTAAGTGGCGCGCAGAAGTAGCAACCGACCTCAACCAACTTGGAGTGCGCAACTAGAGGCAGTTAGCTAAGGACCGGGCTAATTGGAGAAGCATGTTGGTTGAGGCCCAGGTTCATCCCGGACTGTAGCGCCACTTAAGTAAGTAAGTAGTTTATTTTTTGCGCAATTTTGTGCATTTTTATTGGCGTTTGGTAATTTTTGGGGTTACAGCGGACTCACATCTATTTGGATGACGTATGCTATATCGGTATATATGTTGGTTTAAAAATTGTTGAGACCTCCAGCTATTAAAATGAAAATACAACATACAATTTTTTTTTATTTTTTTGGTTGTTATACACTTCGTAAAGATCGATTTTTATCTAAAGTAAAAGCGCCTTGCGTTGGGCGCCAGTTTTTGTGGTTTATGTTGACATTATAATTTGAAAATATAACTTTGCAGTTGAACATGTCGACCACTGAAGATGCAGGTGTATGACTTTATACTGCTTAGCAAAGAAGTAATGTTACTTAATTCCTCACATAATCACATAATAATACAAAACAAATTACACACTCAGTTTTCAAGATCATGGCTCAACACACATTTATGAGACAAGAACAAAGCGATTTCGCGCGTCGCAATTCGATACGAAAAAAGGAGCCTACACTGATCTCCTTCAACCGTAGACTACACTCAACAAATAGATGCAATTTCAATGCAAGTGATAAAACAACCAAAAAGATAGTTTAACAACGATGTTGATTCAATAGTCTATGGTGGGCTGGCTGAACTTGTTTGACAATAAATGTAAAGTAAATTATACGCGTCCAGGTACGTAAAAGTAACGACATTTTGATTTGATTACAGAAGAGAGCTCGAGCGCGTGCGCGTTAAAAACAGTCCACGAACACTGCTTGTTGAAGATCAATTTCACTTTCATTTTGATGCAGTTGGATGGGTTTCAATAATGCAGTTTTTTTTTAGATTCACTTTCTAGGATGTTGTTGCGGCTGTTATGGCTGATGATGTTGTCGCTTTTGCGCACGCGCGGCGCACCGCACTTCATATTCCAGTGTTGGCGGTAAACTTGATTCGATTTGCGACAATCTGCACACAGTCGGTGGTGGTAGAAAGCGAAATGAAATTGTGCGGATTAGATTATTTAACCTACGCATGTGATTTCAACTTCTTGTGTATGAGATATAAGTACATTAATATTAACACATTGACATACATGAACTAAAAGTGAATTTTACTTAAAGTTATATGGGTGAATTATTCGAAACGATTTTTATTTGTTTGTTTTTAATTCACTTTACATTAAGAGGACATATGTAGGTCTAAAAACGTACGTACTTGATAAAGTGGAGCTTGATTTCAATCAAAATGCATTTCCGGATAGCCCGGTCCGTAGCGTACTGGTTCTAGTTTCGAATCCAAGTTGTAGGTCCATTTCTATTGTGCCATTTAATGAGAGATTTTCTCCTACTGTATGGGCATTGAAGACTGTGCGGTCTAAAGAATTGCCATCTATTCGGTTTTGTGTTTAAGAAATTTTCAATTCATCGTTAAAGTCCGTCATCTCAAATAACAGCCTACATCTCAAATAACAGCCTACATTTCAAAATGTCAAAGAAGTTTGGTTTCCTTTTCCCCAAAAAAATGAAAATGCTTTTGTCTTCTTCTGAACACAGTTAAACTCAATATTTAAAACAATTTGAAGTCGTTGAGATTTGCATTTAGTTTTTCAAAATTAAATAAAATGGAATTGAAAAAAAATTGTTTGCCTGGTGTTTTATCATCTGTCTAAAACATCTGATCATTTTATCCCGGGGTTAACTCAGCAAACTTAACTCGATATTAACTATAGATGAGTGCTACCAAATTAGATCAGCACACACGGAGTCAAATTAAATCCTGCACTGAAAAACTGCTTCATGAGTTAAGATATTAAATTAAATATTAATTATTAATTAATATTAAATTTATTCCGGTGTTAGTAAACTCTGGGTTAACTCAGACTTAACTCAGCACTGAAAAACCGTGCCTAAGTCACAAAACTCAGCAATAGATAACCCTGACAAGACATGTCATTGGGCGCCATTTGTGTGCCTTGTTTGGGGACATAATGATTTTTATCAAAAGGATCATAAAAAAATGTAAAAAAAATGTAAGGTTAAATTGAAAATCAACTTATCCTGCTATAAAATATTTCAGGATAAGTTGATTTGGGAATAAATAAATCATTTACAATGACAAGAAGAAACTGATTCGCAAGAAAATTGAGATTTTAATTCAAAACCACTCACGTAAAAGCGATTAAGTGTCATTACAAACAGTTCTATCGATTGATCCAGCATGTACTCCATCATGTAAATTACGACTACGGATATGATGTTCAAATAAGGGATACTCTCAAATGTATTTTATAGACGCAATAAAAGGACTAGACACAATAATCCTTGGCAAGCAAACGATTTACTGGATATGTTTGTATTTCTTTTGCCAATAGACGTAATGGCTATCGTTGTAGGATGACATGGATCGATAGGTTCTTTTTCAGTTGAAGTTACATGTTTTAAAGTGGTGAACTAGAGGGTGACTTATGTTTATGAAAATTGTGTTATGAATAAAATACTGTACTACAGGTCGACAGAAGCTTATATTCAGAAAGTGTACGACAATTAGTTCCTACATCTGTTCAGCAAATCTATTAAATCCATGATTCATCTAAGCATCACAGTTGGTTCATATGTATCTGGTAACATCAAACTTGTATTGGCAAGAACTAACATTATTCCTCTAACAATTATTCCTCTATAAGACAATACAATTTTATTTCCAATAGCAATTATTCACTCGGGCCTTATATAGTACTTGCACACGGAGGTTTAGCATTTTTGCAGTCGATTACTACAATTACACCGTGGACAATAACCGGGACTAAGCCTAAATTTGGTGTAAGTCTCATCGGTGTAGACACCTTGAACAAGTACTAAACTGTTTAGGTCAGTCCACTTATTTAGGTGACCTGGACTAAAGTTTTTTATTCTACCTTGCGCATAGATGTCACCATAAAAACGTAGCCACTGGGGCTGATCTTGGGAAAAAAGCCATTTAGTCATGTATGTTGTAAACAGAAAATTTCTGAGACTAAATTATTTAGTGCCGGCCCAAATATAGTCCAACACAACCGAAGTTATGATGGCATAACAATGTGTGTATATGTACCATATATTAAGATGTTCCGTTAGAAATTCGCACGAAGTTAATCCGAAGCATGACATGTTTAGAGCTTACGAAAGAAGGCGTATAAAAGCTATGACTAGTGTGTCATGGAAAAGGTGTAAAGATTGGGAAAAAGGTAAAAAGATAGGGAAAAAGGTAAACAGATAGGAAACCTGAGAATAGTCCAGAAGGAGAATGATTCAACACGATTCAAGTACTTCGTTGTTCTTACTGGTCCTTCATGTTTCAGAGTACAGCCTAGTGGATAGCGTGTTGGACTTCATGACATGTTGACTGGTACAACGTTTGTTGTCAAAGGTGGCAGTGTAACTTTTACCACCGATTTTTTCATTAAATATGGTCTGCAACAGGAAGCGGTAAACTCGCCGATACTCTTCAGCATTTACACCAGCGATATGATATGTAGTCTAACTCAGGTAATTGCGTATGCGGATGATCTTATCGCGTACAGAACAGTCCCTACTGTCGAGGGCATTCGAACTCTTTTGCAGCGGTACTTCGACAAGATCCAGAGATATTGCGATGACTGGAAGTTGAAAATCAACTTTCAGAAATCGGACACTATCCTTTTTAGGACACCGTTATCTAGGGCCTCTAGGGATACGAGAAAGAACTGGCACAAGCTGGTGATCGTTGGCCCAAACGGACAGCCACTGGTGAGTAAAATTGTAGTAAAGTACCTTGGCATCTGGCTGGATCAGTATCTATATTTCGGAAGACATGTAGATGCTGCTGGGCTAGTAGAGCATTTGCCTTGACAAGACGGATGTTTTAAAGCATTCGTCTTGATAGCAGGGTGAAGGTTAGCAAATCACCTTCACCCTGGCCCTGATCAGGGCGATGATTGCCTATGGGTGCCCGGTTTCAACGTTGCCCCATCTCAAATGGAAAAGATACGGGTGTATTAGAGCCAGTGTTTGAGAACATGCCTTGGACTTCACAGAACACCAGTATCTGACTACACAAAATACTATTCCAACCAGGTCGGGGCCAATATAAACAGAAAAGACAATTTTCGGGGCCTTCTACCCCAATGATGAATATTTTGAAAATGCTCATTTAAGCGGCTTTATACCGCCTGAAGTCTTCCTATATTTGGATGTCAAGGGCTTATACAGGAAAGATCGGCGGTTCGGCTAATCTACTACGACTTCCGATGAGCTGTGGACAGTCGGCTCCTATACGACCGAGACGTCGTCGTTCAAGGTGGAGGAGAGCGCCTGCGGTTCAGCAGGAGTGTGTCCGATTGGGACCGTTGGAGTAGGAATGGCCGACTTACATATTTTAAGGGTGTCACAAAAAAAAAAAATATTGCTTGCTTGCGCTGTTCTAGATTTAAATTATTTTTATGTAGTTTTAGTTAGTTCATAAGTAGTTTTAATTAGTAAGTAAAAATAAAAATAAATATCCAGTAGTAAGCGCAAGTAGTCAGCCATTTTCGTTTACGTAACCTGACCAGAACCTAACCAGAAGTGTATAGAGATGAATCTGACCAAAACAGTTCTCTAGTCGTTTTGTTATGGAAGCCTCTTTCTAAGTTCTGCATCGAACTGATATTAAAAAGAGAAGCCTCTCCAAGTCCCATTCGAATCACTTAGAACCCGAAATGCAGTTTTATAGATTGTAGTAGATTACAATTTATAAATTTTTCTTTTTGTATTACACAAAATTGAAATGAGCAATTGCCCCCAACTTATCCTCGGCATGCAGTGACCATCCTTCTTTTTCTAGATACACGCAATATTTTATTTATTTTGTTTTGAAATTCGTCAGCAGCAAGACAAGCTAAAAAAAAATTAATACGAAACATGAATAAATGTGTGAATTTTATTCGCAACTATAATGGTATTTTTGTCCAGTATTGATTGACGTTTACTTATGGAATGACTTTGCCCAGCACAGTATCTACAAATTATTACTCAGCTGTATTAAGAAAGTCAGCATTCTAAGAGTAATGTGTTTCGTGTGCTTAGAGCAACTTATGGGTCATACAATTGACATTTTAGGGGCCTTTTAGTCTGTCCGAGGTCTGCGTAAAGTAACTTTCTTTTTATTTTTTAGCTTTTTGTATTTTCTGGCACGAAACAAAATGTTTGTTGAGCTGGGATGTCTGGTGAGAGGGCAAGAACTACCCCGTCCGACGAGTTTAGCCGTCACGAGCGTGCCGAGCCCTTCTCTCCAGCATCCAGCATTGAAATCCATTAGAAAATATGCGACCAGCACCTGGTAAAGAAAATATAGCGGCGAAAGCTGAAGTCGTCACTTTTGATCAATCGATCCGTCGACGATCTTAACAACTTGTCTTGCATACGAAAGCATACTAAAGTCTAATCGTGGAACAATTGAAGCCGAACTTCAGAATCGTAAACGTTTAAGCTTTGGGATTTAAGCTTGAAAAGGATTCACTGTTTTCGATTAAAATTTTGTTCAGTGATAAGTTCTATTTCAAGAGCAACCCGAAGGGGTAAAAGTTCTCTGTAATTACATCCAGAACAAACAACAAACAAGGGGTTGGTGAAATCTTCAGTTCTTGGTTCTTCGAATATGACTGTCCCAATGTAACTGCGAAATGAGAACAGACAATTGAAGCCCGCGAAGCTGATGACATTTATTTTAACAGGCATTAACGGTCCATTTAATGCTTCAAGTTTAGAATCTCCATTCATATGTTTGCGCGATGTTATATATTTTTGCCTCAAAGAATGTGATCTCTAATTTAACTCCCATATCCGATCGTCAAATTTGAGAAACTTCTCATTGCAGTTTTATACTAGTGGATATTTGTCTGCCTTTCATAAGAAGTGAGGCGGTGAAATAAGCATAGGTGTTTTTACTTTCGGGATTTGAAATAGCCCTTAATAATTTACGCACTAACCATTGGGCAACTGGACCTGGCTCCAAAAAAAAAAAGTTAAATGGCGCCCTTCATAGTGTGATGTTAAACCAATGACTTTATTTTGGGACATCTACGTAAAGTCCAAAGGCTAGGTACATTGCTAAGCCGTCTTGAACAAAAATACCACTCGAAATGAACTCGTCAACGAAAATTGGATCTTAAGAATGGACGATGTTCGACGCAGCTATACGGTTAAGCTTAGTACGCAGCTCGCGCTAAATTTTATCTTTACTACTCTCCACTTGTTTTCTCCAATCCAAAGATAAATGCTCGCTAAATTCGAACACAGCGTATAGATGAGTCAGGGAAATGTCATGCATTCGCAGATGTCAGTAATATTAATATTTTCTTTGTTAATAAAGATGTCGTCTTCCTCAAGAAATTCGTCCATTAAATATTCTTCTTCATTTTCTTCCATTTTGTTTTTATTTTTTATTAAAATTTCGCCGATTTAAATGCCTCGCACATTAATTTCGCGAGATAAATAAGTGGAGACCTTTCATCCGCTGAGTATAACCCTTTTCGTATAACACTTAATATTGTTATACCCTACCTACATTTTGTGTGTCCCATCTTTATGAAGTTAAGAATTTATTTCGCGAGCTGCGTACTGCACTGATAAATTTGCTCGCTAAATTTTATCTCTGTAGAGATTTTTGTATGGGAGATAAAATTTAGTGCGAGCTGCGTACTGGGCTTTAACGTTTGAAAGAAAAATATTTCAAAAATACTTATTATAAAAATATAAATAAAAAAAAGCGGTGGTTTTGTATGATCATAATATTACCCGATAAAATTAATTTATTTATTTTTATTTTTTAAAGGAATTTTAAATGAATCAATCATTACATACCACCACTTGTTGAACTGCAGCATTTCTCAAGCATTTCATTTTCAACTATTTCGACACGTCTTTCAAAAAATAACTACACAACAGCCGCACATATGTATTACCGTAAACCTTAAATTATGTGCAAAGTTCATTAACCAGCCATACGTTGACATTCAATTACTGAAAGCTATGTATGCATTTTGACATCAACAAACGTCAAACTTTCTTTGACAATCCATCGATGACAATTGAAATAACTGAATAACCATATTTTTCAATCCGTATATATATTGTCAACCGTTAATTTATCAAACAATTATACAATGACACCAACGCAATGCGTCAAAGTTGTTCCCCAATACCTCAATAAATTTGAAAAAATTGTCATGCTGTCTAAATATTTACAATTCTTAATCAATCCCTTCCAGTTCAATGTGAACTCTTGGCCCTACCAACGGAATTCAAAACAATTTTTTGACAATAATTATAAAAAAAAACTTACTCGCGCAATTACAACCACAGCCAGACACCACTAACAAAAATTTTAATCAAATACGAATAAAAAATTGTACTAAATGGTGTTTGCTGTTAACAATGCCTACGCACAATCAGTGGGATGGTCTACACTGATATGCTGTCTCAAAAGGGTTCATTTGAGTTCATTGACACAGATAGTCTGTGTGTATGTAAACCAAAGTACATAAGTAGTGATAAGTTTTTTCCTTCTTGATATCTGCGAGGGAGGAGGCCAGAGTTTATTCGTTTGGAGGCGATTGAATTATCCACGTTTAGCTTGTCAAATACTTCACCTGACATTAGTTTATGATGGCTAAGAAATAAAAAAAAAAAAAACAGAACAGGCCTTATCTTTGAAGTTAAATCCACTTGCGTTATTCTATAAATAGTCGCGTCGGAGGAATCTCATAAAAGTGCGCTTTAACGTTAACTATATAGAGGTTATTTGGTTTAGATATGCCTCAAGTGGGTGTGCGGCTTTTAAACTATTGCCAGCGGAAATATATTTACGTGTGCGAGTGTGTGTATTTTAAATTAAGTAATAATTGATATCGCTGATAGAGAAGTGATTAATAGAGATTTGCGGATGTTTAGCAGCCACATGTGTGATTTTTATTAAATTTTTTTCAAGTTCAGGGTCCCGAAGGGGTTTATCATATGAATTGGACAGCGATAATGTATGGGGTAAGCGTTTGTATTTGGAAACTATTTCTTGGCTGCAAGACAATCAACTGAGCATTTAGCGTCATAAGTGTTACAGTATATGCAGATAATTTTTATTCAGATTTTTTTATAAATGTCAACGTTGAAATCGTGAACGATTTGACGGGAATGCCGGCTTTTTATATAATCTCGGCTGTGTTGCAGGGACAATCAAATAAATTATTTATCTCTTTAACTAACAAATATTTAAAATTACCAATAAAATGTATAAAATACCAAGATTAATCAGATATGCTCATGAGGCATACTTATTCAAAATGTAGTCCAAGTAGGTACCCAAGCCAAATAAGTACGAGTTAACATTTAACGCCAATCGGTGATTTTTCTAGTCCTACAAAACCAATCCATCCTTTGGCTAGAAAGGAGAAAATATTTAAATCACCACCAGTTACCTTCCAGAACGGTCGAATCGGCTTGGACTTGGAATTTAAAGACTCAGTGTCATGTGTCGTGCCCTTTGCATTTGCTAGAGCATAGAGAAGGAAGCGGCTATAATTGGTTTAGCAGTGAACGAGGGTAAGACTAAGTATATGCTGTCAACACGAAAGGACACACAACATCGACGAATTGGATAGAACGTCACCATTGACAGATATAACTATGAGGTAGTAAGGGACTTTGTCTACCTCGGCTCCGCTATTAACTCTGACAACAACATCTCGTCAGGAATTAAACGAAGAATTATTTTTGCTGACAGCTGTTTCTTCGGGTTAAGAAGACAATTTAGTAGTAAAGCCCTCACTGGAACTACTAAGGAGATCCTATATAAGACCCTGATTATCCCAGTCCTGCTCTACGGCGCTGAAGTATGGACCGTATCAAACGCGGATGAAGAAATACTTGGTCGATTTGAGAGAAAAATTCTTCCAAAAATCTTCGGTCCCGTTTGCGTTGACTTGCTGTGGAGACGAAGATTCAATCACGAACTATACGAGCTGTACAGCGACATACCCCTGGTCAAAAAAAATCCACATTGGACGTTTTAGATGGAAAGGACATGTAGAACGAAGGGACACCAATTCTACGGCTCGCAGAGTCTTCGATTCCCAGCCAGACTTTAGACGCAGTAGAGGAAGACCTTGCCTTAAGTGACGCGCACAAGTAGAAACCGACCTCAACCAACTTGGAGTGCGCAACTGGAGGTTAACTAAGAACCGGGCTAATTGGAGAGGCATGTTGGTTGAGGCCCAGGTTCATCCCGGACTGTAGCGCCACTTAAGTTAGCAAGTAAGTGAACGAGGACATCTATCGGTATACACTATCAAGAAAAAGGAACACACAACTTTGGACAAAACATCACTGTCGGCAGATTTGAGGTAGTAAGAGGGTATTAACATAACTCGTCAGTAATTGAAATACAAACAAATTTTGTTGGTGCAACAGGCTCGTTAGTACCCAGGGTCTAGCTTTCTCACAACCATTCATGTGTGCGTGTGTACTTCTTGCACGATGGTGGGACCTCCTGTTTTATGTCGAATCCGAACGGCTAAGTTGAGATAAGCTTTTCTTGACAATTGATAAAAACTTCAAATTCGACGTTTGAGATCGCTAGGACATATAAAGCGAATGTGAAGTGTCTTCAATTCTCAGCCAAATGGAATACGTAGCTGAGAAAATGCGCTCCCTAATTGATGCGCATGCGCATAACAAGATGTGTGTAAGTGGATTCCAGGCTAATTGGAACGACATATTGCGTCAGATCTAGGACATCCTCGAATTAAAGCGCAAAGAAGTAAATGTCATTTAAAAGGGACCATCTATTAAAATGTAGAGATCTAAGGAAAAATGACCATCGGACCCATCATTTAAAAGTGAGATGTTGGCCGCGTTTAACATTCAGAATAAGTTCTAGTAGTAGTAGTAGAGCACGGTTAAGTGATTCGATAGTATTCGTCGACGTCGTTGGTCTTTATTTGATTTACTTATGAGCAAAGCGTTCGACTTTTAATACCAGTACGGTACATAAATAATCACTGCAACACATGATAAATAGCGTTTGCTTTACAAGGTAACTGCTGATTTTTTTTAGAGTTAAGTTTTTCAGGTTGGCAGCACTGGTTAGTAATGGCGTCCAAACGTCATCCGTCGAAGTGAAAAGTTTTCAGTATACTCTGGCATTATATCATGGAAAGACTTACAAACGAGCAACGAGTGCAAATTATTGAAATTTATCATCAAAATTCGTGCTCTGTGAAAAATGTGAAAATCCGCTGTTTTATCGAAAAATTGTGTTCAGCGATGAGGCTCATTTCTGGCTCAACGGATACGTAAGCAAAACTGTCGCATCTGGAGTGATGATCAGCCACATGCTATACAAGAATTACCGATGCATCCCGAAAAAACGACAGTTTGGTGTTGTTTATTCGCTGGTGGCATCATCGGTCCATTTTTCTTCAAAGACGACCGTGGAAGAAACGTTACCATCAACGGCGAACGATGAACGATATCGAGCCATGATACGGTACTTATTTTTGCCAATGTTGGCTGAGTTGGTTGATATATGGTGTGAAACATGCCATTGTTTCACAGCTCGTGAAACAATGGAAATGTTGAAGATGAATTTGGTGAGCAGCTTATCTCTCGAAATGGCCCTGTGAGTTGGCCGCCAAGATCATGCGATTTAACGCCTCTTGATTATTTCTTGTGGGGTTATGTAAAGTCGTTAGTCTATGTGGACAAGCCCGACACGATTAAAGCCTTACAGAATAACATTACACGCGTAATTCGTGGAATACAGGCCGAAATGCTCGAAAAAGTGACGCAAAATTGGACCTTCCGAATGGACCATTTGAAACGGAGCCGCGGACAACATTTACATGAAGTTGTCTTTAAAACGTAAATGTCAAAGGCCTATTTATCGATTACATTAAAATTTTTGTATATTTGATGAAAATTTGAGTGATTTATTTGCTTTAAAAAAAAAAAACTACGCTTAAAAAATCACCCGTTAGTTGAATTCGTTCGGGAATACAAATGTACCTGACATTTTGATGTTAACGTTTCCCCGCAAGTTTGCAAGCTTGATTTTAGGAATGAATAAAATTTAAAGCTCCAGAAACCCCATAATACATCGAGTAAGTGCCCAGTTAATCGCATGTATTAATTATTGATATGATAATGCTTGAGAAGTTTTTCTCTAATAGGTTTTCATATTTTTTTTATTTCAAGTTATAGAAAGATTCGAAAAACCTTTAGGCCAATAATATGATTTACAATGTTGTCTCAGTTCTTGTTGAAAACAACAGTACATTCAACATATTCTCTGCTTCTAATATAGAAATGTCAAAAAGTAGCCCACACGAAATGAATGCATTCAATGCTGCATCAATAATGATTGCGTTTAATTGTGTAGCTTGGCTAGGTAATGATGTATAATACATTTTGTTAGAAAATACTATCAAACAATAACGAATAGTAAAATTTCTGCATTCAAAACCCAAATTTTACAGCTTTTTTAGTTATTAGTATATGTGAAATTAAAAAAAAAAACTCTTTTGACATTTCAAAAATATGATTTTGAGTATAATCAAATATACCTAACCAGTGATATTTTTGGAAAGTTTACATAAATGTTAATATACATGTACGTCACAACTCGTTATTTTTTGTATGATTTTTTTTTTTTTTCAAAAAAACCATATTGAATTTAATTCTTTTTTCTACAGTCAAGCAATTTTCCACCTGTAAACCGGATAGCCGGTTTACTAAATACCGATTCAGGTTTCAGCGACAAGGGTTTTTTATTTGTGTCTATTTTTTTGCAAGGTGTCTCTTTGACATGGGTTTAATCGGTCGATCAATAAAATGTTGGAACAAAAAAGGCTACCCTTGAAGATGATCAATTTTATTTCATAACGAGTCGGTGGATATGAATATCTTCTTCTCTTGTGTGCGTGTGTTATAAACAAAAATCTAGTAATTCAAATTAGACAGTATTGATTAATGTATAGATAGGTTAGCGTACTACAGCGCACCTGCAGAATAACTATTCTTTGTCGTTCAGACGTTCAGTTATAGCGATATTTAAAAGTCGTAACAGGAACATTGAAATTGACGTAGAAGAACAATTAAAAAAATGAGAATTAAAATATTCGCGTTATTTAATGATTTAAAAAATAAACTTCAAAAGTTTACAGAAGATTTTAATTGGCGGAGCTTAGATTTTGATGTTTAAATTATTTAAAGGCATCAATCTCCCAATGAAGGTAAGTTCGTAGTGCTAGTATGGCTTACGTCCACGTCGAAGTAATAGCCTTTCTAGTCGCTTGACCGTTACCCAAAATATCAGTATTTCTTTAAGGGTCAGTCATTTTGCTTGGAATACACTGGAAGAGTCAGGGATCAAACGATTTCCTTAGTTTTACTTTATCTGTGTAAACACGTGTGTCGAACTTATATTTCATTTCGGATTGGGTATATAAAATTGGTGAAGTAACCCACACCAGCATAATATTAATACGCGCATACAGTCATTCGCATACATCTGCGCCTCTGCACATTTTCTGTTGGTAAACTCTTAATCTTTCCCGTTTAGTGAGATCAGTTTGAATTGTACAGCCGAGAAGGCTAGAGTTGTGGACCAGTTGCACGTACCTAATTGTTTTGAGTTTCATTTAATTTTGTTTCATTAAAACTTTCGTTGCTTAACCTTCATTCATTCATTTTTTAATAAATAATTATAAAATTATTCGCTTGTTTTTATTGAAACCCACAAATTTGGGTTCCTGCTAGTTTGGAATTAAAGCTTTTGTGAGATTTTAAAATAGCATGACGACTTTGTTGTTTTGTATCAATGAGCAAAAAAAAAAATCACTAACCAAAATGTGAATTCATAAATTTAAATATAATGATACACGTTTTTGTCTATGCATAAGGAGTTTTAAAGTAACGGGTGTTTTTTAAAGGTATAGAACTTTAAGTTGGCAACACTATTTTATCTGGCGGCCATTTTGTCCGCTGTCAAGTGATTTATTTTTAGTTTGGTTTAGCATTTCAACATTTCAATAGACTGACGTCTGAACAACGCTTCCAAATTATGCAAATTTATTTTGAAAATCATGGTTCAGTTCGAAATACGTATCGCGCACTACGTACATCTTACGGTCTACATCTCTGTGGATGCGTATTATCATTTAGAATAAACGTGGTGCGAAAACGGTTCATAATTGATCGATCAATTATTAAACGTTTTCGCACCACGTTTATTCTAAATGATAATACGCATCCACAGAGATGTAGTAAAGTGCGTACAGAAGAAGTCATTGCTGCTGTAGGTCGCAGCGTAGAGGAAAACCCGAATCAGTCTATCCGTCATCGTGCACAGGAATTGGATATGTTTCCCTGTCCATCCACTTTATGAAAGATTTTGCGGAAAGATATTGGTTTGCGTGCTCAGTGGGCTCAGTGGGCTCAGTGGCGCATTGGTTAGTGCGATGAACTGCCGCGCAGTAGGTCTGGGTGCGATTCCCAGCCGTAGCAACACCTAAATGATTTTTCACTGGCCCTCCTCTCGTGATGATCTGACAAACCACCCGAGTAGTATCAATTGTCAAGAACTCAAGAATAGCTTACCTCAACTTAGCCGTTCGGAGTCGGCATAAAACAGGAGGTCCCGCCATCGTGCAAGAAGTACACAAGCACACATGAATGGTTTTGAGAAAGCTAGGTCCTGGGTACTAACGAGCCTGTTGCGCCAAACATTTGTATTTTTTTTTGTGCTAACAAAATCCAACTCGTGCAAGAATTGAAGCTACAGGATCACCTAGCAAGGCTTAGATTCGGTGAATGGGCCCAAAATAAGATTGCCGTTGATCCCAATATTCTTAAGCGAATTTTGTTTAGTGATGAAGATCACTTTTGGTTGAATGGATACGTCAATAAACAAAACTACCGTATTTGGAGTGATGATAATCCTCAAGTGTATGTTGAGACACCGTTACATCCATAAAAACTGCCTGTTTGGTATGCTTTATGGGTTGGTGGAATAATTGGTTCGTACTTCTTTAAAAACGATGCTGGCCAGAACGTTACAGTTAATGGTGACCACTATAGACTGACTTTTTCGTTCATCAATTGAACAACCATGATGTGCAAGAGCTGTGGTTTTAACAAGACGGCGCAACATGTTACACAGCTCATGCCACAATTGATTTGTTGAAGGAAACGTTCGGTGAGCTCATAATTTCGCGTTTTGGTCCTGTGAATTGGCCTCCAAGATCGTGCGATTTAACGCCGTGAAATATGTGAAATCGATAGCCTACGCCGATAAACCCGAAACAATTGACAACTTAGAGGACATCATTCGCCGCCTTATTGCCGATATACGCCACAAATGTTGGAATAAGGCATCGGAAATTAGATCTCCAGATCATGTCATAATCATATTTAAATTATAATGCCAGAAGATTATCTTTCGAATAAAGTAAATTTTATGTCAATTTAAAAAACAAATCATCTTTGTTTTATTCCATTTCAAAGTTCTATACCACTAAACAAAATAAAGAGAAATAAATTGTTGTAGTTTTTAACATTAATAAACTGGACATTGGTACTGGTAAAAGTATAATTATTCAGAAATTATAAGAGCATTGCTGTATTTTTATTGCGTTTTTAATGGGTATAATAAAATACATGTTATTAACGTTTAATAACCCTGTTACATTAGACTCGATGATTTATTCCATATATTTCCTCAAATACATATACATATGGAATTGGCATTTAAGTACATGTTAGACAATAAAAACATCTATGCAAATTCAATACTTTTTTACCGATGGTTCAATTGTCTACCACACAACAGCATTTTTGTTATTCAAATAAACGGTCTTTGAAAGTCACTGATTGCAAGGTTAGTGATTTTCCGAATTCGCAACAGATCAACACGAACATCAAAATCTTCAATCACCAGAAGTCAAAGGGCTGAAATAAACCATGTACCAATGATATTATTTATTAACACTTTTAGTACGTTTTCCTCAAATCGAATTCTGAGCATTTACGACAAGTTTTCAAAATTATACCATTCCCACTGAATGCATAGATTTGATTGACAGCTGATGTCTTGTGTTTTTTTTTTTTTCATTTGAAATCAAAGTACGTACACATCAATGGTTGTCCAATTCGTATTTTCTAAATATTTTGTTCGGTCCATTTGGTTTGACACTTTGTCGTTTAGTTGTTTTTATTTAAAAAAAGCTGTTTTTCTTCAAAGTTGTTTTTATAAGCGCGCTTAATGGCAGTGGTTCGATTTGACAAACTTTGAAATGCGGAGACTAAATTAGTTCGCTGAAATTCAATATTTCAAAAAGCTGAAATATTATGGGGTAAAGATAATTTTTATGTCCTTGTAAACGTCACACGAATACTTACAATACGAAGAGACAATTTTATCAAATTTGATATTTTTTGAGGACCGATCCAAACAAAATGTTTGTATTAACCACGAAAAAAACAATTAACCGAAAAAAAAACACTGCGGCCATTTTTGTTTGAAAATGACGATAAAACAAACCGCTTTTGATTCCCAAAATCGAATGAATTGAATGTTGGTGGACTTTGATTTTAAAAGACGAAACGGCAATCAATCCTATTAATGTTGCTTCAAGGAGAAGCTGATTGCCATTTAAGTATTATTTGCACAAGGTTATTTGAAAGTTAAGGTGCACGCCGACAAACCAACATTCAATGCTGTTGAATAAATAATTTTTCAAAATGTCATCGATCATTAAAAACTTTGCATGTGGGCATAAATCAACGAAATTTGGTTCCAGTTGGCTCGGTCCTTAGCTTATTTCTAATCAAAAACTTAATTTTTTTTTTAGGTCGGTTTGTATTTGTTGCTGCCGCTTAATCGAAGACTATGAGAACTAGAGCATTGGTGTCTATTCGCTCTGCATGTCCTACCCCATAAAACAGCAGTCGGCATGAGTCAAATTCGATAAAATTCTGAAGAGTAATCGTCTAAATAAATAGCGGACCAGAGGTAGACAAATTCCCTTACTCGAGTTTTAATTCATCTCTCAGTTCCAATCTCTGGGTTTCTTATCATAGCTATACAGCAGGAAACAAAAAGAGTGCGTGCTTTTGGAACCGATGAAACTCTTCTTCTGTGGATTAGAAACTATCTCTGGAAAAGTTCGATTAAAGTTGTTTTTGGCGGTTTCAAGTCTGCTACTCACGAAATAAATGCTGGTGTTCCCCAGGGCTCCGTTTTGTCTCCGACACTCTTTCTCATTTTTATTAATGACCTCTTGTCTGCAACTTCTAATCCAATCCATTCCTTTGCTGATGACAGCACTTTCAGTTTTTCATATTTGTTCTATAATCCACGCCCTTCATCTTCGGACGTGGAACAGAAACTTTATAATATGTTTAGATCATTAAATTCTGATCTTGACAGCATAATTTAATGGGGTTAATCCAATAGAGTGGAATTTAATGCTTCCAAAACACAATGCTGTCTTCTGTCATCTAAGCCACTTGCACCGCCGAAACCGAAAAACTTTCCATGCTTGGTACATATGTGTGTTGGTGACAACCTTCGTTGGAACGACCACACATTCGTAAACAGCGAAATGTCTAGGTTTCCTTAATCGATGCAAAAAATATTTCACCCCTTCTGATCTGGCCTCAATATATAAAGCGAATATACGCCCCAAACTTGAGTTCAACGACCACATCTGGTCAGGTGCAACATCATTGCACCTACTGGATAGGATACAAAAGCGTGCGATAAAACTGATAAGAGATCCAACCGTAGCGAACTCTATAGTCTCGCTTGAACATCGTAGGAATATCTCCTGCCTAACACTTTTTTACCGCTATTTCAACAGGAAATGATCAATGGGGTTGTACAAGTGAAAAGAATTTAAACATTTTACAAACTTTTGAAAACAAAATGTTTAGATCATTCGTCAATGCGCCGTGGTACGTAAGGAAGGAAGATCTACGCTGAGATCTGGATATTACCGCGGTTAAATATGAAACAAAAATTTTTCACGAAAACATTAAAAAACGTTTTTTGGTACACGTTAACACAACGGTCCTCCAAATTACTTGATGAAATAAATATATTGCGGCTTCTTCAAAGAACTAAACCCTTGCGGAAAAAGCAGGAACCCTCAAAGTAAAGTTACCTGCAAACATATTATATACTCGTGATAAAAAAATTTGCTAGATAAGTCGAATACTTAGTTGCAATAGAAATACAAAATGGGTGGTGGTTTTAGTGAGTAAAAATCTCACACTACTGTGGGCACGTGCTCATCGTGTCTTTGAAGATTTCCACCAGCCCACAAAAAAAAAACTGTCAAATTGACAATCTAAAACGGAATTGCAAGTTCTAAAACGAAACCTCTAAAAAAAACCATTTACAAGATCCGAGGATGTGGTGATGAAGAGACGAATTTCCGTCATTTCAGAACAGTTGGAAGCAACGATACTTCCAAGATATCCAAATCATTTTCAAAACGCATTTACTTTTCAATGCAGGTGTTTGAAGATATCGAGATTTCTGAATATTGTTAAGTGACACAAATTGGGGAAGAAAAGATAGAAGCACACACACTCTGCTAACATTTACTCAGAACTATCAGAAGGGTAGAGGGCACGGAAGTTAAGCTACCTAAGCCTAACCTACCGAGGAGCAACAGTACAAATACCTTCGCCGAATTAAACCCAGAAAGAGTCTACACGTTTATATTAATATCTCTCAACTATTCTATAACAACTGAATTAATTATTATATAACCAATAATGACTCATGCACGTGTCACAACTCGCAACAATTATCAATTCAAACACGAATCCAATTTTCAATTTATATTCTTTTCTTGTAAAACTAGTTTTTTTTTTTTTTTTTTTTTTTTCGAATATTTATCCCTAAATATCCACACTATTTTTAATTTATGAACATAATATAACATAATACATCAAAACCAGTTTTAGAAAAAAAAAATTGAAAATGTTAACTTAGAAAAGAATGTGAATCACACATTCGCAGCAGTTTTTATTTCATTAAAAACTGAAAGTTGGCCTAAAAACACAGATACAGAAAAACGATGAATGTATAGAAGCTAAGGTATACCGAAAGGCAATTGACAGAACCGTTCTGTTCTATTTGAAATGTATTTTTTGGTTTCAACCTGTTATCCGACATGAATGGTATTCATCTATTCTATTTCTCGAATAAAATAACGGAAATACTAATTGGCATGTTGAATAGCTTAGTTAAATTGAAATAAAGATCCTTTAATACCGATCATACATTTTTCATTTCAAAATTTGTCATTTAAAATGTACACCTTGCAGCCAATTTTGTTTAATAAAGATTTAATGGACAATCTGCATTTTTAAGAAGAACAAAAATAGGTTCTCAAAACATATTTCCGTATTTTCTTTGGTTAAATTTCCCACAGTCACACATTTTAAATGGACAAATGAATTCATCCAGAGCTTAAATGTTGCGACAGCATGGCAAATGAAGTTCTAGGTCAAAGCGATAACTACATAACAAACGCAAACGTAAACTGTGGACTTTCATCTTTGTGTGTGAATTTGAATAATTAAAATACATGTATTAGTGAATAGAATAAAGTAGTGAATGGAATACGAACAATTTAGATATTCCAAGAGACTGATTGGAGCAATTAGGTTTTCGTGCACGAAGAGGGAATTACAGAAGAAAAAAAATTTTTTTTGTTTGATCTTCATCAATCCAAGTGCCGCTAATAATTATTGTTCACGAGGTCAAAAGGCATAAAAACTATTTTTCATAAATATATGCTTCTAAAGACCAGTTTAACGGAAAAAACTGTTTTTATAAAATTTTTGCTTAGGAAATTTGTCTAACAAATTGACGTAACTACTTTTTTTTAATAGCCGACAGCAATTTCTGGAATCCTTAATCGAAAGGTTTTAAAGATTTTGCTGTCAGATTTTAGATTTTAGAAAATTAATAAGAATGACACTTGAATTTTGTCTGTATAAGGCTGATGGAATTTGTTTATGAACGATGAACCGTGCTGAGAGATTTGAACGCAAAGGTAGGGAGAGAAGACATCTTTAGCAGTATTGTCGGAAAATATAGCCTACACGACAACACGCCTGGCAACGGACCTAATTGACTTCGCTACGGAACGAAATGCCACTATAGCCAGCATACGATTTCCTCACCTCGATATCCATAAGGGGACATGGCGGTCTCCAGATCAATGAAAAGTCAACCAAATTGATCACATTGCGATAGACAAGAGGCACGCATCCAGTATTTTGGTATCCGGATATTCCGAGGGGCTAACATCGACTCGGACTGTAAGAATGTGGATATCCACCACGCCACAACAAACCAGAAATACTGTGAAAAAAATTAATGTCGACAGACTGCAATCGCAAGATAGCAGCAAGGCCTTCGCGCAACGCGTATCCCGTAACCTCTCGAATAATATTCATATCTCGAAGGACAATGGCAACGATGCCATCAAATCAGCCGTAACTGATGTGCTAGGTTTCTCGCGCCAACCCGCAGAAAACCCCTGATCTAATGAGTAATGCCGACAGATGCACGCAGCCAAGGACGAGGCTTACAAGGCTAAGCTGCAGGTGAAGACGAGAGCTGCCATTGAGCTCTATAGGCAGAGATGAAGGGAAGAACACCGGCTTTTCAGAAAGAAAAAAAAAAGAACAAGAAAAGAGCGCGATCGAGGATATAGAGAGGTGGCACTCCAGGAACGATGTTCGCAAGTTTTACCAAAGTGTAAAACGTCAAAGCCAAGGCTTGAACAGAATCCTGTCGAGATGAACAAGGAAATATCGTAGTTGAGACACAGTCGATGCTGAGGATATGGAAGAACCACTTCTGCAGACTGTTAAACGGCGATGAAGAACAACATTCAGTTGTCAGGCAGAACGAACCATTCAATATTGGCAACGACAGCGAAAACTGCCAACCACGCGATATAAGTTAAGTGAGGATAGCAATATCTTAACTCAAGCTTAATAAGGCCGCCGGAAATGACGGCCTTCCCGCTGCACTTTATAAAGCTGGCGGAGATGACTTGGTAAGTAACATCCACCAATTCATAAGCCAAATATAGTCGGATGAAAGTATGCCTGAAGAATGGAACCTCAGCATCGTTTGCCCGATCCACAAAAAAGGAGACCCTCTGAACTGCGCCAACTACAGAGACATAAGTCTCCGCAGCATCGCCTACAAGATCTTATCTGTGTAATAAGTGAACTCCTGAAACCCTTTACCAATAATCTGATCGGCCCTTATCAGTGTGGTTTTAGGCCAGGAAAGTCCACAACCGATAACATTTTTACACTTCAGCAGATCCTGGAAAAAGAAGTTCAAATCGGGGTACCCACCACCTATTTCTCGATTTCAAAGCCGCATACGACAGCATTTATAGAGACGAACTATACAGAGCCATGTCTAGTTTTGGTATACCGCCCAAACTCGTCCGTTTGTGTAGGATGACGATGGAGAATTCTCGCTGCTCCATCAGGGTCGGAAACGACCTTACTGACAATTTCGATACCAAAAAAGGATTTAGGTAAGGCGATGCGCTGTCATGTGACTTCTTTAAACTGATTCTTGAGAGGATTGTGCAAAACTCCCGAGCCAACACCAGAGGCACAATTTTCCAAAAATCGGTGCAACTACAAGCATACGCCGATGATATTAACATCGATGTTAGGACTCAACGTGATGTCATAGCCACGTTTGCTAGTATAGAGAAGGAAGCTGGAAAAATGGGTTTAGCAGTAAATGAGGGTAATGCTAAGTATATGCTGTCAACACGAAAGGACACTCAACATCGACGAATTGGACAGAACATCACCATTGACAGATATAACTTTGAGGTAGTACGGGACTTTGTCTACCTCGGCTCAGCTATTAACTCTGGCAACAACATCTCGTCAGAAATCAAACGAAGAATTACTCTTGCCTACCGCTGTTTCTTCGGGTTAAGAAGGAAATTTAGTAGTAAAGCCCTCACTCGAACTACTAGGGTGATCCTATATAATACCTTGATCATCCCAGTCCAGCTCTACGGCGCTGAAGCATGGACCGTATTAAAAGCAGATGAAGAAATCTTTAGTCGATTCGGAAGAAAAATTCTTCGAAAAATCTTTGGCCCCGTACTATACGAGAATTATACGAGCTGCACAGCGACATAACAGCGACATACCCCTGGTCAAAAAACTCCGCTTGGACGTTTAAGATGGCTAGGACATGTAGAACGAATGGACACCAATACTCCAGCTCGCAGTCTTCGATTCCCAGCCAGACGTCGAAAGCAATAGAGGAAGATATCGCGTTAAGTGGCTCGCACAAGTAAAAACCGATCTCAACCAACTTAGAGTGCAGAGGCAGTTAGCTAAGGACCGGGCTAATAGAAGAGTCATGTTGGTTGAGGGCCAGGTTCATTTCGGACTGTATAGCGCCACTTAAGTAAGTAAGTATTTAATATGAACTTACTAAGAAATGGATAATTAAGCATTTCTTGAACACAAAAATAAATCAATTAATTTGCTAGCTGACAATGAGTATTTTTATTTTGTAATGCATTTGTTTTTTTTTTTTTGTTTGTTTATGTATTTAAGTTTGATGTATAATGTTAAAATGCTCAAAAAAGAAAGCCATTTTGTTCTGATTCGTTTTCCTGATTTCTATAACTGGCCCCCTATGGATTGAATTTGTATGAAAGTAGATCACTATACACAATCCTGCTAATTGAATAATACCGGCAATAAATCGTGATTTTTATAAAATTTTCACTGAATTAAGAATAAATGTATTTAGAAAAAAAAATATATTTAATTTCGTTAATTTATAAAAACAATTGTAAAAACATACCACAATTTACCACTATGAACACAACAATATAACCTAGCGCGTGCGGCTGGTAATTTTAACAGAGGAAGACAGAATTCCGTATCTAAAAATATTTGTTGAAAACGGGGATATTGACATTGCATCTAGATTCGGCGCACTTAATACTATTTATGTGAAAACTAGTTTTCACCTTTTCGTAGAAAAATAATAAGGGGTGCTTTCCAAAAGACACCCTTAAAAAGTGCATTAACCTCTATTGATTCACAAAGTTGGGCAAAGTCAATTTTTAAAGTCATTGCATGATATAAGATTATTTTCTATTATAAATATATATACAAATTTTTATATACGTAAAGGCATTTGTTTGGTTATACAAATTTTATACAATTATATTAAAAAAAACACCTCATTTAAGAGAAAAATGTATTTATTGACGAAGTTACTTATAACGGGTGATCCAAGTAGAGATACTTTTTTCAATAGCCTTTTTTGACAGATCACGTGTGAGTCGTGTCATGCTGTCATGTTATTTTTGTTTAGTATTGTTTGGCATTTCATAATGGAAAGACTTAAGCGTGAACAACGTTTACAAATTGTTCAACTTTATTATGAAAATTCACGTTCTGTGAGGAATGTGTTTCGAGCACTTCGCTCAACTTATGGTCAACATAATCGGCCTACTGAGCGTACTATTCGCAACACCATCACCCATTTTGAGACCCAGCATTCATTATTGGATAATATTCGACCGAATAGACCACGTCCAGCACGCTGTGAAAAAAATATAGCGGCCGTAGCTGAGAGTTTACACGAAGACCGTGGAGAGTCGATTCGGCTCCGTTCGCAGCAACTCGGACCATGATAACCGACTATTTGATGCCTGAAATTGAAGCTCGTGATCTCGGCGACATTTGGTTTCAGCAAGACGGCGCCACTTCCCACACATCGCATCAATCAATGGACTTATTGAGAGAACATTTCGGTGAGCACATAATTTCACGTTTTGGGCCGGTCGATTGGCCACCAAGATCGTGTGATATCACACCGTTAGACTTTTTCCTGTGGGGATATGTAAAGTCAAAAGCTTATGCCGACAAACCCGCTTCGATTCAGGCCTTGGAGGAAAACATCACGCGTGTTATTCGCCAGTTACCAGTCAAAATGCTCGAACGAGTGATCGAAAATTGGACTCAACGGATGGACCATCTGCGACGTAGCAACGGCCAACATTTGATAGACATAATCTTCAAAAAATAAATGCCAAAGAATGTTCTTTCAAATGATAATAAA
Source organism: Rhingia campestris (assembly GCA_932526625.1). NCBI lineage: Eukaryota > Metazoa > Arthropoda > Insecta > Diptera > Syrphidae > Rhingia > Rhingia campestris. The sequence goes on along the minus strand of OW052184.1, from coordinate 47,336,231 downwards.
CATTCTGCATTAAATTTGAATTGTCTGTGTTTTTTTCTTTAAAAAAGTAGGGAACCTCGAAATGGATCACCCTTTATTAAAATATAAAGTATATAACGGGTCCGCCATCTAACGTTTTTTTTTTTTTTTCAAATAGTGCTTATTTCGTGAATGGTAACACTTAGCTCATGTCTGATTTGACAGATAATTAGTTTTATCCTTCCGCTGAACGAATATGGTTGTGTATATGCTTGAACAACGCTGGGAAATATTGCGACATTACTTTGAAAATCATGGTAATGTTGCAGAATGTGTGCGAAAATTGCGTACGGATTTTGGAAGAAAAGAAGCACCGTCAGCTCCGTATGTTCGTTATCTTTTGAAAAAAGTGAAAGAAACTGGCAACCTCATCGATAAACCAAAGCGTGAAAAGCCAAATATAGTGCGTACATCCGAGAATATTGCTGCTGTGGCAGAAAGTGTGCGTGAAGCGCCATCAACATCAATTCACCGTCGTTCTCAACAATTGAACATTTCGGAGACATCATTGAGACGAATTTTGCATAAAGACCTTGGTATGACGCCATACAAAGTCCAATTGGTTCAGGAGTTGAAGCCAACTGACCATCAAATGCGTTTTCGCTTCGCTAAGTGGGCCTGCGATCGACTTAGAGAAGATGCCGATTTTGCCAAAAAAAATCAACTTTTCAGATGAAGCTCATTTTGATCTTGGCGGGTATGTAAACAAGCAAAATTGTCGCATTTGGGGCACAGAAAACCCGCATGCATACATTGATAAGCCGATACACCCAAAACGAGTCACCATTTGGTGCGGATTTTGGTCCAGAGGCATAATTGGGCCAGTTTGCTTCGAAAATGAGCAAGGAGTGGCCGTTACAGTCAATGGCGATCGTTATCGGGCCATGTTGAACGAATTTTTGTTCACAAACGGCGCTACGTGCCACACAGCCGAAGCTACACTCGATGTTTTGCGCCCTGTTTTTGAAGATCGCAATATCAGCCGCAGAGCTGATGTCGTTTGGCCACCTCGGAGCTGTGATTTGACACCGTTGGACTATTATTTGTGGGGTGCCGTAAAATATAAGTGTTACGCCGACAAGCCAGAGACAATTGACGCTTTAAAGGACAATATTCGTGAAGCCATTGGTGAAATACAGCTGCACACAATCGATAATGTGCTTAAAATTTGGATCGATCGTGTAGGCTACTGCATGGCCAGCCGAGGCAGCCATTTGAATGAAATTATTTTTCATTATTAACCGGAAGGATTGTACTTTCAAATAAAAAAAGAAATTTGCGAAAATATTCAGTAGTTATTTTTTATAGCATTTTAAAAAAAAAGTTATTTGGCGGACCCTTTACACTTTTTTTTTTTCTATTTACACTGGAGGTTTTTGTCTTATTTTCCTTCAAAACTTTAAATTCTTTAAAAAAAAACAAATTATACATACTTTTAACAATTTTTTAGAAGAAAGATAATAAGCTATCAAATCTCTAAATTGTTAAATGTGCGGTAACAAAACTAATGTAAACACTTTTATACGAAAATAAATACATATCTATCTAAGCCGCGAGACCATGCAATGCGTTGTGATTTTGGTGTATGGGCCGAAAATGAGATTGATCTCGGTGCTGATTTTCATCGCAAAATTTTGTTCAGTGATGAGGCTCATTTTTTGTTGAATGGCTACGTCAATAAGCAAAATTACCAGAGAATCCTTATAAGACCCTTGGAACACCATTACATCCACAAAAACTGACTGTTTGGTGTGCTCTATGGGCTGGTGGAGTGATTGGGCCATACTTCTTCCGAAATAAAGCTGGAAAGTCAGTTACCTTTAATGGAGACCGGTATAGAGCCATGATAACCGACTATTTTGTTCCCGAATTGGATGGCATGAATGGGGATGAGATATGGTTCCAATAAGACGGCGCTACATGCCACACAGCGCACATCACAATCGACTTATCGAAGGGAACATTCGATGGGCGCATAAATTCGCGGAATGGACCTGTCAATTGGCCACCAAGATTGTGATTTGACACCATTGGATTTTTTTCTTTAAGGATATGTGAAGTCGCTCATCTACGCTAACAAACCAGAAACGACTCGGAAGCCAACATTCGTGGCCTTATCGCCGACATACGGCTCAAAATGCTCGAAAAAGTGGTTGAAAATTGGACCTCTAGACCTGACTTTATTCGAACCAGCCGCGGCGGCCACATGCCCGAAATCATATTTACACATTAATGGCGTAAATTATCATTCCAATAAAGCCAAACTGATGGACATTAAAACGATTTTCTTCTGTTTTATTTCAATTCGAAGTTCTATACCTCTAAAAAAAAACACCCTTTATTTGCATGCGGCCCACTAGTATATTCACTTATATTTATGAACTAAATAACCCTTTCTGTGTTTAAAAAAAAATGACAGAAAAAGAAACCAAGCCGTAACTAAATACTTCCGAATAATCTCCAAACCAAATCGAAAAAACGATCGAGACATGCGTAGCCCACTTCTTGATCTTATAGGAACATGAAAAGAAAAACTCATAATTAAAAAAGGCTTGGTTGTCTATGCCTGATGGTTTTACGAATCCATTCCTATTACGTGTAGATATTCACCCCTATCGAGGTATCCGTTCGGAACAATTTCCGAAAAAAAGTCAGTTCCAATCTTAACTCAATTTGCTTTCGATGTATCCGTTGCGGAACAGGTTAAAAAGGCATACAATTGCGTTCGATTGATTTCGCAGAAATTTGACGCATAGCTGTCAAAAATTGTTGACTTACCGCATAACGTCGATGAGCGATCATGAAATGTCGAACGAATCGGAGAAAATTTTCTTTCGAACGGTACCTCGATAGGGGTGATTACCATATTTTAAATATTTTTTTTTTCACAGGTTACTATTACAAGTTTCAGGTTCATTAGTGATTTATATCGTGTATGGTTTTGTTTTTCGAGGTGGGTAGGTATTTTCCTAACTTTCTAATTTATTTTCCATTTTGTTTTCAAGCTTTCTTCACTAAAAAAAATGTAGGTACCATTTGGGTTCAAGTATTGAACAAAATTAGCATACTGTTACAAGAAATAAACGCAGTCAACTTTCTTTTCTAGCTTTAACATTTATCTATCGCAATAGGCCCTAAAGTTTATGGATATTTTTTGTTTGTGCGCGATAATAATTTAGAACTTGAACGTGTAGATATTTGGTGCTAAGACCTAATTCGCGGTACATACTAATCAAGTTGCACACATAGAATTAAAAAAAAAAATCGGGGGATCAAGAATTTCGGATTGTATCTACATATTGTAATTGAAAATATTTATCAACAACGTTTGCCGGGTTAGCTAGTTAAACCCGGCAAACGTTGTTTTGCCATGTAAATTATTTCTAGTGAACATTTTGGTTTCTGAATAAAAAAAAACATATCAAAAGGGAAGACTAAAATCCGCTGTGTCTAAAATCAGCTGAGTAACGCTCTTTGAGTGTTCTGTTCAACGCCTCAAGAGAATGTTTGTGCCATAGTGCATTCATCCCAGATGGTAATTTTGCATTTTTTCAGCACTTTGGCCCTAGACAATGCTTATATCATATCCAATAGGGAATCAGAATCGTCAGCTTGGTCGATCTAGATGTGTTTGTCTGTCCGTCCGTCTGAATGTCACCGATTTAAGGCCTTAACTTTTGAGCTAGAATGTGAAATTTAGTATATAGACTCTCTGTCCGACGAAGCAGACCAAGTGTAAAATTTTTACAATTCCGCGGTAGTTTTTTTTTAGGAAAAACACCCCCAAATAATGGGCGTGGCAAAAAACTTTGTATTGTTTAACCAAAAAGTGGGTGTGGCAGTGGGCGGATTCTGATAAAATATGGCCTATCTCCTTCTCAATATTTTCGGAATATTTTAAGAGAAAATTCAATTTAATTTGTTGAAAGTTACGTAAATTATACGTAAACACACACCGGTGTTTAAGGATGCGATTACATGCGAGAACACAAGCATTCTCACTCTCACTATCAACTCCTACCCTCCCCTACACGCTGGTGACTGGTGGGTGCCTAGAACCTCGACTGGAGATGGGTAAACCCCTGTGGAAGGTCGTTGGTGGCAGCGAGCGAGGGGGAGGAGTGTCCTCTCACTAAGGTACTCACTCTCAGGCACCAGCGGAGGATTTCCCTAGATGGAGTCACCGGTGGCGCCTACAGCTCCAGTTAGATCAAACTGGTAAGTGCAATCTCTATATGAGCTGCTTGCACATATTTAAACACCAGTTCTATAGGGTGAGCCAGGGTGTTGGAAAAGAGTTGGTGGCGGAGGTGCCCTCAATGAGCACTCACATCCCAAAATGGGTTACTGACATCGGTATTTCCGGCCCACTGTCCGAGGGTCAAAACAAGGGCCTGGTACTCCAGGTTGGGGGGTTTTGTCGTCGGGGTAACTTCCGACCATGGAAAATACTATTATTAGAGAGACACAAACAGCCTTGGATAATGAAACTCTTCATATGGCAACAAGACCCGGAACGTCAATGGACTATGATATGAGAGTTTGTACGAACACTCTACACCCCGGGTGAATCTGCGGTACAAGGCAGATATAACCGCAATCAAGGAGATACGATGGATAGGATCAGATATAATGAAGAGACAAAATTGCGACATTTATTACAGCTGCAACAAAGGATTGCATGTATTAGGATGCGGATTCGTCGTGGGAAATCGGCTTAGGACAAAAGTCATTGACTTCAAGCCGATAAGTGATCCGCATCAAAGCTTCGTTCCAAAACATAAGCCTAATATGTGCACACGCCCCTACCGACGGGGCTGAAGATCCCATCAAGGAGGAGTTTTATGACCTCCTGAATGGAGCCTGTCCAGAGTATGATGTAAAAGTCGGAAAGGAAAACATCTTTGGCGGTTTAGTTGGTAAGCACAGAATCTACGAAACGACAACAGACAACGGCTACCGACTAATCGATTTTGCAGCAGCTCGTAATACGGTGATAAGTAGCACTAGGTTCCCAAGGCTAAGGATTCACACAGCAACCTGGCGCTCTCCAGATGGTCGAACCGCCAATCAAATCGAGCATGTGCTAATTAATGCGAGGCACGCATCCAACAACCTCGACGTACATTCATTCCGAGGGGCAAACGTCGACTCTGGCCATTTTCTTGTCGCGGGTAAGTTCAGAGCTCGACTGTCCAACGAGAAGAAGCTGCGAACTGCCCAAAAGAAGAAATTTGACGTTGGACGCCTTAGCACACCTGGAGTAGCCAGAGCCTACAGTGAGCGCCTGAGTATTAACTCTCCTCTTTGCACTCACCTACCACAGACACCAACAATCAATGGTGCCAGTACATCATCAAGGAGGTAGCCGAAACCACTGTAGGGTACCAGCTACCCCCGAGAAAGACCCCGTGGTATGATGATGAATGCGTGTACAAGAAAAAGGTGGCGGAAGATGCACACAAGAAAACGCTGCAGCGCAAAACAAGGCCAGCGAGAGAAGAGTATAGAGCCAGGAGAAGGGAGGAAAAGAAAACCCTGCGAAGAAAGAAGAGGGCTTACGCAGCGTCCCAGCTCAAAAAGATCGAAGAGTCGCGCGATCGTAACAATATCCGGAGGTTTTATAAAAAGGCCAAGCAACTGGCTGTTGGCTACAAAACCAGAACGCAGGCTCTTCGAGAGCGAAGGATACCTAGTTACCGAAGCGCAGGGAATAGTAGATGTGTTTAAGCAGCATTTCCAGCAGCTGCTTAATTGACCCACGTCTAGTCAATGAAGAACTAGTTCCACCACCTAGTATAGAAGATGTTGGCCTAGCTAGTTCTTGCAAGAACTATCGAGGCATATCTCTGCTTAACGTCGCATACAGGATCCTGTCCAACTTTCTGTGTGCACGTCTAAAACCTTTCTGCAACGCAATAATCGGCACGCACCAGTGTGGCTTCCGGAACCGGCAGATCGAAAATAAATCCCGTTTTATGGATAAGGGAATACACATCCTGGAAAAGACCAACGAATTTCATGAATTTTAAAAGACCAACGAATTTCAAGTCGAAACTCACCACCTATTCATCGACTTTAAAGCCGCGTATGATAGCATACATCGTCAGGAGCTCTATATGGCAATGGCCGAATTCGGAATCCCGGCAAAACTGATTCAGCTGTGAAGCGTGACTCTGGAAAACACGCGCTGCAACGTGCAGTTTGGAAGTAGCTTCTCCGAACTGTTTCAAACATGCACCGGATTTCGGCAAGGAGACGCGCTATCATGTGACTTCTTCAATCTCGTACTGAAGCAGATATTGCGCAGGGCAGGTGTCAACATGTAAGGCGCTATTTTCAACAGGTCCGTCCAGCTGCTGGGCTATGCGGATATTGACATCAACGGTCGCTTCCAGCGTGCCGTGATAAAAGCGTTCACGGCGATTGAAGAACAGGCGAAATTCGTTGACCTTGAAGTAAATGAGGACAAGACTAAGTACATGCTATCAACAACGAAATGTGTGCTCTAAAACACCCTTATTCTGCCATATCTGCTTTATGGTGCAGAGTGCTGGACAATAAGCAAGAAGGGAGAGCTGATACTGGGCTCCTTCGAAAGAAAAATACTTCGTCGGATTTCTGGTCCTGTGCACGAGGAGCGCGAATGGAGGAAAAGATACAACCGCGAACTCTATGAGCTGTAAAAAGATGTGGATGTAGTCCAAAAGTCGACTACATTGGCTCGGCCACATCGAGCGAATAGACAGTAATGCTCCAGCTAAGAGGATCTTCGAATCTCAGCCCCCCAGGTTCGAAAAGGCAAGGAAGACCGAACCTCCGTTTTAAAGACCAATAGCCATCCCGAATGCCAGAGCGCATGGTCTAGACAACTGGAAGCAACGAGCCCGGGATCGATGAGGATGGAAGGCTGCAGTTGTCTTAGGCAAAGACTCTTCAGGGGTCGAGAGCCCGATAAGTAAGTAAGTATTACCCTCGCCAAATACCACTCAATGAACGCTTCATTAAAAATTGGAACTTCAGAACAGACCACCTTAGACGTGTGCTTTAACAAAGATTTATCATCCGTTGTAGAATGAAATAGATATACAGGGTTCAGCAACATAACTTCCCTTTCTTAAAAAATCCCGTTTTATGGATAAGAGAATACTTATGTTTTCTGTCACACAATTTTGAAAATTATTTTAGGTAGGTGTCTTCTCTTCCCACCTTTGCGTTAAAATCTCCCAGCACGATTTTAACATCGTACTTTGGTAGTCGCTCATAGGTTTTGTCGAGGAGCTCGTAGAAGTATTGACCATACAGTGAAAAATCCAAATTCATGCATTTGTTATCACTGCTAATTTTGCCAATTTCTGACCTGATATTGGTGTGGAAGTCGCGTTCGCACAATCGCCAATAAACTTTATGAATTCGCCTCACGGAAAGTCAAAAAGCAGACGGATGTTTGCGTGTAGTATGCCATAGGGAGTTCAAGTTTAAAGCTGAGAACTACCTCTTAGTTGATCTGATGTGCCTAGAGACGAAAATGTTGTTTTGTCACAATAGCGATTTATCTGAACAACTGATTTCCGGTCCAGGACACCTCTGGCAAAGAAAGTTATTTCGCAACTTATAAAGGGTGGGTAAATTTTAAGGGCCTATGTTGATTTTGAATACAACAAAAATTATTTAGGAAATTATTGTCATTTCTTTTTATTATGATAATATTGGTATTATTCAATTATGTTTGGAACAAAATATCGGCCAAATGGCCGCCGCGACCTCGGCGGCACACATCAATCAGATGGTACAAGTTTTCTATGCCGAATTATCTTATCCTTAACTCTTGAATTGTTGCTGGCTTATCGACGTACACCTTTTCTTTCAAATAACCCCAAAGAAAGAAGTCCAACGGTGTCAAATCACATGATCTTCGCGGCCAATTGACATCGCCACCACGTGAGATAACACGGTCATTGAATTTGTCGCGCAAAAGAGCCATTGTTTCGTTAGCTGTGTGGCAAGTGGCATCGTCCTGTTGAAACCACATATCGCCCACATCCATATCTTCCAATTCGGGCCATAAAAAGTTCGTTATCATCTCACGATAGCGAACACCATTCACAGTAACTGCCTGACCGGTCTCATTTTGGAAAACATATGAGAAGCCTACAATCCGCTGTGCGGATCGTTTAATACCCTATCCCATCCCATCCTTAAAATTAATATCCCCAAAATATGGTCTTTATGGTCATAAAGTATTGAAAATGACGTTGTTACAACATATTGTTCCGAAGGTTTATCAAATTCTTTTATGGTTTGACAAAAAACAACGTTTTACTTTGCATATGCCTTGGGGTAGGGCATACAAATGGTTTTTGTAAGAAAACGCCCCCAAAAAGTGGGCGTGGGTTAAAATGGTCTATTGACGAACTGTTGGTATTAATACTGCCAATGATTGTGCATCAAATTTTTTTTCGAAAATTTTAAAATTTGACCAAAAAACATTTTTTATAAAAAACGTGGGCGTGGCAAAAAACTTTATATTGACGAAGTATAGATATTACGATTCTCTAAAAATGCTTCTCAGACACTTTTTTAAAATTCTTTACGGTTTGGCCAAAAAATACGTTTTCCTAAAAAGGTGGCGTGGCAGTAGGCGGATTTCAAAAATGTTTACACTTGTTCTGGTGGCACGGACAAGGATCCTATATACCAAATTTCATTATCCTAGCTCAAAATTTAAGGCCCAAAAATCGGTGACGAACAGACAGGCAGACGGACGGACGGACGGACAGACATGGCTAATTCGACTCAGCTAGCGATTCTGAGTCGATCCATATACTTTGAGGTATATGTAGCTAAATTATTTCTCTATGTTACAAACTAAGTATCAAAACTAATATACCCCTATGGGATAGGGTATAAAAAGAGATCTTAGTACATATGTATCTATACGTATTTGCACAAGAATTATGTGATTAATTATTTTGAAAATAATCTTCAATTTTTTTTGAACAAGTATTTCATCCCGTTGACTGAAGAGAAGTTCTTCTATATTTGACAGGCAGTCTTCATCACTTGCTAAATATTGTTTCAAAACAAAAAACGCTTTAACAGCTTCTTCTCTACTTGGCTTCATTACAGGCATTTCAATAAATTCCGAATGGATCTCTTCGACAGTTTCATTGCTCAACGTCTCAGCTACTAATTCATTTTCGTCGATGTCCCCATAACAATTCTGGGCTTCCTCATCCGTTATGGCTCTGAAAAAGTATTCATCCATACGAGAGTTGATAACATCTGAGTCTTGGTTGCCAGTATCGCCCTGAATTGCAATTTCCGTTGAAATTCCGGCTTTTTTGAAGCCATTATATATGGTTTGAGGTGTGACAAGCCACCAAGATCGTTTGATGATATGTAGAGCTTTTAAAATGGTAATTTCTTTGAATAAACTGTTCATATAATTGCCCTCAACTTCTAAAAGAAAAAAAATGGAATCGCTTTGCAGGCAATACTTTACAGCCGCAGTAATACTTCTTTAGTACCTAAATTGACACTGTACGTGTACACTTTGTAAACGAAATCTAAAGACTCAATAAATTCAATTCAATTCGTTGGCATAAGAACTTGTAGTGTATGTACAGTGTACACTCATCTTCAAACATTTTCTGTTAAACGATTTTTTTCAAAAACATGTAGAAAATTTGTTTCTTATATACGTTTTTTTCTTATAAGCATTTTTCTTATACACGTTCTTTATTATATGAAGTTGTTATGAAGAAGTTCACGGTGTATTTTACAACGTTTCTTATAAGCGATTTATTCTTATATTCGAATGATACTGTATTCCATTTCATTCATTAAGAATGGGTTAGGTAACTATATTCCATGTCGCTCCCATTAATTGGAGCGACTCTGTCCAACTTTCCTTGACCTTAATCCTTTGATTTCAAGTTTTCTTAAAGAAAAATCTCCTACAATACATAAAATACCAAAATGTTCTGTAGTTACCTGCTTTGAATTGAATTCCATAACAACAACCACGACGCATCAAGAAAAGATACACTTTCCCAAAAAACAAACGGAAAACCGCGAACTCTAAAGCCAAACCAGTGCGTCTGTGTGCCTTTGAAAAACACAATAAAACTCATAATGAAACCTCACACTCCCCTTCTTTTTATTTTCGTCGTCAGCGGTTTGGTTATGCTACGTAAGACCAAAAACAAAATAAAGAAGAACAAAAAAAAAAAGAACACGGACCATGTGACTGTTTTCATTTCTCTTGCCATCTCTTTCGCATTTATAAGTCTACACATAATGACTGTGTAAATACGTTTAAAATATTTTTTTGAACCATCTCATTCAAAAACTTTATTCATTTACCAGAACAATTTCAAACGGCCAAAAAAAGAAATTGGGCTTACTGAGAGAAATTTCAATTATTCTTAAATGTAATAGTGAATTCAATTTCTAGCAGACTTAACTGAAATAAATCTACAATTTGTATCGAAGCATAAAAACAAACCTACAGCTATTGAAAAATGATAAATGATCTTCACAGAAAAATATAAAAAAAAAAAAAAACATATACAAAAGATTATCTATATCCATTCAGAGTACTAAGAATAGATACACCTGAGGGCAGGTATTATCTTATATGAGCATTCATGTAAAAATATTGTTGTTCTCCTCTCGAGGAATAGCGCTACAAAATAAACAACGCTGTAAATAATTTATGTCAACGACCCTTCAGCTTCAGATGAAATGACAAAAAAAAAACAAAAATCAGCACCACCACATTCAGTATACGTTAACTACTAAAGTACACACAAGTTGTTGGCCAAAATCTGTTCACTTTTCGGCGGACTGAATCATTCTGACCGCTGTCACTTAATTTCTTTTTCAGATTACATTTACCGGCCGGAATCTTTTAAATTGCATATGGAGTAGGTGTAGTGATATATAATGTGTATGCCAAGTAGATACCTATGTTTAGCTTTATTTTACTATAAAAAGATACACGAAAGAGAATCTTAATTTATTTATAGCATGCAAATCGATTTTCAGTCAACATATACGTAAAAAAAAATGTCGAAATAAAGGATAGCAGCAATCGCAGAAACTGTGTGCGTTTGTAATGTAAAGCAGGCAATTGGATATTTTAAGACGGACATTGCTATACACCAAGAGAAAGTGGTCATAATGTATTACATGAACTAAATTTTAGTAAAATAAAAAAGAAACCTTTAGACAAGAGAGGGGAGCGGTGACATACGAAAAAAAAAAACGCAAGTTGATCAGCAAATTTATCGAATACAAAGGTAGATACAATCCCCCTCCACACAGCAGTAATGAAACTGGAATAAATTGGGAAGAATGTGGCACGATAACGACAGTGAAAAGATTTGTTGTATCTAGAGGCAGTAAAAATATCTTAAAAAAGTATGTGACTATCGATCGAATTATCAGTGCAAAATTATCGAAAATATTCTTTATTTGGGTCAACGATAAGATGAGTCAAAGAGCCTGACGGAAATACTAAGGTCTTTCATTCGACTTTCAATACTTTATAAATGAATAATAAAGAGTGTCCCAACATCTTTTCCTATGAGTCGTCTGCCTAGTTGAACTTATCCGAGCTACAAATAAAACGGCGGAGGTTCCTGATGTCAATGCTAATCAGGTCACCTAGGTTGTCGAAGAAGTAGTCTCCCAGGTGGAGTCTTCTTTTGTTGGAGAGCGCTGGACATGAACAAAGAAGATGAGTAATACTTTGCTCCTCCTCCTCGTCCATGCAGCTTCTGCAGAAGTCGTTGCTATAAAGGCCAAGTCTTTTAGCATGTAGGCCTATGGGGTAGTGTCCTGTAAGGACACCAATGATGGTGCTGATGGTGGATCTGTTCAGTATTATTAAACTGAGGGAGCGTTTCTGGCTATATATGGGCCAGATTTGCCGGGATATAAGACACGTTGAGCCGTTTGTCCATCTACAATTAGCTTTTTTGATCGCATCTAGTTTAAGTGTTGATTTACAAGTAGCGAGGAGCATGCCTAGCGTTTCTACATGTGGTAAAATATCAATTCACTGGGCTATCATTGTGCCCCGGCACCCAAAATAGGTGAATGGTAAATAGCTCTGCCATCTCGTTAAGAGACAGTCGGCATTCGTGGGCTGACTTTGAAATGAATGCGGTAGATCTCAAGGATTTGATTGCCGCCAGGACAGGGCTTCTTTGATTGCCATGATTTCCGCCTGGAAAACGCTACAATGATTGAGAAGGCGAAAGGATATGCTCAGGTTGAGCATCTCGGAGAAGACACCTCCACCTACCCCCGCTTCAGTTTTAGACCCATCTGTGTAGATGTGAATCGAGTTGTCCAATCCAACCGAGTCTTGTTCCCAATCAAGTCGGCTGGGAATTGTTGACTGGAAGTTACGAAGCTGAGTTGGGTAGTGATGTGGTCGGTGTTTTCTGTAATGTTTAGATGATTTAATATCTTTGTGTGTACACCCTGACTGGATGTACATTGTTACGAGGTTCTTAGTTGCACAGCTGCACAAGCTGCGGTCTGTTTGCCGAAGATGTCTAAGGGCACTAGATGTAGAATAGCATCTAGAGCTGCGGATGGGGTGGTTCTTAGAGCGCCACTTGTGCAGATGCAGGCGGATCTGAGAACTTTCCCCAGAAGGTTGCGGTTTGAGGCTGTTTCAAGAGCAGTCCACCAGACCAGCACACCATACAGACGTATGGGTCTAACGATAGACACGTAAAGCCAGAATGTGATATGTGGTTGCATTCCCCATTTTTTTCCGATAGCCTTTTCACATGAGTATAGGGCTACGGTGGCTTTTTTAACGCGTTCTAGGATGTTGGCTTTCCAGTTCAGTTTTTTGTCCAAGACCAGACCCAGGTACTTGGCTGATTCAACAAACTTGAGACTGGCGCCTTTGGGTTTTGGAAGTCGACGTGCGGGGTTTTGTATTTCCTGCTGAAAAGGACCAATTGGGTTTTTTTAGGGTTCGCGCCAAGTCCACATTTGGCGGCCCATTTGGAGAGCACTGAAAAACCATTTTGTAATAGTTCATAAAGGGTGTTAAGGTACTTCCCTGATACAGCTATTGCCACGTCATCAGCAAAGGAAATCACCTTGCAGCCTTCCCTTTCTAGATTAACTAGTAGCTCATTGACCACCAGATTCCAGAGACGAGGAGACAAAACACCCCCTTGTGGGGTGCCACAACTCACAGATCTTCGTGCGGAAGAGACCCAAAGCTTTGTGTTAATGATTCGGCCCGTAAGAAGCTGATTAATTAGCACTATCCGCTAATCATCGACATTGAGAACTGAAAGTGCATTAGTGATCGCGTCCGCTTTGACATTGTTAAAGGCTCCTTCTATATCAAGGAAGGCAACCATATAGTGAACTATTTTGCGCTAAGCGAGTTTTCGATTATGCGTACGAGTGAGTGAAGCGCTGTCTCAACCGACTTCCCTTTGCAATATGCATGTTGAGAGTTGGAGATTGCAGCAGGTTCAATACTGTTACGTAGATGTAGATCAATTAATCTTTCCATAGTTTTTAGAAGAAACGAGGATAAACTTATCAGGCGGAGATCCCTTGGATTTATAGGAGAGCTTTTTCCTGCTTTGGGAATAAATACTACTTCTACTTCCGTCCATACTTTGGGGACGTGAGCTAACCGTAGACAACTGGTCATTATGGTTAGTAACCATGGTAGCAGGATATCGAGGCTGTATTGGAGCTCCGCAGGTATGATACCATCTGATCCAGGGGACTTAAATGTTTTGAAGCTTTTTATAGCCCAAAGAAGTTTTTCTTTGGTTATGATATCATTGATATATCCATACGATTAACAGTTTGAAAATTGCAATGACAGCTGTTAAACGATGGCTCGTTATTTAAGTTCCATGTAGGTATATTTAGTATGAAAATTTAAAACGCAAATATTAAATATCTCACGCAGATACGGTCGATTAGAACGGTCTTAAACAAAGCGATTTTCTTATTCCACCTTGACGATGGTGTGGGGGCTAATGTCTCCAACGAAGAGAGATGCTTGCTTGATTAACCACCAATTGTGTGCTAAGCCTATAAAGATTTGGAATGAAGAGAAAAAAACATGGCTTATCTATATTATCTATGGCAGCTAATTCAGACATACGTCTTAAAGCCATCGAACAGTGGTCAAACATACAAACTGGCCACTCAAAAATTCTAAACGAACATACAAATATTCCTGAAAACACCAAATACATCCTCACCAGGTTAAATTTTGATAAGAGTTTCCAGGTCACAATCCCAGACAGATCGTCATGGGAGAGTAATGAACCTGTGCATAATGACTCGATACATTTCTATACCGATGGCTTCAAAACAAATGACGGAGTGGGTGCTAGTGTCTTTTCCGACAGGCTAAATCTCAGCCTATCTTTCCGTCTTTCTGATCATCGCAGCGTGTTCCATTCGGAACTCATGGCGATCAAAGAAGCCTTATCCTGGCTCCATCTTGGAGCTTACTACCTTCAAAATCTCAGCGATTTGACAAAAACGGAAGCAAAAAGTGTCCTTCGTTTCATTTACAGCTCAGAATGGTCTATGTGTGCTGGCGAACTCCTTGGCAGCTACTTTAACCTAACCTAAGGGATGAATAGAACGTTCTCACTGGAGTTCAAATGAGCACATTTGCAAATTCACCAAAAAGGTAATCTCACTATGTTTGCGAATTACGTTTGACAACTCGCTTTATTTTCGAATTTCCTGTGACAGTTTTAAGTTGACATTTATATTGTAAACAAACAAAAAAAGTTCTAATGGCGTTTTCCATTGGTACAAAAATCAATGGGTGCGTTCTTTTGACATATCTAGATAAAAAAAAAAGATTGGCCGTGTTCCGGATTTTAGATTTCCCAAGTTAACTTTGCCGGTGCGCTGCTCTCATTTGTCAATCGAGCATTTTTAGTCATGTGACATGGTCGATTGACCAATGAGAACAGTGTTGTGTTCCATTGGGCAAAAAAAAAAGTTTTTTTTTTTAAATCTCAGATCAATTTTGCAAATCTCGATTTTTCGGCAGATTTACACACACACTAATACAAATTATAGCTGTCAGTTTGACCAAAGCGATTTTCGTTTTTATTTATTATTATTTCGGTTGTGAAAAACTATTATAAATCATTATAGCTGAAGCAGTTCAATGTGAAATATAAATTTAATGAAAAACAAACAACCTGTGTGACTTGAAACTTGACAGCTACACCGACACTGACTTCACAGACAAGAAATTACAGCAATACAGAGACAAACAAAAATCAATCTAAAATCGTCTTCGTCCATTGGCACTCAAAAAGATTAAATTTGAAATCAAAATCCAGATTTACCAAATGAAAACTCCATAAGTAGATTACAATAATTCCAAATCCTTTAAAATTTATTTAAATAACTTAATTTGTTGACAACTCTTTAGGATAAATTGTTTTAAAACAGTGATTCTCGTGTTATTTAAAAAAAGGCCTATTTATATGGCAAATGGAGGCGTAAGCTTTGCGGGCAATCACATAAAAGTACTCCTTTATGCAGATGACTTGGTGTTCCTGCGGATAATCCATTTGCGCTCCAACTGCAAATAAATAGACTTCAGTCGTTTTGTGAAACTTGGGATCTCCAAATCAACGTCATGAAAACAAAGGTCATGATCTTTGAGAACCGACAGAGAGCAAGACGTCGTGAAGAATCCTGGCGACTCAACAACGAGCGGATTGATGTGGTTCATGAATTTAAGTACCTCAGCTATTAACAAACAACTTAAACTTCCACAATCATGCGAAAGAAAAAAGCAGCGAGGAAAAACTGGCACTAAACATGATGTAGCCGAAATTCGTCGCAAACCAAAACATTGATCTGTCCTCTAAATATCAAGTATTCGAAGCTACAGTTAACGCCTGCATGTGTTACGGTGTGCAGGCCACTTTGAAGAATTTGAAGCCTTTCAAAGATTTTTCTTTAAGCGTCTATTTCGACTACCGAACGTGACACCAACCTACGCTATCCACGTGGAATCGGGCTTACCACCCATTTACTTGCAAAATTTAAAAGCTCATTCAAATTATCTAACTAGATTGGTGAAGAGAAGTGAAAACAGTCTTCATTGGTCAATATTAATTAGATTATTGCAAACAAATGCTTCACATTTCAGAGATTGGCGTTAGGCGTTATCGCACGACCTCAATATATCTCTTTCAGAGAGCAACATTACTGAATGGCAGAATATATTTGCAATGATCATCGCTAAGGTCGATGAAAAAATATATGACCAACATTTAACTAGAGCATCTTCCTCGGCGTCCAGATTATTGTACAGAAATTTAAACCATCAAATACTATCCCAAGAAAGCTATTTCAACATCAAATATTCGTCGGAAATTATTAGCACTATTTTCAGAGCCAGAGTTGAACTACTAACGTTAAATTTCATTCGATCCTCAACAAACTTGTAATCTATGCAACAGGAGAGAACCTGAAAACATCTACCATTTTATTGCGGTTTGCCCGATCCTACAAGAAATCCGACGTTTACATTTCCAAGAAAGTTTTTTGTCCGTAAGTAGTCTATACGAAGTATAAAATGGAGCACGAGGTTGGCTCGTTTTTTATAAATTTTGTAATCATGCCCTTACTTATCGGAATAGCTTCTGATAAGTTAATACTAACCACACGTCTATTTTCATTAACTGCTTTTTAACATAATTTTATTTGTTTGAAAGCATTTAAAATTGCCACTTTTTATGTTTTAAATCATTTAAAATTACAAGCTTTTATGTTTCAAATCATTAAAATTGCACATTGACCTCTCGCTAGCTCATTTTTATTTATTCTCATTTAAAATATTAATATATATGTATCTTTCGATTGTTCGCAATTTCTTTCTTTATGTATATATATTTTTGTTACATCTTCTATTTAGACCATTTTATCCATATGAAATGTCATTTCCGGCAGACGGCATAATTGTCAAGTCCGTATTTCTACTAAAAAAAAATATGTAATTGTTAATGAAATAAAGAAGAAGAAGAAAAAATATGGCAAATTCAAAGGAAGTGGAAGACTTGGGTTCCAGATTCATATGTTGTCGACCCTGACATTAAAATGGAATACTCCGAGGTGGTTCTAGACGCAAATACAGAGCAATGTACCATCAGCTTGTGTATAAAGAGCAGAGTCGAAAAAAACATTTTTTGGAGAAAGTTTCCAATGTTTACATTTTTACAATTAACCCTTCGTTTTTTTTTCGGTGTCACAAATTCAAAATTCCAATTTGACATTTTAGGTGTTCCATTCCAGTTAAAAAAGGTTTCTTCATCTTTTGATCGATTATAAACCATATTTCCTACAAATGTCATGGTAACGGGTGATCCAAGTAGAGATACTTTTTTCAATAGCCTTTTTTGACAGATCACGTGTGAGTCGTGTCATGCTGTCATGTTATTTTTGTTTAGTATTGTTTGGCATTTCATAATGGAAAGACTTACGCGTGAACAACGTTTACAAATTGTTCAACTTTATTATGAAAATTCACGTTCTGTGAGGAATGTGTTTCGTGCACTTCGCTCAACTTATGGTCAACATAATCGGCCTACTGAGCGTACTATTCGCAACACCATCACCCATTTTGAGACCCAGCATTCATTATTGGATAATATTCGACCGAATAGACCACGTCCAGCACGCTGTGAAGAAAATATAGCGGCCGTAGCTGAGAGTGTACACGAAGACCGTAGAGAGTCGATTCGGCGCCGTTCGCAGCAACTCGGACTGACGTATGGAACGACTTGGCGCATTTTACGTCAAGATCTTAAATTGAAAGCGTACAAAATACAGCTTGTGCAACAACTGAAGCCGCTCGACCTTCCCAAGCGACATCGCTTCGCTCTATGGGCTCTTGAAAAGTTCCAAAAAGATCCGACGTTTTCGAGGCAAATTTTGTTTAGCAATGAGGCCCATTTCTGGCTCAATGGGTATGTAAACAAACAAAATTGACGCATTTGGGACGAAGAGCAACCTGAAGAGATTGAAGAACTGCCACTTCATCCAGAAAAAAACAACGGTTTGGTGTGGTTTGTGGGCCGGTGGAATCATCGGTCCATATTTCTTTAAAAATTATGCCGGTGCGAACGTAACCGTCAATGGCGACCGTTATCGTGCCATGATAACCGACTATTTGATGCCTGAAATTGAAGCTCGTGATCTCGGCGACATTTGGTTTCAGCAAGACGGCGCCACTTCCCACACATCGCATCAATCAATGGACTTATTGAGAGAACATTTCGGTGAGCACATAATTTCACGTTTTGGGCCAGTCGATTGGGCACCAAGATCGTGTGATACCACACCGTTAGACTTTTTCCTGTGGGGATATGTAAAGTCAAAAGCTTATGCCGACAAACCCGCTTCGATTCAGGCCTTGGAGGAAAACATCACGCGTGTTATTCGCCAGTTACCAGTCAAAATGCTCGAACGAGTGATCGAAAATTGGACTCAACGGATGGACCATCTGCGACGTAGCAACGGCCAACATTTGATAGACATAATCTTCAAAAAATAAATGCCAAAGAATGTTCTTTCAAATGATAATAAACATTCTCCATTAAATTTGAATTTTCTGTGTTTTTTTCTTTAAAAAAGTAGGGAACCTCGAAATGGATCACCCTTTATAGGAAATGCAGTAAAATGTCATCGTATTTGCAAATTCAATGCCGAAATGAGCGTATATAGTAAACAGGCTTACCGAAATCGATACAGACTAAGGCTATATAGATTACCAAAAAAACGCGCCTATTATGCTGCATAATTTAACCGACCATCTGAGTTGTGATTTTTTTTACAGGCTAGCAGCACTGGTTAGCAATGGCGTCCAAACGTCATCTGTCAAATTGAAAAGTTTTCCAGTATACTCTGCCATTTAAACATGGAAAGACTTACAAACGAGCAACGATTGCAAATTATTGAAATTCATTATAAAAATTCGTGCTCTGTGAAAAATGTGCACCGCTTGTTATGACCATATTATGATCGTCATTATCGACCTGGTGAATCAACATTTCGTGTTGTTATCAATAAATTTCGCACCAAATTTACTTTGTTGGACATAAAACCATCGACTCGCATGTGACCGAAGAGAATATTGCAGTCGTAGCGTCCAATGTTAATGAAGATCGTGAAATGTCAATTCGTAACCGTTCTCAGCAATAGAGCATGTGTTCCTCAACCACATGGAAAATTTTATGTGTCGATTTCGTTTTGAAAGCCTAAAAAAATTCATATTGTGCAAGAATTGAAGCCGAATGACTTACCACAACGTCTAATTTTTGGTGAACGGGCCTTAGAACAGCTCCATGCAAATCCGCTGTTTTATCGAAAAATAGTGTTCAGCGATGAGGCTCTTTTCTGGCTTAACGGATACGTTAATAAGCAAAACTGTCGCATCTGGAGTGATGAAAAGCCACGTGCCATTCAAGAATTGCCGATGCATCCTGAAAAAGTGACAGTTTGGTGTGGGTTATGG
This sequence comes from Rhingia campestris, assembly GCA_932526625.1. NCBI lineage: Eukaryota > Metazoa > Arthropoda > Insecta > Diptera > Syrphidae > Rhingia > Rhingia campestris. The sequence goes on along the minus strand of OW052184.1, from coordinate 47,316,646 downwards.
GCTGGTGGCATCATCGGTCCATTTTTCTTCAATGACGACCGTGGAAGATAAGTAACCGTCAACGGCGAACGATATCGAGCCATGATACGAGACTTTTTTTTTGCCCCAGTTGGCTGAGTTGAACTTGGTTGACATGTGGTTTCATCAAGACGGTGCCACACAGCTCGTGAAACAATGGAAATGTTGAAGGATGAATTTGGTGAGCATCTCTCAAAATGGCCCTGTCGTCTCTTGATTATTTCTTGTGGAGTTATGTAAAGTCGTTAGTCTATGTGGACAAGCCGAACACGATTAAAGCCTTACAGGATAACATATTCGTGGAATACAGGCAGAAATGCTCGAAAAAGTGACGCAAAATTGGACCTTCCGAATGGACCATTTGAAACGGAGCCGCGCACAACATTTACATCTTTAAAACGTAAATGGCAAAGGCTTATTTATATATTTCAATAAAAATTTTGAATAATTTAAACAAATTTGAGTGTTTTATTAGATTATTTTTTAAATACGCTGAAAACATCACCCGTTATATGGTTATTACCACACATCTTAAGGCATTATTTAAAACATTTTAGAACATCTCTCATAAGAAATTAAAAAAAGGTATATTTCAGCATGTAAGTCCTGACAATTTTAAATTTCAAAGGGATTTTTAAGTACAGTTAAAAACATTTCATGAAACATAAGGTCTCACAAAAATGTCCAAAAATCTTTGTATTTGAATACAAAACCTGTGTATTTGAATACAAAAGCTCTGTATTTGAATAAAAAAACCTGTGTATTTGAATACATTATAAATAATTTGTCTATTAGCCCTATTATATAGGTTAAAATATATATATATAAAATATATTATGGTTAAAATATTTTTTTTTAAATAACTTATTAAGAAAATTGTGACAATGATAATTATTATATTTTAGAAGCAAACTTACTTTATTTTCTTCTCCTCATGTGTTGAGTTGTATTTTTTTTTAAATTGATTATAACTATGAACACTTTTTTTTTAAATGCAAAAATGTAAATTCGTAATTTCAAATTATTATTATTTTCAAAATAAACACTTTTTCACCGCATATTTTATCACTAAATGACACATTTGCAAATCACTGTTTTCTTGGTTGTTGCTGTTGCCGAAAATATAACTCAATCGATCTATAATCAAAAAAAAAATTACATACACATTAAACTCAAGTACAACAATATTTAATGGATGCTTTAATTTTAATTAAAGATAACATCAAAAAAAAATGTCTGTTTCGTTTTTTGAATATTTTATTTATTACAAAAGAAAAAGTAAACACAGTTTATAAACAAGAAACGTAAGATACGAATTTTTTATTTGAGTGTAAATAAAATTATTTACTGAGCTAAGGGGTCTACAAAGATTTATTTATTTAAGAAGATGAATGTATATCTAGTTTTTATGAAGTAGTTGGTATGTAGGTCGGTAGAAGAAAACAAATAAGATAGAAGTTGTTGGAACAATAACTGTTTTATCTTCAAGCCGGTAAATTTAAAACGTGGATACCTTTACCGATAGTGGTTTGACCGTTCTTGCAATAAGTAAAAGGATGAGGATTTTCGTCAAGCAAATAAATGTGTTTTCTAAAATAAAAGATCTTCGAAAAATCACCGATATTGTTTGCAGTGAAAGACTCTATATAATTAGTGTATTATAGAATATAAAAAAGAAAGAAAGAACCTACCGAACACACAATACCTATACCATCAAACAATTTGAAACATCATTTTTATTATTGGCAAATACACGACCAAATAGCCCAAATGTAAGAAATATACGGCAGTAGCTGAGATTATGTCAAAAACCTGAATTGTTAAATACAACAAGTTGTTATGTAATTGCAGCTCCTTTTTAAACTTACGAAAGTCAAACCGAACAAGAATTGAAGCCTACCGACAATTTCTTCGAAATTAGGCTTGGTAGCATTACCAAACCAAAAATTAAAATAAATGAAGAGTGTGTAGGGGAGGGATCCTTTTACTATGGTACCTTTTAGCTTTCGCAGAGAAACAGTCCCCGATTCGCATCAGGTCATTAAGGATTTTGACTTACAAGATTTTGGTTTATTTCTAGTTGGCAATTTTGGTTTTTAAGTTATCGCACCCAACCCAAAATAAAAACGTACTTTCTGAGAAGTGAATGGAAGTTGATTTTTAAATCGTCAACTACAAAAGAGGGCGGATGTGTATGTATGTTTTGGACTAAAAGTTTTGTTTATTGATGAGGTCTATTTTTAAAACATTTTCAATTAACCAAATTGTATTATTTTGGCTGAAGAGAAATCCTAAGAGGTTTAGGAGCTGCAATTACATTCAGATAAAACAACGTGAGTTGATGGAATCATGGGTCCATATGTATTTTAAAAGGATATATGAGACGGATTTCTAACGTAATGGCTTGGTTAATAAACAAAATTGTCTTATTTCATCATTCTAGCTCATAATTTAAGGCGCCAAAATTGGTGACAAACAGACGGATGGCCGGACAGACAAACATCGTTAGTTCGACTCAGCTAGCGATTCTGAGTCGATCCATATCTTTATGGTATAACTATCGAAATTACTTCTCCATGTTAGAAACTTAACTCAAAACTAGCATACACATATGGGATGTTCTAATCCCGAATGATTCCCGGTGTGATATTCTTTAAGCAATTGCTAAAAAAAAATTAAATAAAAAATAAATGTTTGCTGCAACAGGCTCGTTAGTACGCAGGGCTTAGCATTCTCACAACCATTCATGTGTGCGTGTGTATTTCTTGCACGATGGCGGGACCTCCTGTTTTATGCCTAATCCGAACGGCTAAGTTGAGAAAGCTATTCTTGACAATTGATACTGCTCGGATGTTGTGGCAGATCATCACGAGAGGAGGGCCAGTAAAAAATCATTTTGGTGTTGCTACGGCTGGGCAATTGCTACAAAATAGGTTTTAAAAAATTTTCAAAAAATGGTTCGGAGGATCTGTTGTCAAAAAATCAATACCAAAAGTGTTGCCATTACATCTAATTAAAGCCTAGAGAAATGTATAATTTGTTTCATTAAACAAAAAACGAATTAGACCGTATTCATAAAATCTATGCAACTTTCCGATATGATCATACGTGGTGGTCCATTCTGAAAGCTCATTCCTCAACAGTCAAACTAATAGTCGATGATGATTGCAAGTTAAGAATTGAGTACGTAGACTTATGGCGTTTTCCATTGGTAAATCTGGATTTTGATCTAAAATTTGATCTTTTTTTGGTGCCAATGGAACATGATTTTGTTTTTTTTGTCTCTGTATTGTTGAAATATCTTGTTTGTCTGTGAAGTTAAAGCGTTTTCGATTGGGATACAAAAAGCACTTTTTTTTTAACTCTGGAGCACTTTTGATGAATCTCGATTCCAAATAAGATTTACACCTACATGCACCAACACAAAAACATTTGACATCTGATTTATGTCAGTTGTAAGTTTGCATTTCGCAGTTTGATTTGTGTTTTTTGTGATCGGTGAAAACTAAAAAGTGATTTTCGGCTAAAACTACATATAATTAGAAATTAAAATATTTTTTTGGATAATCATGTTCTAAAATTCATAAGCTTTGTTTTGACACCAAGCCAATAGTTGAATTTATAAAAAAACCGCAATGAGTAAAAAAAAATTTCAAATAATGGTTTTAATGATTGCTATAACTGCGGCCTGAATATAAACAATAAGCTTTCAAATGGCACACTAACACACACACAAAATCAGATCAACCTCTTTTATGTTTGATTGGGACGGGTAAAATCTGAAATCTGAGAGAAAATCTGAAAATCCCAATCGAAAACGCTATTAGTGTCGGTGTAGCTGTCAAGTTTCAAGTCACACAGGTTGTTTGTTTTTGATTTAATTTTTATTTCACATTGAACTGATACAGTTTTAATGATTAATAATAGTTTTTCACAACCGAAATAATAAGAAATCAATCACTCTAGTCATGGCACTGGCAGCTATCATTTGTATGAGTGTTAGTGCAAGGAGAGAGAGATAAATCTGTCGAAAAATCCCGTTTTGCAAAATTGATCTGAGATAAAAAAAAAATTTTTTTTTTTTTTTGCCCAGTGGAACACAACAACTGTCAAAATCGGTCTATTGGCAGATCTAGATAAAAAAAAATAATTTTGTACCAAAGAAAAAGGCCATTAGTATCAAAATGTATTTTGGTTTTGCATCTGATTTTCATTGTTTCCGATGACAAATTTAAAAAAGACGAGAGATACAAAAGGATCTTTGCATTTTGGTTTATAAAACACAAAATTAACTTTCCTTTTTTGAAGTTGAAGTGCATTTAAACGGGAGAAATTGTATGCATTTATAGAAATTTTCAAAAAATTTCTGTGGAATTAAATGAGACATGTATTAAACTGGGTTTCATTTAAACGGGACAATTTACAAAAATTGTGTTCGAAATTTTAAAGGATGCTTGATTTTAACAAAATTAAACGGGATACGCACTTAGAAATTGAAAGTGGACTTTCGTACATATTTTTTGAAATACTCATAGACCAAAATCCTATTTTCGGTAAAACTTATAATTTGCTTCTGAATTTTGATAAAAATGTATCTAAAGTATTAACCTTTGAACATATTTCATAAAATGATATAATTTATGTCTTGATATCTTCAAGGACCGAAATGTGGATTAGCTTTCAAAGCTTAACATATTGGTTTTGGAATTTATAAAGATTTTTTTTAAGGTAAACCGAGAACATTACTTACCGTCACTAAAATTAAAAGTTATTTTCAAACATGGTCTGGTCATCAACAAAATTTTAAAATTATTTTTGTATACCCACAATTTAGTGATATTTTGTTGCGAAGTGATAAGACGAATAGAAAAATTTAATGCATTTCATTTAGCATCAGTATCCGGTTTATTCTTAACACGTGGTTATTGTAATATTTAACGAAAAGTCTAACCAGGTTGATGTAAGGTCTGGTGTTCCCCCACGGAAGTCACCTAGCACGCACCGTTGCTATTTGATTATTTAACGCAGGAAATTGATTGTCTGCAGCTACAGAGTGATATCGATTCAGACAGCAATTGGTGCAATACAAGCCATTTGAAACAGAATTTTGAAAAATTAAAAATTTTATAAGCACGTCAATTTTTTCTTAGTCCAAAATAATGACATAGGTAGGTATGTATGTACAATACATCGATGTCTCCTGTACTGGTAGAAGGAATTCCCCGACCACTGTATAATTGGAGTTCTTATTGGAGATCGCATAATGGTTGCTCCAATTATACCTACTGTCATTTATCCCGTTTTCCATTGGTAAAAAAACCAATCTTTTTTGATTTAGATCTGTCAAAAGACCGTTTTGACAGTTGTTGTGTTCCATTGGGCAAACAAATTAATTTTTTTTTGTGGTCAAATCCGGCAACTTTAATGTCATTTATGTTCAGTTTGGTTTGCCATTTCATCGTGAACAGGTTGACAAATGAAGAACGCTTGCAAATCGTGAAAAATTTATTTCGAAAATATCTACTGGTTCATTTCGCGAAGTTTACCGCAAGCTCCATCCATTTTATGATCGACATATTCGTCCATCAGAGTGATTAATTCGGTTAACCATGGATCGTTTTCGCACTACGTTTACTCTATGTGATAATACGCATTCGCAGAGATCTTGAACAGTGCACACAATTGCCGCTGCAGAGCAAAGTGTTGAAGAGGACCCGAATGAATCGATTCGCCACCGTGCACAGCAGCTTTGCTCATCCACTTTATGGAAGATTTTGGGAAAAGATCTTGGCTTACGACCTTACAAGATCCAGCTGGTGCAAGAATTCAAGAATTATGGCTGGAACACAATCACGCTTTGGTGCGTTGCGTTTGGCTGACGCACCTAGTTCAACCATATGAAATCAATTTTATCTATCACAATGTATCTTTGCCTGGCGTTGAGCTTCAAGCACAAAATGAAATACGTAAAATCTTTAACGTAAAGTTGCCGTAAAGCGCCGTGGGTCAAAGTGAAGGTTGGAAAAAATGTGTATTTTCAAAAAAATTGTTGTGCATGCGTAAAGCACGTCGGCAAAGCGAAGCTTCAAAGTGTGATTGTGGTTTAGCCATTAAACCGCGAGACCATGCAATGCGTTGTGATTTTGGTGTATGGGCCGAAAATGAGATTGATCTCGATGCTGATTTTCATCGCAAAATTTTGTTCATTGATAAGGCTCATTTTTGGTTGAATGGCTACGTCAACAAGCAAAATTACCGCATTTGGAATGAAGAGAATTCACATGAGACCCTTGAGACGCCATTACATCCACAAAAACTGACTGTTTGGTGTGCTCTATGGGCTGGTGGATTCATTGGGCCATACTTCTTCCGCCCGAAATGATGCTGGAGAGTTAGTTACCGTTAATAGAGACCGGTATAGAGCCATGATAACCGACTATTTTGTTCCCGAATTGGATGGCATGAATGTGGATAAGACGTGGTTCCAACAAGACGGCGCTTCATGGCACAAAGCGCACGTCGCAATCGATTTATTAAAGGAAACATTCGATGAGCGCATAATCTCGCGGAATGGACCTTTCAATTGGCCAAGATCGTGTGATTTGACATCATTGGATTATTTTCTTTGGGGATTTGTTAAGTCGCTCGTCTACTAAACCAGAAACGTAAGGGGCGTTATTGCCGAGATACGGCCCAAAATGCTCGAAAAGTGGTTGAAAATTGGACCTCTTGACTTGGCTTTATTCGAACCAGCCGCCGCGGCCACATACCGGAAATCATATTTAAACATTAATGGCATAAAATTATCCTTCCAATAAAGCCAAATTGATGGACTTTAAAACGATTTTCTTGTGTTTTTTCATTCGAAGTTCTATACCTCTAAAAAGAAAAACACCCTTTACAAGTGATAGCTGTCAGTTTGACTAGAGTGATTGATTTCTTATTATTTCGATTGTGAAAAACTATTATTAATCATTAAAACTGTAGCAGTTCAATGTGAAATATAAATTAAATGAAAAACAATCAACCTGTGTGACTTGAAACTTGACAGCTAAACCGACGCACTGACTTCACAGACAAGAAATTACAACAACACAGAGATAAAAACAAATCAATCTGAAATCGGTTTCTATTGGCATTCAAAAAGATCAAATTTTAGATCAAAATCCAGATTTACCAGTGGAAAACGCCATTAGTTATGTTTGTTTTGCATGCGCAAGACACCATTTCAGTGCTGTCATGCAGTCATTTGAAAACACGCCTTTTCAAAATTTTAACAACAGAAACCCACAAGGTAGTGTTTAAGCTAACATTAAATAATAAAACTTTATCTCCACTCCAGCACGAGTCAAACAGTAAAAGATAAAAAAAAAACTAACCCGACTCACGAAAAACAAAATATTCACGAAATGGGGGGGGAGTAAATAAAAACTAGAACACATGTGTGTATCTAAATAAATCATTCGAAAATTTTTGTTTTCATTCCACCACCAACGCGTTGCCAAATCAGCTGATACACTGCCTTCATTCGACGAGCAGTTTCCCGTCTTCTCTTTATTTATTTTTTATTTAGAAATGAAAATGAAAATATCTATCACTTTTGTTTTTCATCTTGACAGAAATCCTCATCGTCATTAAAAACGAACAGCATTTTATCCATAATCACATAGGCAGATTTACTTCATTTTTTTTTTCTTAACATCTTTACTTTACACTTGTACACACAATTTCTTCTTTTTGATCTCTTCTTTATGTGAGGAAAAAAAATAAAAACTAAAAATATATGTAAACTCCGGATGGTGTGCGGGAAAAATGCGATAATCCACAGCAATTGCTCTCAATTAACACTCTGACACAAAAACGCACAATCGAAAGGAAAATTGAAATAAAAAGGCAAAAAAAAATTAAAAATAAAACACAAATCAAGACAACAAACAGAACTAAAAATCAAATGAATTAACTGTTCAAATTGTACAAGTGTATTAAAAAAAAAAAAAAAGATACTTAAAAATATTAACCGCACGTCACAAGTTCACAACACTACACTTTGGAATTTTCCAATTTTAAATAAAATACGTAGATGGTAGGTACTTTTGGATGTCCAATACAGATTCGAATTGGAATTTTATTGAGTTTGTTTTAAGATTCGGTTTTAAATTTTCGAATGAAACAAAACAGATACTCAGATACAGAGTTGTACAATTTGTCGGGGAGGTTCGAATTATTTTATTACTTGCTATTGAAGGCGTAGAAAGAAGAATCGGAAGAAGCCGGTATGAAACGAAACGCCAAAAATGTGTGTTTATCGGTTTGCTTGCCCGGTGTAACGTACGACGAACAAAACGGCCAAATACCTATCCCACACTCGAGCAAAAGCGAATTGAAACTGAGTCGTGAGTTGTATCTAGAATAAAATTACTCCTCGGTTTTCGATTTTCGTTGGAGTATTTCAGTTGTGTGTTTTTTTCTTCTCATTTTTGCTGTGTTGATTTTTTTTTATTACTTGTGTCTCGACGTCTCCAATCCAGCGTGTGTGTATATAGATGGATTTTTTATGTTTGTGTATGTTTTTCAATTCGTTGCGGTGTTTTTTTTTTGTGTGCGACTTTTTTGTGGGGATAGTTTGTTGTGCTATTGTATTTACATTTTACAGATACTGGCATTGTATTCAAGGAGGTAAAAAGAGGTAATTTCTTTTAGATGGTCCTTAAATTGGTGGGAAGGTAAAGATGCATTTTGGTATGCTATGTTTCACTCTCATTTATTTAGTTTTTATTTGTTTAAAAATTTATTTAAGTTGAGAGAGAAGAGATAAAACAGCTGAATAATCTCTCACTCTCTCTTTCGGTTAACTGCGCTGGAGGAGGGGAGGTATGTTTTAATATCTCACGCATACAAGTGAAATGTTTGCTGAAGTGAGTGGTTCGGCTTCGGTTTTTCTTTTTACTCAGGAGAAAGAGTGAAATCTTGAGTGAAAGAGAGCAAAAGTGATTGTTTTGTTATCGACTAGACTGTGTAGACTGTAGAGTAGACTATCGTTTATCAATGAGAAACTAACTCATTTAAACATGATTACATGAACATGTTTAGTTTTTCTACACACAACAGAGTAACAGCTAACAGACCAGCACTGACATTACAGCCGGCATTGAAAGAGACAGAAAGCGTTTGATAACATATCTATATGAATGATAAACAAATGTGTATGCATAAGGTCCTTTTTAAATTCATACATCTGGTTGTGTTTTGGTTTTCGCATTTTCCTGTTATGTGGTTGTCGGCAAGGAAACACCGAACACCGAATACATAAGTCCTGCGCGTTTTATAACCATTGATACAGAGTTGGCATAATGCTACATATATTTAAAATAAAAGTGCTAGTAGTGTAGTAAGTACCTGGCTACACATTCCTCCCGATGGCAACAATAAGGCAAATATCAAATAAGGAATTTTTGACAAACGGAAATGGTACATTCCCATCTCAAAAATTCTATTTGAAATGAATTTTTATACCCTATCCCATAGGGGTATATTAGTTTTGATACATAGTTTGTAACATAGAGAAATAATTTAGCTACATATACCTCAAAGTATATGGATCGACTCAGAATCGATAGCTGAGTCGATTTAGCCATGTCTGTCCGTCCGTCCGTACGTCACCAGTTTTTGGGCCTTAAATTTTGAGCTAGAAGGATGAAATTTGGTACACGTGCTCTTTGTTGCTCCCAGCAGAACAAGTGTAAAAATTTTTGAAATCCGCCCACTGCCACGCCCCCTTTTTAGAAAAACGTATTTTTTGGCCAAACCATAAGGAATTTTGAAAAACTTTCTGAACAACATATTTAGACAATCTGAATATCTGTATTTCGTTCATATAAAGTTTTTTGCCACGCCCACTTTTTGGGGGCGTTTTTAATAAAAAACGTTTTTCGGTCAAATTTTAAAATTTTCGGAAAAACTTTTGATGCAGAATCATTAGTAGTATAAATATGAACATTTCGTCCATAGACTATTTCAACCCACGCCCACTTTTTGGGGGCGTTTTTATATAAAAACCATTTTTACACACTACCCCATAACATATGCAGGAGAAAACCTTGTCTTTTGTAGAACCGTCAAAGTTTTTTGTAAACAGTCTGAACAATTTGTTGTCACCATGTCATTTTCTTTATTTTATCCACATCGTGTTTTTAGCCATGTCCACTTTTTGGGGATTTTAGTTTTACAGATAGGATGGGATAGGGTATTCAACGATCCGCACAGTGGATTGTAGCCTTCTCATATGTTTCTTTTTGTTTTACATCGATCTGTCTCGGTGGAGATGACTTTCATTACAATCAATATCATAATTTAAATGAGCTATAGTAGCCTTGCCATCCGTCCGGGTTTTCCCGGACATGTACTCTTTTTTGCCTCTGCGGGGAACGTCCGGTATAGTTTTAATAATATGTCCGGGATGGTATTTTCACTTATCTACTTGGCAGTTTGTATTTATTAATATTTTATAAAAAATAATTAGGAGATCACTAAAATCAACAAAATTAATAATTCAGAAATTAATACTCAGAACAATCATTGGCCGTGTTCCGGGTTTCAGTTTTAGTAAGACATCATGATGAAGCCCTGTTCACATTGGTCAATCGACCATTTTAGTTACGTGACATTAGGGGAAATGACGGGAAATGGCTGACGAAACAAGTTGAAAATTTACGCATGGGCACTCAGATATGAGTGAAACAATTGATTTTTCTTCGGCATGTCCTTAAGATGTTTTTTTATATCAATAAAATTACTCGATATTATAGATTATTCAGGTTCTGTTTTACTTTTCTGATAAAGCATAATTATTCTGAATAGATGGAAGTTAATAAAAATCTAAAAATATGATAAAATTATATTGCAAAAAAAAGGGTTTGGCATAGTTTGACATTTACCTTACCATTCGGTAAGATTTTGCTTTCCGCGTTACTTTACCTTATTCAGTTGTAGTCAGAAATCCGGAACACGGCCATTGTGGTGGATTTGGCTCTCTGAAAGCAAATGTTTTTAATGTTAAAAGTAAACATATTTGGATTAAAAATGTATACTACGACTGAACGGAGTGAATTGTATAATCAGGTTATGCATACATATATTAAATATATTTATTCCATATAGAGTTGTGTTTTAAAATGAATAATGTAATTGCAGTTGCACAACAATCCGAGAAGGAAGTGCACCTTCAACAAGGAGTCGAAATGTGAAACTATTTATTTTATGTTAAAGAAGTCGATACCTTAAAACCATATTAAAACATTTAAAAAAAAAACTATTTTTTTGTTTGTCCTAATTTTGTACTCTTTTTCTGTTCGTCATTTGTCCGGATAAGTCCGGGATTTGGAACCCCATGTACTACTTTTATCAAATACCATCTGGCAACACTAAGCTATAGGGCTCAGTTATAGCTATCATTGAACAACTTCAACACAAATCATGATGGAATTGAAATTTTAACTCCATAGATGCGTATAGGAATCGTAGGAAAATTCCGTTTCATTTCGGTGGAACGACAAACATTACTTCCCAAAAATAATTCATGATCAGTGAAAAATAAAAAGTGATTTTCTGCGTTAACTACAATTAAAAATTAAAAATGTTCGGATAATCATGTTCTAAAATTCATAAGCTTTGTTTTGACAAAAACTCGCCAATGATTGAAATTATAAAACACCGCAAGAAGTAAAAGAAAATCTCTAATGATGTTTTTCAATGATAGCTATAACTAGGCCCTAAATGAGCTCTAGTATTTACAAATGGCGTCAAATGTCATTGTGATTTGACATTTATGTTGTAGAAAGATAAAGGGTTAAGTTGACAACATTAGCAATTAGACAAATACACACTTGACGAACGTGGAATTATTGCAAATATACAGTGTGTGCGTTTTGGTTGGGTATTGAAGAACGAGGGTAGACTCTGATTGGCTTTAACTTTAATGCCCAGTGGTTGCAACTCTAACACATCAAATGTGCTTATTTTTTACCTCCAAGTGGTAACCATCGGGTACTGGTCTCATCCAACCGGATTTGACTTGCTAAACGATAAGTGCGAGTATTGATAACAAGACAGCAACACTATAAACACCCTGGTCAGAATGGCGCGGAATGAATACCCGGTCTGCCGTCCCAGGTGAACCTAGATAAGCTGCTTCGACATATTCGGACAACAGGTTATCTAGGAATCTCAAAGGTTAGTCAGGCCCCTTAAACAGAGATGGTGGCGGATGAACCGAAAGGTCAACGGCAGCGCTCAATCCCGTAGTGGATACTGATGGCCCGTGTCCTAGAGATATCTAATAAATTGTAACTGGCCCTCTAGGTTGATGGTTGTGCTTTGGGTTAACTACCCACCCATGGAAAAAACCATGTGTTAGTTATGCTTGTTCACGTACCCGCTCATTATGCTTTTGGTCAAAAAATCGTCCATTTCGTCCTCGAGATTGACGATGACTTGGGCGTAGGTTACACGCGTTTGGTGGTCGACAGCAGCAGCTGATGCACGGACTGGACTTTGTGCGGGAACATAAGTGTTTGACCAAAATTCGCCTTAGGGACGACCGGCTGATGGCTAATTGCGAGGCACGGCGTCTGGTCGGTTCCGGCGACAGCTCGACATCCTCGGCAACAGCGCCGATATTCTCGGCACAACGGGCGCTCTTGGCAACGTCTCGTGTGGTCCCATACTCTTCAAGGTTGGTAGCCAAACGGCGCAGTGTTTGAGCAGTCGGTGTCGGTAAGATGTTAAAATCGTGCTGGGAGTTTTTAACGCAAAGGTAGGAAGAGAAGATATCTTTAGCAGTATTGTCGGAAAATATAGCCTACACGACAACACGTCTGGTTTCTCGCGGCCACCAGCAAGAAACCCCTGGTTTGATGACGAATGCCGACAGATGCTCGCATCCAAGAACGAGGCCTACAAGGCTAAGAGCAAGAAAAGCGCCCGATCGAGGATAAAGAGAGGTGCCACTCCAGGAACGATGTTCCCAAGTTTTACCAAAGTGTAAAACGTCAAAGCCATGGATACAAGGCTCGAACAGAATCCTGTCGAGATAAACAAGAAAATATCGTACTTGAGACACAGTCGATGCTGAGGATATGGAAGAACCACTTCTGCAGACTCTTAAACGGCGATGTCGAACATCATTCCGCTGTCAGGCAGAACGAACCATTCAATATTGGCAACGACAGCAAAAACTGCCAACCACCCGACCTAAGTGAAGTGAGGATAGCAATATCTAAACGAAACGCCGGAAATTATGGCCTTCCCGCTGAGCTTTATAAAGCTGGCGGAGATGACTTGGTAAGTAACATCCACCAACTCATAAGCCAAATCTGGTCGATTGAAAGTATGCCTGAAGAATGGAACCTCGGCATCGTTTGGTCGATCCACAAAAAAGGAGACCGTCTGAACAGAAATCAAACGAAGAATTGCTCTTGCCAACCGCGGTTTCTTCGGGCTAAGAAGGCAATTTAGTAGCAAAGCATTCACTCGAACTACTAAGGAGATCCTATATAAGACCCTGATCATCCCAGTCCAGTGCGGATGAAGAAATCCTTGGTCGATTCGAGAGAAAAATTCTTCGGTCCCGTTTGTTTTGACGGGCTATGAAGACGAAGATGCAACCACGAACTATACGAGCTGTAGAGCGACATACCCCTAGTCAAAAAACTCCGCATTGGACGTTGAAGATGGCTAGGACATGTAGAAAGAATGGACACCAATACTCCGGCTCGCAGAGTCTTCGATTCCCAGCCAGACGTCGGACGCAGTAGAGGAAGACCTCGCCTTAAGTGGCGCGCACAAGTGGAAACCCACCTCAACCAACTTGGAGTGCGCAACTGGAGGCAGTTAGCTAAGGACCGGGCTAATTGGAGAGGCATGTTGGTTGAGGCCCAGGTTCATCCCGGACTGTAGCGCCACTTAAGTAAGTAAGTAAAATGCCGATTGCACGTGAGCTGGGAGAGACGAGCCCAGCCTGGCTAGGGCATCAGCCTGCTCGTTTCCATCTATGTCACTGTGGCCTGGAACCCATATGAGAGTGATACTGTACCGACTTCCAATGGAGGCCAGTTCGTTCTGGTATTGAAGTACTAGCTTTGATGACGTCTATGCCGAAATAATCGCCTTAATAGCGGCTTGACTGTCAACAAAATTAGCGATATTTTGTTTGGGAGTACTATCGTGTCTAATCGCGTGACAAGCCTCCCTAATAGCCAGCAATGCCGCCTGGAATACGCTGGAGGAGTCAGGGAGGCGAAACATTTTATTTTTATTTTTAGTGTGTCCGAGTAGACACTGCGCCTACTCCGCAGTCCATTTTGGAGGCGTCGGTGTATATGAGTGTGTCGAAATCTTTTTCAACCACTGCGTTTTTCCAATCCTCTCTAGTTGGAAAACCAGCGGGGAAGTGTTTGCGGAAAGTCAGTTTGGGTATCATGTAGTCGGTATGATGGTCAGCTAGACCTGCTGACACTGAATCTAGGATATTGCTATGCCCATAGGGCTTATTGAACCAGCAGCCGGATTCTTTGAGCCTGACTGCACTGCAAATGCCTTTGATATGGATGTCTAGAGGGAGAAGATGAAGAAGAACCGTTAAAGCATCAGTGGGACATGATCTCATGGCCCCAGTTGCACCGATGCATGCAGTTCTTTGTACCCTCTTAAGTTTGTCAATGATGTACCCTTTACTCACAGAAGGCCACCAGACTAGTGCCCCGTAGGTGAATATCGGCCGAACAACAGCCGTGTACATCCAAAGTGGCATCTTTGGTTGAAGGCCCCATATTTTGCCAAATGTTTTTCTACAGGCACAGAAAGCTATACATGCTTTCTTGACCCTTTGTTCCATGTTGGTTTTCCAATTTAGCTTGGTATCGGGGATAGTCCCTACATATTTGGCATTGGATGAAAGTGATAGCGCTTGTCCATTAAGTCGGGGAGATTCAAGGCTGGTATATTGGTATTCGTGGTGAAAAGCATCATTTCCGTTTTGCTCGGATTAACACCCAGGCCACAGCTTGTAGCCCAAGTACTAACAGAATCCAGAGCGTGCTCCATGATTTCGCTAATCACTGGAAGAAACTTTCCTGGTGCTATCTTTTTGGTTTATTTCAGTTATTTTTTACTTTTGTATTATAAAGAAAAATTATTCTGAAGATATAAAAGTTAATAAAAGTCTTTAAAAATATGGAAAATGAATCTACAAATTAAGGGTTGGTATAGTTTGACATTTACATTACAGTATGATTTTGCGTTTCACATCACCTTACCTTATTTTTCATTTGTAATCTGAAAACGGGAACACGGCCACTGATTTACTTACTCACTTAAGTGGCGCTACAGTTCGGGATGAACCTGGGCCTCAACCAACACGCCTCTCCAATTAGCCCGGTCATTAGCTAACCGCCTCCATTTGCGCACTCCAACTTGTTTGAGGTCGGTTTTTACTTGTGTGCGCCACTTAAGGTGAGGTCTTCCTCTACTGCGTCTGGCTTGGGCCGAAGATTTTTCGAAGAACTTTCCTCTCGAATCGACAAAGGATTTCTTCATCTGCGTTTGATAGGGTCCATGCCTCGGCGCCGAAGAACAGGATTGGGATGACTAGGGTCTTATAAAGGATCTTCCTAGTAGTACGAGTGAGGGCTTTACTACTAAATTGCCTTCTTAGCCCGAACAAAAAGCGGTTGGCAAGAGATTTCTGAAGAGATGTTGTTGTCAGAGTTTATAGCGGAGCCGAGGTAGACAAAGCCCCTTACTACCTCAATTTTAAATCTATCAAAGGTTAACGTTCTGTCAAATTTGCCGATGTTGTGTGTCCTTTCTTGTTGACAGCATATACTTTTCTTACCCTCATTTACAGCTAAACCCATTTTTGCCGCTTCCTTAATCTCTATACTAGCAAACGTGGCTATGACATCCCGTTGAGTACTACCAATGATGTCAATTGCACCGCTTTTTGGAAAATTGTTCCACTGGTGTTGGCTCGGTAGTTTTGCACAATCCTTTCAAGAATTAAATCGAAGAAGTCACATGACAGCGCATCCTTTATCCTTTTTTGGCATCGAATGTGTCGGTGAGGTCGTTTCCGACCCTGATGGAGCACGAGTTTGGGCGGTACACCAAAACTAGACATGGCTCTATAGTTCGTCTCTACAAATCCTCAGCATCGTTTGCCCGATCCACAAAAAAGGAGAACCTCTGAACTGCGCCAACTATACAGAGGCATAAGTCTCCTCAACATCGCCTACAAGTTCCTATCTGCCGTAATATGTGAACGCCTGAAAACGTTTACCAACAACCTGATCGGCCCTTATCAGTGTGGTTTTAGGCCAGGAAAGTCCAAAATCAATCAAATCTTCACACTTCGGCAGATCCTGGAAAAAACCCAAGAAGTCCAAATCGATACCCACCACCTATTTATCGAAAAAAGGATTAAGGCAAGGCGATGCGCTGCGCTGTCATGTGACTTCAATTTGATTCTGGAGAGGATTGTGCAAAAACTCCCGAACCAACACCAGAGACACAATCTTCCATAAATCGGTGCAACTACAAGCATACGCCGACGATATTGCCATCATTAGTAGGACTTAACGTGATGTAAGACTAAGTATATGCTGTCAAAACGAAAGGACACACAATATCGACAAATTGGACACAACGTTACCATTGACAGATTTAACATTGAGGTAGCAAGGGGCTGTGTCTACCTCAGCTCCGCTATTAACTCTGACAACAACATCTCGTCAGAAGTCAAACGAAGAATTACTCTTGCCAACCGCTGTTTCATCGGGCTAAGAAGGCAATTTAGTAGTAAAGCCCTCACTCGAACTACTAAGGAGATCCTATATAAGACCCAGATCATCCCATTCCTGCTCTACGGCGCTGAAGCATGGAACGTATCCAAAGTGGATGAAAAATCTTCAACCAAGAGTCTTCGATTACCAGGCAGACGTCGGACGCAGTAGAGGAAGACCTCGCATTAAGGGGGGCACACAAGTTGAAACCAACCTCAACCAATTTGGAATGCGCAGCTGGAGGGAGTTAGCTAAGGACCGAGCTTATTGGAGAGGCATGTTGGTTGAGGCCCGGACTGTAGCGCCATTTAAGTAAGTAAGTAAGTATGTTATGTAGGCTATTAAATGGCGGCAGATCCTGGAAAATACGATGCATGTACATAGATTTGTTGCTTTCCAAAAATGTGCTTCATCACTGATGATGAAATCTGAGATTTTCTTCATTTGGGAGCAGAGCGGATAAGTTTCGGGGCTTCAAATGATCAAAAGGCTCAATTTGATCTTATAAGGGTGTAAGGCAAGATCTTTATGCAAAATTTGGCGTAATGTGTATTAAGGGATTCCCAATTCTTGTGATCGTCGTGGACTTGACTGATTTGGCTCATTTTGAATTGAAGCACTTATGTCAATAAGCACACATGAGCACTCAACATTGAATTTGGTAAATCGAATTTATCCACTATAGATATATAGCTTGCATGGTAGGTTGCTTTTAAAGAATTTCAGAATTTCAGAATTTCAGAATTTAATTAATAATTTTAAATAGTTTCCAAATGTTGATGCTTGGCTGACTCGACAGATCATACAAAATGATCAAGGGTGCCTTTAAGATTTGCCATTTCATTAAGGATTGAGGTCAATTAGCTTAACTTAATTTTCCATGCGAAATATTTATGTTATGCTTTTCGACAATATTGCAAACACTTTGTTACATTGTTGTCGAAATCTTTTCTGAAAGAAAAACAAAAATGCAGGAAACCGTGTTTATAGTGAGCTTTAGAATCGGAACCATGTTGTAATTATAGGAAAAACAAGACTAAATAAAAAGCACCAATTCATTTGGCTTGTGACATTTATGTGACTCATTCCAGGGTATAATCTGTCAATAGAAATTAAACCATAGAATGATTTTGAAATTTTTTTTTAATATACTCGTGCTATGTCCGCGATCCTTTTCTTCTTGCACAAGACTCGAAAAATGATACACTCGATTATTCACATCTGTTGATGAGATGTACATGTGGACCATTCCAAAATGGCCACCGAAACTGACGATAATCTTTTGTTCCTGATCATGAATAATTCCATTCTTCCAACTTCGTAGGCACTGCTGCTTGTGTAACTTGATCTTCTTATCTCTAATGCAAGCAAATTAAATTACAAAATTCATTCATGCTTGTTATCTGTCAACATGCAACAGCTTTCTGCTCGAGTTGTATTACAATAATAACTTTCATCAAAAATCAAAACAATTCAACAACAAATCAGTAAAATTAGTCGCTCGCAGATCTTGAACGTAAATTCAGCGATTTGTATAGCAACAGCTGGCAATAAGCTAGATAGAACTAGCAGCTCTCAATAGCTCCTGCAATTGACTCCTCTTCGTCAATGTATCTCCTACAGAAGTGACCTGAGACGAGGTGAGGATGATCCAATAAAATTTGATCTGCTGATAGGATGTAGCGCTAGAATTAGTTTTTGTCTAGTGATAGGAATACGGCTGGAATTATTGTTCCATGTATGGCGAGTCCATAAGCCTTTCATTTTCGGAATGTCCCTATGCCTCCCAGAAAATATGAATATTTAATACTGTTCTATCAAGTTTTCCCAGTGAGTCTTTAAGTTTTGAGTTGGATGAACCACTGGGCTGTTTTATGTAACTCTATCTTCTAGCAAAAAAAAAAAATAAAAATAGAAATAGGCTACTGATTACTTGCATTGCATAAGTTTTAGAATTTAAGTAAAGCAAACGTTGAGATAAATAGTGATAATTCAAAAATGAAATACGTATGGATGTGTTGGACATTATCTTCGTAATACTGGTAGCCGTTTTCGGGTAAATATTGCGACCCAAAATTCGAACATACAATTTAGTTTCATACTTCGCTACTTTGCGGTTTCGTCGATTTGAGCACGCAACTTCAACGCACATATCTGAACTATAGCCACCTGTATACATGGACTAGAACCAGTTTTAGCCTTTACATAGTATAAAAAGTCTATGAATACAGTTATAAATGTTTATTATGTCTTAATTAAGCCGCTTTTTGATTATTGTCCTCATTGCGAGGTCTTCCTCTACTGCGTCCGACGTCTGGCTAGGAATCGAAGACTCTGCGAGCCGGAGTATTGGTGTCCATTCGTTCTACACGTCCTAGCCATCTTAAACGTCCAATGCGGAGTTTTTTGACCGGAGGTATGTCGCTATGCAGCTCGTATAGTTCGTGGTTGAATCTTTGTCTCCAAAGCCCGTCAACGCAAACGGGACCGAAGATTTTTCGAAGAATTTTTCTCTCGAAACGACCCAGGATTTCTTCATCCGCATTTGATACGGTCCATGCTTCAGCGCCATAGAGCAGCACTGGGATATTCAGGGTCTTATATAGGATCTCCTTAGTAGTTCGAGTGAGGGCTTTACTACAAAATTGCCTTCTTAGCCCGAAGAAACCGCGGTTGGCAAGAGTAATTCTTCGTTTGATTTCTGTTCAGAGGGTAAAATTTTTTGGGGATCGGGCAAACGATGCTGAGGTTCCATTCTTCAGGTATACTCTCATCCGACTAGATTTGGCTTATGAGTTGGTGGATGTTACTCACCAAATCATCTCCGCCAACTTTTTAAAGCTCAGCGGGAAGCCCGTCATTTCATAAGCTTGAGTTTAGATATTTCTATCCTCACTTCAGTTAGGTCTGGTGGTTGGAAGTTTTCGTTGTCGTTGCCAATATTAAATGGTTCGGTCTGCCTGACAGCGGAATGTTGTTCGTCACCGCCGTTTAACAGTGTGCAGAAGTGGTTCTTCTATATCCTCAGCATCGACTGTGTCTCAAGTACGATATTTTCTTGTTCATCTCGACAGGATTCTGTTCGAGCCTTGTATCCTTGGCTTTGACATTTCGTTCCTGGAGTGGCATCTCTCTAAATCCTCGATAGCGCGCTTTTCTTGATCTTATTTTCTTCTTTCTGAAAAGCCGGTGTTCTTTCCTTCTTCCTGTCTATAGAGCTCATGGCAGCTCTCGTCTTCACCTGCAGCTTAGCCTTGTAGGCCTCGTTCTTGGCTGCGAGTATTTGTCAGCATTCCTCATCAAACCAGGGGTTTTTTGCTGGTGGCCGCGAGAAACCTAGAACATCAGTTGCGGCTGATCTAATGGCTTGTTGGCATCGTTGCCATTGTTCTTCGACATTCAATGCTGGTGGTATGGTGTGAATCGACAGGTTAAGGCGACAGGTACGCGTTGCGCGAAGGCCTTGGCGGCTTCTTGCGATTGCAATGTTTCGACATTTCTTACCTTGGCTGCAACAAGGTAGTGGTCCGAGTCGATATTAGCCCCTCGGAATGTTCGGACATCCAAAATACTGGATGCGTGCCTCTTGTATATCGCAATGCGTTCAATTTGGTTGACTGTTCGTTGATCTGGAGACCGCCATGTCCCCTTATGGATATCGAAGTGAGGAAACTGTGTGCTGGCTATAGTGGCATTTCGTTCCGTAGCGAAGTCAGTTAGCCTGTTCGAACAGAAGCAAAATTGGTCATATTTCGAACTGTTACTATGAGTTCGCTTATAACCAATCCGCATACGAATAGTCCCTACTTGTTGCTCACTATAACACGGACCGTAGTAGATTTCACAGTTTTTCATCCACCTTTTGAATTGTAATTTCCATCGTATTTCCTGGATGACAGTGATGTCTTCATTGTAGCAGGTTTTGGTCAGTTCGCAATAATAAGTTTTTCCGTGATTGATCAACTTCGAACCTGTAGGGCCGCAGGACGATATTTCAACTTGAGGACTGCAGGCCAGATAAGGCTTTCAAAAGAGTTGCTATTTTTCTTCCTCTGGTCAATACTCAAGCTTATAAGTTTGTCAAGTCAAATGTCAGGTTTTATGAGAACAGTATCAGATGACTATCACTGGGAGGAAAATAAGCACAATTGATGTATAGTCAGAGTTACATAAAGTGGGCATTGTAAAGTAAGTAAAAGTAAACACCGCTCATTTTATAACTAATCATCAAAAACTGTCCATCAATTACTGTCCATAACTTGCCAAAAACGAAATAACTCTCCAAATCATATTTCCGCCAACAGACACCTCACTTAATCGTTCACTCACCTAATGTCGTTTCCTTTTGCACCCGAAGGTAGGTTAGTCGCTAGATTTCAACGCAAAAACGTTCTGGAGTAGATACAATATCTATTGGAATTGCCATGCCTATAAAGTTTGCGATTCATAAAAAAAGCCGAAACAACAAAAAAGCATATACCTACCTAAAAAGAACCATTGAAAGTACCGACAATTCGTGTGTGGGCTGAACAATAATTAAACAATCTCTTGGAAACACACAAAGTGGACACAAAAAATGGGTTTCCATCAAAAGAGTTCGCTCCCACACGCCTTACATTAACGGAGATGTCAATCATCATGAAACTTAATTCAATCAATTTCACTTCGCTCCCCGCAGCTGCTATCCTCAATCCACTATCCGTAACTATTCTGTGTACCCTCATATTAGTGAGCTTTAGATATATTATGAACGCATACTGCACTGTTAACCAACAACAGTTTCAAATACGGGACGCGGATACTGCTTAACATGGGGGCTTCGGCTTTTACCAAACTTCCTATCACATCTATCATTGTGTGTGTAATTGTCCGACAGAGGGGTGGGTATGGGTATCTTCGTCAAAAGCTGCTTTAATTTTCGTACACAGAACAGATTATTTCTTAGGGTACACAAATATTGGAATCAATTCTTGGAAACGCGTTTTATTGTTGTTCAGTGGCAATTGGTGGCATGCGGGCATATTAGCTACTTATTGTCGATGAAGACAGCCGACACGTGACGTATTGATTTAGTGTCTAGACGAGAAAGACCTGCATGCTGTTCATCCATGCGTATAAAAATGTTCCCTTGTATCTTAATTAGACGCAATAAATAAATAAAACACCCAATTTTATTGAATTAATTTTCATTTTTTAGTCAATTTTACATGTCATTTAAATAATGTAGATATAGGCAGTTTATTGGAACTAATTTTAAAAATTAATTTCTGCAAAGGTTGCGTAAATGTTTTAGGTAATTCAAGAATGTCAAGGGTTAATAACCGCAATCAGCTCTTAATTATCTTAGTACAGCTTGATTTCTTTAAAAAATTGTTAAACATATCAAAAACACCTTAAAATCAGAAGAAAATAAGGGATAATATTGAATGTTTTCATTGACATTCCATTCATTTATAAGACGTGAGTTCTTATACTCCTGGAATATCCTTGGAATATGTCCGAGGAAGGTATTTAACTATGTGAAATGCTAATTTCAAAAGAGCTGTGCATGATCCACATGACTTTTTTTTTCTAAATAATTGGCAAATCAAAAGGGAAGTGTTACGTTTGGTTAAAAATCACTTTACCGCGTAACGTTTCCTAGAAGTTTTTTCCCGAATTTTCAAAGACTTAGTGCACAATAATAAATTTCGGGTAACACGGTTGTACGAATTGGAAATCTACTCCCATTTTTCGGGATAGACAATATTTTCTCAAAATGTAGTGTTTCGTATTAATAATATTGAAAAGTATGAAACTTTTGAGAGACCAATTTTCAATAATTTGTTTAACATTTTTACAAATTATAAAATTTCATTTTAACAAATAATAAAACATTTTTCAAAAACTGTGAATTAATATTTTATGAAATATGAAATTTTATTTGAGACGAATTTTTATATATTTTTTTGAATATTTCATTGATATTTAAATAAATTTATTAAACTAAACACTTTGAGTTCTGAAAAGAACCAATATAATAATAAAAATATATAATTATAATATTATATTGAAAAATCGATGCCTAAACCTGCTTAAGTAATTTTATCTGACAGAGAATTTTATTGTTCGTTCTCCGTGATTCTCATCGAATAAATACACTTAAAAATGTAATTATTTTGATATTTATGTTAAATTTCATAGACACAAAGTATTTTTAAAAGGCAAATTTGGGATATGCATTTATTTATCTCTTTTAATAATTGAAAATAAGTATTTTTGGGACAAATTTTGTATATGAGAAGTATTTATTTAGTAAACTACTGACAAAGGCGCCTGCAAATTTGGGATATGCATTTATTTATCTCTTTTAATAATTGAAAATAAGTATTTTTGGGACAAATTTTGTATATGAGAAGTATTTATTTAGTAAACTACTGACAAAGGCGCCTGCCTGACGACTTTACAAACCCTGAGCGGAGCAACGAAGTTGCATGAGCGTGGACTGTCCCCAGAAAGAGAGTTGAAATCCTTTGTTCCCACGAAGCGGGCAACCCAGAGTACTGTTAACAAAAAAAATGTTGACTTAGTCGCCTGCCTATCGACTTTACATACCCTGAGCGGGCCACCCAAAGTACTAATTAAGAAAAAAAAAAACTGTTGACTTAGGCAACTGACAACTGAACATACCTTTAGCGGAGCAACGAAGTTGCGTAAGCGTGGACTGTCCACAGAAAGGGAGTTAACATCCTTTGATCCCGCGAAACGCGCCACCCAGAAAACCGGTAACAAAAAAAGAAAATATTTTTAAATCATAATACATCTCTTAATGAATTGTTGGTCATCCAACGGATTGAAGCTTGTCTACTTCGTTAAATTGGTTTTATATAAAATATTTGCGAACTAAAAATATTAACAGATTTATAGACAATTATTTCGATTATCAATTGCATAAGTAAGTATTTGAAATTGAAGATAAAACTCACCTCTTCAAAATAGAATTTAATTACTAAAAGGTGATATAACTATGGATTGCTTCTACGAGCTCCTCGAAAAAACCTATGAGCGACTTCCAAAGAACGATGTTAAAATCGTGCTGGAAGATTTTAACGAAAAGGTAGGAAGAGAAGACATCTTTAGAAGTATTGTCGGCAAATATAGCCTACACGACAACACGCCTGGCAACGGATTTAGCCTATTTGACTTCGCTACGGAACGAAATGCTAATATAGCCAGCATACGATTTCCTCATCTCGATATCCATAAGGAGACATGGTGGTCTCCAGATCAACGAAAAGTCAACAAAATTGATCACATTGCGATAGACAAGAGGCACGCGTCCAGTATTTTGGATGTCCGAACATTCCGAGGGGCTATCATCGACTCGGACCACTACCTTGTTGAAGCCAAGGTAAGGATGCGGATATCCACTACGCCACAAGCCAGAAATACTGTGAACAAATTTAATGTCGAAAGACTGCAATCGCAAGAGACCGCCAAGGCCTTTGCCCAACGCGTATCCTTTAACCTCTCGATTCACACCACACCACCAGCATCTAATGTCGAAGAACAATGGCAACGATGCCAATAAGCCATTAGATCAGCTGCAACTGATGTGCTAGGTTTCTCGCGGCCACCAGCAAGAAACCCCTGGTTTGATGAGCAATGCCGACAGATGCTTGCAGCCAAGAACGAGGCCTAAAAGACTAAGCTGCAGGTGAAGACGATAGCTGCCATTGAGCTCTATAGGCAAAGAAGAAGGGAAGAACATCGGCTTTTCAGAAAGAAGAAAAAGAGAGATAAGAAAAAAGAGCGATATAGAATAGTGCCACTCCAGGAACGATGTTCGCAAGTTTTACCAAAGTGTAAAACGTCAAAGCCAAGGATACAAGGCTCGAACAGAATCCTGTCGAGATGAAAAAGGGAAATATCGTAGTTGAGACACAGTCGATGCTGAGGATATGGAAGAACTACTTCTGCAGACTGTTAAACGGCGATGACGAACAACATTCCGCTGTCAGGCAGAACGAGCCATTTAATATTGGCAAGGACAGCGAAAACTGCTAAATACCCGACCTAAATGAAGTGAGGATAGCAATATCTAAACTCAAGCTTAATAAGGCCGCCGAAAATGACGTCCTTCCCGCTGAACTTTCTAAAGGTGGCGGAGATGACTTGTTAAGTAACATCAAAGAGTATACCTACAAGAGTTCGCATCTCATACAACGAAAATTTACTATGTGGAGTACTGATATTGATACCCCAGTGTTCACATTAGTACCACAGCAGCAAACACGAGCATAGTCGACGCATACGAACTACAAAAATTACCCTTCGCACTTACCGCCCGCGTCAGAAACGGCTACAACATTTTTAGCTGTGATGCGTACTCTATGTAGTTCTATATACTCTTTGGTAACATACACTAACTCATAAGCCAAATCTGGTCAGAGACCCTCTGAACCGCGCCAACTACATCGCCTACAAGATCCGATCTACCTTAATATGTGAACTCCTGTAACCGTTTACCAACAACCTGATCAACTGTTATTAGTGTGGTTTTACTCCAGGAAAGTCCACAACCGATCAAATTTTTACACTTCGGCAGATGTTTGAAAAAGCCCAAGAAGTCCAAATTGATATCCACCACCTATTTATCGATTTTAAGGCCGCATACGACAGCATTTATAGAGACGAACTATAAAGAGCCATGTCTAGTTTTGGTATATCGTCCAAACTCGTTCGTTTGTGTAGGATGACGATGGAGAATTCTCGCTCCTCCATCAGGGTCGGAAACGACCTCACCGACAGATTCGATACCAAAAAAGGATTTAGGCAAGGCGATGCGCTGTCATGTGAGTTCTTCAATTTGATCCTTGAGATGATTGTGCAAAACTCCCAAACTAACACCAGAGGCACAATCTTCCAAAAATCCGTGCAACTACTAGCATACGCCGACGATATTGACATCATCGGTAGATGCCATTTAGTGTAGGTGCCATGTTTGTGCTAGTATAGAGAAGGAAGCGGCAAAAAAGAGTTTAACATTGAATGAGGGTAAGACATATATATATTTATGCTGTCAACACGAAAGGACACACAACATCGACGAATTGGACAGAACGTCACCATTGACAGATATAACCTTGAGGTAGTACGGGACTTTGGTCTACCTTGGCTTCGCTATTAACTCTGACACCAACATCTCGTCAGAAATCAAACGAAGAATTACTCTTGCCAACCGCTGTTTTTTCGGGCTAAGAAGGCAATTTAATAAAATCTGAGTGAACTAAGAACAGAACGTAGATCTGTAAGCTGTGGCACCCCACAAGGGGACATCATGTCTCCTCTTCTCTGGAAAATAGCTGCAAGTTAATCTAGAAAGGGAAGGCCGGAAGATGAGGTGCAAACCCTCAAAAAACCGAATTGGTCCTTTTTAGCAGGAAATACAAGGTCCCCTAAAGTCCTGCTAAACTTAATGGCGTTAGTCTCCAGTTCGCAGAATAAGTAGCTGGTCTGGTCTGCGAAGCCAATAATGCGTAAAAAAAAAGCCGCAGCGTAGCGCTATAAACATATAAAAAGGCAATCGAGAAGAAATAGGGTGTGCCATCATACTCTCATACCAACCGCATCTTTTTAGGAAAAGTTCAAAGGTCCGCTTACAAATGCATTAGCTGTGGTCTAAGGGTGATTCTTAGGCACCTCTGCCTTATATTCCCTAGATTTCTTGGCAAACAGACCGCTTCTTGTGCAGTTATGTGAACTTGTGAGACAAAGAGCCTCGTTACAATGAACACCCTCTTGACTCAAGGCACATCATTCCAACTCAATTTTGAGCATAACTTCAAGTCAACCATTCCCAAACGTCCCGAATGGGAGTCGGATAAGATTGGGGATAACAACTTGATTCACATTTACACGGATGGGTCTTAAACAGAATCTGTAGAGGGTGGAGGTATTTTCTCCGAGATGCTTTCGCCTTCCCTTTCATTTCCAGGCGGTAATCATGACAACTAAAGAAAAGTTGTCCTGGCTGAGGTGTAATGTAATATCCACGAAGAATATTACCATCTTCAGTGACATCCAAGCTGCAATAAAATCCTTGGGATCCATCTCATTGAAATCAGCCCACAAATGCCGACTTTCTCTGAACGAAATGGGAGAGCACTTTACTATTCACCGGAACACAGAGATATCCTAAGGAACTGTAAGTCGGAGGAGCTTGCCACACTGAGCGCTACCCTTTATTATCTACCGCCGCTACGCATAAATCATCAATCAAATTGTATGTGTTAGAGAAAGCAATCCACAAGATGGATAATTGGCACAACGCGTCTATTATCCAGACAACTCTGGGCCAAACTATAACCAGAGACGCTCTTTCTACGTGATAATGCTGGGTACTTATTCCGTAACTTTCAAAATAATAATCGTTCACGATAGTGAATGAGACCTGGGTACCTACCGTGTAATTAGCAAGTCTCCTACACTATCGTCAACGATAATCATTTTAAAAGTTACGAAATGTTACGAAATCCTTACAAGACACTGCTCCTTAGGACTACTCCATGCAAAAAGACTAGGCCATTTAAGCAATGACTTCTGCAGAAGCTGCTTAGACGGGGAGTAGTGGAGTGTATTCCTCCTAATCCACATAGAAGACAAATATTAATTTCAGAAACCTCCTCCGTTATATAGCCAGCTCGGAATGGTATACTTATGGCGTTATCCATTGGGAAAAAAAATCAATTTTTTTTTGATCTGAAGCTTTCAAAAGACCGATTTTGACAGTTGTTGTGTTCCATTGGGCAAAAAAATGGATTTTTTTGATCTTAGATAAATTTTGCAAATCTGTATTTTTCGGCAGATTTACCAATACCAATACAAATGATAGCTGTCAGTTTGAATAGAGTGATTTCCTTTTTTATTTATTACTTTGGTTGTGAAAAACAAGAGTGCTTTGCGTTTGGATTTATTAATGGATATATATAGGCACAGAAAATAAAGTTATACGTTGTGCTGGGAGATTTTAACGCAAAGGTAGGAAGAGAAGACATCTTTAGAAGTATTGTCGGAAAACATAGCCTACACGACAACACGTCTGGTAACGGACTTAGGCTAATTGATTTCGCTACGGAACGAAATGCCACTATAGCCAGCACACGGTTTCCTCACCTCGATATCCATAAGGGGACATGGCGGTCTCCAGATCAACGAACGGTCAACCAAATAGATCACATTGCGATAGATAAGAGGCACGCATCCAGTATTTTGGATGTCCGAACATTCCGAGGAGCTAACATCGACTCGGATCACTACCTTGTAGCAGCCAAGGTAAGAATGCGGATATCCACCACGCCACAACAATCCAGAAATACTGTGAAAAAATTTAATGTCGGAAGACTGCAATCGCAAGAGACCGCCAAGACCTTCGCACAACGCGTATCCCTTAACCTCTCGATTAACACCATACCACCAGCATCGAATGTCGAAGAGCAATGGCAACGATGCCAACAGGCCATTAGATCAGCCGCAACTGATGTGCTAGGTTTCTCGCGCCCACCAGCGAGAAACCCCTGGTTTGATGAGGAATGCCGACAGATGCTCGCAGCCAAGAACGAGGCCTACAAGGCTAAGCTGCAGGTGAAGACGAGAGCTGCCATTGAGCTCTATAGGCAAAGAAGAAGGGAAGAGCATCGGCTTTTCAGCAAGAAGAAAAAAGAGCAAGAAAAGCGCGCGATCGAGGATATAGAGAGGTGCCACTCCAGGAACGATGTTCGCAAGTTTTACCAAAGTGTAAAACGTCAAAGCCAAGGATACAAGGCTCGAACAGAATCCTGTCGAGATGAACAAGGAAATATTGTAGTTGAGACACAGTCGATGCTGAGGATATGGAAGAACCACTTCTGCAGACTGTTAAACGGCGATGACGAACAACATTCCGCTGTCAGGCAGAACGAACCATTCAATATTGGCAACGACAGCGAAGACTGCCAACCACCCGACCTGAGTGAAGTGAGGATAGCAATATCTAAACTCAAGCTTAATAAGGCTGCCGGAAATGACGGCCTTCCCGCTGAGCTCTATAAGGCCGGCGGAGATGACTTGGTAAGTAACATCCACCAACTCATAAGCCAAATCTGGTCGGATGAAAATATGCCTGAAGAATGGAACCTCAGCATCGTTTGCCCGATCCACAAAAAAGGAGACCCTCTGAACTGCGCCAACTACAGAGGCATAAGTCTCCTCAACATCGCCTACAAGATCCTATCTGCCGTAATATGTGAACGCCTGAAACCGTTTACCAACAACCTGATTGGCCCTTATCAGTGTGGTTTTAGGCCAGGAAAGTCCACAACCGATCAAATTTTCACACTTCGGCAGATCCTGGAAAAAACTCAAGAAGTCCAAATCGATACCCACCACCTGTTCATCGATTTCAAAGCCGCATATGACAGCATTTATAGAGACGAACTGTACAGAGCCATGTCTAGTTTTGGTATACCGCCCAAACTCGTCCGTTTGTGTAGGATGACGATAGAGAATTCTCGCTGCTCCATCAGGGTCGGAAACGACCTCACCGACACATTCGATACCAAAAAAGGATTTAGGCAAGGCGATGCGCTGTCATGTGACTTCTTTAATCTGATTCTTGAGAGAATTGTGCAAAACTCCAAAGCCAACACCAGAGGCACAATTTTCCAAAAGTCGGTGCAACTACTAGCATACGCTGACGATATTGACATCATTGGTAGGACTCAACGTGATGTCACAGACACGTTTGCTAGTATAGAGAAGGAAGCGGCGAAAATGGGTTTAGCAGTAAATGAGGGTAAGACTAAGTATATGCTGTCATCACGAAAGGACTCACAACATCGACGAATTGGACAGAACGTCACCATTGACAGATATAACTTTGAGGTAGTACGGGACTTTGTCTACCTCGGCTCCGCTATTAACTCTGACAACAACATCTCGTCAGAAATTAAACGAAGAATTACTCTTGCCAACCGCTGTTTCTTCGGGCTAAGAAGGCAATTTAGTAGTAAAGCCCTCACTCGAACTACTAAGGAAACCCTATATAAGACCCTGATCATCCCAGTCCTGCTCTACGGCGCTGAAGCATGGACTGTATCAAAAGCGGATGAAGAAATCCTTGGTAGATTCGAGAGGAAAATTCTTCGAAAAATCTTCGGTCCCGTTTGCGTTGACGGGCTATGGAGACGAAGATTCAACCAAGAACTATACGAGCTGTACAGCGACATGCCCCTGGTCAAAAAACTCCGCATTGGACGTTTAAGATGGCTAGGACATGTAGAACGAATGGACACCAATACTCCGGCTCGCAGAGTCTTCGATTCCCAGCCAGACGTCGGACGCAGTAGAGGAAGACCTCGCCTTAAGTGGCGCGCACAAGTGGAAACCGACCTCAACCAACTTGGAGTGCGCAACTGGAGGCAGTTAGCTAAGGACCGGGCTAATTGGAGAGGCATGTTGGTTGAGGCCCAGGTTCATTCCGGACTGTAGCGCCACTTAAGTAAGTAAGTACGTGGTGAACTATTAAATTCATCTAGTTCGACCTCGTCTTCCGAAAGTAATGAATATAATTTCTGTATTTTCAAATTTTTGTTATGTTTAAAATTTTGGCAGCTACACCGACTCTAATTTCACAGACACGAAATGACACCAATACAATGACAACAAAAAAAACGAGTGGTGGGTGCACGACTGGGTCGTACGCAACTTTCTCTTTCACAGCGAGTTGGGCGTTAGATCAAATAGAAAGTACGCACTTTGATTATTGATGCTAAAAATCATATAAAAATGTCAAAATGTGAACGTTTACTCCGAAATTTGAAGGAATCGGTGTCTATGTGAATAATAATGATATTCCGTTATTAGCCAAAACTTAAAATTCCGTTTAGTGATAGTTGGGCTAAAACGAATTATGTGGAATTGTTTCAAACTATAATAGTAGTATATACATTAAATTTCATTCAATTTGACATAGCAGTTTGCGAGAAATTAACAATTTTCTTTATATGGCCTAAATGACAAAATCCGTTATATGGATTTTCTCGCAAAAAGTGGGTATGCAGTTTTGTTGGAACTAATATGCTTATAGTATATATAAAGTTTAATCAAAATCGTTAGAGCCGTTTTCGAGAAAATTGAGGTTATGTGTAATTTTTGTATGGCAGGTACCATTATTAACATGGCTAAAAGCAAACAAAAAAAATGGCCTAGAATTATGATCAAAACAAACTTGGATACGAAGTTTGAAGAAAATCGGTCAAGCCGTTTAGGCTGGGGAGACCATTACGGACAGACGGACCGACGGACCGACGGACCGACGGACCGACGGACGGAATTCCAAAAACCACTTTTTTGGGCTCCGCTATCATCGTAATGTTGGAATCAATCAAAATCTCGAGGTCGAAAATTTTCACGAAAACAATATCTTTCTCTTTGTAAGAGAAAGTTAATAAATCTGAATCGTGTTCCATTGACACTCAAAAAGATCAAATTTCAGATCAAAATCTAGATTTTCCAATGGAAAACGCCATTAGGCAAACGAATCTTTAAGTCGACAGATCCACGTGGTACCACAATGGACCTTCCTGGTTTCAATGTGCGTGCGTATTACAGCCACTATAACCTAGCCCTACCCTAGAGCAGAGCCCGTTCGATTGTTTCCGACTCTTTTTGAACTAAAAGAAAACAAACCCCTACCATGTTTCTTAACACTATCAGATCTGTGTCGTAGCGAGCTTAATACAAGCAGCATCTACGAGCAGAGATTTGACACAGCATATAATATGCTATCATAGATGAAACTAAGTTTGAAATCACTAGCAAAATCAATAAACGATTAAATTACAATGAAGCTATATATGTTATTAAACAAAAGACAATTTTAAATATACTTATTACGGCTCTAGAATACAATTTCGCAGAGTGTTTTTCAAACTACTTTTACTAACATGCAGTTCAACTACATCGTTATTTTTATTGTCAACTCTACTCATGCGACAAATAGCCTCATGCATACCATTTTTGTGTTTATGGCTAGGTATATGTAATATATTGAATCTACGTAGGTTGTAGGAACCTCCCCGAGTATTAAAACCAATAGCACTTAAAAGATCAGGAGCATCAATTTGTCCTGATAATAATTGGTGTAAGAAAACTATGTCATTGTTAAGTCTACGTTGAGACAAAGGCAATAGTTGCAGCAGTTTAATTCTGCACCTATACGGAGGCAAATTGTGCAGATCATCCCATGGAAGTCCTCTCAAAGCAAATCTTATGAATTTACGTTGGACTGATTCAATTCTATTCGAATGAACTACATAGAAGGGTGTCCAAACTTGTGAAGCATACTCCAAGTGAGGCCGAACTAGACAGTTATAGAGCGAAAGAGTGACATAAGGGTCATTAAACTCGTTTGACCATCTTTTAATAAATCCTAACATAGAGTTTGATTTATTGACGATAACGTTAATGTGTTTATTAAACTCCATTTTGGGATCAAAATATACACCAAGATCTTTAAAACTGTCTGCACGACAGAGAGTGTGCCCGGACAGAGTATATTTAAAATTACATGGAGCGCGTTTTCGTGAAAATGACATATGCTGGCACTTTGTAGGGTTCAGATTCAAACCGTTTTTAAGACACCATATGGTAAAACTATTTAAATCGGTTTGTATTGAAAGCGAATCGGTTAGATCTCCTACACATTTGAAAATTTTCACATCATCAGCATATATCAATATTTTGCTATCTCGAATACAAGCTTTTACATCGTTAATTGCAAGTATAAATGAAATTGGTCCTAAATGACTTCCTTGAGGTACTCCAGAGTGAGCAACAAAAGGGTTTGACTTGGAACCTCTAAATTTTACTTGGTATGTTCTCAATGAGAGGTATGATTTAACCCAATTTATGAATCCTGGAGGGAATCCATACGCCTTAAGTTTAAAAATTATGATGTTATGTGATAACTGGTCAAAGGCTTTGGAGACAACTATTGGAGCAATGATGCATGAAAGTTAACAGATTTGTTACAGTGGATCGATGTTTAACAAAGCCATGTTGTTCATCACAGATGATGTTTCGACAAAGGAAGACCAATTTATCACAAATAATGTTCGAATGTTGGTTGGGTGTTGTAGAACGAGGGTAGACTCTGATTGGCGTTAACTTGGCAATGCCCAGTGTTGCAACTTTGACTACACATCAAATGTGCTTATCTTTACCTCCAAGTGGTAACCATCGGATACTGGTCTCATCCAACCGGATTTGACTTGCTAAACGATAAGTGCGAGTGTTGATAACACGACGAAAAACAGCAACACTATAAACACCCTGGTGAGAATGGCACGGATGAATACCCGGCCTGCTGTCCCAGGCGAACCTAGATGAGCTGCTCTGACATATTCGGACAACAGGTTGTCTAGGAATTTCAAGGGTTAGTCAGGCCCCTTGAACAGAGATGGTGGCGGATGAACCGAAAGGCCAACGGCAGCGCTCAATCCCGTAGTGGATACTGATGGCCCCGTGTCCTAGGGGTATCTAATAAATTGGAACTGGCCCTCCAGGTTGGGGGTTGTGCTTTGGGTTAACTACCCATCCACGGAAAAAACTATTGTTACGAAGCAACCAATAGCCTCGGAAAGGACTGATTTTATTGTTGACGACCCTGCTAAACGAAAAAAGGACAACGACGTTCGTATCTGCACCTGGAATGTGAGAACATTAAACAGGAGAGGTGCAGGCGAACAACTAGCGGAAGCCCTAAACTGCTACAAAGCAGACATTACTGCCATCCAGGAAATACGATGGGATGGGCCGGGCAAAAAGAGGATGAAAAACTGTGACATATACTACGGACCGTGTTATAGTGAGCAGAAACAGCGACTATTCGGATGCGGATTTGTTATAAGTGCCAGACTTAGGCAAGAAGTCTTATGTTTCCAAGACATTAGCGAACGCATAGTAACAATCCGCATCAAGGCCAAATTCGCCAACATAAGCCTTATATGCGCTCACGCTCCGACGGAAGAAAAAGATGATATAGCTAAGGATTGCTTCTACGACCTCCTCGACAAAACCTATGAGCGACTACCGAAGTACGATGTTAAAATCGTGCTGGGAGATTTTAACGCAAAGGTAGGAAGAGAAGACATCTTTAGAAGTATTGTCGGAAAACATAGCCTACACGACAACACGTCTGGTAACGGACTTAGGCTAATTGATTTCGCTACGGAACGAAATGCCACTATAGCCAGCACACGGTTTCCTCACCTCGATATCCATAAGGGGACATGGCGGTCTCCAGATCAACGAACGGTCAACCAAATTGATCACATTGCGATAGATAAGAGGCACGCATCCAGTATTTTGGATGTCCGAACATTCCGAGGAGCTAACATCGACTCGGATCACTACCTTGTA
Source organism: Rhingia campestris (assembly GCA_932526625.1). Lineage (NCBI taxonomy): Eukaryota > Metazoa > Arthropoda > Insecta > Diptera > Syrphidae > Rhingia > Rhingia campestris. Next base: position 47,282,354 of record OW052184.1, on the reverse strand, counting down.
GCAGCCAAGGTAAGAATGCGGATATCCACCACGCCACAACAATCCAGAAATACTGTGAAAAAATTTAATGTCGGAAGACTGCAATCGCAAGAGACCGCCAAGACCTTCGCACAACGCGTATCCCTTAACCTCTCGATTAACACCATACCACCAGCATCGAATGTCGAAGAGCAATGGCAACGATGCCAACAGGCCATTAGATCAGCCGCAACTGAAGTGCTAGGTTTCTCGCGCCCACCAGCAAGAAACCCCTGGTTTGATGAGGAATGCCGACAGATGCTCGCAGCCAAGAACGAGGCCTACAAGGCTAAGCTGCAGGTGAAGACGAGAGCTGCCATTGAGCTCTATAGGCAAAGAAGAAGGGAAGAACATCGGCTTTTCAGCAAGAAGAAAAAAGAGCAAGAAAAGCGCGCGATCGAGGATATAGAGAGGTGCCACTCCAGGAACGATGTTCGCAAGTTTTACCAAAGTGTAAAACGTCAAAGCCAAGGATACAAGGCTCGAACAGAATCCTGTCGAGATGAACAAGGAAATATTGTAGTTGAGACACAGTCGATGCTGAGGATATGGAAGAACCACTTCTGCAGACTGTTAAACGGCGATGACGAACAACATTCCGCTGTCAGGCAGAACGAACCATTCAATATTGGCAACGACAGCGAAAACTGCCAACCACCCGACCTGAGTGAAGTGAGGATAGCAATATCTAAACTCAAGCTTAATAAGGCTGCCGGAAATGACGGCCTTCCCGCTGAGCTCTATAAGGCCGGCGGAGATGACTTGGTAAGTAACATCCACCAACTCATAAGCCAAATCTGGTCGGATGAAAATATGCCTGAAGAATGGAACCTCAGCATCGTTTGCCCGATCCACAAAAAAGGAGACCCTCTGAACTGCGCCAACTACAGAGGCATAAGTCTCCTCAACATCGCCTACAAGATCCTATCTGCCGTAATATGTGAACGCCTGAAACCGTTTACCAACAACCTGATTGGCCCTTATCAGTGTGGTTTTAGGCCAGGAAAGTCCACAACCGATCAAATTTTCACACTTCGGCAGATCCTGGAAAAAACTCAAGAAGTCCAAATCGATACCCACCACCTATTCATCGATTTCAAAGCCGCATATGACAGCATTTATAGAGACGAACTGTATAGAGCCATGTCTAGTTTTGGTATACCGCCCAAACTCGTCCGTTTGTGTAGGATGACGATGGAGAATTCTCGCTGCTCCATCAGGGTCGGAAACGACCTCACCGACACATTCGATACCAAAAAAGGATTTAGGCAAGGCGATGCGCTGTCATGTGACTTCTTTAATCTGATTCTTGAGAGAATTGTGCAAAACTCCAAAGCCAACACCAGAGGCACAATTTTCCAAAAGTCGGTGCAACTACTAGCATACGCTGACGATATTGACATCATTGGCAGGACTCAACGTGATGTCATAGCCACGTTTGCTAGTATAGAGAAGGAAGCGGCAAAAATGGGTTTAGCAGTAAATGAGGGTAAGACTAAGTATATGCTGTCATCACGAAAGGACTCACAACATCGACGAATTGGACAGAACGTCACCATTGACAGATATAACTTTGAGGTAGTACGGGACTTTGTCTACCTCGGCTCCGCTATTAACTCTGACAACAACATCTCGTCAGAAATTAAACGAAGAATTACTCTTGCCAACCGCTGTTTCTTCGGGCTAAGAAGGCAATTTAGTAGTAAAGCCCTCACTCGAACTACTAAGGAAACCCTATATAAGACCCTGATCATCCCAGTCCTGCTCTACGGCGCTGAAGCATGGACCGTATCAAAAGCGGATGAAGAAATCCTTGGTAGATTCGAGAGGAAAATTCTTCGAAAAATCTTCGGTCCCGTTTGCGTTGACGGGCTATGGAGACGAAGATTCAACCAAGAACTATACGAGCTGTACAGCGACATGCCCCTGGTCAAAAAACTCCGCATTGGACGTTTAAGATGGCTAGGACATGTAGAACGAATGGACACCAATACTCCGGCTCGCAGAGTCTTCGATTCCCAGCCAGACGTCGGACGCAGTAGAGGAAGACCTCGCCTTAAGTGGCGCGCACAAGTGGAAACCGACCTCAACCAACTTGGAGTGCGCAACTGGAGGCAGTTAGCTAAGGACCGGGCTAATTGGAGAGGCATGTTGGTTGAGGCCCAGGTTCATTCCGGACTGTAGCGCCACTTAAGTAAGTAAGTAATGTTCGAATAACTTGGGAATGCAAGATAGTTTTGAGATAGGTCTATAATTAGAAATATCTCCACGCTCACCTTTTTTAAAAACAGGTGTAATAAATGCATTTTTCCATTGAGTTGGGAATACTCCAGTGGCAAAGGAGCTTTCAAATATATGCTTAAGGTATGGCAAAAGAGCATCTTTGCATTGCTTTACGACTACTGGTAATTCCATCGGGCCCCGCAGAATAGTCATTATTTAATGAAGAGATATATTTAAGTAGTGTCTCATCGTCAAATATAAAATTGCTGAAACTAACTTGAGGACAGTCATTGAGATAACTGAAATAATGTTCGTCTAAGACAAGAGGGGTGTCAATAAATGATTTACTTTCAGGCAAAACATATTTTTTTTGGGGTGTTGTGTTCTGCACACTATTAAAAACGAGTGGTGGGTGCACGACCATCGTTAGATCAAATAGTACGCATTTTGATTATTAATGTTTAAAATATATAAATAATGTTGAAATGTGATTATACGAACGTTTACTCCGAAATTTTAAGGAATCGGTATCTATGTGAATAATAATTATTTTTCGTTATTCGTCAAAACTGAAAATTCCGTTAAGTGATATTTAGGCTAAAACTAATTATGTGGAATTGTTTAAAACTATAAAAGTAGTATATATATTAAATTTCATTCAATTTGACTTAGTAGTTTGCAAGAAATTAACAATTTTCTTTATATGGCCTGAATGACAAAATCCGTTATATGGATTTTCTCGAAAAAAACTGGGTATGCAGTTTTGTTGGAACTAATATGCTTATAGTATATACAAGGTGGCGCAAAAGTAATCCTCCTATCAGAAAATGCTATAAATTTTGCGATTGGCCCCTAATGTCAGTTCTGTTTTGACTTTTGTGCAGTAAACACATGCGAAATACACGTTAATAAACAATGTTACACTACACTGCTCCAGAACGCGGAATATTGGTGACTATTTATTTGAGCAATAATCGGTCGGTGACTTTGGCACAACGTGAATTTCGTCGCAGATTTCCTAGCCGTCCAACGCCTACTGGTGAAACACTGTGTAGCGACGACTGACTGACTTAGCATACCAACACATACATAGCATATGTTAAATATTATACGCGTTATGTGTAACACAAATGTTAAACAGGAATGCTATGTGATATTCGGTCCAGTAGAACAAAATAGTTTAGTTTAGCACAAGCACTTCGCCGGTAAGCATCCCTAATTTAAGATTAAGTCACCAATTTAGTGTTTCAAATAACGGACACTCTATTAAATTTCTTTTAAATATGAACACTTTATTTTTAATATACTTAATCTTAAATTAGGGATGCTTACCGGCGAAGTGCTTGTGCTAAACTAAAACTGCGACGTTTAGCCGCTCGCCTCGAAGAGACTGGCACAACACGAGATGCTGCCAGGCGTGGCAGACCCCGGAGTAGCCGTTCTGCAGAGAATATTGCTGCTGTAGCCGAAGATGTCATGGAAGCGCCGTCGACATCGACCAGACGACGTGCCACGCAAATGGGTATCAGTCGACGGTCTTTACAGCGAATTTTGGTACCAGATTTGAAGATGTTTCCGTACAAAGTCCAGACGGTGCATCAGCTGTTAGCTGCTGACCGCCAATCGCGTCTAACATACGCTCAAGCCATCCTTAATCACCACCAAGAGGAAGATGATTTTTCATCAAAAATAATCATGAGTGATGAGGCCCATTTCCATCTTAGCGGGTACGTAAATAAGCAAAATTTACGCTTCTGGGGCACTGAAAATCCGCGTGTTACCCACGAACAGCCATTACACCCGCTCAAAGTCACTGTATGGTGTGCTGTTTTCGCTGGAGGAGTCATCGGACCTTTTTTCTTCGAAGACGTCGCTGGCCAAACGGTTACTGTGAATGGTGAGCGCTACAGAGCAATGATCAACGAGTTCTTTTTGCCGCAACTTGATGAATTGGGATTGGAAAACATGTGGTGCCAACAGGACGGTGCAACGTGCCACAATCGATATGCTGAAGGATGCATTTCCCGGGCGCCTAATCACCCGTTTTGGCGATTTGCACTGGCCAGCAAGATCGCCTGATTTGACCGCTCCAGACTTCTTTTTGTGGGGCTTTTTGAAGTCGCGGGTTTATGTCAACAAGCCTCAGACTCTTCTTGCAGCTCTTAAAGACAATATCCGTCAAGAATGTGAGGACCTATCGCCGGAAGTTTTGGCCAAAGTGATGGAAAATGCCATAAGAAGGGCTCAAATGACAATCAACTGTGGCGGCGGTCATTTACATGACATCATATTCTCGACTTGATGTAAAAAAAAAAAACAAATAAAAATAATCCACAAGAAGAATCAAAGTTTTTCATTTCTTTTTAAATTACAGCCAAAAAACATCGGAAGGTTATTTTTGCGCCACCTTGTATAAAGTTTTAATCAAAATCGTTTGAGCCGTTTTCGAGAAAATTGAGGTTATGTGTAATTTTTATATGGCAGGTACCGTTATTAACATGGCTAAAAGCAAACAAAAAAAAAATGGCCTAGAATTATGACCAAAAGAAGCTTGGATACGAAATTTGAAGACAATCAGTCAAGCCGTTTAGGCTGGGGAGACCATTACGGACAGACGGACCGACGGTACGACGGACGGAATTCCAAAAACCACTTTTTTGGGCTCCGCTATCATCGTAATGTTAGAATCAATCAAAATCTCGAGGTCGAAAATTTTCACGAAAACAATATCTTTCTCTTTGTAAGAGAAAGTAAAAAAGTGCTGATTTGGCAACACTGCGTAACCGTACTTAATTAATTAATATCGAAACGTTCGGCATGGACATGTGTAGACTTTTCGAAATTGGAACTATTTCTTCTGATTCCTGATTCAGACTCAGCCCCCTATCTGCGATCTTTTGAAAATAGCTTCACACAATCTCAATTCAATTTTATTTTTTCTGTAGCTTTGTCGTCTGTCTTCTTTTTTTTTTTTGTTGATGATTATTTTTCGGGGGTAGAAGATATAGGTATATATTATGTACGTATGTAACGCCAGACGAGACATGTGTGCTTCTGCTTGGAAGGGTCGTTTAAGTGTGACTGATATCTTATTTGATTTGCTTACCGTATTATATTTCAACCTTCGTTATTCTCGTCATCTCCATCATCGTCATTATTCTTCTTCTGCTTGCTTCTTATATTCTTCTGGACTAAAAATTTAAGACTTTTCGTGTGTTATTTGTTCTAGATCTGACCTTGATTTTTTTTACGAATTTGATATAAAGTTTATAGGCCCGAAATCTGAATGAAGTGGTGTTGATGGTGTCTGTGATGGTTGCGTAGTATCATGCTCTTTACTTTACTGTCAAGACTGCTGAGAGTACCGCCGCCGCCCCCGGTGCTATGGTTATAGCTTTTACGGGGCATATGTCTATAGATATAAAGTTTTTTTTTTTGGTTGTATCATTTGGTTGAAATGCGTATTATTATTATTTTTGCTTTTGGTTGGGCTTGCGTCTATTGATTTTGTCGAAGATTGATTTGGTTGATTTTGTTGTTGTTGTGTATTTTGACGATTGTTTTTTTTTTTTTGTTTTGCTAGTTTCTTCATTCATCCTTTTGCAAGTGGTCGTGGTCGGGAGGAGAGGATCAGACGCCTATGTATAACAATTGCAAATGCGTACTTCACAACGTACATATTTAAAGATATATATAGCTACCTACATACATTACATACAGATATTGTATCTATTCCGTCAAATGGCAGTAGGTACTTGTTGTTTATTTTCGCGAGCCATGAATTTCTGTATCTGTATGCATGGATACCTTTGATTACACACACTTTGGGCAACTTGTTTGTTCGCCCAGTCTCGTGTTAATTGTATATCGCTGGCATACTCGTGCTGCGTACGTTGTACCTATTTAATTCACCTTTTGATGGACCAATTTGAAGTCTAGAGGCGTAAAATTCGATGCCTAGTGAAGTTGGTGCTGTTTCCTTGGCAGATAATTATCATTTTGCGTTGTTGTTATTCATTTGTGCGTATTTGTTAATTATCTGAAATTTTTTATTTGTATGCTCTGTGAATGGACGAGGTATGAGGTCACTTTCAGATTTTTTAAAATAGTAACCATACCATTATTAGTGCCAACCGGCCCAGCCCAAATTTCACTACTCCCATACGGTGGTCTCTTATATGTTGGTAAATAGTACGTGACCAAATTGGAGAGACGTATACATATCATCAATAGTATTGTAAGTGAATCATTTGAAAATAAGGTCTTTAACCATTAAGCCTAACATTCGCCAAGTTTTATATCTCGGGTTGAATCTTAAATTGCACCAAGTTATATATTCAACTAACCAATAGCAAAGAGTATACAACTAACGGGTGATTTTTTAAGAGGTTTAGAACTTTATTTAAAAAAAAAAACACAAAAAATTCGAAAAAATGAATGAAATATTTATTTGAATCGATAGTTTGAACCTTGCAATTTAATGTTTAAAGATAATTTCATGCAAATGTTGACCGCGGCTGCATCTCAGGTAGCCCATCCGCTGAGTCCAATTTTGGCATACTCTTTCACACATATCGGCCGGTATCTCACGAATGAATGCATGGATGTTGGCTTCCAGTGCGTCAATCGAAGCGGGCTTGTCCCTATAGACATTAGCCTTGACATACCCCCACAAAAAATAATCTAATGGTGTCAAATCGCACGATCTAGGCGGCCAATTGACCGGCCCGAAACGTGAAATTAACTGTTCACCAAACTCGCCTCGCAATTGCGCCATTGTTTCGCGTGCTGTGTGGCATGTGGCACCGTCTTGTTGAAACCACATATCATGCAAGTCAAGAACTTCCATTTCGGGCAAAAAAAAGTTTGTTATTATCGCTCGGTAGCGTTCACCATTGACAGTAACGCTGCGATTCGCATCATCTTTGAAGAAATATGGCCCAATAATGCCGCCGGCCCATAAACCGCACCAAACAGTGGCTTTTTCGGGATGCATTGGTAGCTGTTGCAATGCTTCTGGCTGATCTTCACTCCAAATGCGGCGATTTTGCTTATTTACGTACCCATTCAACCAAAAATGAGCCTCATCGCTGAACACAATTTTTCGATAAAAAAGCGGATCCTCGGCCAGCTTTCCAAGAGCCCATTCACCAAAAATTCGGCGTTGTGGTAGGTCGGCTGGCTTTAGTTCTTGCACCAGCTGTATCTTAAAAGGCTTTACGCCCAAATCCTTCCGCAAAATTTTCCACGTAGTGCTGTAACAAAGGCCTAACTGCTGGGAACGGCGCCGAATCGACATTTCGCGGTCTTCTGTCACACTAGCTGATACGGCCGCAATATTTTCTTCACTACGCACAGTACGTAAACGTGTTGGTGGTTTAATGTCCAACAAAGTAAATTTGGTGCGAAATTTGGTCACAATCTTCCGAATAGACTGCTCAGAAGGTCGAGAATGCCGATCATAAAATGGAAGCAGCGCGCGATGAACATTTCGAACCGAGCACGAATTTTGATAGTAAAATTCAATAATTTGCAAGCGTTGTTCATTTGTAAGACGATCCATGGTTAAATTGCAAACCAAACTGAAGCTGTTTGACAGTGACACAAGGTACTAAACACACGTCAGCTGTCAAAACCAGTGTTGCCAAAACCAAACCAGCTAAAAAATCACCCGTTACATACATAGAATGCGCATCTCATACAACGAAAATTTACTATGTGGGGTACTGATGTTGATACCCCAATGTTCAAATTTCCATGCCAGCATTAAGCAACAGCATAGCCGATCCATACGAACCAGGGATGTTGCGGATGCAGAATTTTTGACATCCGCAGATGCGGATGCGAATATTTTAGAGCTCACAACAGCGGATGCGGATTAAAATTAACTTTTTTAAAGAGACATAATCTAGGTACATAAATAAATAACAAACATGGTAATTTTTAATAATCTTTATTAATATTCAAATGCTTAGTATTTAAAATTAAAAATTGGTGCATTGTATTTAATAAATAGTAGCGTCACGGCTTTTACAGCTTCCAACCTGTTTCGCAAAGGTTCATATATAAGTCCCGCGCCGCTAAATAATTGCTCACTTGGAATACTGACTGGTGGAGGGCTATAAATATCTGCGTGCTCTAGCAGATAGCATTTTCAACTCTCCACGATTAACGCTCCACCAGTTAAGAGGACTTTCAGATATCGGGTTTTTCAATAAGAGCGCTACAAAAGTTTTTTTTTTAAATAAAACAAAAAGGGTTTTGGATATCAATGCAATTCTTAAAAATTCTTCCTGTGAAAGTACGTTCGATCCTATTATGTATGGAACTCGATTTCTTTTGCATGGCCACCACGGGTATGTACGCTTGTAGAAGTCCAGACGCTGAACCCAATTTTCGACGGTTTTCAAGCATAAATCGGCCGATACTGCTGCAATTTCACGTTCGATATTCGTACGAAGTTCATCAATCGTCGCTGGCTTGTTGGCATAGACCATAGACTTGACGTAGCCCCACAGGAAATAGTCTAACGGCGTCAAATCGCACGACTGAGGCGGCCAAGCGACTGGACCATTTCGTGAGATAACACGTTCTCCAAACTTGGTTTCCAATAAATTGATTGTGTGGCTTGTGGCGCCGTCCTGTTGGAACCACATGTCCTCCAAGTCCATATCATCCAATTGGGGCCAAAAATATTCGGTTATCATTGAATGGTAGCGATTCCCATTCACAGTAACGTGCGGGTCTTGATCATCACGGAAGAAGTACAGCCCAATGACGCCGCCGGCCCATAAGCCACACCGAACCGTAATTTTTTCGGGATGCAATGATGACTCATGGAGTACGTGTGGATTGCTGCCTGACCAATACCGCATATTTTGTTTATTGACGAAGCCATTCAGCCAGAAATGAGCCTCATCGCTGAAAATCCGAATCATTTTCAAGTTGACCCCTTCGGGTTAGGGGTCAGAATATACCCGAAGGCGACTAAAATCCACTCCCCGTATACCGAGTGTAAAGCGTATACAAATAACAAAAATGCAATGAGTACAACAAAAAGATTTAATACCCCAGGTGGCAATTCAGTTTCACTGGAAAATCCACCCTCTACGGAGTTCGGCTCTACGGATTCTGGGGAGAGCCAATTATTGCAAATGTGTAACCCTTTTGGGAGAAGTTCAAGGGTAACGAGTTCACCTACATCTGGATCTCAAAAAAATATATGTGTCTCAAGGAGCTCGACAACACCAGAAGTGTCAGCCCACGAAAAACGAGACTCAATGAAAAATAAGAGCCTAAAGGAAGAAAACGACGTTCTTCGAACAAGGCTTAACAATGTCGAACTGCTCTGCGAAGAGCTTCGTAAAGAAATTCTACATCTAAAGGAAGAAAATATGACTCTGAAGAGTTCATTTAAAATTCGGAATACCACACGGATGAAGAAGAACTCAGTCGCGAAACTGACTGGATCTTAAAGAAAAGACCAGTAAAAAAGAGGAAAGCTGTATCCTCTCCTGAAATAATAAACCGCGACAAAGAGATTATTAATAAAGCGAAACAGCTTAAACAACCTCCCCCACCGCCAATTAATGTGATCGGTATTGACGACTTTAACAAGTTGCATACCTTGATAAAATCGTTGCAACTATCGGGCTACCAAGTAACTTTGCTAAGAAAAAAAACATGGAAAGTCTGCGTTAAAGACCCTGAAAGTTACCGTCTATTATCTCGCAAGCTTAATACCGATAAAATAGAATGGTATTCTTTTGAAAATAAATCTGAAAAGCCTTTACGCGTTGTAGCTAGAGGGTTACATGCGTCGTGCTTAAAGGATGACATTGTAAACGATTTGAAAAACGGGCAATATAAAGTCATAGATGCCGTTAACATTGTCAAGCGAGACCAAAAGCAAAAAGATGGCGAAGGAAATGTAATAAAACGCGGTCTTCCTTTATTTATACTCACTTTCGATAGAACAGAAAGTCTGAACAAAATTTATGAAATAAAAACAATACTTAATATTGTTGTAAAAATAGAGCCTATGCGTAAGGATTCCAAACTAGTTCCCCCGTGCAAGCTCTGCCAAGGATACAATCATACGCAAAGCTATTGTCAAAAAGAACCGCGGTGTGTAAAATGTGCCGGAAATCATTTGACGGTAGATTGTATGTCAGATAAAAAACTCTTGCTATCTGCATTAACTGTAAAGGCAATCATCCGGCAAATTATCGCGTCTGCGAAGTAGCTTAAGAGTTGCAAAAAAGACGGACGAAATTTAATAGTATTAATTCACAAAAATTAAATTTAAACAAGCAAAAGCCTAAAATTCCGATTAAAAATATGTCGAAGACAAAGCAGGCCATAATCGAAAAACCTAAATTTTTACAAACTACGCGGCCATCAGATATCCGTTCCGATCTTGTACATCCAAAACCAAATGTACAAACGTATGCTCAAGCTACAGTATCCAATAACGCCCAAAAAAATATCTCACCTGACCCAGTTCAAATGTATTTTCGATTATTCTTTCAAAACCTGAGGAACAAAGCACCACCTTTAACATGAATAGATTGCTTAAAATTCTTACGTGGAATACCAATGGCCTTTGGCAAAAACATGGAGAACTTGAATTATTTATGCAGGAAAAAGATATAGACATCTTTTTAATATCCGAAACTCACGCCAAGAGTAATTCGAACTTAAAAATTAAAGGTTACCTCGACTATCATGCTCTACATCTACATCGAATAAGGCTAGAGGTGGAGCCTCACTATATATAAAAGAGTTTATCGAACATTCGATTGATCTTAAACTAGAAATCGAAACAATGCAAGTTATCTCTATACACGTCAAAAGCAGACTATCCTTTCTGAAGATATCGTCTATTTACTGCCCACCACGATGCAAGGTTGAGAAAATTGACTTTGAAAACTTGCTTAATTCCCTTGGACAACGTTTTGTCATCGGAGGGGACTTTAATGCAAAACATACATTCTGGGGATCTAGATGCATATCACAGAAAGGTGGTTGGATGGTTGGGTGTTGTAGAACGAGGGTAGACTCTGATTGGTGTTAACTTGGCAATACCCAGTGTTGTAACTCTGACTACAAATCAAATGTGCTTATTTTTACCTCCAAGTGGTAACCATCGGGCAACACTATAAACACCCTGGTGAGAATGGCACGGATGAATACCCGGCCTGCTGTCCCACGCGAACCTAGATGAGCTGCTCTGACATATTCGGACAACAGGTTGTCTAGGAATTTCAAGGGTTAGTCAGGCCCCTTGAACAGAGATGGTGGCGGATGAACCGAAATCCAACGGCAGCGCTCAATCCCGTAGTGGATACTGATGGCCCCGTGTCCTACTGGTATCTAATAAATTGGAACTGGCCCTCCTGGTTGGGGGTTGTGCTTTGGGTTAACTACCCACCAACAGAAAAAATATTGTTACGAAGCAACCAATAGCCTCGGAAAGGACTGATTTTATTGTTGACGACCCTGCTAAACGAAAAAAGGACAACGACGTTCGTATCTGCACCTGGAATGTGAGAACATTAAACAGGAGAGGTGCAGGCGAACAACTAGCAGAAGCCCTAAACTGCTACAAATCAGACATTACTGCCATCCAGGAAATACGATGGGATGGGCCGGGCAAAAAGAGGATGAAAAACTGTGACATCTACTACGGACCGTGTTATAGTGAGCAGAAACAGCGACTATTCGGATGCGGGTTTGTTGTAAGTGCCAGACTTAGGCAAGAAGTCTTATGTTTCCAAGACATTAGCGAACGCATAGTAACAATCCGCATCAAGGCCAAATTCGCCAACATAAGCCTTATATGCGCTCACGCTCCGACGGAAGAAAAAGATGATATAGCTAAGGATTGCTTCTACGAGCTCCTTGACAAAACCTATGAGCGACTACCGAAGTACGATGTTTAAATCGTGCTGGGAGATTTTAACGCAAAGGTAGGAAGAGAAGACATCTTTTGAAGTATTATCAGAAAACATAGCCTACACGACAAAACGTCTGGTAACGGACTTAGGCTAATTGATTTCGCTATGGAACGAAATGCCACTATAGCCAGCACACGGTTTCCTCACCTCGATATCCATAAGGGGACATGGCGGTCTCCAGATCAACGAACGGTCAACCAAATTGATCACATTGTGATAGATAAGAGGCACGCATCCAGTATTTTGGATGTCCGAACATTCCGAGGAGCTAACATCGACTCGGATCACTACCTTGTAGCAGCCAAGGTAAGATTGCGGATATCCACCACGCCACAACAATCCAGAAATACTGTGAAAAAATTTAATGTCGGAAGACTGCAATCGCAAGAGACCGCCAAGACCTTCGCACAACGCGTATCCCTTAACCTCTCGATTAACACCATACCACCAGCATCGAATGTCGAAGAGCAATGGCAACAATACCAACAGGCCATTAGATCAGCCGCAACTGATGTGCTAGGTTTCTCGCGGCCACCAGCAAGAAACCCCTGGTTTGATGAGGAATGCCGACAGATGCTCGCAGCCAAGAACGAGGCCTACAAGGCTAAGCTGCAGGTGAAGACGAGAACTGCCATTGAGCTCTATAGGCAAAGAAGAAGGGAAGAACATCGGCTTTTCAGCAAGAAGAAAAAAGAGCAAGAAAAGCGCGCGATCGAGGATATAGAGAGGTGCCACTCCAGGAACGATGTACGGAAATGACGGCCTTCCCGCTGAGCTCTATAAGGCCGGCGGAATTGACTTGGTAAGTAACATCCACCAACTCATAAGCCAAATCTGGTCGGATGAAAATATGCCTGAAGAATGGAACCTCAGCATCGTTTGCCCGATCCACAAAAAAGGAGACCCTCTAAACTGCGCCAACTACAGAGGCATAAGTCTCCTCAACATCGCCTACGAGATCGTATCTGCCGTAATATTTGAACGCCTGAAACCGTTTACCAACAACCTGATTGGCCCTTATCAGTGTGGTTTTAGGCCAGGAAAGTCCACAACCGATCAAATTTTCACACTTCGGCAGATCCTGGAAAAAACTCAAGAAGTCCAAATTGATATCCACCACCTATTTAGCAGTAAATGAGGGTAAGACTAAGTATATGCTGTCATCACGAAAGGACTCACAACATCGACGAATTGGACAGAACGTCACAATTGACAGATATAACTTTGAGGTAGTACGGGACTTTGTCTACCTCGGCTCCGCTATTAACTCTGACAACAACATCTCGTCAGAAATTAAACGAAGAATTACTCTTGCCAACCGCTGTTTCTTCGGGCTAAGAAGGCAATTTAGTAGTAAAGCCCTCACTCGAACTACTAAGGAGATCCTATATAAGACCCTGATCTGCTCTACGGCGCTGAAGCATGGACAGTATCAAAAGCGGATGAAGAAATCCTTGGTAGATTCGAGAGGAAAATTCTTCGAAAAATCTTCGGTCCCGTTTGCGTTGACGGGCTATGGAGACGAAGATTCAACCAAGAACTATACGAGCTGTACAGCGACATGCCCCTGGTCAAAAAAAACTCCGCATTGGACGTCTAAGTTGGCTAGGACATGTAGAACGAATGGACACCAATACTCCGGCTCGCAGAGTCTTCGATTCCCAGCCAGACGTCGGACGCAGTAGAGGAAGACCTCGACTTAAGTGGCGCGCACAAGTGGAAACCGACCTCAACCAACTTGGAGTGCGCAACTGGAGGCAGTTAGCTAAGGACCGGGCTAATTGGAGAGGCATGTTGGTTGAGGCCCATGTTCATTCCGGACTGTAGCGCCTTAAGTTAGTAAGTAAGTAAGTAGTAAAAGGTCTGTCGTCCAATCGAATCAAAGTTGAAGAATGCTTTGATCTTTACTCTGATCATTCTCCAGTCATTTTAACAACGAGCGAGTCACTGATTATAAATGAAAAACCACCCAGATTAACAAACGGGAAAACCAACTGGGAAGGTTTCAAAAACGATATTGAAAATAATATCCGACTGGGTGTATCGCTTAGAACCCCATTGGAACTCGAAGTCGCTGTTGACTCATTTATCAATACCATCCAAAAAGCAGCATGGAATAATACTCCTCAACAGAACAATATTGTGAGCTATAGTAACATTAAGTACCCCCGAGAGATACAAGATTTAGTAAGACAAAAAAGAAAATCTCGTAAAAGATGGCACCAAACTCGTGCCCCCGCAAGATAAAACACATCTCAATCGGTTGCGTAATTTGCTATCAAATTCGATTAAAAATTTTAAAAACCTTGCAGTAGAAACTTATCTGCAAAGCCTAACCGCTGGAAAGGAATCGAATTATTCGCTCTGGAAAGCAATTAGAGTCATAAAACGGCCAAAAATCGCTGTGCCGCCAATTAGGGTAACTCAAGACGTTTGGGCAAATAGCGATAAGGAAAAAGCTGACGTTTTTGCCTCACATCTTGAGGAAACATTTAAGCCATTTAATGGTCCAGCGCAAAATGAAAACATTAATATATTCGAAAGTACAACCGATAATAACATAGTAAGATATGCATGTATTGCCGAGCTTAAACGGGAAATAAAGAAACTAAAGCCTAAAAAAGCTCCGGGTTATGACCTGATTACAGGAGAACTTCTTAAAATGTTGCCTCGAAAAGCATTAACTAAACTTCTTTGTATTATAAATGCAGCAATCAGATTAGAATACATACCAAGACAGTGGAAAGTCGCGGAGGTGATTATGGTTCTAAAACCAGGAAAATCACCGAATGAAATAAAATCTTACAGGCCTATTTCACTTCTTCCAATAATTTCAAAAGTTTTTGAACGGATATTACTCGGTCGCTTACACCCCATAATTGAACAGAAACGTCTTTTACCTGACCATCAATTTGGGTTTAGAAGTAAACATTCAACGGTGGACCAAGTACATCGAATTACAGATGTAATTGAGAAAGCTTTCGAAGAAAAGCAAATTTGTTCAGCCGTATTTCTTGACGTGTCGCAAACTTTTGACAAGGTGTGGCACAAAGGCCTTACTTATAAACTAAGTCAAGTTCTGCCAGAACAATTATATAAAATCCTCGTGTCGTATCTTGAGCAAAGACTCTTGCGTGTGAAACTTGGAAGCGAATATTCCGAGTTCAAAGAAATAATGGCAGGTGTACCGCAAGGAAGCGTCCTTGGACCAATCCTGTACCTCCTATTCACTCGTGATATCCCACAAACAAACGACACAATAGTTGCAACTTTGCTGACGATACTGCTATACTAGAGGAAACAAATATCAAATTACAAAACGCTCCTAACGAGGTTAATGAATGGACTAAATCCTGGCGGATTGCACTTAATGAGAGCAAATCGATCTATGTAGATTTTTCGTATAAACGGACAAACAATTTGCCTGTATTTCTAAATACGGTTCGAGTCCCGTTTGCAAATGAAGCGAAATATCTCCTCGGTATGACACTCGATGCAAAATTAAAATGGAAGTCGCATGTAAAAAATAAATGCGAAGAACTTAAGAATAAATACAGAGAACTGTACTGGCTGCTCGGAACATATTCGAAGCTTAACCCTTAACCAGTGAAACGAATCTAAACATTTTCCAAACTTTCGAAAACAAAATGTTTAGATCATTCGTTAATGCGCCGTGGTACGTAAGGAAAGAAGACCTACGCAGAGATCTGGGTATTCCCGCGGTTAAAGATGAAACAAAAAATTTTGCACGAAAACATAAAAAACGTTTATAAGGTCACGTTAACACAACAGTCCTCCAAACAAATATATTGCGGCGTCTTCAAAGAACTAAACCCTTAGATTTGGCCCGATAATAACAAACCGCGCTATAAATTGCGGTAAAAGCAGGAACTCTCAAAGGAAAGTTACCTGCCAAACATATTATATACTCGTGATAAAAAAAATTGCTGGATAAGTCGAATACTTAGTTGCAATAGAAATACAAAATGGGTGATGGTTTTAGTGAGTAAAAATCTCACGCTACTTTGGGCACGTGCTCATCGTTTCTATGAAGATTTCCACCAGCCCAGGGAAAAAAAAAATGTTCAAGTTGTTGCTCAGCCCAATTCACGAACATACGACGCTTCTGGTGGTCAAGCGGCTTCAGTTCTTGCGTCAATTTAATCTTGTAAGGATGTAGGCCAAAATCTTTTCGCAAAATTCGCCACAACGACGTCACAGAGACGACCAACGCTTGAGAACGACGTGTAGAAGACACATTTGGGCTTTCTTCAACTGAAGCCTCAGCGGCCGCAATATTCTCGACACTACGGGCACTTCTTTGTCTCACTGGCACGGGAACATTTTGAACTGTGTCTGTGGATTCAAATTTTTCCACTAGACGCTCAATTGTTGATCTGCTAGGACGATTATGACGAACAGAAATTGGACGTAGAGCTCTTAACGTTGAGGCCACTGACTCCGAATTTCGGTAGTAAATTTTAATAATTTCGACTCGTTGTTGGCTCGTATATCTTTCCATCACGAAATGGCAAACCTTACTGAAGAGAAATGTCAAAAGAGCGGCTCTACTTTTGTAGCGTCCCTGTTGAAAAACTTTTTAAATTTATTCTTTTTTTATGCAATACGAGAGCAATTCCTTAAGAATAGTACTGTGGCTAATATTGTCCGATGTTTCCTCTTCGCTTTCATTTTCACTTGATGAATCCAGCATCATTGCATGATCGGTTTTCAAGCATGACTTACTAGCCGTACCGGAAGTCCCTGGTTGTTCGGTATCTGTAGTTTTTTTTTTCAAAAGATTCCCTATTTTCATGCTTTTAGCTTTTTTGAAATTCAGAATATCATTATCAATGTTTTTGGCCTTCAATATTTCTTCTCTTATCGTTTCTTTTTTTTTATTTAATTTATTTGGCAGCAATTTGTCGCCATTCAAAAAATAGTTAATAGTTTTTTTAATTTTTCTAAATTATGTTCTGTTTTTAAATTATCTGGAAGACTATTGTAAATATTTAATCCTCTGTGAAGAACCGTATTTTTTGTTTTTTCATTTCTATACCTTGATAATCTAAAGTCACCAGCATTACGCAACACAAAAGATTGAACATCAGCCACAAATGACACATATTCATTTAAATAGCTAGGTAATATCTTGAATTTAATTTTAAAAACAAATACAATCACATAATATAGAATTTTCTGATTCAAACTCATCCCATTTAATTTATTTAACTTTTCACGTATCGGGGTAAATCCGTTGCATGACAATACAATTCTCATGCCCCTATTTTGAAGCTTCTGTAATCTATTATAACACCTAGATATTTAATCTCACTGACTTTGAAATGCAAATGTTACTATTAGTACTACCATTTAATACCATTGCTTTGGTTTTATTTAAATTTAATTTTAACATATTTTTATCAAACCACTCTTGAAGTAATTCAAGATCTGTATTAATTTTATTAATACATTGATCAACATCAATACCAGATCGCCTCTAGGCACGTCAGATCACTGTATCGTATTAGCTAATTTCTCGTACTCCAACCACATAGTTAAAGAACAAATTCCTAAAAGAACTGTATGGCATTACGAGAAAGCCAACTGGGAAGCTCTAAACGGTTTCTTTAAGAATTTTAACTGCTCATTATGCTTCCTCGATAATGACGTGGATGCTACGGCTGATGTGATAACTAACACCATTCTCCTGGGTATGAAATCCTATATCCCTCACCGGATAAAGAGTATCAAACCGAAGTAAACGGGTGGTATGACTCGAGCTGTAAAGAGGTTGTTAGGGTGAAAGAGTTATGTTTTCGGTCATATAAAGCCAACCCAACTGAGGAAAACCGTTTAAAATTCAAACGATCCAGAAATGACTGCAATGCCCACATTAAGCGTGTCAAATTCTTCCACGACCAAAAGTTGAGGCAAAAAATTCTACTATGTCCCAAAGGTAGTAAAAACTTTTGGTCGTTTGTAAAAAACATTAAGAATTCGACCTCATCTTCCATCCCAACGCTCATTTACAATGACATTCCAGCTGTCACCTCTCTAGACAAAGCCAATCTGCTCGCTGCTCATTTTGCAGCCAATTCAACGCTGCCAGATTGTGCCCAGTCTCCCCCTGTACTAGAGAACGTAGAACATTCTATGGGACCAATCCACTTTCGTACTCGTACAGTCGCAAGGGTATTAATCGATCTTGACATACACAAATCGTCTGGTCCAGATGGTATCTCCCCCATAATTCTGAAGAGGTGTCCTTCAACGCTTGGCAAAACCACTGCGTAAGCTTTTCCATCTTTCCTATTCATCAGGACTCTTTCCGAGTCGATGGAAAACTGCATTTGTACAGCCCGTCCCCAAAAAAGGCGAATCTTCTTCTCTCTCCAACTACCGACCAATTGCACTTACCTCCCTTCTTTCTAAGGTCATGGAAACGCTGATAAACCGTCAGCTTATGAAATATCTTGAATCACGAAAACTCCTCAATGACCGACAATATGGTTTTCGTAGCAACAGGTCCACTGGTGATTTGATGTCATATCTCACCGAAAAGTGGAACCAATCAATCCACCTTGGTGGCGAAAACAAGATCGTTGCACTTGATATTTCAAAGGCATTTGACAGGGTTTGGCATCAAGCCCTTTTGTCGAAAATGCGTGCTTTTGGTATCGATGATACTCTTCTTCAATGGATTAGAAACTACCTCTCGAAACGTTCAATTCAAGTAGTTTTGGACGGTTTCAAGTCTGCTACTCACCAAATAAATGCTGGTGTTCCCCAAGGCTCAGCTTTGTCTCCGACACTCTTCCTCATTTTTATTAATGACCTATTGTCTGCAACTTCTAATCCAATCCATTCCTTCGCTGATGACAGTACCCTCAGCTTTTCATATTCGTTCTCGAATTCACGCCCCTCACCTTCGGATGTGGAAGAAAAACGACAAAATATGTTAAGTTCATTAAATTCCGACCTTGACAGCATAATTAAATGGGGTAAATCTAATAGAGTGGAATTTAATGCTTCCAAAACACAATGCTGTCTTCTGTCATCCAAGCGAAACCAAACTTTACAGCCACTATCCATGAGTGGCACTTGCATCGTCGAAACCGAAAAACTTTCCATGCTCGGTATGTGTGTTAGTAACGACCTTCGTTGGAACGACCACATATTCGAAATCGCCAAAAATGCAGCAAAATGTCTAGGTTTCCTCAATCGATGTAAGAAATACTTCACCCTTTCTGATCTGGCCTCAATATATAAAGCTTACATACGCCCCAAACTAGAGTTCAACGCCCACATATGGTCAGGTGCAGCCAAAACATCATTGCACCTACTAGATAGGATACAAAAGCGTTCGATAAAATTGATAGGAGATCCAACCATAGCATACTCCATAGTTTCGCTCGAACATCGTAGGAATGTCTCCGGCCTTACACTCTTTTACCGCTATTACAACAACAAATGCTCTAACGAAATAGCCAGCTGCATTCCGCCCCTTCAACAATTAAACCGTAATACTCGCAGTACCACGAATGCTAATCAGTTCACCCTAAAGCCTATCTTCGAACGTCCGTATGAAATATAGAGCTTCATTCCTTAACCGAACAACACGAATGTGGAATGCTTTACCAAACTCAGATTTTCCTCTCCATTACAATTTACAGAAATTCAAAACCAACGCACATCGGTATCTTCTCTACTCCTCTATTTCCTTAATGCCCGCGCTGTGCGTAAACACCATAAGGGTATTAATAATCCCTTTAGCTCGCGCCAATTATAAAAAAAAAGAAATAAATAGCAACGCGTCATCAGCAAACAGCCTAACCTACTATATTCTCCATGTCATTAATATACACCAAAAACAGCAACACACCAAGCAATGATCCTTGAGGAACACCATGAAGCACAGGAAGAGGATTTGAAACGACGTCATTAATTTTAGTTTTTTGGGTTCGGTTTTCAAGATATGATTTGAACCAATGAAGTTCTGTATTTCTCATACCATACATTTTTAGTTTTTCAAGTAAAATGTTTCTACCTACAGTCTAAAAAGCTCTTTTAAGGTCAAGAAACACTGCCACAATCACTTTCATTTCATGAATGTCAATTTTCCACATACTTACTTAAGTGGCGCTACAGTCCGGGATGAACCTGGGCCTTTAACCAACATGCCTCTCCAATTAGCCCGGTCCTTAGCTAACTGCCTCCAGTTTCGCACTCCAAGTTGGTTGAGGTCGGTTTCTACTTGTGCGCGCCACTTAAGGCGAGGTCTTCCTCTACTGCGTCCGACGTCTGGCTGGGAATCGAAGACTCTGCGAGCCGGAGTGTTGGTGTCCATTCTTTCTACATGTCCTAGCCATCTTAAATGTCCAATGCGGAGTTTTTTGACTAGGAGTATGTCGCTGTACAGCTCGTATAGTTTGTGGTTGAATCTTTGTCTCCATAGCCCGTCAACGCAAACGGGACCGAAGATTTTCCGAAGAGTTTTTCTCTCGAATCGACCAAGGATTTCTTCATCCGCTTTTGATACGGTCCATGCTTCAGCGCCGTAGAGCAGGACTGGGATGATCAGGGTCTTATATAGGATCTCCTTAGTAGTTCGAGTGAGGGATTTACTACTAAATTGCCTTCTTAACCCGAAGAAACAGCGATTGGCAAGAGTAATTCTTCGTTTGATTTCTGACGAGATGTTGTTGTCAGAGTCCCGTACTACTCAAATGGCGACGTTCTGTCCAATTCGTCGATGTTGTGTGTTCTTCGTGTTGACAGCATATATTTAGTCTTACCCTCATTCAATGTTAAACTCTTTTTTGCCGCTTCCTTTTCTATACTATGACAAAAATAGCACCTACACTAAATGGCACCTACCGATGATGTCAATATCGTCGGCGTATGCTAGTAGTTGCACCGATTTTTGGAAGATTGTGCCTCTGGTGTTAGTTTGGGAGTTTTGCACAATCATCTCAAGGATCAAATTGAAGAACTCACATGACAGTGCATCGCCTTGCCTAAATCCTTTTTTGGTATCGAATGCGTCGGTGAGGTCGTTTCCAACCCTGATGGTGCAGCGAGAATTCGCCTACACAAACGGACGAGTTTGGACGGTATACCAAAGCTAGACATGGCTCTGTATAGCTCGTCTCTATTAATGCTGTTGTATGCGGCTTTGAATCCGATAAATAGATGGTGGGTATCGATTTGGACTTCTTGGGTTTTTTCCAGGATCTGCCAAAGGACAGACTTTCCTTTCCTAAAACCACACTGATAGGGGCCAATCAGGTTGTTGTTAAACGGTTTCAGGCGTTCATATATTACGCAGATAGAATCTTGTCGGCGATGTTAAGAAGACTTATGCCTCTGTAGTAGGCGCAGTTCAGAGGTTCTCCTTTTTTTGTGAATCGGGCAAACGATTCTAAGGTTCCATTCTTCAGGCATACTTTCAACCGACCAGATTTGGCTTATGAGTTGGTGGATGTTACTTACCTAGTCACCTGCGTCAGCTTTACAAAGCTCAGTGAGAAGGCCGTCATTTCCGGCGTTTTGTTTAGATATTGCTATCCTCACTTCAGTTTTTGCTGCCGTTGCCAATATTAAATGGTTTGTACTGCCTGACAGCGGAATGTTTTTCGTCATCGCCGTTTAACAGTCTGCTGAAGTGGTTCTTTCACATCCTCAGCATCGACTTTGTCTCAACTACGATATTTCCTTGTTCATCTCGACAGGATTCTGTTCGAGCCTTGTAACCTTGGCTTTGACGTTTTACACTTTGGTAAAACTTGCGAACATCGTTCCTGGGGTGTCTCCTCTCTATATCCTCGATCGCGCGCTTTTATTGCTCTTTTTCTACTTTCTGAAAAGCCGGTATTATTCCATTCTTTTTTGTCTATGGCAGTTCTCATCTTCACATGCAGTTGAGCCTTGTAGGCCTCGTTCTTGGCTGCGAGAATCTGACGGCATTCCTTATCAAACCACGAGTTTCTTGTTGGTGGCCGCGAGAAACCTAGCACATCAGTTGCGGCTGATCTAATGGCCTGTTGGCATTGTTGCCATTGCTCTTCGATGTTCGGACATCCAAAATACTGGATGCGTGCCTCCTATCTATCGCAATGTGATCAATTTGGTTGATCGTTCGCTGATCTGGAGACCGCCATGTCCCCTTATGGATATCGAGGTGAGGAAACCGTGTGCTGGCTATAGTGGCATTTCGTTCCGTAGCGAAATCAATTAGCCTAAGTCCGTTACCAGACGTGTTGTCGTGTAGGCTATGTTTTCTGACAATACTTCTAAAGATGTCTTCTCTTCCTACCTTTGCGTTTAAATCTCCCAGCACGATTTAAACATCGTACTTCGGTAGTCGCTCATAGGTTTTGTCAAGGAGCTCGTAGAAGCAATCCTTAGCTATATCATCTTTTTCTTCCGTCGGAGCGTGAGCGCATATAAGGCTTATGTTGGCGAATTAGGCCTTGATGCGGATTGTTACTATGCGTTCGCTAATGTCTTGGAAACATAAGACTTCTTGCCTAAGTCTGGCACTTATAACAAATCCGCATCCGAATAGTCGCTGTTTCTGCTCACTATAACACGGTCCGTTGTATCCCATCGTATTTCCTGGATGGCAGTAATGTCTGATTTGTAGCAGTTTAGGGCTTCCGCTAGGTGTTCGCCTGCACCTCTCCTGTTTAATGTTCTCACATTCCAGGTGCAGATACGAACGTCGTTATCCTTTTTTCGTTTAGCAGGGTCGTCAACAATAAAATCAGTCCTTTCCGAGGCTATTGGTTGCTTCGTAACAATATTTTTTTCTGTTGGTGGGTAGTTAACCCAAAGCACAACCCCCAACCAGGAGGGCCAGTTCCAATTTATTAGATACCCCTAGGACACGGGGCCATCAGTATCCACTACGGGATTGAGCGCTGCCGTTGGCCTTTCGGTTCATCCGCCACCATCTCTGTTCAAGGGGCCTGACTAACCCTTGAAATTCCTAGACAACCTGTTGTCCGAATATGTCAGAGCAGCTCATCTAGGTTCGCCTGGGACAGCAGGCCGGGTATTCATCCGTGCCATTCTCAGCAGGGTGTTTATAGTGTTGCTGTTTTTCGTCGTGTTATCAACACTCGCACTTATCGTTTAGCAAGTCAAATCCGGTTGGATGAGACCAGTACCCGATGGTTACCACTTGGAGGTAAAGATAAGCACATTTGATGTGTAGTCAGAGTTGCAACACTGGGCATTGCCAAGTTAACGCCAATCAGAGTCTACCCTCGTTCTACAACACCCAACCATTAGTCTTACCCTCATTTACTGCTAAAACCATTTTTGCAGCTTCCTTCTCTATACTAGCAAACGTGGCTATGACATCACGTTGAGTCCTACCAATGATGTCAATATCGTCAGCGTATGCTAGTAGTTGCACCGATTTTTGGAGAATTGTGCCTCTGTGTTGGCTCGGGAGTTTTGCACAATCCTCTCAAAAATCAAATTGAAAAAGTCACATGACAGTGCATCGCCTTGCCTAAATCCTTTTTTGGTATCGAATGTGTCGGTGAGGTCGTTTCCGACCCTGATGGTGCAGCGAGAATTCGCCATCGTCATCCTACACAAACGGACGAGTTTGGACGGTATACCAAAACTAGACATGTCTCTGTATCTATATATAAATGCTGTCGGATGCGGATTTGAAATCGATAAATAGGACTGGATCTGCCGAAGTGTGAAAATTTTATTTTCTGTGGACTTTCCTGGCCTAAAACTAAAACTGACAGCGGAATGTTGTTCGTCATCGCCGTTTAACAGTCTGCAGAAGTGGTTCTTCCATATCCTCAGCATCGACTGTGTCTCAACTACGATATTTCCTTGTTCATCTCGACAGGATTGTTTTCGATTCTTGTATACTTGTCTTTGACGTTTTACACTTTATATACCCTCGATCGCGCGCTTTTATTGCTTTTTTTTCTTCTTTCTGAAAAGCCGGTATTCTTCCATTCTTTTTTGTCTATGGCAGCTCTCATCTTCACCTGCAGTTTAGCCTTGTAGGCCTCGTTCTTGGCTGCGAGAATCTGACGGCATTCCTTATCAAACCACGGGTTTCTTGTTGGTAGCCGTAAGAAACGTTGCGGCTTGCCATTGTTCTTCGACATTCAATGCTGGTGGTATGGTGTGAATCGAGAGGTTAAGGGATACGCGTTGCGCGAAGGCCTTGGCGGTCTCTTGCGATTGCAGTCGCTCGACATTACATTTTTTACAGTATTTCTGGTGTTGGATATCCGTATCCTTACCGTAGCTGCAACAAGGTAGTGGTCCGAGTCGATGTTAGCCCCTTGGAATTTCGGGACATTCAAAATACTGCATTCGTGCCCCTTATCTATCGCAACGTCAACAATTTGGTTGACCGTTCGTTGATCTGGAGACTGACATGTCCCCTTATGCAAATCGAGGTGACGAAACCGTGTGCTGGCTATAGTAGCATTTCGATCCGTAACGAAGTTAATTAGCCTATGTCCATTGCCAGACGTGTTGTCATGTTGCCTGTGTTTTCCAACAATACCGCTAAAGATGTCTTGCAGAACGATTTTAACATCGTACTTCGGAAGTCGCTCATAGGTTTTGTCAAGGACCTAGTAGAAGCAATCTTTAGCTATTTCGTCTTTTTCCTCCATCGGGGCGTGAGCGCATATAAGCCTTATGTTGTCGAATTCGGCCTTGATACGAATTTTTGCAATGCGTTCGCTAATATCTTGTACACATAAAACTTCTTGCCTAAGTCTGGCACTTGTAACAAATCCGCATCGGAATAGTCGCTGTTTCTGCTCACTATTACACGGTCCGTAGTAGATGTCACAGTTTTTCATCCTCTTTTTGTTCGACCCATCCCATCGTATTTCCTGGATAGCAGTAATGCCTGCTTTGTAGCAGCTTTGTTTAATCAACTTCTAAGCCATATAAAAACAGAAATAATTCGTTTTAAATCAGAAGAAATGTATCTGTTTAAATATTAATTTGTAAAGTAAATCTTATAAAAATTATTTATTGTAAAATCAACTTAGAATGTGTTTCTAATAGTTCTAACATTTCTATGCTAAGGGACCCCAAAAAAGTGGTTTTTGCAGTTTCATCCGTCGGAGCACACGCAGGTCTGCCAAGTATCCAACTATGCTGATCCTGATTTCCTACTAAGTTTAATATGCCGGTATACCTAAGATATTATGAAATATGAAATTCTCCTTAGAATTACTGCAGAAGGTAAAGTATTCCATCTGCAGCATACTAATGTCATGCAAATGTAAATTGCAGTGCTTCCATGACGCCTTAAATATTACTTAATCGTTGACAGGCAAACGGCCAATGCAAGTGCATGCACAACGCCTTTTCAAACCAGGAAGACAAAAGAGTTCGGAGAATTCTATGTCATCACGTACGTGTCATGTCCCAAAACAGAGAACAAAAATAAAATCAAAAGACTTGTATAGGTAGGAATGGGGGCCGGCAAACAATGACAACACTTAAGGAATCTTTCACTGTAAAACAAAAATCAATTGTTGTGGCGTTTGTGATAGGGTGCATGGAATAAATTATGAAGTCTGCCAGAATCTTGGTATAGGGTGTGGTTTGGTTTGTTAAACATACACGATTGTGTGACATGGAACTATAATTTGTTTGGATGATAATTGACATGAATATGATAATAGGTGGACAAATCGAACCGTCCAGATACAAGTGTGAGTAAAAGAAATGTTACGCATTCGCCACCGAATACCATTTATCGAAGGTATTTGGTATTGGTAGTGTCCTTTTAAATTTGTTAATCTGGGTCATCAGCATGCAATTGCAATTGGAGTCGAACCATTGAACTCTCATATTAACCGAATCGAATTTGCATCGTGTAATTTTATATTTTTCTCTCTAAAATGAAATTATAATAGAGCCTTGAAAATGTTTTATGAATAAATTGATAAAGCCGAGTTGATTAAATTGATAAATATATTTCAGAGAATTGCTCTAATATTAATTCGTTTAATGTAGACAGTAACGAGCACTGAATCGTTGCCAACTATTGCGTTCTATGAATGAACCCAATTTATCTTTCTGCAAGTTGCATTGAAAGTTGCATAATAAAAGCGGCTGCTAAACTCGGTCGACACACTTTTGGTATACCCAATTGCGTAATTCCACTTCTGTTCATTTAGCATACAGGGTGTGTTATATAAGCTCAAAATGAGTGAAGTAGATGGCATGCTATTCAAAATACTAGCTTCCTATTCATAGATGTTGGCTTAAAAGAAACTACAGCTCACCGTTCACGTTATTTTACTTTTAAATTCATTTATATTATTTTTTTTTAAATTCTGTACTGCCTAAGCAGTAATATACACATCGACCTAACAGATCTATTGTGCTTGACGTCAGATGATTTTTAGGTTAGTAAGGCTTCTACTTTCCTAATGTAGCTGATAATACTTTCAGCCGAAGATTTCCTCAGTTCTTCGGGACTTAAAAATTCCCTGAAGAAAGATTCCCTTCTTATACCGTAAAGGGCCGGGCATTCACATATGATATGCTCGGCTGTTTCGTCTTCTTCTAGACATAGTCTGCACTCCGGTGAGTCGACTAGACGCATTTTATTTAGGTGATATCGCAGACCGTGATGACCAGTTAGGTAGCCTACTAAGTTTTTGATATCGTGCCTGCGAAGATTAAGTATCTTATTGGCATCTGATTTGAAGGGCTGAATAGCTCTTTTGGCCTGTCTTAGGCCTGGGATGTTTCCCCAGTATGATAAACATTTGTTTTGTTCCCAGCTTTTTATGACTAGATTTATGGCTGATTTGGGGATTGCACAGAAGGGTTCAGGTCCAATGAAGGGGGTTTCCGAACCTTTTCTGGTTATTTCATCAGCTTTTTCGTTACCTCCAACTCCCTTATGTCCGGGGACCCACCATAGTCTGGTTTTGTTCCTGGAACTGAGTGTTTGGAGGGAGTTGAAGCAGTGTAGTACTGATTTGGAGTCAATGATGTGTGAGCTAAGGGCTTTTATAGCTGCTTGACTGTCCGTGAATATATGGATGTTTGGGCTCAGTGGCGCGATGGTTAGTGCGATGAACTGCCGCGCAGGAGGTCTGGGTTCGATTCCCAGCCGTAGCAACACCTAAATGATTTTTCACTGGCCCTCCTCTCGTGATGATCTGACAAATCATCCGAGTAGTATCAATTGTCAAGAATAGCTTATCTCAACTTAGCCGTTCGGAGTCGGCATAAAACAGGAGGTCCCGCCATCGTGCAAGAAGTACACACGCACACATGAATGGTTGTGATAAAGCTAGGCCCTGGGTACTAACGAGCCTGTTGCGCCAAAAATTTGTATTTGTATTTTTTTTTTGCGCCTTTAATACCTGAGTTGTGTATTAAGTTTGCGCATTCTTTTATGGCATGAAGCTCAGCTTGGAATACACTAGGGTTTTTTCCCATAGGTATTGAGATGTTTTTATTTGGTCCATGTATGCCAGCTCCTACCCCTGAGTCCATTTCAGAACCATCCGTATACCACTTTAGGCCGTTTAGGCAGTTTGGTGGGTTGTTGCTACACCATGCTGTTGTGATCTCCGTTGAGAATCTTTTGTCGAAGCATAGTGTCTTTGGTAAGCGGTCTGTAACCGCACAGATCATGTCAAGTTCTGGAATTTCGGATAGAAGTTCAATTAGTTTTAGATGTTCACTAATGTTTAATTCTTCCGCTTGTGTCAAACTTGCTGAGCTGCGAATTGCCACTTTTTTATATAAATGTGGAGGGGTGTTAGTCCTATTAAGGCTTCTATAGCCGCTGTGGGACAGGTACGCATAGCTCCGGTAATGCCCAGACAGGCAAGCCGTTGTACCTTGTTTAATTTATTTATAGTTGTTTTTTGGGTGACTTTGTTCCACCATACTATTGAAGCGTATGTTATAATGGGCCTGACCATGATCGTGTAGATCCAGTGTGTGGTCTTTGGAGAGATTCCCCAGGTTTTACCATACATGCTTCGGCAAGCCCAGAAAGCTTTGGTTGCTTTTTGAATTTTGTTGTTAATGTGGGAGTTCCAGCTTAGTTTTTTATCGAGGATCACTCCAAGATATTTTACTTCGTTGGAATAATCAATGTATGAACCAATAATTGAAATTTGGGTAAGATTTAATTTCCTCCTTTTTGTAAAAGGGACGATGATAGCCTTGCTGAGGTTTATAGAAAGACTTTCTTTACTACACCAGTCTATGACTATCTTAAGGGCGTTTTGTAAACTTGTTGTAACCTCGTTTGGTTCTTTGCCCTTTATTATGATGAATAGGTCATCGGCGTATCCAATTGTATTGAAACCTGCATTACTTAGGTCTTGAAGTAGGTTATCGATAACCAGAGACCATAGTAGGGGTGAGAGTACTCCTCCCTGAGGGCAGCCTTTAACGGCTGTTACTGATACTGATGTCAGTGCTGATGAAGCAGTTATTTTCCGACTTTCAAGCATCGCTTTGATCCATTTGATGGCGGGGTGATCTATTCTTCTATGAGTCAAAGCATTTGATATGGAGTCATATCCAGTGTTGAAAAAAGCACCCTCTATGTCTAGGAAGGCACATAAAGCTACTTCTTTGTTTTCGTATGCACTTTTTATTTGTGATGTTAAACTTAGAAGTGCTCCTTCCGTTGATTTACCTTTTTGGTAGGCGAATTGACATGGGTGCAGAGGTGTGCTTTCATTTAAGCACTCTCTAATGTGCACGTCAAGTTTCTTTCCATTGTTGTCAGGAAAAACGATGTTAAGCTTATTGGACGGTACGATTTAGGTAGTTCTATTGGTTTGCCTAGTTTGGGGATAAATACCACGTTTACCTCCCTCCAGTTTTGTGGTATGTAGCCCCAATTGGAACTAAACCTAAATAAGGCTACCATAATGGGTAGGAAAAAGTCCAAGCCCTTTTATTTAAGAGCAGGAAAGATTCCGTCTGTCCCTGGTGCCTTGTATGGTTTAAATGAGTTGATCGCCCATTTGACCTCATCCGGAGTGAAAAGTTTGCCGAATAAACTATTAATCCTTTTCAGGTTTATAGGGGGTGAGTCATCTATCATGTGTTCATGAAACACATGATAGCTTGTAATTGTAGAGCCGGGAAAGTGTACCTGAAGAAGTGTGCTCAACGTTTCTTCCCGGTCGCATGTGATGTTACCGTCAGATTTGACTAGTAATCCCATTCAGTTTGTTTTATCTTTCGAGAGTGCCCTCTGGAGACGCGCCACCGCCGGAAGCTCTTCGAGTTCCTCACAGTATTTGCGCCAGGACGCTCTTTTTGATTTTCGCAACTCTATGTTGTATTGGGTAAGTAGAGATTTATATTGGTGCCACTTACCGGTGCGTTTGGCTCATTTATATTAACTCATAAAAGAATAACTTAACACTTGACAAACATTTTGAAATTTAACTTATTAACTGAGTCAAACTTACTGAACCTAAGCGGTCACTCTAAGCTTTTATTTCCAATGTTTATATGAGGCACTCAGCGCCAAAACAGCCTAAGCCACATTTTCAAAAAGTTCCACCGATTGCACCGTTTGAATTCAAATTTTAAGATTTATTAAATACAAAAATGGCCTATGCCGTAGTCGGAACTGTATTGCTGATATAACGGAAAGTTTTTTCTTCCCTATATGAAATTTAAAAAAGCTTCGAAGCCAAAATGACCTAAGCCGCTTAGGCCAATAATAGCACTCGAGGAAATTCAAATATATGTTGGTTAGGCCGTTATGGAATCTGGACAAGAAAAGACATGCATAAATTTGAGAATTTTAACTTGCATTTTCGAGCTCCTCTTTCTGATACCTGCAAAAAATGTGACTTATATAAAGTTCAGATAGAAGCTGCAAGCCACACATCTGAAAAGGAGAGGCTCTTAAGTGAACGGGATTTGCATCAAAGAAAAGCTGAGTCAGCAAGAAATGGCATGAAGGTAGACTCACAATTAAACAAAAATGAGTATGCAGTTATAGCCTTCGACCTTATGAAAACTCTTCCGACACCGGTAATTTCCACAGAAGTAGCATATTATAAAAGACAGCTTTGGACTTATTGTTTGGGCATTCACGACTTAATAACTGGCAAAACGTTCATGTATACATGGAATGAAGGAATTGCGTCACGCGGTCCACACGAAATTGAATCTTGCATTATGCATTATATAAAAGCTAATGTCAAGTGCAACAAATTGATCATGTATAGTGATCAATGCTGAGGACAAAATCGTAATATAAGAATGAGTACAATTTGTAATTACATTGTCAATGACTCGTCTATCAAAGTTAATGTGATTGACCATAAATTTTTGGTATCTGGTCACTCATTTCTGCCTTGCGACCAAGATTTTGGCCTCATAGAAAAGGAAAAACGATTCTATAGGGACATTTTTATTCCTGATGATTGGGACCGTGTTATATTAAGTGCAAAAAAAAAGGAACCGTTCAACCTTGTTAAAATGTCTGCAGAAAATATTAAAAGCATCACTTCCTTAGAGAAATTGATCACTAACAGAAAAATTTCTGTGGATAAAAAATCTAAAATTGAGTGGTTGAAGATTCAATGGCTTCGATTCGAAAATAAAAAACCTTTTACTATCCAATTTAAGTACTCAAACAATGAAGATGTTTTATTCCAAGAAGTGGATATTTCCAAAAGAAATACTAATAAAAACATATGAGAGGCTACAATCCGCTATGCGGATCGTTGAATACCCTATCCCATCCCATCCTTTAAATAAATATCCTCAAAATATAGGCCTTATGGCGATGAAATACAGAAAATGACATTGTCACAATATATTGCTCAGACAGTTTCTCAAAATCTTGTGTGGTTCGACAAAAAGCAACGTATTTCTATTGCTAATGCCTTGGGATGGGGTATACAAATGGTTTTTGTAAGAAAACGCCCCCAAAATGTGGGCGTAGGTGAAAATGATCTATGGACAAAATGTTTATATTACCATTTCGGAAGTATTTGCATCAAAATTTTTTTCGAAAGTTTTAAAATTTGACAAAAAGCGTTTTTTACTAAAAACGCCCCCAAAAAGTGGGCGTGGCAAAAAACTTTGTATGAACGAAATATAGATATTAGGATTGTCTAAATATGCTACTCAGACACTTTTTTGAAATTCCTTACGGTTTGGCCAAAAAATAAGTTTTCCTAAAAAGGGGGCGTGGCAGTGGGCGGATTTCAAAAATTTTTACACTTGTTCTGGTGGCACGGACGAGGATCCTATATACCAAATTTCATTATCCTACCTCAAAATTTAAGGCCCAAAAATCGGTGACGAACAGACGGACGGACGGACGGACGGACGGACGGACGGACAGACAGACATGGCTTAATCGACTCAGCTAGCGATTCTGAGTCGATCCATATACTTTGAGGTATATGTAGCAAAATTATTTCTCTATGTTACAAACTAAGTATCAAAACTAATATACCCCTATGGGATAGGGTATAAATATGGATATTGAATTGGAGTTACTGTATCCCGAGGATAGATCTATAGATGCGGCGAAGTTCAAGGATTTGCAAGAGCTGAAAGAATTCATTCCGCCGATATACCATGTATTCTACAATACTTTGAAAACGAATTTGAGGGCTGAGGAAGAGGACATTGAAGAGGAGGAAGATTATTAAAGTTGTTTAATTAACACGCTTTTAGTAAGTTAATAAACAAAAATTAACAAAAATAAATAATTGATATGAACATCTTTTATCTTATTACAGACAAAACGGCCTATTCAACGATTTGTTGAAAGATTTAAATTTTCAGTGAATTCCAAAATGGCGTAAGCCACACTTTTTTTTTGTTTCACAACTTAATCTACTTTTTTCTTATAAGCTACAATGTATATATTAGTTCAAAATAAAATAACTTCTAAAATTCAACTTATTTACAAACAATAACAAAAGAAAAATGTTTTAAATTTCCTCCTTTTTACAAATCCACTTTCCGCAGTTCGAATATTTTGCGCTTAGGCCGTTTTGGCGCTAAGTGCCTCATATATAAAACTAAAACTAGTTAAACGACTAATCTAGATTATATAAGCCTAAGATGCATATAATCAGGGTGGCAAGCACTTGCTGCCATATGCCTGGAATGTAATTTATTCAGTAATTTTTTATTCATATTTTGTAATGCCTACACACTTTAAGATAAAATATCTTATAAACTAGTGATAAGCTATATTCAGAAGGAAAAAAAAAGCTACTGAGGAAGACGATATAATTCAAAAATGTAATGTATTTATACTACGTGGTCAATACTAAAAACTCATAATTAATACAATTAAGATAAATTCAAAAATGCAAGATTCTTTCTTAATTCATATTTAAACCTTCTTGTGTTATCAATTCTTCTAATAGGACGCGGTAAAGAGTTCCACAGACGAATATAGTTAATGAAAAATCGTCGCTCAGATGTAAGGGAAGAGTAATGGTGGTGGCAATCTCGACGCACGCGACGAACGCGACGCAGACGGTTTCGCATTGAAGTGTCAAAAATGGTGAGGATTTGAGTGGTGGTGGCAATCTCGACGCTCACGACGCGACGCGATGCGATGTCACTTGATTGACAGTTCACCATTAGCCGTCGAAGATTTTGTTTGTTTTTCAATTCTCACAGAAGAAAACTTAATTAGTTGTTAAATATTAATTCAGTACTTTTAATTTATTTTGTTTATTTATAATCTATGAAAGTAATCTCAAGATTCTCACAAACATACCATCTGACAGCTTTCAAACTGACATTCCAATGCGTCGATGCGCAAGAAAGTTGAAGTTGAATCAACTTTTCTGTGTAGCTAACGTCCATTGCGTCGCGTCGGCGTTCAGATTGCCCACTTATACATGTTCCCATAAGCTCGATGAGTTTTTGACATTTCAACGCGAAACCGTCTGCGTCGATACCGTCCGTTGCGTCGAGATTGCCTTGGGGGTAACGCGGAGAAATCAACTGACTAGACCTGATTGAGGAAGGCTTAACCAGTTTCTCGTATAGACCGTGAGGTTGTCCTGTTATCAGGATGTTTGAGAGAAAGGTTAAAGTTCGGAACTGAAGTAGGCTATCAAACGACGTGTTAAAAAGGTGTTTTGAGAAGTGCGATACACGGTCGTACCTTCTAAGTCCAAGAGCACACCAAACGGTGTTATTATAAGCGACCTGCAGTTTTCTTTTCTTTTTCATTTGCTGCAATTGGCAAATGTTTTACCAGTCGCAACATTTATGTGATTATCCCAGGTTAGTTTCCGGTTAAATACCATACCAAGATTTTTGGCCGTCTCAACATTTCAATAGGAGAATTACTTAAAATCACAGAAGGAAAGTAACGGTTGATCCAAGAAGAGATACTTTTTTCAATGCCCTTTTTGACAGATCACGTGTGAGTCGTGTCATTTCATAATGGAAATGCATTTCATAATGGAAAGACTTACGCGTGAACAACGTTTACAAATTGTTCAACTTTATTATGAAAATTCACGTTCTGTGAGGAATGTGTTTCGTGCACTTCGCTCAACTTATGGTCAACATAATCGGCCTACTGAGCGTACTATTCGCAACACCATCACCCATTTTGAGACCAAGCATTCATTATTGGATAATATTCGACCGAATAGACCACGTCCAGTACGCTGTGAAGAAAATATAGCGGACGTAGCTGAGAGTGTACACGAAGACCGTGGAGAGTCGATTCGGCGCCGTTCGCAGCAACTCGGACCATGGTAATCGACTATTTGATGCCTGAAATTGAAGCTCGTGATCTCGACGACATTTGGTTTTAGCAAGACGACGCCACTTCCCACACATCGCATCAATCAATGGACTTATTGAGAGAACATTTCGGTGAGCACATAATTTCACGTTTTGGGCCGGTCGATTGGCCACCAAGATCGTGTGATATCACACCGTTAGACTTTTTCCTGTTGGGATATGTAAAGTCAAAAGCTTATGCCGACAAACCTGCTTCGATTCAGGCCTTGGAGGAAAACATCACGCGTGTCATTCGCCAGTTACCAGTCGAAATGCTCGAACGAGTGATCGAAAATTGGACTCAACGGATGGACCATCTGCGACGTAGCAACGGCCAACATTTGATAGACATAATCTTCAAAAAATAAATGCCAAAGAATGTTCTTTCAAATGATAATAAATATTCTCCATTAAATTTGAATTTTCTGTGTTTTTTTCTTTAAAAAAGTAGGGAACCTCGAAATGGATCACCCTTTATGACAAGTCCAAAGAACTTTACGGCAGCCAAGAGAGGGATTGAGTTGGTTCTTGGGACTTTGAATTTCTAATTTCCATTAGTACTTGGTTTCGAAGAGAACAGTAAGTTATTCTCAACTCATCAAGGCGGAATCTCTTCCAGCGGTTATAAGCCTGATCTCGCAGGTTAATGAGTTGGCGAACATGTGCGGTGAACCATGGCTGTTCTTTAGGTTGTACGGTTTTAGTTATGATGATTGTTGGAATGGTCGCAATCGTAATCGCATCTTTTGGCGCCGCCAGCCATCATGGTAGTCCATCTCGCTGCCTTAATCTGCTCCGATCTGCGAGAGAATATATGAATATAACGGGTGATTTGTTGTAAGTCGGATGCCATGACCTTCTGTCGTTTTCGTAATGCTTCCCAACGAATTTTCTTTTCAATTTTTGCACTGAAAAAACTTTTCTTGAAAATACGAACTTCACAGCGTATTCCAGATAGGCTCCGTATGCTCTGTTCTCCTCCTTGTTACGGTCTGCAGTTTCATCGGTAGGGGCGTGTGCACATAATAAGACTGATGTTGTTAAGCGGCATATACACACGTCAAAATCTCATCAAGCATGTGAGAGTGTATTTGTAAATTTGCTTTGATGCAGCATATACACACATCAAGCATGAGGCTTCAAGCATTCAGTTTTACCTTACATTTTGTTGTTGCCTCTGGGTGCTTTTCCTTATATTTTGTAAGGAGCGTTTCATACTGCACTTTTTTTTAAATTGCGGTTGCTGTATTCCTTCGATTTTATGTTCCATAACGCTGGGAGAGAACGATAAACCTCTAGAAACTCCAAAATAAAACTTTTTTCTTCCATATTTACATAAATAAACACCGCACTGTTAAAAAAAAACCCGCGAAACTGACGTCTTTACGCTGGCGTCGTAAAAATGAGAATGAATGCTTGATCAAGCATTCAATCACGAATATACACTACGTCAAGCATTGACGCCTGATTGAAGAAAAATCAAAACGTTTTGATTTTGCTTCAAGCATGCACACAACGTATAGGTGTTTCGTTTTCACTCATACACTCTCGCATGCTTGACGAGATTTTGACGTGTGTATATGCCGCTTTAGCCATAAAACAGGAGGTCCCGCCATCGTGCAAGTACACACGCACACATGAATGGTTGTGAGAAAGAAAGGCCCTGGGTACTAACGAGCCTGTTGCTCCAAATTTGTATTTTTTATTTTGTATAGGGATAGGTTCTTCACTCAAGCTTTTGAAAAACACCCGTGCAGTACAGCATAGTTCTCCGCTGTTGTTCCGGCTTCTTTTGGTCTTTGGGTGATCCTTTTTTTAAAGCTATTTCATCTTTATTTCTTATACACATAATGAAGCCTTTGGTGAGCAGCCTACTGGATTTTAATCCTAAAAAGGAAATAAGGATTGCTAAATTGCAATAATCTCTGAGAGTAAATGAGCAACGGTTAGCATCGCATCTCATGTTAGTTGGTCTTAATAAAGTTTCTCTTAGGGTTAACGGTTGCTGCTTTTTTTTTTATTTTTTTTTTAGACCTTATTGTAAAAAAAATTATCTCGAAAAATAAACGCCCTTTGCAAATGAAATTGTAATGTATCACCCTGTGTAGAGCGTACAGACAAAATACTGTCAACGAGTATGAAGTTATTAGACATAAATTAATGAAGTGCCTGCACACATACGCATTCATTTAGCCTGCGTATGACATTAGTCCGCCATGGACGGTGTAGGGGAAAAATAATAAATGATTAGGAGGTCAGTTGAATGAACTGACACCGGCGCGGCGCGGCATCGATTGCTGCCGGCGGAGAGCGGACTGCATAACGCACACACTATCCGAATCGTAGTATTGGGAACAAAACGCTGATGTTGCTGCTACATGTCGAGGTCCATATCAGGCTCAGGCGTAGCTAGTGTTGTATCACTATCACCATCGCATAGAGCATCCGTGTAGAGCATTCGTACAAGTCAATTTCGTACCAACAGAGGCTTAGACAACATTCCATTTATGGTCTGATGTGGTCTCGTTTTTTCCTCCTTATCGGTCCCCTGGACCACTATAGCCCCGGAATTGGGTTATTCTTAAATCAAGTGCGGTGCGCTGGTCAACTGGATCGCAGTTGAGTGCACGCGCACAGCAATTGAGAGTGATTTCAGTTTCAGTTGACATTATTCAACTTTTAAGTTTTTTTTTCCAAAGTTGTTGATGGATAATTTACACCACTCAGTGGTGATAGCTCAGCAGGACAAGGCCTTAATGTGTTGCAAGCTGTTGGCTTGGACCGCACGGACATGGATTGTGCAATATATGCGATTCCATTGCATGGCAATTTGTCATTTGTTTAACTAAT
Organism: Rhingia campestris; assembly: GCA_932526625.1. Classification (NCBI taxonomy): domain Eukaryota; kingdom Metazoa; phylum Arthropoda; class Insecta; order Diptera; family Syrphidae; genus Rhingia; species Rhingia campestris. Next base: position 47,245,500 of record OW052184.1, on the reverse strand, counting down.
TCCCATTGAACGCGCGTGCGCGCGCATTGCATTGACGATTGAAGGAGTGTAGGCCATATATCCGAACAATTTTTCTTATCTCTTTACGCTGTATCCGTTAGAAATGAATAAATTTATTTCAAAATTTGAATTGATTTGAATTGGGAGCAGACAGATTTATTTTCGCATTTTCGTGTATGCATTGAATTTACATCGAATTTTGTGTGGACACATACAAATTGGACGGGAAATTGATTGAGCAATCTGATTTATTAGAATCGATTAGAATTTAATGGAATTACGTTGTATTGGGGGCTACCACACGCATATATGTGTAGGACTTGGGCTTGTTATGTAATGACGACCACTTGGAAGGGAGATGTTGTCTTTGAGAAAAGTTGAAAGTAATTTACATTGGGGGAAAAGAATATTGAAAGGACTATCCGCTCTAGTCGCGACAAAAGAAACGATCGGTTGAAGAGGTTTTGATGATTTATTTGTTTAGCATGATCATTTAATCGCAATTGTCTAGATGACATCGTTATGGCCAACCAATGATGTTTAATCAAACTAACAGAACTGTCCAAAATAGCCTGTCTATTGATAACCATTTTTGTATACACTTTAGACGTGTTTTGACATCAGCGGTATTCGTATCATAGGAAATATTGTGATGGAAAGAAAATTTGAAGCTGTCATATTGACATTTGACACATTTTTACGTCTAAGGTACAATGAGTTAAAAAAAATATGTCTGCCGTTTTGCCGTTTGTAGTCATTTTTAGTTCTTTTCTGGAATTTTGTGTTTACATAAACTTTTTACAGGTGTGGCGAACCTATAAAGCTTTAGGAGCACCCTGATATGACGCATGCAGAAGGATGTTTGTTTACAGATATTTATTGACTTTACTGGAAATACTTTCGCGCAGAACAACCATTTGATATTAATTCGTTTAGAAGCTGACGCTAAGGTTCTTGGTTGCTATCTCTGAATTTTTCCAGCCGTATTTATTCAGTATTTTCGCTACAACTTGTTTCACTGTGTCCCATATTAAGCACGATGGTAATATGTGGTGCACAATGTTTTTGATGGTTAGGTTATGTTAGATTGAAGTGGCTGCACGCGATGCGCGTGCACACTTAGACCAAAAAGGTCCATTGTGTCACTTGGATCCTTCGACTACCCTATATTTGTACGCCTAATTGAACCATTCAGAGCTAACTGTGTAGCGTAGGAGATTTCTGTTGTTGTCATACATACTTTCAAGGTGTTCCTTGTAATTAAGTCTCACATCGATCATCACACCTAGGTATCTTATAGCTGGTACGGTCTGGATTCTGTGATTTATTGTCTACGGCTTGTGATCTGGAGTTTATTATTGGAAACCCAAGTACTCCGTCTATATGACTGAAATGTCGGGTATGATCATTTTTAGTGGTCATATAGAGAGATTTCTGACACTGATATTAGCCAGATCACCTAGATTATCGAAGAAGTAGTCTCTCAGATTAAGTTTCCATTTTACTGAGAGAGCCGGGCAAGAGCACAGAAGGTGAGTGATACTCTCCTCCTCTTCCTCGTCCAGGCAGCTTCTACAGAAGTCATTGCTGAAAAGGCCTAGTCTTTTTGTATGTAGGCCTAAAGGACAGTGTCCTGTGAGGACACCGATTATTGTGCTGATGTATGATCTGTTCAGCATTATTAAGCAGATGGAGCGCTTCTGGTTAAAGCCAGGCCAGAGATGCTTGGATATTTGGCATGTTGTGCCATTTATCCATCTGCGGTTTGCTTTCTGGATCGCATCTTTCTTGATCAGTAATTTACATGTAGCAAGGGGCATACCTAACACATCTACTGGTGGTAGAATGTCAAGGGTAGTGCCCTGTCTATAGCAAGCTCATCTGCCTTGCAATTCCCTGGTATGTCTCTGTGGCCCGGCACCCAAAAGAGGTGAATGGTAAAATGCTTCGCCAACTCGTTAAGAGACAGTCGGCATTCGTTGGCTAATTTTGAATTTAACAAAATTGCTTCCAGGGATTTGATTGCCGCTTGACTGTCGCTGAAGATGATAATATGCTTCATGGATATTACATTCCTTTTTTGCCAGGACAAGGCTTCTTTGATTGCCATGATTCCCGCCTGGAACACGCTACAATGATCGGGAAGGCGAAAGGATATGCTTAGGTTAAGCATCTCAGAGAAAACTCCTCCACCCACTAAAGATTCTGTTTTAGACCCATTCGTGTGAAGATGTGAATCAAGTTATTGGTTTCGATCGAATCCGACTCCCATTCAAGGCGACTGGAATGGTTGTCCTGAAGTTATGCTCAAAACGGAGTTGGGTAGTGATATGGTCGGTGTTTTTGTAGTGTTAAGGTTATTCAGTATCATTGTGTGTTCACCCTGATTGGGTTTCCATTGTGATGAGGCTCTCAGTCGTACAGCTTTGTGGATTGATGGAGAGAATTTTGCGGAGTCTAGAAGACTCTGAGGTTTTTTCTATGTTGCCGCCACCGAAGGTACGCCAGGATGCTCTTTTTTCCTTTCTCAATCCGCTTTTGTAAGTTTTGAGAGTTAACTTGTATTGGTCCCAGTCTAGTGTCTCTTTGGAGCTCTTGGCTTTGTTAAAAAGTTGCATCGCTTAGTGCTCGTGAGAGGGTTTCCACAAGGCTGTCCAATTCTGAATTGTTTCTCGGTTGTACCAAGGAGTAAGAGAGAAGTTGGTTGGATTAAATTGCTCTAAAGAGGGACCAGTTGGGTTTTTTTTGGGTTCCTAAAAACCTTAGGGTCTGGGGGAGTATCATTCAGAGTGAATTGGATATATCTATGACCTGAAAAGGAGTGTTCGTTAAAGACTCTCCATAGTTTCTAATCAGATCGATTATGTTTTGGGAGGCAAAAGTGATGTCTAGCACTTCTTGTCTAATTCTGTTTATGAAGGTGGGACTGGATCCCTAGTTACAGAGGAGGAGGATTGTTTCTAAATTATAATCAAAGAGTAACTCACCTCGTTCGTTGATGTTGTAGCTGCCCCAAAACGTATGATGATAAGGTTCCTTAGGTTGCCCTGAGGTATTGTTCCCACAGGGACGTGATCCAGGTATGCCGGGACCAGCCAACAGTTGTTGTCTTTTGATTCAATATTGACTGCGACAGTATCCTGATTGCTGTAATTAGAGAGTAGAAATACATTTAAGGAGTTCTTAGCTAGAATACAAGATCTGGGTTTACCTTCATTTCTTACAAAGAGCAGTTTGTAGTTAGGAGTTCTGAGTCCGCACACCAGCTTGTTGACAGTCCATGGTTCTTGGATCAGAACTATATCTTCCACGAGTTTTTTGAGTCGGAGAAGAAGGGCGGCGGAAGCCGCTTTGAACTGGTGGAGGTTAATCTGTACGAGTTTCATCATTGGAACAATTTACAGAGGACAGCACCACCGTGTTGTTGGCATCGTCGGAATCGGACGCTAGGAGGTCCTCTTCTGCAAGCCTATCGGTAACACTGACCAAGTCTAGGTCTGTTGACTTTGCTTCAACCCTAAAGATGGTAGCGCTGTGGGTAACACCCGCCCGCTCCATATCTGTTGACTTGGTGTCAACCCCGGATAAGGCAGTGTTATGGGTTTCTGGATGTGAATCCTGTGGGGCTTCCGCCATCCATATTATCTTTCTTGCGCAGGATGAAATTGTCATTATCTTAGCTCATATGGGTGCCGCATTCATTAGGATGGAATGTACCACCCTTGACAGAATTGGTTTGTTGTCATACATACTTTCAAGGTGTTCCTTGTAATTAAGTCTCGCATCGATCATCACACCTAGGTATCTAATAGCTGGTACGGTCTGGATTCTGTGATTTATTGTCTACGGCTTGTGATCTGAAGTTTATTATTGGAAACCCAATGTACTCCGTCTATATGACTGAAATGTCGGGTATGATCATTTTTAGTGGTCATATAGAGGTGTTTCTTAATTGGACCCCTAGCACTAAAACTGAAATTCTAGCTCAAGATGTAAAATCGGTGACACACAGTCAGACAGACATGGCTTAATCGACGCAGTCGAGTCGATCTATTTTCTTTGAGGTACATCTATCGAAAATCATTATCTACATGTTACAAACTTAATGTCAAAACTAATGTACCCCTATGGGATAGGGTATAAACAATTCCCACCAAATACCATACCATCACATGGAAATGGGTGTATGCGTTTCATACACCCATTTCCTTGTGATAAGCCTTTCATTCCCGATCACCCATATCGTTTCGAGTGGCCCGCAAGTAAATTACACATTTTTATTGACTTCAATTACCGCGATAAGCGCGAAATGAGGACTTCGATCTTGATGGTGATATCCTCGCCGAGCATAAATACCTCATTTTGGCATTTCCATCCGCAGTGTATCTGCCAGAGCGTTCGAGGAGCGGAACTTGGTCTTCCCTTCGTATTATTATGTTTATTGCTATCATTATTACAAAATGTTATAAAATAATGCGGCCACAAATAAATTAATAAAATTGGAAAAGGTAAAGTAAATTAAGAAGCAATCGCTTTGGAGCCTGTAAGCGCCAACCGAACAGAACAACGAGACGGGTATTTTGTTTGAAATTTGTATTTTTCACCAGTGGAGCGAGAAAAAAAGGGACCCACACACCTCTTTATGGTCGTTGGTCTCTCCTGTCGGGGGAACTCCCCAAACGGCAACATATTTATTGAGGCACAACATTTAATTCTTTTTTTTTTTTTGGCGGTAATATTTTGTGATGATTATCACATCGCACACTAGCAGTGCAACGCGCTTGGCTTTTTGATATTCCCGCGTTTATGCTTGCGAAATTGAGAGCCTTTTTTTGTAAAATTTTGGACATGGGGTCAATAACATCTTAAATGTATGAAATGCACCTGGAATATGGATTTAACGAGCTTATGCGTTTATTGTGTGATATAATCTTTCGCGGGCTTGCATCGTATGGAGGAGGGCCGAAATTGATGATGGCCACGAAACGGACAGGAAGCCTACCGCAGTTAAGTGGATTGCTGTGTTTCGCTAATATTCTTGTCAAGATGTTCTTTATACGAAATAAAGTTAATTTAATTTTCTCAACAATTTAATGAATATAAGGAAGTTAAGCATGGATAGCTGCAACGTGGTGTGGCTATAGCTATAGGAATGGAATGATCGGAATCGGTCCAATTTGACCAAATTTTATCGAGATGTTGATATCGATTTCATTTTATTTCGCCTTTTTTTTAATCTGCTGACGCTGTTTGATGATGGGTGGGTGTTGTGGGTAGACTCTGATTGGCTTTAACTTGGCAATGCCCAGTGGTTGCAATTCTGACTTCACACCAAATAAACGATAAGTGCGAGTGTTGATAATAAGATGTAAAACAGCAACACTGGTCAGAAGGGAGTGGAACGAATACCCGGTTGTGCTGTCCCAGGCGAACAAGATGTGCTGCTTCTTCATATTCGGACAACAGGTTATATAGGAATTTCAAGGGTAAATCAGGCCCCTTAAACAGAGATTGTGGCGGATGAACCGAAAGATCAACGGCAGCGCTCAATCCCGTAGATGATACTAATGGCCCCGTGTCCTAGGGGTAAATTGGAACTGGCCCTTCAGGTTGAGGGTTGTGGTTTGGGTTAACTACCTACCCATGGAAAAAAACCATTGATACGAAGCAACCAATAGCCTCGGAAAGGACTGATATTACTGTTGACGACACTGATAAACGAAAAAGGACAACGATGTTCGTATCTGCACCTGGAATGTGGGAACATTAAACAAGAGAGGTGCAGGGACACAACTAGCGGAAGCCCTAAACTGCTACAAAGCAGACATTACTGCCATTCAGGAAATACGATGGGATGGGCCGGGCAAAAAGAGGATGCAAAACTGTGACATCTACTATGGACCGTGATATAGTGAGCAGAAACAGCGACTATTCGGATGCGGATTTGTTATAACTGCCAGACTTAGGCAGGAAGTCTTATGTTTCCAAGATATTAGCGAACGCATTGGTTACAATCTGTATCAAGGCCAAGTTCGCCAACATAAGCCTTTTATGCGCTCATGCACCGACGGAGGAAAAAGATGATATAACTAAGGATTGTTTCTACGAGCTCCTCGACAAAACCTATGAGCGACTACCAAAGTACGATGCTAAAATGGTGCAGGGAGATTTAAACTCAAAGGTAGGAAGAGAAGGCATCTTTAGCAGTATTATCGGAAGATATAGCCTACACGACAACACGTCTGGTAACGGACTTAGGCTAATTGACTTCCCTACGAAACGAAATGCGACTATAGACAGCACACGTTTTCCTCACCTCGATATCCATAAGGGGACATAGCGGTCTCCAGATCAACATTGCGTTAGACAAGAGACACGCATGCAGTATTTTGTATGTCCGAATATTCCGAGGGGCTAACATCGATACGGACCACTAACTTGTTGCAGCCAAGGTAACGATGCGGATATCCACCACGCCACAACAAACCAGAAATACTGTGAACAAATTTAATGTCGAAAGACTGCAATCGCAAGAGACCGCCAAGGCATTCACGCAACGTGTACCCTTAACCTCTCGATTCAAACGATACCACCAGCATCTAAAGTCGAAGAACATAAGAACGATGCCAACAAGCTATTAGATCAGCCGCACCTGATGTGCTAGGTTTCACGCGCCACCAGCAAGAAACCCCTGGTTTGATGAGGAATGCTGACAGATGCTCGCAGCCAAGAACGAGGCCTACAAGGCTAAGCTGCAGGTGAAGACGATAGCTGCCATTGAGCTATATAGGCAGAGAAGAAGGGAAGAGCAAGAAAAGAGCGCGATCGAGGATAAAGAGGGTTGCCACTCCTGGAACGATGTTCGTAAGTTTTACCAAAGTGTAAAACGTCAAAGCCAAGGATACAAGGCTCGAACAGAATCCTGTCGAGATGAACAAGGAAATATCGTAGTTGAGACACAGTCGATGCTGAGGATATGGAAGAGCCACTTCTGCAGACTGATAAACGGCGATGACGAACAACATTCCGCTGTCAGGCAGAACGAACCATTCAATATTACCAACGACAGCAAAAACTGCCAACCACCCGACCTAAGTGAAGTCAAGATAGCAAAATATAAACTCAAAGGCCGCCGGAAATGACGGCATTCCCGCTGAGCTTTATAAAGCTGGCGGAGATGACTTGGTAAGTAACATCCACCAACTCATAAGCCGAATCTGGTCGGATGAAAGTATACCTGAAGAATAGAACCTCAGCATCGTTTGCCCGATCCACCAAGGAGACCTTCTGAACTACGCAAACTAAAGAGGCATAAGTCTCCTCAACATCACCTACAAGATCCTATCTGCCGAAATATACAAACGCCTGAAATCGTTTACCACCAACATGATCGGCTCTAATCAGTGTTGTTTTAGGCTAGGATAGTCCACAACCGATCTAATTTTTCCCACTTCGGCAGGTCCTGGAAAAAACTCAAGAAGTCCAAATCAATACCCACCACCTATTTATCGATTTCAAAGCCGCATACGACAGCATTTTTAGAGACGAAATATACAGATACAGTTTTGGAATATTGTCCAAACTCGTCCGTTTGTGTAGGATGACGATGGAGAATTCTCGCTTCTCCATCAGGCTCGGGAACGACCTCACCGACACATTCGATACCAAAAATGGATTTAGGCAAGGCGATGCGCTGTCAGGTGACTTCTTCAATTCGATTCTTGAGAGGATTGTGCAAAATTCCGGAACCAACACCAGAGGCACAGTCTTCCATAAATCGGTGCAACTACAAGCATACGCCGACGATATTGACATCATTGGTAGGACTCAACGTGATGTCATAGCCACGTTTGCTAGTATAGAGAAGGAAGCTGGAAAAATGGGTTTAGCAGTAAATGAGGGTAAGACTAAGTATATGCTGTCAACACGAAAGGACACACAACATCGACGAATTGGACAGAACGTCACCATTGACAGATATAACTTTGAGGTAGTACGGGACTTTGTCTACATCGGCTTCGCTATTAACTCTGACAACAACATCTCGTCAGATATCAAACGAAGAATTACTCTTGCCAACCGCTGTTTCTTCGGGCTAAGAAGGCAATTTAGTAGTAAAGCCCTCACTCGAACTACTAAGGAGATCCTATATAAGACCCTGATCATCCCAGTCCTGCTCTACGGCGCTGAAGCATCGACCGTATCAAAAGCGAATGAAGAAATCCTTGGTAGATTCGAGAGAAAAATTCTTCGAAAAATCTTCGGTCCCGTTTGCGTTGACGGGCTATGGAGACGAAGATTCAACCACGAACTATACGAGCTGCACAGCGACATACCTCCGGTCAAAAAACTCCGCTTTGGACGTTAAAGATGGCTAGGACATGTAGAACGAATGGACACCAATACTCCGGCTCGCAGAGTCTTCGATTCCTAGCCAGACGTCGGACGCAGTAGAGGAAGACCTAGCAATGAGGACAATAATCAAAAAGCGGCTTAATTATCACATAATAAACATTTATAACTGTATTCATAGACTATTTATACTATGTAAAGGCTAAAACTGGTTCTAGTCCATGTATACAGGTGGCTATAGTTCAGATATGTGCGTTGAAGTTGCGTGCTCAAATCGACGAAACCGCAAAGTAGCGAAGTATGAAACTAAATTGTATGTTCGAATTCCGGGTCGCAATATTTACCCGAAAACGGCTACCAGTATTACGAAGATAATGTTAAACACATCCATACATATCTCATTTTTGAATTATCACTATTTATCTCAACGTTTGCTTAACTTAAATTCTAAAACTTAGGCAATGCAATTAATCAGTAGCCTATTTCTATTTTTTATTTATTTTATTTTTGCTAGAAGATAGAGTTACATAAGACAGCCAAGTGGTTCATCCAAATCAAAACTCAAAGTCTCACTTGGAAACCTTGATAGAACAGTATTAAATATTCATATTTTCTGGGAGGTAAAGGGACATTCCGGAAATGAAAGGCTTATGGACTCGCCATACGTGGAACAATAATTCCAGCCGTATTCCTATCACTAGACAAAAACTAATTCTAGCGCTACATCCTATCAGCAGATTAAATTTTATTGGATCATCGTCACCTCGTATCAGGTCACTTCTGTAGGAGATACATTGACGAAGAGGAGTCAATTAGCGATTTTTTCAGCACAAAAGTGAAATGTCTTCTCCGTGTTATAATCAAAATGCAGGAGCTATTGAGAGCTGCTAGTTCTATCTAGCTTATTGCCAGCTATTGCTATACATATCGCTGAATTTACGTTCAAGATCTGCGAGCGACTAATTTTACTGATTTGTTGTTGAATTGTTTTGATTTTTGATGAAAGTTATTATTGTAATACAACTCGAGCAGAAAGCTGTTGCATGTTGACATAACAAGCATGAATGAATTTTGTAATTTAATTTGCTTGCATTAGAGATAAGAAGATCAAGTTACACAAGCAGCAGTGCCTACGAAGTTGGAAGAATGGAATTATTCATGATCAGGAACAAAAGATTATCGTCAGTTTCGGTGGCCATTTTGGAATGGTCCACATGTGCATCTCATCAACAGATGTGAATAATCGAGTGTATCATTTTTCGAGTCTTGTGCAAGAAGAAATGGATCGCGGCCATAGCACGTATAGCATTTTCAAAAAAAAATTTCAAAATCATTCTATGGTTTAATTTCTATTGACAGATTATACCCTGGAATGAGTCACATAAATGTCACAAGCCAAATGAATTGGTGCTTTTTATTTAGTCTTGTTTTTCCTATAATTACAACATGGTTCCGATTCTAAAGCTAACTATATACACGGTTTCCTGCATTTTTGTTTTTCTTTCAGAAAAGATTTCGACAACAATGTAACAACGTGTTTTCAATATTGTCGAAAATCATAACATAGATATTTCGCATGGAAAATTAAGTTAAGCTAATTGACCTCAATCCTTAATGAAATGGCAAATCTTAAAGGCACCCTTGATCATTTTCTATGATCTGTCGAGTCAGCCAAGCATCAACATTTGGAAACTATTTAAAATTATTAATTAAATTCTGAAATTCTGAAATTCTTTAAAAGCAACCTACCATGCAAGCTATATATCTATAGTGGATAAATTCGATTTACCAAATTAAATGTTGAGTGCTCATGTGTTAGTCACTTATTGACATAAGTGCTTCAATTCAAAATGGGCCAAATCATTCAAGTCCACGACGATCACAAGAATTGGGAATCCCTTAGTACACATTACGCCAAATTTTGCAAAAGGATCTTGCCTTACACGTTACACCCTTATAAGATCAAATTGAGCCTTTTGATCATTTGAAGCCCCGAAACTTATCCGCTCTGCTCCCAAGTGAAGAAAATCTCAGATTTCATCATCAGTGATGAAGCACATTTTTGGAAAGCAACAAATCTATGTACATGCATCGTATTTTCCAGGATCTGCCGCCATTTAATAGCCTGCATAACATACTTACTTACTTACTTAAGTTGCACTACAGTCCGGGCCTCAACCAACATGCCTCTCCAATTAACCCGGTCCTTAGCTAACTGCCTCCAGTCGCGCACTCCAAGTTGGTTGAGGTCGGTTTCTACTTGTGCGCGCCACTTAAGGCGAGGTCTTCCTCTACTGCGTACGACGTCTGGCTAGGAATCGAAGACTCTGCGAGCCGGAGTATTGGTGTCCATTCGTTCTACATGTCCTAGCCATCTTAAACGTCCAATGCGGAGTTTTTTGACCGGAGGTATGTCGCTGTGCAGCTCGTATAGTTCGTATTTGAATCTTCATCTTTATAGCCCGTCAACGCAAACGGGATCGAAGATTTTTCGAAGAACTTTTCTCTCGAATCGACCCAGGATTTCTTCATCCGCTTTTGATACGGTCCATGCTTCAGCACCGTAGAGCAGGACTGGGATGATCAGGGTCTTATATATGATCTCGTTAGTAGTTCAAGAGAGGGCTTTACTACTAAATTGCCTTCTTAGCCCGAAGAAAAGCGGTTGGCAAGAGTAATTCTTCGTTTGATTTCTGACGAGATGTTGTTGTCAGAGTTAATAGCGAAGCCGATGTAGACAAAGTCCCGTACTACCTCAAAGTTATATCTGTCAATGGTGACGTTCTGTCCAATTCGTCGATGTTGTGTGTCCTTTCGTGTTGACAGCATATACTTCTCTTACCCTCATTTACTGCTAAACCCATTTTTTCCGCTTCCTTCTCTATACTAGCAAACGTGGCTATGACATCACGTTGAGTCCTACCAATGATGTCAATATCGTCAGCGTATGCTAGTAGTTGCACCGACTTTTGGAAAACTGTGCCTCTGGTGTTGGCTTTGGAGTTCTGCACAATTCTCTCAAGAATCAGATTAAAGAAGTCACATGACAGCGCATCGCCTTGCCTAAATCCTTTTTTGGTATCGAATGTGTCGGTGAGGTCGTTTCCGACCCTGATGGTGCAGCGAGAATTCTCCATCGTCATCCTACACAAACGGACGAGTTTGGGCGGTATACCAAAACTAGACATGGCTCTGTATGGTTCGTCTCTATAAATGCTGTCGTATGCGGCTTTGAAATCCCCATATCCTCAGCATCGACTGTGTCTCAACTACGATATTTCCTTGTTCATCTCGACAGGATTCTGTTCGAGCCTTGTATCCTTGGCTTTGACGTTTTACCCTTTGGAAAAACTTGCGAACATCGTTCCTGGAGTGGCACCTCTCTATATCCTCGATCGCGCGCTTTTCTTGCTCTTTTTTCTTCTTTCTGAAAAGCCGATGTTCTTCCCTTCTTCTTGGCTGCGAGCATCTGTCGGCATTCCTCATTAAACCAGGGGTTTATTGCTGGTGGCCGCGAGAAACCTAGCACATCAGTTGCCGCTGATCTAATGGCTTGTTGGCATCGTTGCCATTGTTCTTCGACATTAGATGCTGGTGGTGTGTTGTGAGTCGAGAGGTTAAGGGATACGCGTTGCGCGAAGGTCTTGGCGGTCTCTGGCGATTGCAGTCTTTCGACATTCAATTTTTTCACAGTACTTCTGTTGTTTTGTGGCGTGGTGGATATCCGCATCCTTACCTTGGCTACAACAAGGTAGTGGTCCGAGTCGATGTTAGCCCCTCGGAATGTTCGGACATCCAAAATACTGCATGCGTGTCTCTTGTCTGTCGCAATGTGATCAATTTGGTTGACTGTTCGTTGATCTGGAGACCGCCATGTCCCCTTGTGGATATCGAGGTGAGGAAACCGTGTGCTGGCTATAGTGGCATTTCGTTCCGTAGCGTAGCCTAAGTCCGTTACCAGACGTGTTGTCGTGTAGGCTATATTTTCCGACAGTCCTGCTAAAGATGTCTTATCTTCTTACCTTTGCGTTGAAATCTCCCAGCACGATTTTAACATCGTACTTTGATAGTCGCTCATAGGTTTTGTGAGGAGCTCGTAGAAGCTGTCCTCAGTTATATCATCTTTTTCCTCCGTCGGAGCATGAGCGCATATAAGGCTTATGTTGGCGAATTTGGCCTTGATGCGGATTGTTACAATGCGTTCGCTAATGTCTTGAAAACAAAAGACTTCTTGCCTAAGTCTGGCACTTATAACAAATCCGCATCCAAATAGTCGCTGTTTCTGCTCACTATAAACGGTCCATAGTAGATATCACAGTTTTTCATCCTCTTATTGCCCGGCCCATCCCATTGTATTTCCTGGATGGCAGTAATGTCTGCTTTGTAGCAGTTTAGGGCTTCCGCTAGTTGTTCGCCTGCACCTCGCCTGTTTAATGTTCTCACATTCCAGGTGCAGATACGAACGTCGTTGTCCTTTTTTCGTTTAGCAGGGTCGTCAACAATAATATCAGTCCTTTCCGAGGCTATTGGTTGCTTCGTAACATAATCTCTTTTCCGTGGATGGATAGTTAACCCAAAGCACAACCCCCAACCTGGAGGGCCAGGCCCTTGTTTTGACCCCAGGACAGCGGGCCGGAAAAAATACCGATGTCAGTAGCCCATTTTGGGATATGAGCGCTGCCGTTGACCCATTGAGGGCTCCTCCGCCACCAACTCTTTTCCAATACCCTGGCTCAGTATTGGAAATCCCTATAGACCTGGTGTTCAAATATGTCGAAGCAGCTCATATAGGGATTTCACTACCAGTTCGATCAAACTGGCGCCTGAAGAGTGAGTGCCTTAGTGAAAGGACACTCCAATCGGCATTCTCACTCCTTTAAAAACTATCATGGAGAATATCAATACACACTCTCTTAAAACAGCAGAACATAGGTGGCGAAACCTCAGTGGGTGCGCCATATCTAGAGATATGTGGCCACGATACAACAAGACAAGAACACGCGACCTCTTAAGCAGACCCCGCAAGGAAGTCTCCAGGGTGGTAGCAATAACCACAGGACACTGGCCCATCTGTTAGAATGGGTATACCCCCACAACACGAACTGTCGCAGCTGCAAGGAGGTGGGGGAGAAGGAAACTTTAATTAAGTTTCTGTGCAAATGCCCGGCTCTGTCAAGAGTAAGACAACGAACTCTAGACAAACCTTTCTTTGACAACATCCGCGAGCTCTCTGATAAACACAACTGATCGCCTTCCTTAATGCCACTGGTTGGATTTAGTACACGCCAACTTACAACAAGACACAACATTTAACCGCACGAGTATTTGGCATCAAAACGGCGCACCCCAGCGCTAATTCTGTTTCGTCTTTAACGAACAGCCAATCTAACTAACTAACTAACTAAACCTAAAATATCGATTGATTTTACTGAAACCAAAAACAATTTCATGACAGGACAAAGCAAAGTCAGCCGTTTCACTCATTTATGAGTGTCCATGCTTAAATTTCCCACTTGTTTCGTCGGCCATTTACTCTCCAATGTCACATGACTAAAATAGTCGATTAACCAATAATCAAGGCCAGTGATTAGCTAATCAGCGTTTATTAATAATTGGTTTAGCGTTTTGTTAATTATTTGATACCAACTTAAAAATAAACTTTCAGTAATATTACAGTAATCAGTAATATTTTCAGGTTGGCATTCTAAAACGGAAAGTCAATTTGAAATGACACATCAAATGAGACAGATCCGATCAAAAATCGTTCACACTTGCAAATTGAAATGAAAGCAAAATTCCATAACATAAATCGCAATGAAGATAAATATATTTGGTTTTGTTTTTAAAAATGCTCACACGCGCATTCGTAATTATATGCATTTAAAAATTGTGGAAGAAAAACCTTCCAGATAATCTTAGATCGATGTGTGCTTCCGATCGATGTGTGCTTATATAGATGTAGATATCGACATCGTATTGAAATGATCATTGCACGTATTTTGTTGAAAAAGGAGAACGATAACTCAATTTAAAATCAATTTGAGAACTGCACGTGAAGCTAAACTGTTTATTTTGTAAGAGTTTGGAATAAATTGGAATAATGTGCCGCATGGGACAAATGTATTCTTATCTCAAGGAATTCGTTAGTACTTGTAATTTTGAGTTGAATTTCAAATGTTCTACAGGGATGTACAAATGAATTTTTTGATTTCGTTTTTATTCCCTATCCCATAGGGGTATATTAGTTTTGATACATAGTTTGTAACATAGAGAAATAATTTAGCTACATATAAATCAAAGTATATGGATCGACTCAGAATCGAAAACTGAGTAGATTTAGCCATGTCTGTCCGTCCGTCTGTCCGTACGTCACCAGTTTTTGGGCCTTAAATTTTGAGCTAGAATGATTAAATTTGGTACACGTAGTCTTTGTTGCTCCCAGCAGAACAAGTGTAAAAATTTTTGAAATCCGCCCACTGCCACGCCCCCTTTTCAGAAAAACGTAGTTTTTGGCCAAAAGGTAAAGAATTTTAAAAAAGTGTCTGAGAAACGTAGTTAGACAATCGCAATATCAATATTTCTTTTATATAAAGTTTTTTGCCACGCCCACTTTTTGGGGGCGTTTATAAAAAACGTTTAACGGTCAAATTTTAAAATATTCGAAAAAATTTTAATGCAGAATAATTAGTAATATTAATGTAAACATTTCGTTCATAGATCATTTTAGCCCACGCCCACTTTTTGGGGGCGTTTTCTTACAAAAACCGTTTGTATACCCTACCCCATAGCATATGCAGGAGGAAAACGATGTGTTTTGTCAAACAACAAAAGATTCTGATAAACTGTTTGAACAATATGTTGTGACAGTGTCATTTTCTATATTATAGGAAAATAAAATAAACAATAGGATGGGATAGGGTATTCAATGATCCGCACAGCGGATTGTAGCCTTCTTATATGTTTTTGTAAAAACTTATCGCTTATTAAGAAATCTACAGTAAAAAGTGGGCGTGGTTAGTAAACTTTGCATAGACAATAACATTATTTAAATATGTAACTACAAGTGAGTTTCATGAACACATGATAGATGACTCACCCCCTAGAAACCTGAAAAGGATTTATAGTTTATCCGGCAAACTTTTCACTCCGGATAAGGCCAAATGGGCGATCAACTCATTTAAACCATACAAGGCACCAGGGACAGACGGAATCTTTCCTGCTCTTATACATGCTCTTATATGGTCGCCTATTTAGGTTTATTTTCAATTGGGGCTACATACCACAAACCTGGAGGGAGGTAAACGTGGTATTTATCCCCAAAACAGGTAAACCAATAGAACTACCTAAATCATACCGTCCAATAAGCTTAACATCGTTTTTCCTGAAAACAATGGAAAGAATACTTGACGTACACATTAGAGAGTGCTTAAATGAAAGCACTCCTCTGCACCCATGTCAATTCGCCTACCAAAAAGGTAAATCCACGGAAGGAGCACTTCTAAGTTTAACATCACAAATAAAAAGTGCATACAAAAACAAAGAAGTAGCTTTATGTGCCTTCCTAGACATAGAGGGTGCTTTTTTCAACACTGGATATGACTCCATATCAAATGCTTTGACTCATAGAAGAATAGACCACCCCACCATCAAATGGATCAAAGCGATGCTTGAAAGTCGGAAAATAACTGCTTCATCAGCACTGACCTCAGTATCAGTAACAGCCGTTAAAGGCTGCCCTCATGGAGGAGTACTCTCACCCCTACTATGGTCTCTGGTTATCGATAACCTACTTCAAAACGCCCTTAAGATAGTCATAGACTGGTGTAATAAAGAAAGTCTTTCTATAAACCCCAGCAAGGCTATTATCATCCCTTTTACAAAAAGGAGGAAATTAAATCTTACCCAAATTTCAATTAATGGTACATACATTGATTATTCCAACGAAGTAAAATATCTTGGAGTGATCCTCGATAAAAAACTAAGCTGGAACTCCCACATTAACAACAAAATTCAAAAAGCAACCAAAGCTTTCTGGGCTTGCCGAAGCATGTATGGTAAAACCTGGGGAATCTCTCCAAAGACCACACACTGGATCTACACGATCATGGTCAGGCCCATTATAACATACGCTTCAATAGTATGGTGGAACAAAGTCACCCAAAAAACAACTATAAATAAATTAAACAAGGTACAACGGCTTGCCTGTCTGGGCATTACCGGAGCTATGCGTACCTGTCCCACAGCGGCTATAGAAGCCTTAATAGGACTAACACCCCTCCACATTTATATTAAAAAGTGGCAATTCGCAGCTCAGCAAGTTTGACACAAGCGGAAGAATTAAACATTAGTGAACACCTTAAACTAATTGACCTTCTATCCGAACTTCCAGAACTTGACATGATCTGTGCGGTTACAGACCAAAGACACTATGCTTCGACAAAAGATTCTCACCGGAGATCACAACCAGAGAAGCATGGTGTAGCAACAACAAAGCAAACTGCCTAAACGGCCTAAAGTGGTATACGGATGGTTCTAAAATGGACTCAGGGGTAGGAGCTGGCATACATGGACCAAATGAAAACATCTCAATACCTATGGGAAAAAGCCCTAGTGTATTCCAAGCTGAGCTCCATGCCATAAAAGAATGCGCAAACCTAATACACAACTCAAGTATTAAAGGCGCAAACATCCATATATTCACGGACAGTCAAGCAACTATAAAAGCCCTTAGCTCACACATCATTGACTCCAAATCAGTACTACACTGCGACTGCTTCAACTCCCTCCAAACACACAGTTCCAGGAACAAAACCAGACTATGGTGGGTCCCCGGACAGAAGGGAATTGAAGGTAACGAAAAAGCTGATGAACTACCAGAAAAGGTTCGGAAACCCCCTTCATGAACCCTTCTGTGCAATCCCCAAATCAGCCATAAATCTGGTCATAAAAAACAGATGTTTTTCATACTGGGGAAACATCCCAGGATAAGACAGGCCAAAAGAGCTATTCAGCCCTTCAAATCAGATGCCAATAAGATACTAAATCTTCGCAGGCACGATATCAAAAACTTAGTAGGCTACCTAACTAGTCATCACGGTCTGCGATATCACCTAAATAAAATGCGTCTAGTCGACTGACCGGAGTGCAGACTATGTCTAGAAGAAGACGAAACAGCCGAGCATATCATATGTGAATACCCGGCCCTTTACGGTATGAGAAGAAAATCTTTCTTCAGGGAATTTTTAAGTCCCGAAGAACTGAGGAAATCTTCGGCTGAAAGTATTATCAGCTACATTAGGAAAGTAGAAGCGCTACTAACCTAAAAAACATCTGACGGCAAGCACAATAGATCTTTTAGGTCGATGTGTATATTACTGCTTAGGCAGGTCGGAATTTAAAAAAAAAAAAACCACTGCCCTATTCATTAGGACTCTTGCCGAGTAGATGGAAAACTGCATTTGTCCAGCCCGTCTTTAAAAAAGGCGAATATTTTTCTTTCTCCAACTACCGACCAATTGCACTTACGTCGCTTCTTTCTAAGGTCATGGAAACGCTGATAAACAGTCAGCTTATGAAATATCTTGAATCACGAAAACTCCTAAATGACGGAACCAATCTATTCACCTCATTGGCGAAAACAAGATCGTTGCACTTGATATTTCAAAGGCATTTGACAGGGTTTGGTATCAAGCCCTTTTGTCGAAAATGCGTTCTTTTGAAAATCGATGAAACTCTTCTTCTATGGATTAGAAACTATGTCTCGAAACGTTCAATTAAAGTTATTTTGGACGGTTTCAAGTCTGCTACTCACGAAATAAATGCTGGTGTTCCCAAGGGCTCCGATCTGTCTCCGACACTACTTCTCATTTTTATTAATGACCTCTGTGGAATTTATTGCTTCAAACACAATGCTGTCTTATGTCATCTTTCCAAAAATCGGTGCAACTACTAGCATACGCTGACGATATTGACATCATTGGTAGGACTCAACGTGATGTCATAGCCACCTTTGCTCGTATAGAGAAGGAAGCGGCAAAAATGGGTTTAGCAGTATATGAGGGTAAGACTAAGTGTATGCTGTCAACACGAAAGGACACACAAAATCGACGGATTGGACAGAACGTCACCACTGACAGATATAACTTTAAGGTCTACCTCGGCTCCGCTATTACTTCTGACAACAACATCTCGTCAGATGTTGTGTCGAGAATATCGCCGCTGTCGGCAACATCGACCAGACGCCGTGCCTCGCAATTAGCCATCAGCCGGTCGTCCCTAAGGCGAATTTTGGTCAAAGACTTGCGAATGCTTCCGTACAAAGTCCAGTCCGTGCATCAGCTGCTGCCTGTCGACCCCCAAACGCGTGTAACCTACGCCCAAGCCATCCTCAAACTCGAGGACGAAGTGGATGATTTTTCGACCAAAATCATATGAGCGATGAGGCTCATTTCCACCTCAGCGGGTACGTGAACAAGCAAAACTATCGCTTCTGGGGCACCGAAAATCCACGAGTAATGCACGAGGAGCAATTGCACCCGCTGCATAGTACGCTGTTCACGCTGGAGGAGTCATCTTGCCAATTTTTTTCGAGAACGCCGCTGGTCAAACGACAACAGTGGATGGTGCGCCATGTTAACCGAGTTTTTTCTACCGCAATTGGACGAATTACGACTGGAGGAAATGTGGTTCCAACATGACGGAGCAACGGCACACACTGCGCAAGCCACAACATCGGATGACTTCTTTTGGACCACCTTGATTCCCATACCCATTTATATCGAAAAAAGTGGTTCCATTCACAATAACACCGAATTTTGTCAAACTACTTATTGAAATTTCTTATAAAGTTCCATATTTATACCCTATCCCATAGGGGTATATTAGTTTTGATACATAGTTTGTAACATAGAGAAATAATTTAGCTACATATACCTCAAAGTATATGGATCGACTCAGAATCGATAGCTGAGTCGATTTAGCCATGTCTGTCCGTCCGTCCGTACGTCACCAGTTTTTGGGCCTTAAATTTTGAGCTAGAAGGATGAAATTTGGTACACGTGCTCTTTGTTGCTCCCAGCAGAACAAGTGTAAAAATTTTTGAAATCCGCGCACTGCCACGCCCCCTTTTTAGAAAAACGTATTTTTTGGCCAAACCATAAGGAATTTTGAAAAACTTTCTGAACAACATATTTAGACAATCTGAATATCTGTATTTCGTTCATATAAAGTTTTTTGCCACGCCCACTTTTTGGGGGCGTTTTTAATAAAAAACGTTTTACGGTCAAATTTTAATATTTTCTAAAAAAAACTTTTGATGCAGAATCATTAGTAATATAAATATGAACATTTCGTCAATAGACCATTTTAACCCACGCCCACTTTTTGGGGGCGTTTTTATATAAAAACCATTTTTATACACTACCCCTTAACATATGCAAGAGAAAACCTTGTCTTTTGTAGAACCGTTAAAGTGTTTTATAAGCAGTCTGATGAATTTGTTGTCACCATGACATTTTCTTTATTTTATCCACATCGTGTGCTTAGCCATGTCCACTTTTTGGGGATTTAAGTTTTACAGATAGGATGGGATAGGGTATTCAACGATCCGCACAGTGGATTGTAGCCTTCTCATATGTTTTTGTGTCTGTTTTAGTTTTAGCCATAATATTAACAATACTTTCCATATACGGATTATTTTGGCTAAACTATGAAAATCGTTAATTTCTCTCATACTAAATTTGAAGGCTAAAGAACGATAGAAAAAATGCTCATACAGGACCTCTAACCTAATTTCTCCATTCATTTACGTTCGCAAATAAATAGTCGCGGCATTTAAATACACAATGCTCGTGTCGGTAATCATATTACACTTCCAGGACCGAGCCACGTGTGGAGTATATACTGAAACTTGAAATACAAATATACTTCCCCGCGGCTAAGTATCCATTCTCTCATAGAAGACAACCTCATACGTATCTCGTGTTGCTGGGCAGCAAAACAATGAAGTGATTCAAACATAAGAATTTGTTAGGGGATCAGGGATGTTGCTACGCATATTTAAGCTCTTCGACCTGTTTGTCTTACCATTCGCATTGTGGCACCTATTTGAACAATTATTAAATTATCACTCAATCATGGAGTGATCACCAAGTGCCGCCAAGCATAGTCAAATCAAATAACTGGCGCGAAACGCAAAAAAAACGAAATTTGGCCTTTAGAATGAATTTGACGTGCGGAAACTTACTGGTGTTCTTTTACTTCTTCGTTGGCACTTTGTCGTTTCTATTGTTATATCATTGGACACACAGCAAATTTGCTGACCATCGATGTTCGATGCGGATGTGTACATATATCAGATGTGACATTACGTGCTCGTCTTAGCAGTTAGTAAATGGAGAACGTAATACATTACAAAAAAAAAATGTTTTTTTTTTTGTCAGTAGTAGGTGGTAATTCGATTAAAAAGGTATTCGCTGTGAGGTCAAAACTCATATTGTGGAATATATGTATTACCCTCTTTTGGTCACGTGAACAGGTTAAAAGTTCTGACAGATCATGATGTCTAATCAATAATTTTCAATTTGAATTCCATAGTAGAAATCAGTGTATTGGCTTTTCTTTAATAAAGATTTTATTAGGTTGGTTTTTTATTAACCATTCTTTCCTTTTTCAATTTGGCGGTATTTTGAGAGTATGCTTCTAGTCTTCATTTTTGTATCTCAAAATCGAGAAGTTACCTAAAGAATTGGTAAGAAATGAAACGTTCGAACCACAGGTCTGTAGCATATAGAACTTTTGAACCATGATTCAAAGAAAAATAACTAATAAGAGGTTCGATAGATACTCTCTGATAAGTAACACCATTATCCGAAAAAAGTTTCTGCGAATTTGACAAACACAAGAAAAACAGCGACAACAGCGTAAATAATAATCATTTTTCGTTATTGGTCAACACTGCAATATCCGCTGGGCCAGAAATAATTATTTGGAACGGTACTAGTAACAAAGATATTAAATTTCATTCAATTTGCAAATTTTCCTTATATAACCTAAACCAAAAAAAACAGGGTATCCAGTTTTGTTGAAACTAATATACTAATAGCATGTGTTAAGGATAGTGATGCGAATATATGAGAACACAAGCGTTCTCACTCCAGCCTCCCACTATCAACTCCTACTCTCACTTCCACACTGGTGACTGGTGGGTGCCTAGTACCTCGACTGGAGATGGGGTAATAAACCCCTGTGGAGGGTCGTTGGTGGCAGCAAACGAGAGAGGGAGGAGGACTGTCCTCTCACTAAGGCACTTACTCTCGGGCGGCAGCGGAGAAATTCCCTAGATGGAGTCAACGGTGGCGCCTACAGATCCAGTTTGATCGAACAGGTAGTATAATCCCTATATGAGCTGCTTCGTCATATTTGAACACCAGGTCAATAGGGATTTCCAATACTGAGCCAGGGTATTGGAAGAGTTGGTGACGGAGGAGCCCTCAATAGGTCAACGGAAGCGCTCATATCCCAAAATGGGCTACTGACATCGGTATTTTTCCGGCCCGCTGTCCTAGGGTCAAAACCAGGGCCTGGCCCTCCAGGTTGGGGGTTGTGCTTTGGGCTACCTACCCATCCACGAAAAAAAGATTATGTTACGAAGCAACCAATAGCCTCGGAAAGGACTGATATTATTGTTGACGACCATGTTAAACGAAAAAAGGACAACGACGTTCGCGTCTGCACCTGGAATGTGAGAACATTAAACAGGAGAGGTGCAGGCAAACAACTAGCGGAAGCCCTAAACTGCTACAAATCAGACATTACTGCCATTCAGGAAATACGATGGGATGGACCGGGCAGAAAGAGGATGAAAAACTGTGACATCTACTATAGACCGTGTAATAGTGAGCAGAAACAGCGACTATTAGGATGCGGATTTGTTATAAGTGCCAGACTTAGGCAAGAAGTTTCCAAGATGTTTCCAAGACACTAGCGAACGCATTGTAATAATCCGCATCAAAGCCGAATTCGACAACATAAGCCTTATATACGCTCATTCTCCGGCGGAGGAAAAAGATGATATAACTGAGGACTGCTTCTACGAGCTCTTCGACAAAACCTATGAGCGACTACCAAAGTGCGATGTTAAAATCTTGCTGGGAGATTTTAACGCAAAGGTAGGAAGAGAAGACATCTTTAGCAGTACTGTCGGAAAATATAGCCTACACGACAACACGTCTGCTAACGGACTTAGACTAATTGACTTCGCTACGGAACGAAATGCCACTATAGCCAGCACACGGTTTTCTCACCTCGATATCAATAAGGGGACATGGCGGTCTCCAGATCAACGAACGGTCAACCAAATTGATCACATTGCGATAGATTAGAGGCACGCATCCAGTATTTTGAATGTCCGAACATTCCGAGTGGCTAACATCGACTCCGACCACTACCTTTTTGTAGCCAAGATAAGGATGCGGATATCCACCACGCCACAACAAGCCAGAAATACTGTAAAAAAATTTAATGTCAAAAGATCGCCAGAGACCGCCAAGACCTTCGCACAACGCGTATCCTTTAACCTCTCGATTCACACCTAACCACCAGCATCTAATGTCGAAAAACAATGGCAACGTTGCCAACAAGCCATTAGATCAGCCGCACCGCAACTGATGTGCTAGGTTTCTCGCGGCCACCAGCAAGAAACCCCTGATTTGATGAGGAATGCCGACAGATGCTCGCAATCAAGAACGAGGCGTACAAGGCTAAGCTGCAGGTGAAGACGAGAGCTGCCATTGAGATCTATAGGCAAAGAAGAAGGGAAGAACATCGGCTTTTCAGAAAGAAGAAAAGAGAGGTGCCACTCCAGGAACGATGTTCGCAGGTTTTGCCAAAGTGTAAAACGTCAAAGCCAAGGATACAAGGCTCAAACAGAATCCTGTCGAGATGAACAAGGAAATATGGTAATTGAGACACAGTCGATGCTGTGGATATGGAAGAACCACTTCTGCAGACTGTTAAACGGCGATGACGAACAACATTCCACTGTCAGGCAGAACGAACCATTTAATATTGGCAACGACAGCGAAAACTGCCAACCACCCGACCTAAGTGAAGTGAAGATAGCAAAACCTAAACTCAAAGGCCGCCGGAAATGACGGCATTCCCGCTGAGCTTTATAAAGCTGGCGGAGATGACTTGGTGAGTAACATCCACCAACTCATAAGCCAAATCTGGTCGGATGAAAGTATGCCTGAAGCAGCCTTTTCCCCATCCACAAAAAAGTAGACCCCCTCAACATCGCCTACAAGATCCTATCTGCCGTAATATGTGAACTCCTGAAACTGATTACCAACAACCTAATCGGCCCTTATCAGTGTGGTTTTAGGCCAGGAAAGTCTACAATCGATCAAATTTTCACACTTCGGCAGATCCTGGAAAAAACTCAAGAAGTCCAAATCGATACCCACCACCTATTCATCGATTTCAAAGCCGCATATGATAGCATTTATAGAGACGAACTGTATAGAGCCATGTCTAATTTAGGTATACCGCCCAAACTCGTCCGTTTGTGTAGGATGACGATAGAGAATTCTCGCTGCTCCATCAGGGTCGGAAACGACCTCACCGACACATTCGATACCAAAAAAGGATTTAGGCAAGGCGATGCGCTGTCATGTGACTTCTTTAATCTGATTCTTGAGAGAAATGTGCAAAACTTCAAAGCCAACACCAGAGGCACAATTTTCCAAAAGTCGGTGCAACTACTAGCATACGCTGACGATATTGACATCATTGGTAGGACTCAACGTGATGTCATAGCCACGTTTGCTAGTGTAGAGAAGCAAGCGGCGAAAATGGGTTTAGCAGTAAATGAGGGTAAGACTAAGTATATGCTGTCAACACGAAAGGACACACAACATCGACGAATTGGACAGAACGTCACCATTGACAGATATAACTTTGAGGTAGTACGGGACTTTGTCTACCTCGGCTCCGCTATTAACTCTGACAACATCTCGTCAGAAATTAAACGAAGAATTACTCTTGCCAACCGCTGTTTCTTCGGGCTAAGAAGGCAATTTAGTAGTAAAGCCCTCACTCGAACTACTAAGGAGATCCTATATAAGACCCTGATCATCCCAGTCCTGCTCTACGGCGCTGAAGCATGGACCGTATCAAAAGCGGATGAAGAAATCCTTGGTAGATTCGAGATTAAAATTCTTCGAAAAATCTTCGGTCCCGTTTGCGTTGAAGATTCAACCAAGAACTATACGAGCTGTACAGCGACATGCCCCTGGTCAAAAAACTCCGCATTGGACGTTTAAGATGGCTAGGACATGTAGAACGAATGGACACCAATACTCCGGCTCGCAGAGTCTTCGATTCCCAGCCAGACGTCGGACGCAGTAGAGGAAGACCTCGCCTTAAGTGGCGCACACAAGTAGAAACCGTGCGCAACTGGAAGCAGTTAGCTAAGGATCGGTCTAATTGAAGAGGCATGTTGGTTGAGGCGGCCCAGGTTCATACCGGACTGTAGCGCCACTGAAGTAAGGGTAGTTAACCCAAAGCACAATCCCTAACAACCCCAATTTGTAGCGCCACTGAAGTAAGGGTAGTTAACCCAAAGCACAATCCCTAACAACCCCAATTTATTAGATACCCCTAGGACACGGAGTCATCAGTATCCTCTACTGGGATGAGCCCTATCGCTCGCCTTTCGGCTCATCCGTCACCATATGTGGTTCAAGGGGCCTGACTATTACCCTTGAGATTCCTAAATGACCTTTTGTTCGTGTATGTCGAAGCTGCTCATGCTCATTTAGGCTATTCACTTTGTCCATCCTAACTGGGAATGTAGACGCCACCGTTGCTGCGGCAAGACTTTAAACAGGGATTGAAACACTATATCTACGGTCAAGGTTTTATGCATTTAGCGACCGACACTTGTAGGCTGGGAGTCGGAGTAGGTAGCCATCGGCTAGGTGAAAACTCAAGGTTTCAAATAGTTGCATTGTCTACCATTTGGTGTCAGTTATATCAAGATACTTTCCATTACCTGTTCCTAATTAGGGATGTAACACCTCGTAAGCGAGTTCCTCTTGTAGGATAGGGTAATAAAAACTTCTTGCAGTCGATTAAATCATTTTCGTTTGTTTGTTTTAATTTGTGTTTAATTGCATGTATGAAGCTGTACCAGGCAACCTTGAAATTCCATTTATTTTATCTCTTACCAAACATGTCGGCGCTCATATTTTTAATGTTTCATGCTATCTTCTTACAAAGAACACAGGTAGTATCAACATAAAATAGATCAAATTCGCTCGTGCAGATTTTCTTAATTTATACTCTTGAAGCTTCTTGATATACTTTTGGGGCAAACAAATAAAAATACAAAATAGAGAAATTCTATACTTGACGTATCCATACCTACTGTGACGAGGTAATCCGATGTCAGTACATGATTTGGCTATACCTCAGGAAGTGTGATGGTACGTGAAAGCTACATTTTTACTTCTCTAGTATACGTTGTAAAGGGAAGTGGTTTAAAGGCGCAAACATTTGAAGTTGAGATTTTTATAAATTCGTATGTTTTGATACTCACACGCGGTAGAAGTTTGTTTCTGCTTAATTTATCTCTCTCACTCTCTCTCCGTTTATAACCTCCATAGTGTATTCATCACATTCGAGATGAGTTGAACTGACATATTGACAATTTTCTTGGGTAGGGTAGACCGGGGAAAATACTATAATTGTACAATAACTGTAACACTCGCGATATTTCCGAAACTGTAACTGCAAATTCTCTATGACAGGCCCAATAAACGCTTCAACATTAATGTGACGGTTGCTCTTCGGGTCCTGTGCAGGTAGGTAGATATTACTACAGCAAATAAAAATTGTTTACCCTATAAAATAAAAAGTTTATTAAATCCATTAATATTGTTTATAGAATATTCAGTGCTTATCATTCTCTCTTTTTGTGTTCAACGCCAGCTAACCGGTCTTCAAAACCAGTTACGGGAGCAGGCGTCAAGGGTAGACTATATCTACTCCTTGTTGCCGAGCTTAATGCAAAATAGATCGTAATGGGCGCGCTGTCAGAGAGACCCTTAAAGATCCTGGCTTTGCATGTAAATTCACTGAATAAGATTGAACGTAGAGCTAATCGGTTCCAATTGTTAAAAGACCAAAGTCCCGATGTGCTTATGGCTAGCGAAACTAAGCTAAACCAGAAGCATAAATTGACTAATAGTTATTACAATATCGTAAGAAGAGACCGGCCCAACTCCACTCAAGGAGGCGGGGTTGCTATCTTTATACGAAAAGGCATTAGTTATAAAGTCATATATAGTGGTGAAGTGCGCCAATTCCGGTTGCTGGAAGCCTGCGTCATATGCATTCCTCTCCAACAAGGGAAGCGATTGTATGTGATAGCGGCCTACGCACCGGAAGCACCTCAGCCTACGCTTTTCACAACAGAGCTCGGAAAACTTTTCGAATCTCTGAGACTGAACTCAGTGGAGAAGTTTTATTTTTTGGCTGGAGATTTAAATGCCAAACACGAAGATTGGGGAAATCAAATACAAAATCCTCGGGGTAACCATCTATACAATTGGATGGTCCACTACAATGTTGAATATAGGATCGACATTCTCGCCACAGATAGGCCATCGTTTCCGAGAAGCGGTGCTTTTCTGGATCTTTTACTGCGAGACACAAGACTGACGGTTACTGACAAAGTAGGTCAACAACCGCGAAACTGTTTACAGACGATCGAGAACGGCAGTGACCACTGCGGACTCGCCGCCGTAATACAGCTTCCGAACGAGCTTGTGGCGTTGGAGGAGTATGTGCCTGTGCATTCTTACAACTACGGTAAGATGCGCTGGCCACGCTTTACCAACGCCTTATCAAGAGAACTACGTTCGAGGGACATACTACCACCAAACAACCGAAATCTGACAAACAACGAAATCGACGACTACTTACAACAAATGGACGAAACGATCCAAAGGACAATGAACAGGACGATTCCAAAATACAAAGAACGTGACATAACGTCTTCGTACAGAAACGCCACCATTGACGCACTGCACAGACAAAAAAGCGGACTTCTGACATGACTAAAAAAACTTGTACAGACGACTGACAAACCCACGTGACCCGGGGATTAGAACACTGAAGGCGTCGATCAAAAACATCAACCAATTGATCAAGGAGAACTATCGGTTGTCCATTAATTTGTTTTGGAATAACAGAATTCGGGCCGTAAATAAGATCTTTAGGAGGAAAGGTCATAACGACCTTCCGTGTATTAAGCTCCAACGAACAACTGACAATACAAACATACTTTTGACAGCAGGAATCGATCCAGGGGAAGCCGCTGTGCGGATCGTTTAATACCCTATCCCATCCCATCCTTAAAATTAATATCCCCAAAGTGTGGTCTATATGGTCATAAAGTATTGAAAATGGCGTTGTCACAACATATTGTTCAGAAGGTTTATCAAGTTCTTTTATGGTTCGACAAAAAACAACGTTTTTCTATTGCATATGCCTTGGGGTAGGGCATACAAATGTTTTTTTGTAACAAAACACCCCCAAAAAGTGGGCGTGGGTTAAAATGGTCTATAGACGAAATGTTCATATTAATACTACCAATGATTGTGCATCAAAATTTTTTTTTGAAAATTATAAAATTTGACCAGAAAACGTTTTTTTATAAAAAAAAAACACCCCCAAAAAGTGTGCGTAGCAAAAAACTTTATATTGACGAAATATAGATATTACGATTCTCTAAATAGCTATGCTGCTCAGACACTTTTTTAAAATTCCTTACGGTTTGGCCAAAAAATACGTTTTCTGAGAAGGGGGCGTGGCAGTGGGCGGATTTCAAAAATGTTTACACTTGTTCTGGTGGCACGGACGAGGATCCTATATACCAAATTTCATTATCCTAGCTCAAAATTTAAGGCCCAAAAATCGGTAACGAACAGACAGACGGACGGACGGACAGACAGACATGGCTTATTCGACTCAGCTAGCGATTCTGAGTCGATCCATATACTTTGAGGTATATGTAGCTAAATTATTTCTCTATGTTACAAACTAAGTGTCAAAAGTTATGTACCCATATGGGATAGGGTATAAAAACAGGTAAGTCCTATTTTTTGTAGAAAAGACACACGAGGACGGTTGTGACATTCCCGTTTGGGAGCCGCGAATGGCATACAATTTTTTTCAGACTTAAACTGGTGAAAAATGTGTTTTGATTAGTATTCAACCTTGATCTACCGCACAAACTAGGTTGAAGAATTTCAATTATTTCTTTCCCGAAGAACTAGAACTGACAATAGAGGCAGATTAGGTCTGAACACTGAACCGACAAGAATTTTAAATTCACCACACAAGATTTCCAAAACGAGGTAGTCAATTTCGGAAACAGCCGGCGACTTGCGAATTAGTTTTCCATTAATTCCTCGTCTAGCATAAATGGCTACACCTCCCCCAACACGCCCAATTCTATCGGATCTAAAAAGCCGATAGCCTTCTAATGAATAAATTGAGTCAATTAGGTCTGGATCAATATTTGAATCTGGATTTATCCAAGTTTCAGATTCACAAACAATATCTACGTCTGAACCTTCGAACAAATACCTAAATTCATCTAATTTTGAGCGCAAACTCTGGGCATTAATATGAGAAACCTTTAAACCACTTTGCTAACGACAAAAATATAAACGTGTACTTCCATGATAATCGTTATTTAAAACTGTTGATTTCCTAGAATATGTGTTGTTATAAGCCATTGCTTGTAAACAAAAGACGATACCCAAAGGAGAGTACCATCAGTCTCCCAAAAATGAATTCCCAAAATTTCGTATTATAGATCATTTTAATCGAAGCCCATGTTTTGTAGATCTTTAAATCGTATTACGTTGAAGTGGAAATTAAGGTTACGTACAATCCTTATAAACTTATCTAAGTTGAGCTACATTCATTCATTCAGGACGAACCTGGATCTCAGCCAATATGTCTCAAGCGCGCAACTGCAGGTAGTTGATTAGGGGGCTAAATCAACTACCTGCAGTTGCGCGCTTCACTTTGGTTGAGGTCTACTTGTGCGCGTATCCTCTACTGGTAACACTTAGCTCATGTCTGATTTGACAGGTAATTAGTTTTATCCTTCCGCTGAACGAATATGGTTGTGTATACGCTTGAACAACGCTGGAAAATATTGCGACATTACTTTGAAAATCATGGTTATGTTACAGAATGTGTGCGAAAATTGCGTACGGATTTTGGAAGAAGAGAAGCACCGTCAGCTCCGTATGTTCGTTATCTTGTGAAAAAAGTGAAAGAAACTGGCATCCTCATCGATAAACCAAAGCGTGAAAAGCCAAATACAGTGCGTACACCCGAGAATATTGCTGCTGTGGCAGAAAGTGTGCGTGAAGCGCTATCAACATCAATTCACCGTCGTTCTCAACAATTGAACATTTCGGAGACATCATTGAGACGAATTTTGCATAAAGACCTTGGTATGACGCCATACAAAGTCCAATTAGTTCAGGAGTTGAAGCCAACTGACCATCAAATGCGTTTTCGCTTCGCTTAGTGGGCCTGCGATCGACTTAGAGAAGATGCCGTTTTGCCGAAAAAAAATCAACTTTTCAGATGAAGCTCATTTTGATCTTGGCGGGTATGTAAACAAGCAAAATTGTCGCATTTGGGGCACAGAAAACCCGCACGCATACATTGAAAAGCCGATACACCCAAAACTAGTCACTGTTTGGTGCGGATTTTGGTCCAGAGGCATAATTGGGTCATTTTTCATCGAAAATGAGCAAGGAGTGGCCGTGACAGTCAATGGCGATCGTTATCGGGCCATGTTGAACGAATTTTTGTTCACAAAAATTGAAGAGGAGGATATTGGCAACATTTGGTTTCAACAGCTACGTGCCACACAGCCGAAGCTCCACTCGATGTTTTGCGCCCTGTTTTTGAAGATGGCATTATCAGCCGCAGAGCTGATGTCGTTTGGCCACCTCGGAGCTGCGATTTGACACCGTTGGACTATTATTTGTGGGGTGCCGTAAAAGATAAGTATTACGCCGACAAGCCAGAGACAATTGATGCTTTAAAGGACAATGTTCGTGAAGCCATTGGTGAACACAATCTATGATGTGCTTAAAAATTGGACCGATCGTGTAGGCTACTGCATGGCCAGCCGAGGCAGCCATTTGAATGAAATTATTTTCCATAACTAACCGGAAGGATTGTACTTTCAAATAAAAAAAATAAATTTGAGAAAATATTCAGTAGTTTTTTTTTTAGCATTTTCAAAAAAAAAAAAGTTATTTGGCGGACCCTTTACATCATACATGAATAAAAGTAGGCGAAATCGCTCCGCCATAAACACTCAATCGCTGGCGATTTCGCTTGTAGCGATGTCGCTCGTAATCGCGCGAAAATCCATCGCGTCGCACGACGCGAATACGCGTAGCCATGAACGCAGCCTAATGCTGATTTTTTTTAACCAGGACAGTGTAGTGCACAGCTCCGAAAACTAGTTTAACCCTCGTCTCCATAGCCTGTCAATACAAACGCGACCGAATAATTTTTCTCTCAAAACGACCAAGGATTTGTAATCGATGAATGTGGTCAGTATCTATTAAGACCTTTAGACCTTTCGTCTTCACCTTCAGCTTTGCATTGTGGATAGGCCTCATTTTTGGCTACGAACGTCTGTTGGCACTCAAACCATGGGTTTCTTGCTGAAGGTCGATGCGCACGCGGTACAATCCCTAGTAAACGTGGGGTCAAGGGATATGTTGTTATATGGATGTTTCGTAACAATATAAGGTTACTCCCAACTTGGAAAGTCAGAGCCATATTTCGACTTAGGATTCAGTTGTGCACTTTATTTCCAATACCTTGCTTACTTTCGATTGCTGGCTGAATTTGTCATGTAGCGTCCTTTTAGTAAAAAAAGGGTGTACCACTCCTGTTTTCATTGCTCTGGATAATTAATTCTTTATAAGTCAGCGCTTATATGGTGCATGACTCATTTACAACAGAAGTTGGAATCTAATATTTGTGTGCTTAGGTATTTTTTTATATAAATACGTTATCTTGAATGTAATATTTGTAAGACTATTGAACAATTTCATAGAGTTAGCACGTTTCAGAAATTCTTTAAAATTACACAAAGCATGTGCACGTGTTATTCGTGTATGTAGCTGTTATTTATAAGTATAAATTATTTTGATTGCATTATACATGCACACAATATGGGGATTGGATCTGCAATTACGGGGCGCTCTTTTAGTCTCATGTATAATTATACATAAAAAAAAACTATATTGGAGGCAACTAATTGGTGCATATGTGACGGTCATGTGTTTGACTGCGGCTAATCAAAACATTGGGCACCGTCACGTTTGTGTTGGATTGTCTTCTCTACAGTTACGTTAATCGTCGCTGTAGCACTTACAAGCTTTTCCAATCCCCACTAACTAAACTCATGTTATCATAGTAGCAGATCCATTGATCCATTTCGATAAATTTAACGCCATTCAACGCCATTGATTGTGTCCATCGTTTTGAAATGCCTCTGTCCATATTTTTAGTAAAGTTAAGTTAAACTGTTATAATACATTCTTTGCGTAGTTTAATTTTACAAACTTCCAAATTATTTAAACTTTGAAGCGTTTCCGCAGATCGTTATACCTGTAGCTTTTCCGATGAATATCAGCTTTTGAGCGATTTAATGAATTCGTTTTTTTTTTCTAACTCGCTAAGGGTAAGTATTGGTATCGTGATAAAAATCAATAATAAATATTAAACAAGCCTAACATTACGATGATATGACCAAATAAGTGGAATATAAGCAGACAAAACAATACGACTGCAATGTGACGGGGCAAAAAATAAGTCGCGGATCATGGCTCGATATCGTTTGCCGTTGATACCGTCAACGTTTCTTCCACGGTCGTCTTTGAAGAAAAATGGACCGATGATGCCACCAGCCCATAAAAAAACACCAAACTGTCGTTTTTTCGGGATGCATCGGTAATTCTTGTATGGCAGGTGGCTATTCATCACTCCAGATGCGAAAGTTTTGCTTATTTACGTATCCGTTGAGATAGAAATGAGCCTCATCGCTGAACACAATTTTTCGATAAAACAGCGGATTTTCATTGAGCGGCACATTTTTCACAGAGCACGAATTTTGATAATAAATATCATCGTTGCTCGTTTGTAAGTCGTTCCATGATTAAATGGCATACTGAAAACTTTTCACTTTGACAGATGACGTTTGGACGACAACACTAACCAGTTCTGTGCTGCTAACCTGAAAAACTTACTTAATTACTTACTTAAGTGGCGCTACAGTCCGGGATGAACCTGGGCCTCAACCAACATGCCTTTCCAATTAGCCCGGTCCTTAGCTAACTGCCCCTAGTGGCTCACTCCAAGTTGGTTGAGGTCAGTTTCTACTTGTGCGTGCAACTTAAGGCGAGGTCTTCATCTACTGCGTCCGACGTCTGGCTGGGAATCGAAGACTCTGTGAGCGTGGTTGAATCTTCGTCTCCATAGCCCGTCAACGCAAACGGGACAGAAGATTATTCGAAGAATTTTTCGAATCGACCAAGGATTACTTCATCCACCTTTGGATACAGTCCATGATTCAGTGCCGAAGAGCAGGACTGGGATGATCAGGGTCTTATATAGGATCTACTTAGTAGTTCGAGTGAGGGCTTTACTATTAAATTGCCTTTTTAACCCGAAGAAACAGCGATTGGCAAGAGCAATTCTTCGTTTGATTCCTGAGATGTTGTTGTCAGAGTAAATAGCGGAGCCGAGGTAGACAAAGTCCCGTACTACCTCAAAGTTGTATCTCTAAAAGGTGACGTTCTGTCCAATTCGTCGATGTTGTGTGTCCTTTCGTGTTGACAGCATATACTTATTCTTACCCTCATTTACTGTTAAACCCATTGCCGCTTCCTTCTCTATACTACCAAACTTGGCTATGACATCACGTTGAGTCCTACCAATGATGTCAATATCGTCGGCGAATGCCAGTAGTTGCACCGATTTTTGGAAAATTGTTCCTCTGGTGTTGGCTCGGGAGTTTTGCACAATCCTCTCCAGAATCAAATTGAAGTCACATGACAGCGCATCCCCCTGCCTAAATCCTTTTTTGGTATCGAATGTGTCGGTGAGGTCATTTCCGACCCTGATGGTGCAGCGAGAATTCTCCATCGTCATCCTACACAAACGGTTTGGGCGGTATACCAAAACTAGACATGGCTCTGTATAGTTTGTCTTTATTAATGCTGTCTTATGCGGATTTGAAATCGATAAATAGGACAGGATCTGCGGAAGCGTGAAAATTAAAACTTGCGAACATCGTTCCTGGAGTGGCACATCTCTATCTCCTAGATCGCGCGCTTTTCTTGCTCGTTTTTCTTCTTTCTGAAAAGCCGGTGTTCTTCCCTTCTTCTTTGCCTATAGAGCTCAATGACAATTCTCGTCTTGTAGGCCTGCAGCTTAGCTTTGCAGGCCTCATTCTTGGCTGCGAGCACCTATCGGCATTCCTTATCAAACCAGGGGTTTCTAGCTTGTGGGCGCGAGAAACCTGGCACATCAGTTGCGGCTGATCTAATGGCTTGTTGGCATCGTTACCATTGTTCTTCGACACTAGATGCTTGTGGTGTGGTGTGAATCGAGAGGTTGACGGATACGCGTTGATGAAGGTCTTGGCGGTCTCTGGCGATTGCAGTCTTTCGACATAAAATTTTTTCACAGTATTTCTGTTTTGTTGTGGCGTGGTGGATATCCACATTCTTACCTTGGCTGCAACAAGGTAGTGGTCCGAATCGGTGTTCGGATATCCAAAATACTTGATACGTGCTTGTTGTCTATCGCAATGTGATCAATTTGGGTGACTGTTCGTTGACCTGAGACCGCCATGTTCCCTTATGGATATCGAGGTGAGGAAGCCGTGTGCTAGCTATAGTGGCATTTCGTTCCGTAGCGAAGTCAATTAGCCTAAGTCCGTTACCAGAAGTGTTGTCGTGTAGGCTATATTTTCCGACAATACTGCTAAAGATGTCTTCTCTTCCTACCTTTGCGTTAAAATCTCCCAGCATTAGCATCGTACTTTGGTAGTCGCTCATAGATTTTGTCGAGGAGCTCGTAGGAACAATCCTTAGTTATATCATCTTTTTCCTCCGTCGGAACATGAGCGCATATAAGGCTTATGTTGGCGAATTTGGCCTTGATAAAGTAAAGCAGATTATTACAATGCGTTCGCTTATGTCTTGGAAACATAAGACTTCTTGCCTAAGTCTGGCACTTATAACAAATCCGCATCCGAATAGTCGATGTTTCTGCTCACTATAACACGGCACATAGTAGATGTCACAGTTTTTCATCCTCTTTTTGCCCGGCCCATTCCATCGTATTTCCTGGATGGCAGTAATGTCTGCTTTGTAGCAGTTAGAGCTTCCGCTAGTTGTTCGCCTGCACCTCTCCTGTTTAATGTTCTCACATTCCAGGTGCAGATACGAACGTCGTTGTCCTTTTTTCGTTTAGCATGGTCGTCAACAGTAATATCAATCCTTTCCGAGGCTATTGGTTGCTTCGTAACAATGGTTTTTTCCATGGGTGGGTAGTTAACCCAAAGCACAACCCCCAACCTGGAGGGCCAGTTCCAATTTATTAGATACCCCTAGAACACGGGGCCAACAGTATCCACTACGGAATTGAGTGCTGCCGTTGACCTTTCGGTTCATCCGCCACCATCTCTGTTCAGGGGGCCTTACTTACCCTTGAAATTCCTATAGATAACCTGTTGTCCAAATATTTCGAAGCAGCTTATCTAGGTTTCTGGGACCGGGTATTCATTCCGCGCCATTCTGACCAGGGTGATTATAGTGTTGCTGTTTTACGTCTTGTTATCAACACTCACACTTATCGTTAAGCAAGTCAAATCTTGTTGGATGAGACCCGATAGCTACCACTTGGAGGTAAAAAATAAGCACATTTGATGTGTAGTCAGAGTTGCGAGCACTGGGCATTGCCAAGTTAAAGCCAATCAGAGTCTACCCTCGTTCTACAACACCCAACCATCGACCAGCAAATTCCAGCTGTATTTGGATTTAAATTGTCTGAAATGAATCCACTGCTTCCACAATCGCACATTCGGCTTTCCTTTATTATTAATTTCACTGCATTTTGCAAATATATTTTAA
This sequence comes from Rhingia campestris, assembly GCA_932526625.1. Taxonomy (NCBI): domain Eukaryota; kingdom Metazoa; phylum Arthropoda; class Insecta; order Diptera; family Syrphidae; genus Rhingia; species Rhingia campestris. The sequence goes on along the minus strand of OW052184.1, from coordinate 47,209,888 downwards.
TCCGAAAACATAGGTTAGTATTTTTTTTTAAATTTATCGTGCAGAAATCGTCAAATCACACATCCGTATATAGACGTAAATATCCTCTGGCCACAGCCTCAGCAGACAAAAATTGAAAGCTGGGGACAAACATGCGCAATGCGTAATCTTGTTTTATTTTATTTTGAGTCCAATGTCCAAATAACCAAAACTATTCAAAAATGTTTACCTCATAGGCTACTTGATCCACAAATACTTTCTTTTTGTAAATTTCACATACATTATGTACAAACTGCAAAATATATTATTGTTACCAACTTGTGAATTTGTTTCTTTAAATTATAATTTACCCATTTGTATATATAATGGGTTCTGTGGTAGCAAAACAAAATGTACATTTGGAAGCGACGTGTACTCGTATGTGCGCCCTAAAAAGGTGTGTTTCTGTTTTTTTGTTCATCGTTCTATTCTCTTTTTTTTTTTCTTCTTTTTTTTGTTTAAATAATTTATCAGGCGTCCAAAATTTAGCCTCGAGTACTTTTTGTGGCTTGTGTGCTAAGTGTATACCTACTGTCAAAAAAAAATTGTAGATTTTGATGGCTACTTGTGAATTCTGCGAAATTTTGAGAGCCCTACATGGTGCCACTCGGATGAAGGAGAGATTACCTGACGTCAACAAATGTAAATTTATAACAAATTGTACGTACTTAACATTCAAGACCCAAGAGATTTTGATTTTGTTAAGAACAAATAAATGAATAAATAATTTAACCCAATTCTATAGCAGAGTAGATCATTTTGTACTTTCAATTGTTGTCTTTGAATTATTCAGCGACTGTTTTTGGAAACATGTAAGAGTCACGTCACTAGTTTGGAGCTCCATAATGTAGAGTAGACTTATTGTGATATTGAACGGAAGTCAAGATTAAGATGAAATTTACGTTTTCTTTTAAGATTTTAAGATATATCTCAAAACATACGTAAAAACAGTTCAGAGCCTGAGTGGCGTTTAAATGGTATAGGCAATGCGATTGTACATATGAAACCTTGAGTTTTCACCTCGCTGAAGGCTAACAACTTTAGCCTTCTCGTGGCGACCGCTAATTGCCTAGTACCTTGGCCATAGATAGGGTTTCAATCCATATGTTAAGTCTTGGTGGCAGCAGATGAGAGTTGGGGTTGAAGACGTGTACTCACAGTACGGCACATATTCCATTCTAAAGGCGGCAGCGGAATCAACGGTAGCGTCTACAGTCCCATGGAGTAAGTGAAACACCCTATTTGAAAGGTTTCGACATATTCGTACAGCAGGTCATTTTAGAATCTCAAAGATTAGTCCGGCCTCTTGAACAGGGTGGCGGATAAGCCGATAGCTCATTGTGTCCTATGGGTATTTAATAAATTAGAACAGGTTGGGGGTTGTGCCATCAGGATAACATAATTACCTTACCAAAAATAGCCGGTTAAATTAGAGACAACAGCCTCGGATAACGGATCGCTTCAAATACCAACCAGACCTGGAACGACCATGGACAACGCATTACTAGTATGAACCAGGAACGTAAGCACAATGTACACTGAAAACTTGAATCCTTCCTCGCTCGGTACAGGGCAAACTTTACTGTGATTCAGGAAATACTTTGCCTGGATAAGAAGTATAAAAACGATAAACATACCACCCACCACATATTAAGATACGGATTCGTTGTGGGGAGCCGACTTAGGTCAAGAGCAATCGACTTTAAGCCCGTTATTGATCGCCTGGATGTGATTCGGATCAGAGAAACGTTTTTCAACATCAGCCTTTTATGTACATACGCCCCTACTGATGAGACTTAAGACCCTATCAAGGAGAACATTTTTCGACCTTCTGGACGGAGTCTTTGGAGAATATGATGTGAAAATCGTTCTTGGGGACTTCATTGCGAAAATCGGTAAGGAAAACATCTTTGGTGGGTTGGTTGGAAAGCACAGCATCCACGAAACTACAACAGATAATAAAAGTTCAGATGAGCTGTCATCACTTTTTGGTATTTCCAAATATCATCAGACATGGTGCATATATTCGTGGGCAGATGGTGGTAGACTTTGTTGGATTAGGCAACCTCTTTAATACTATTGCGATTGCGATACTGTATCCACTGGGGGATCTTTAACTCAGTTGTTCCTTGTGAAGTCGGAGCCACCTAAGTGGGACAGTCTCTTTTCGTCGTCGGAGCTGATAGAACGCGTTGAAATAGTTTAAAAACGTCTCATCGTAAGTTTTCGACGTCTCGTCGCTATGGTTCCATGGCTTCCTACCCCAAGAAGCGTGCAGCTAGTCACCGTGGTAAGTTGAAGGCTTACCCCAAGGATGGTGCCTCAAAGCCAGTGCATCTAACATGCTTTGCTGGCTACAAGGCCGGTATGACCCATATAGTCCGCGAAGCTGACCGTCCTGGATCAAAAATCAACAAGAAGTAGGTCGTAGAAGCCGTTACCATCTTAAAAACTCCATCAATTATGGTTGTTGGAGCTGTCGGCTATATCGAAACTCCATTCGGTCTCCGTGCTTTGGTCAATGTTTGGGCTCAGCATTCGTCCGAAGAGTGCCGTCGTCGCTTCTACAAGAACTGGTACAAGAGCAAGAAGAAGGATTTCTCTAAGTCCAGCAAGAAGAGAACCGATGATTTTGGCAAGAAGAGCATTGAAAATGACTTCAGGAAAATGGTCCGCTATTGGAAAGTCATCCCGTTCCTTTCCCACTCTCAGATTCGTTTGATCAAGCAACAGCAAAAGAAGACCCATATCATGGAAACCCAATTGAACGGTGACAGCATTGAAGACAAAGTTAAGTGGGTCAAGGAACACTTGAAACAAGCCGCCCCAGTATCCAATGTCTTCCGACAAGATGAATTCGCATTGACTGCATTGGTGTTACCAAGGGTAAAGGTTTCAAGGGTGTGACCGCTCGTTGGCACACAAAGAAATTGCCGTGCAAGACGCACAAGTGTCTGCGTAAGGTTGCTTGTATTGGAGCATGGCATCCAAGTCGTGTGTCCTTCACTGTTCCACGTGCCGGTCAGAAGGGTTACCATCACCGTACTGAAATCAACAAGAAAAACGACCGCATCGGAGCTGGAATCCACACCAAGGATGGCAAGGTCATCAAGAACAACGCCTCCACTGAGTACGATTTAACAGACAAGAGCATCGCCCCAATGGGTGGTTTCCCTAATTATTGTAAAGTGAACAATGACTTCGTCATGCTTAAGGGATGTTGTTTTGGGTTCCAAGAAGCGTGTCATCACCCTTCGTAAATCACTGTTGGTGCACACTAGCCGCGCTTCTTTGGAACAAATCAAGCTGAAGTTCATCGATACATCGATGGGTCATGGTCTCTTCCAGTCTGCTGCCGACAAATTGGCCTTCATGGGACCACTCAAGAAGGATCGAATCAAGGAAGAGCAAGCTGCCACCACTGCTGCACCAACTGTTTAAATTGTGTAGTTCTTCCATGGAAAATTAAACAGTGGAGCTCCTAATTTGACAGCGACGAGAAAATGTTCAGATTCGTTTGTACATCCAGGATGCTGGAAGTGTGCCTGGCATGTTTAGGCACATGGTCTAGAGATCGCCAGTGTGCTTTGCGGTTTTGAACTCGGGGAAGCTAAGTGCTACCTAAGTGGGACAGTGGAGCTCCTGATTTGACAGCGACGAGAAAATGTTCAGATTCATTTGCTCCTCTGAATTTATGTATTTACATCCAGGATGTTGGAAGTGTGTCTGGCATCTTTGAGCACATGGTCGTTTTATTTCCAAATATCATCAGACATGGCGCATATATTCGTTAGTAGGTGATAGACTTGGTGGATTCGGCTGTTTAGACACGAGGCAATCAGTATTCACAACGGAATTGAGCGCTATCGTTGGTTTATTGGTTTATACGCAAACATCTCAGTCCAAGGGGCCTGACTAACCCCTGAGATTCCTAGTTGACCTGTTGTCTGAATATTTCGTAGCAGATCTGTACATCCTAACTGGGACTATAGACCCCACCGCTAACTCCATCAGGATACGTCTTTCAATTAAGTGAACATAAAATGTTGAATAGTTTGACGACAATGTGCGAAAACTGAAAAGTTGACATATATTATACCTAACTCTGGTGGTGATAATTTTAAGTCCCTAACTATCACAAAGGCCGTTTGCTATGTTTTTCTATGATTTATACCTTAGACAATGAGAAGAACCAAACATAAAAATAACTTCAAAGATATTGCATCAAAATTTGCCAAAACTTGCTCAGAATGACGCAGTTTCGTCAATGTGGATTTTCAGATATTTTAGTTCGCAAAACAAATTTGAATGAACTTATCTGCGGAGAGTCGCCTGCGGTCTTCGCCTTTTCCGATTATCTTGTGTATAGTAAACTCGGTTCCCAGATGGTAATAGAAATAATCACTTGCGGATTTCTTGCATTGCGTCTACTCTGGTGTAGAATAATAAAACTCCTCTGTTAAGGTGCAGCACTGTCAATGATAGTGCCGCACCAAACATTGCCATCACCATCATCGTCATCCTCATCAGTGTCGTCTGCATTTAAATTAGAATATTTCGAAAAAGAATAGCAGAGGAAAGGTAAACAGGAAGCTTATCCATACCGGGAATGGAATGTCCATCTAATTATGTTTTCTGTGCGGTGTGCGCCGGCTATAGACCAGGATCGGTGTGTGATGCGTTTGTGCGCGAATTGACCGCAACTGGCGCACGAGAAAGTTATGCAACAGGTGCAGTCAACTAAACGAATGATTCAACCGCACAGACACTAACCCGATGTGGAGTGCAGATTGCGGTTGGCTTCTAGTGAAATAGAATACTAACCACTCAAGGTATGGCTGGGAATAGCATTTTGGCAAAGGTGACCGCATTAGGTAATTCAGGACGGTGGGTAACTGTGGAGACATGCTCCTAGATGATTATTGATTTCTATTTTGGGTAATACAAATTAACGATTCGCACCACAAGTAATTGCTTGCGAAATTTGATATCCGGGCAGAAAATGAACTTTTGACAAGAAAAAACGTCATAAACGCCGTAGTAACAAGATAATTTGTAATATTTTCTTCTGCCTTAAGTAGCGCTACAATTTGAGGTGAACATAATTAGGTTTGCCCTATAGAAGCTAACTAAAGGTGCACTTCAGCCGCTTAGGCTGTGTTTTTGGCTAAGCATATTCGCGTTGGGTGTTGTAGAACGAGGGTAGACTCTGATTGGCTTTAACTTGGCAATGCCCAGTCGTTGCAACTTTGACTACACATCAAATGTGCTAATTTTTTACCTCCAAGTGGTAACCATCGGGTACTGGTCTCATCCAACCGGATTTGACTTGCTAAACGATAAGTGCGAGTGTTGATAACAAGACCTAAAACAGGAACACTATAATCACCCTGGTCAGAAGGGCGTGGAATGAATACCCGGTCTGCCGTCCCAGGTGAACCAAAATGAGCTGTTTCGATTTATTCGGACAACAGGTTATCTAGGAATTTCAAGGGTAAGTCAGGCCCCTTGAACAGAGATGGTGACGGATGAACCGAAAGGTCAACGGCAGCGCCCATTCCCGTAGTGGATACTGATGCCCCCGTATCTAATAAATTGAAACTGGCCCTCCAGGTTGGGGGTTGTGCTTTGGTTGTTACGAAGCAACCAATAGCATCGGAAAGGACTGATATTACTGTTGACGACACTGCTAAACGAAAAAAGAACAACAACGTTCGTATCTGCACCTGGAATGTGAGAACATTAAACAGGAGTGATGTAGGCGAACAACTAGCGGAAGCCCTAAACTGCTACAAAGCAGACATTACTGCCATCCAGGAAATACGATGGGATGGGCCGGGCAGGAAGAGGATGAAAAACTGTGACATCTATACTATGGACCGTGTTATAGTGAGCAGAAACAGCGACTATTCGGAATCGGATTTGTTATAAGTGCCAGACTTAGGCTTATGTTTCCAAGACATTAGCGAACGCATAGTAACAATCCGCATCAAGGCCAAATTCGCCAACATAAGCCTTATATGCTCTCACGATCTGACGGAGGAAAAAGATGATAAAACTATGGATTGCTTCCTATGAGCGACTTACAAAGTACGATGTTGAAATCGGCTACCAGCAAAAAAACCCCTGGTTTGATGAGGAATGCCGACAGATGCTCGCAGCTAAGTACGAGGCCTACAAGGCTAAGCTGCAGGTGAAGAAGAGAGTTGCCATTGAGCTCTATAGGCAGAGAAGAAGGGAAGAACACCGGCTTTTCAGAAAGCAGAAAAAAATGAAAGGAAAGCGCGCGATCGATGATATAGAGAGGTGCCACTCCAGGAACGAGGTTCGCAAATTTTACCAAAGTGTAAAACGTCAAAGCCAAGGCTAGAACAGAATCCTGTCGAGATGAACAAGGAAATATCGTAATTGAGACACAGTCGATGGCTGAGAATATGGAAGAACCACTTCTGCAGACTGTTAAACGGCGATGACGAACAACATTCCGCTGCCAGCCAGAACGAACCATTTAATATTGGCAATGACAGCGAAAACTGCCAACCAACCGACCTAAGTGAAATGAGGATAGCAATATCTGAACTCAAGCTTAATAAGGCCGTCGGAAATGACGGCCTTCCCGCTGAGCTTTATAAAGCTGGCGGAGATGACTTGGCAAGTAACATCCACCAACTCATAAGCCAAATCTGGTCGGATGAAAGTATGCCTGAAGAATGGAACCTCAGCATCGTTTGCTGAACTGCGCCAACTACAGAGGCAGAAGTCTCCTCAACATCGCCTACAAGATCCTATCTGCCGTAATATGTGAACTCCTGAAACCGATTACCAACAACCTAATCGGCCCTTATCAGTGTGGTTTTAGGCCAGGAAAGTCCACAACCGATCAAATCTTCACACTTCGGCAGATCCTGGAAATAACCCAAGAAGTCCAAATCGATACCCACCACCTATTTATCGATTTCAAAGCCGCATACGACAGCATTTTTAGAGACGAACTATACAGATACAGAGCCATGTTTAGTTTTGGTATATCGTCCAAACTCGTCCTTTGTGTAGGATGACGATGGAGTCAATATTGGTGTCAATTCGGTTTACATGTCCCAATTGTCTTAAATGTTCATTGAGGAGAGTTTGACTAGTTCGGATCAAGAAATCCTTAAAGTTTTAGAACCCGTCAAAACAAGTTAGTTCAGCACTAATATGAAACACTTACGCCAACTTATCCAAGTTAGAGTTGGACTTATGGAAGAATGTTTGATTTCAGGTCTAAACTTAAAAACATGAAAGCTATATGCCTCTCTGCCACACCCAAAGTTGGGTTGGGGTCCTTTTTTGTTGCAAAATGGTTTCCCGCACAACGTTTTCCCTAGTAGCGTCCGAATCACATAATCCCGAATAACGTTTTTCCGATATCTCAAAACATGTCAGAATAACGTTTAGCGATGACATAAAATTCATATGGATTTGTTGCTCCAATTGATGAGAATCACAGAGAGCGCACTGCGTATTAAACAAAGCGACTTCAACACGGATGGCTTACAATACAAATCATTATAAAACGTGTTTCAACGGGCTTAAGCTAATTGACTTCGCTGCGGAACGCACGGTTTCCTCCCCTCAATATTGTTAAGGGAATATTAAGTTCTCCAGATCCACAAAAGCTCAATCAAATTGATCACATTGCGATAGACAAGAGGCACACATCCAGAATTTTCGATGTCCGAACATTAATTAAGGCTAACGTCAACTTGGACCGCTACCTTGTTGCAGATAAGGTAAGACTGAGGATATCCACCACGCCGTGGATATCGAAAGACTGCAATCGCAAGAGACGGCAGGCTTTTGCAGAACGCGTATCCCTTAACCTCTCGATTAACACTGTACCACCAGCATCTAATTCAAAGAACAATGGCAACGATGCCAACAAGCCTTTAGATCGGCGGCTCTGATATGCTAGGTTTCTCTTCCACCAGCATGAAACCCTTAGTTTGATGAAGAATGCCGACAGATGCTAGCAGCCCAGAAGGATGCCTACAAGGCTAAGCTGCAGGTGAAGACGAGAGATGCCATTGAGTTATATTGGCAAAGAAGGATGGAAGAACAACGACTTTTCAGAAAAAAGAAAACAGAGCAACAAAAGCGTGCTAACGAGGATATAGAGAGCTGCTACCCCAGGAATGATTTCTGCAAGTTTTGCCAAAGTACAAAAGTCAAAGCCAGGGATTACAAGGCTCGAACAGAATCCTGTCGAGATGAACAAGGAAATATCGTAGTTGGGACATAATCGATGCAGATGATCGAACCACTTTTGCAGACTGTTAAACGGCGATGACGAACAATCTCGAGCTGTCAGGCCAAACAAACCATTCAATCTTGGCGAAGACAGCGAAAACTACCAACCTGCCGACCTAAGTGCGGATAGCAATACCTAAAATTAAGCTTAACAATGCTGCTTAACTTGTTGTCGAAAGTAACCTGCAAAAAACAGGTGCAAGTTCGAGTGCGCATTTATGTGGATAGGTGGAATTTCATCAAGTCTAGTATTTTTTACGGTCCAATGTGTTCAGGATGCGTAGACATTTTAGTTCAGCCATCCTTGCTTTTTAGTGAGGGGCGAATATTTTCATTTCCAGAAGGATAATCTCTGTTACTACCGCTGCACATGTATTGAATCACTTTGCCTATAACAAAGATCTTCCATGAAAGAGAACCCTAGAAGTCACGCAGATTATCTTAGTTAGTTTGGTAGCTCCATAGAAAGCTGTTATTAAAATGATCTGAGTTTCCTAATGGAGCATTGTTTGTCATCTTGTAGTTGCCTAGTTCTGAAGTGAGAAATAAACAGAAGATATTTTCAAAGATGTTATGAATATTAGCAATGTGTGTTAGTCCCTAGAAATGTTGGGTTAAGCTGCAGGAAATGGCAAACATTTTGGGATGTCTTCTGTTTTGTCTAAGATTCGAAGTCAATTAGTATTATGGCTGTTGATTGATGAGTTGTTATCCAATTTACAATTTCGGAAAAACGATAGCCATGTTTAAGCTGTGTAATATCGGGGCAACCAGGTTCGCAGTCAGGGCACCGAAGATATGTTCTGTCCGTAGTCGTTTGTTTTTTATGTTAGTGTTGGCTTTGGTGTTAGTTTATCTTGCATGTTGTTCACCCTGAAATAGCTCCTGAAGATCAGATTGCGGGACTTGTTTACCACCGGAATTCTTTACTGCAGGATATGCCAAAATGACTCTTAGTTCCCATCTTGTTAGACTAGTACATCTGTCATACTTAGAAACTACTTCAGGGAGCCTATAGCATAATGTGGTGGTATCTCGCCGGACGACAAGTGGGTGGAGCCTCGTCTACCATCATGTTGGAATGAGGTTATATTCACGTCTCTCAATTGGAGAATTATCTACTGAAATAGGTTTATCAACTTTCATCTACCAGCAGGATTCTTATCATCTCCAGCACAATAATTTATGGTGATTTTAAATCTTTCCAAGTTACATTCAATATACATATTGTTGTCTCTTTCGAATGTTAATAATAACAGATTGCATTTGCAATACCACATATAGCAGGCCAAGCACACTTACCTTATCAGTCATCAATGTTGGTGTTGGTTTAATCAATTCCCTCGCAACAAAGTGTTCACGAAATGTTTTCGCATTTTTTTTGTTGTTGCAAACTAATCTTTGATTTAAAGTGGTGCATGGATTATGCATCGCTCAGCACAGTCTGAATCAATATTATTTACTTATTATATTTTTCTTTAGTGGAGTTCACCATTAGAATTGCCTGGCGGTCAGTAGGTTTTAGATAAGCCACACAATCATCTGGACTACTTTAGTCAGTTGAAATATGAATGAACTTTGTGTGAAATGGTTTCACCCTCTATCCAAGCAATGTTTTACAAAAATTCTCATTTTAGTAAAAACAATTTTTCTTGAAAATCGAATTTATAACAAACTGAGCAACATTTTGGCTGGATAATAAATACGACGCACAAGTTGTATAAATCATCTTCTTTTTGTCTTAACGACCGCTTCAGTATTATGAGCTGGGTAGATAATAATAACCATACTTACTTACTTACTTACTTAAGTGGATGAACCTGGGCCTCTACCAACATGCCTCTCCAAATAGCTCGTTCCTTAGCTAACTGCCTCCAGTTCCGCACTCCAACTTGGTTGAGGTGGGTTTTGACTTGTGCGCGCCAAGGCGAGGTCGAAGTCTACTGCGTCCGACGTCTGGCTGGGAATCGAAGATTCTGCGAGCCGGAGTATTGGTGTCCATTCGTTCTACATGTCCTAGCCATCTAAAACGTCCAATGCATAGTTTTTTTGACCGGAGGTATGTCGCTGTACAGGTCGTATAGTTCGTGGTTGAATCTTCGTCTCCATAGCCCGTAAACGAAAACGTAACCGAAGAATTGTTCCCTCAAATCGACCATCCGCTTTTGATACGGTCCATACTTCAGCGCCGTAGAGCAGGACTGGGATGTTCAGGGTCTTATGTAGGAGCTCCTTTGTAGTTCGAGTGAAGGCTTTACTACCGAATTGCCTTCTTAGCCCGAAGAAACAGCGGTTGGCAAGAGTATTCTTCGTTTGATTTCTGACGAGATGTTGTTGCCAGAGTTAATAGCGGAGCCGAGGTAGACAAAGTCCCGTACTACCTTTAAGTTATATCTGTCAATGGTGACGTGCTGTCCAATTCGTCGATGTTGTGTGTCCTTTCGTGTTGACAGCATATACTTTGTCTTACCCTCATTTACTGCTAAACCCATTTTTGCCGCTTCCTTCTCCATACTAGCAAACGTGGCTATGACATCACGTTAAGTCCTACCAATAAGTCAATATATTCGACGTATGCTAGTAGTTGCACCGATATTTTTGAAAATTGTGCCTCTGGTGTTGGCTCGGGAGTTTTGCACAATCCTCTCAAGAATCAAATTAAAGAAATCACATGACATAGCGCATCGCCCTGCCTAAATCCGTTTTTGTTATCGAATGTGTCGGTGAGGTCATTTCAGACCCTGATGGAGCAGCGAGAATTCTCCATCGTCATCCTACACAAACGGACGTGTTTGGGCGTTTACCAAAACTAGACATGTCTCTGTATAGTTCGTCTCTATAAATGCTGTCGTATGCGGCTTTGAAATCGAGAAATAGGTGGTGGGTATCGATTTGGACTTCTTGGGTTTTTTCCAGGATCTGCCGAAGTGTGAAAATTTGATCGGTTGTGAACTTTCCTGGCCTAAAACCACAATGATAAGGGCCGAGCAGGTTGTTGGTAAACGGTTACGGCAGATAGGATCTTGTAGGCGATATTAAGCAGACTTATGACTTATACAGATCGGGCAAACGATGCTGAGGTTCCATTCTTCAGACTTACTTTCAACCGACCAGATTTGGCTTATGAGTTGGTGGATCTTACTTACCAAGGTCGTCATTTCCTGCGGCCTTTGAGCTTAGATATTATTATCCTCACTTCATTTAGGTCGTTGGCAATATCTGTCGGCATTCCGCGAGAAACCTAGCACCTAGCCATTTGATCATCAGTTGCGGATGATCTAATGGCTTGTTGGCATCGTTGCCATTGTTCTTCGACATTCAATGCTGGTCGTATGGTGTGAATCGAGAGGTTAAGAGATACGCGTGGCGCGAAGGCCTTGGCGTTCTCTTGCGATTGCAGTTTTTCGACATTAATTTTTTTACAGTATTTCTGGCTTGTTGTGGCGTGGTGGATATCCGCATCCTTACCTTGGCTGCAACAAGGTAGTGGTCCGAGTCGATGTTAGCCCCTCGGAATGTTCGGACATCCAAAATACTGGATGCGTGCCTCTTGTCTATCGCAATGTGATCAAATTAATTGACGGTTAGTTGATCTGGAGACCGCCATGTCCCATTATGGATATCGAGGTGAAGAAACCGTTTGATGGCTATAGTAGCATTTCGTTTCGTAGCGAAGTCAATTAGCCTAAGTCCGTTGCCAGACGTGTTGTGGTGTAGGCTATATTTTCCGACAATACTGCTAAAGATGTCTTCTCTTCCTACCTTTGCGTTAAAATCTCCCAGCACATCGTACTTTGGTAATCGCTCATAGCTTTTATCGAGGAGCTCGTAGAAGCAATCCTTAAGGCTGAACTAGTTATAATAGAAGCTGGTTGCGGAAGACCACTGTGCGAACACATCCAATTTGTATTGTACGACCATAATAGCTTTTCGCTTCGATTCGTTCAGTTTTCGTTCACTTTTGCTCACTTACGAAAAAGCGAATTCATTCGCTCTTTCTCTTTCTTTTATTCTTTCATCGTATACAAATTTTACATTTCATTTCAACAGCTGTGTACATTTAAATTTGTAAGTTCCTAAGCAACGGAATTTTGTTTTTATTGTTTGCAATCGCTCTTCACAAAAGTCTATTATGGGTAACTTGAGTAATTGAGAGTACTGAAGAAAACTTAACTTAGAATTTTGACATTAGCTTCCCGTCTATTATAGCTCAGCCCAGTGATGCCAGACTTTGGAAGTACGTTTTCCCACAGTGGTACCTAAAAAATCCCTTTTATCCCACGCCGTTGTTATTAAAATCCCACAATTATCCCATAAAATAAAAACATATAAGAAGGCTGCAATCCACTGTGCGGATCGTTGAATACGCTATCCCATCCTTAAAATTAATGTCCCCAAAGTGTGGGCTTTATGGCAATGAAATATAGAAAATTACATTGCCACAACATATTGTTCACACAGTTTATCAAAATCTTTAATGGTTCGACAAAACACAACGTTTTTCAATTACTTATGCCTTGGGGTAGGGTACATAAATGGTTTTTGTAGGAAAACGCCCCAAAAAGTGTGCGTAGGTGAAAACGATCTTACGACCAAATTTTTATATTACCATTACGGAAGTATTTGCATCAAAAGTTTTTTTCGAACTTTTTAAAATTTGGGCAAAAAGCGTTTTTTTTTTTACTAAAACGACTCCAAAAAGTGGGCGTTTCGTGCTTATGGTTCACAACAAAATTGAAGCAAGTTAAACCTTTAGATTGAAATGAAATGATTTCTTTTCCTATCCTATTTTTTTTTGATTTGACATCGGTAACAACCGAAAATATCCTTTCTGTCTCTGCGTTTGAGTGGGGAAGAGTCAAAGCGACTTTAACTAATTTTCCTTAATAATAGTATGCCGTCAAAATTTTGCATTTGACAAATCTCGAACCACATTTTATCTATAATGGTAGACAATGTTCTTGTGCATGACTTTGACGTACGGATTCACATCATTTGTTTCATAGTATGCGTGTGTTGAGAACTGGAATGAGTATGTTAAGACAATGTTCTTGTGCGCATGCAGATTTGATTGATTTGACTACGTTCATAAGTTATGAATACGTGTGAGTAAGCAACTTCCCTTGTCATCAAAAATGAAAATTAATGCATTCAGATATAAAGGCTGTGTTCATTTTTAAAGATGAAAATGTTTATAGTTGGTTATTGTAATCTTCATGATAAAACAAACAATTACTTTAAGAAATAATTTGAGCATAACGTAAAATCCCTCATTTTTGCACTATGGGCTTCGAAAAATCCCTTTATCCCTTTTAGCTTATTTTAGACGAAAAAATCCCATGATCTGGCATCACTGACTCAGCCTTTACAGTAAGTTAGTGACATTGTGAATTTGATAGATATATCGGCTACTATGATTAAAAAAAAAATTTCAACCAAAATTCATTAAATGAGTTTTGGTTGGTTCTGGTTGGTAGGGTGGAGTATGAGAATTTCAGTGAATGACTTTTGGAACCGAGTTATTATAAAAATGATGGAATATACATGATTTTAATGACTTTTACCTGAAAGACAATTTGAAGATAATAATTTTGCTACAATAAAAACTTTTTTTGAAAAATTTCAGTTAATGAGTTTTGGTCGAACATAGACGCCGCAGCGTTGCCGAAAGTACTCCCATAGGAGTATTGTACTACTTTCAACACCTCCGTGCTCCCGTACTCCTCCTTTCATATTCGTACTCCTATTTTCTAAAGACCTAAAATATCATACTGCAGCTAGGTGAATGTCAACCAAAATAAATGTAATTCACTTAAAATTCGAAACTGTCATCAAAAAGTGATTTTCATTCTTTTATTGTGTATTTATTTCGTATCCCATAGCTGTATAATTGTTTGAATTAATAATTTTTTTATTTAATAAAGATTTTACTTGTGATCACTTTTTATTTTTAAAACAAATGCTTTACATCGTTCAACTGCATGCCGTCATGACGCTCTATTTTTAAACATGCAAAATGTGTTTTCGCAATCTATATTTATTGATCTTTACAATCATTTTCGTTTAACAATATACCTTAAAGTATATGGTTCGACTCAAAATTGCTTTCAAAAAGTTTTTGTAAAACATATTTAGAAAATCTCAAAACCTATAATTCATACATATAAATCTTTTAGCCAGGCCCCCTTTTTCGGTCGTTTTTAGTAAACAACGGTTTTAGGTACAATTTAAAAAAGGTTCGTAATTAATTCTATGAACATTTCGCCTATAGATCATTTTAACCCACTATATTTGTGGCCGTTTTCGTAAACTATTTGTAAAAACGATCCCATAGATAAAGTCCTTTTTTGTCGAACCAGGAAATAAGATAAAGTTTCTTAATCAGATGTGACATTTTCTATATTCTCCATTAAGTTTGAGACATACTTACACTTTTTGGATGGTTGAACAGACAATTTATATAAATCTTTTATGGTTCGACAAAAAAAAAGTTTTTCTATGGCATATGCTATGGGGTAGGGTCAGCGTTGCCAGATTTTTTTTCGGACAAAGCGGGATAACTTTTGATAAAAGCGGGATTCTTACGCCCAAAGCGGGACATAAAGAGCATAAGTAGTCAGTATTTTTTTAATACTTATCTTTTTAGTTGAACCGAAGTTAACATTTGCATTGTCAGCTTCATATGAAGTTACTTGCGATAATTTTAAATTATGTTTCCAATGTTTCACTAAGTACCTTTGTTATTATCATTACTCTCTACAAAATCCAATAATTTGTTTTGTATGCCTTTCTCTAAACTGAAATATCGCAGACATATTGCTGGCATCCATTGAAATCACATAAAATTAATAGTCTTTAAAATTTTGTATTCCATCCTTCAAAATTATTTGTCAATACTTCAGAACCTATTGCTTCACTCTTCGTCATACCACAATTAACATTAATAGTTGCCATGAATGCTATGATATTTGAAAGAGAGGAGTGAACATGTCTTGAAAATGGGACTTTGCCTGTCCCGTGCGGAAATTTAATTTTGGACTAAAAATCGGGACGTCCCACCAAATCGGGACGTCTGGCAACGCTGGGTAGGCTATACAAATGGTTTTTGTAGAAAAAAAAACCCAAAATGATAAATGGCAACGAAATGTTTTTTTTTTGCGAAAATCTCATTTAAAAAAAAACGCCGGCCAAAGTTGGTCAAAAACTATGTATGAAGGAAATAAAGATAATGACATAGTCTAAATTTCTTGCTCAGTCACTTTGTTTAGGTCAGAAAAGACGTTTATTCTGCTTCGTTGGAAAGAGAGACAATACACTAAATTTCAAAACTCTATATCAAAATTCAGGTATGTAAGGGCCAAAAATCGGTGACACACAAACGAACGGACGGACAGACAGACATTGCTAGATCAACTAAGAATGGCTAGCTGATATACTTTAAGGTATATAATGTTAAAAACTTAACTTAAAAACAAGGCTAATATACCCCTATGGGATACGGTATACATACGGTATACTAAAAAATGCCTGTACTCCTTATTTTTTTCAAAATACTCCCCTTGTTTGGCTGCAGTACTCCCTTATAATATTTCTCTCCGGCAACACTAATAGACGGTATATTTAACAAAGATGTGTCATTGCCATATTTATGAAGAGCGGTTAACAGTAAGGTGAATAAAAATTTGAACCTATTCAGATGAGCGGCAGTGTATATCTCAAAATTGGGAAAGTAAGTAGGTAATTAATTTGCTTTGTTTTTTTTTCAAATTTTTGAAATGGTCCGATTCGCGGGTACAACCGATTTCCACTTCCCGCCAAAAAATAAAAGCTATTTCTGAGGTATATTTCAAATGAGGTTCTAACGGGTCCGCCATCTAACGTTTTTTTTTCAACTAGTGCTTATTTAGTGAATAATAACACTTAGCTCATGTCTGATTTGACAGATAATTAGTTTTATCCTTCCTCTAAACGAATATGGTTGTGTATATGCTTGAAATACGCTGGGAAATATTGCGACATTACTTTGAAAATCATGGTAATGTTGCAGAATGTGTGCGAAAATTGCGTACGGATTTTGGAAGAAGAAAAGCACCGTCAGCTCCGTACGTTCGTTATCTTGTGAAAAAAGTGAAAGAAACTGGCATCCTCATCGATAAACCAAATCGTGAAAAGCCAAAAACAATGCTGTGGCAGAAAGTGTGCGTGAAGCGCCATCAACATCAATTCACCGTAGTTCTCAACAATTGAACATTTCGGAGACATCATTGAGACGAATTTTGCATACAGACCTTGGTATGACGCCATACAAAGTCCAATTGGTTCAGGAGTTGAAGCCAACTGACCATCCAATGCGTTTTCGCTTCGCTAAGTGGGCCTGCGATCGACTTAGAGAAGATGCCGATTTTGCCAAAAAAAATCATCTTTTCAGATGAAGCTCATTTTGATCTTGGCGGGTATGTAAACAAGCAAAATTGTCGCATTTGGGTCACAGAAAACCCGCACGCATACATTGAAAAGCCGATACACCCAAAACGAGTCACTGTTTGGTGCGGATTTTGGTCCAGAGGCATAATTGGGTCATTTTTCTTCGAAAATGAACAAGGAGTGGCCGTTACAGTCAATGGCGATCGTTATCGGGCCATGTTGAACGAATTTTTATTCACAAAAATTGAAGAGGTTGATATTGGCAACATTTGGTATCAACAGGACGGCGCTACGTGCCACACAGCCGAAGCTACACTCGATGTTTTGCGCCCTGTTTTTGAATATCGCATTATCAGCCGCAGAGCTGATGTCGTTTGGCCACCTCGGAGCTGCGATTCAACACCGTTGGACTATTATTTGTGGGGTGCCGTAAAAGATTAGTGTTACGCCGACAAGACAGAGACAATTGACGCTTTAAAGGACAATATTCGTGAAGCCATTGGTGAAATACAGCTGCACACAATCGATAAT
This sequence comes from Rhingia campestris, assembly GCA_932526625.1. Classification (NCBI taxonomy): domain Eukaryota; kingdom Metazoa; phylum Arthropoda; class Insecta; order Diptera; family Syrphidae; genus Rhingia; species Rhingia campestris. Next base: position 47,192,626 of record OW052184.1, on the reverse strand, counting down.
GTGCTTAAAAATTGGACCGATCGTGTAGGCTACTGCATGGCCAGCCGAGGCAGCCATTTTAATTAAATTATTTTCAATTATTAACCGGAAGGATTGTACTTTCAAATAAAAAATGAAATTTGAGAAAATATTCAGTAGTTTTTTTTAAAGTATTTTCAAAAAAATTATTTGGCGGACCCTTTATATAATATGAATCCTTGTCTGCTCGCATCTAAAACTTCTAGTGTTTCGTTACTTCCCACTCGACCACTTACTTACTGTAATCACAGATAATTATAGTAAATTATACTATCCGTGCTGCTAGGCTTCCAACTATCAAGACCCTATAAATAAAATATAAAAAAATAACTGCATCGGCCGGGAATCGAACCCGGGCCGCCCGCGTGGCAGGCGAGCATTCTACCACTGAACCACCGATGCTTGATAAATGCGCCATACGACACCATGATTCCATGCTGTCTAAAACAAAATTTTATGACGACAAGGTACGCGTCAATATAATGTTTATATTCAGTTAATGTAATATGTACACCTAATGAATGCGTAACCTTGTAGTTCACCTCGACACTAACAAAACCAAAACGCACATTTTTATTGAATTACCTCACCAGGGTCTGTCAACACGTTCGTTAGAATAAAATGGAACATTTCTTCACTTCAGCTACCCTCCCCGTTTCGTGTTTAGTGGAACAATGGAGGAATAAAATCGATTATCTCGACCAAAAAATACGAGAAAAAGAAAACACCTTGTGTAGCTTCATCTTCCGACAATAATCTTAAATTTATTTTTAAACAGAACAACAATAAATAATACACCAACGGCTATGGTAAATAGTTGCACATTTATGACTTTAGAGTCAATAAGTGATTTCATCATTTCTTTGAGTGATTGATCGCGTATTTCACTTCCACAACAATTTTCCATAATAGTCAAAACACTATTTTATGAAAGAACTCATAAACAAAATGTTTTTAAATAGTGCTTTTATCTGGCAACGAAAATGTGTTTTCTTTGTGTAATTCGATATAAATTCTTACTTGCACTTTTTTTTTCTTTTTGAAATAAATAAACGAGAACTACTTTATCAGCTGATTGTCAATGACAACTGGAATGTGACATTTACATGGAAATCAAATGTATAAGGAATTCTATGTGTGGAATTTGTGAACAATGTATTGCATAGTTTTGGGATTTAGTAAAATTATGTGGCGTACACATTTATCATTGGGAAATCTAGATTTTTATCTGAAATTTGATCTTTTTGAGTGTCAATGGAACACGATTCAGGTTTATTTTTTTTGTCATTGTATTGGTGTCATTTCGTGTCTGTGAAGTTAGCCTCGGTGTATCTGCCAACATTAAAAACATAACAAAAATTTGAAAATACAGAAATTATCTTCATCTTTTTCCGAAGACGAATTTAATAGTTTACGTATAACTTTATTTTCTGTGTCTATATCCATTAATAAAGCCAAACGCAAAGCACTCTTGTTTTTCACAACTAAAGTAATAAATCAAAATGAAAATCACTCTAGGCAAACTGACAGGTATCATTTGTATTGGTATTGGTAAATCTGCCGAAAATTACAGATTTGCAAAATTGATCTAAGATAAAAAAAAATCAATTTTTTTGCCCAATGTAACACAACAACTGTCAAAATCGGTATTTTGACAGCTTCAGATCAAAAAAGTTTTTTTTATTTTTTTCCCAATGGAAAACGCTATAAAATTTCTCTAATACAGTTACCCCTTTATTAATAAACTCTGATTAGCTAATCAGTTACCCCCGTATTAATAAACGCTGATTACATAATCAATGGATAACTTGACAGTTTCACCTGCAGCTTAGCCTTGTAGGCTTCGTTCTTTTCTGCGAGCATCTGTCGGCATTCCTTATCAAACCAGAGGTTTCTTGCTGGTGGCCGTGAGAAACCTAGCACATCAGTTGCGGCTGATCTAATGGCTTGTTGCCATCGTTGCCACTGTTCTTCGACATCAGATGCTGGTGTTGTGGTGTGAATCGAGAGGTTAAGGGATATGCGTTGCGCGAAGGTCTTGGCGGTCTCTGGCGATTGCAGTCTTTCGACATTAAATTGTTTCACAGTATTTCTGGTTTGTTGTGGCGTGGTGGATATCCGAATTTTTACCTTGGCTGCAACAAGGTAGTGGTCCGAGTTAATGTTGGCCCCTCGTAATGTTCGGACATCCAAAATACTGGATGTCTATCGCAATGTGATCAATTAAGTTGACTGTTCTTTGATCTGGAGACCGCCATGTCCCCTTATGGATATCGAGGTGAGGAAACCGTGTGCTCGCTGGCTGTTCGCAAGTTATAGTATTTTTTAAAGTTTGCTCTCCAACATTTTCACACTCAAAAAAAAAATGTTTGGCGCAACAGGCTCGTTAGTACCCAGGGCCTAGCTTTCTCACAACCATTCATGTGTGCTTGTGTACTTCTTGCACGATGGCGGGACCTCCTGTTTTATGCCGACTCCGAACGGCTAAGTTGAGATAAGCTATTCTTGACAATTCATACTACTCGGATGATTTGTCAGATCATCACGAAGGTCTCAAAAAAAAACAAACAATCTTCCAGCTGTCGACGCCTGTATAATAGTTTAAAAGCCATGATTATACCCTGGTCCATTGGTTGCAGTATGGAGGTTGTATTTGGTGGAATAAATTTGCATTTTATATTTCCAACGGCACTCTGTAGATCGGTGAGATGAGCAGGAGCATTGTCTACTAGCAATATTGCCATAACTTCATCTTTTGGTATTTTTAAGACATTTTCCTGGTACCACATTACTTCACTGATAATTTTTTTTGAGAACCATTCATTAAAAATGCGTTGATCGAACCAAACTTTCTTCGAGTTGTAATAATGCACTGGTAACTTGTCCATAATATCCTTCCTTGTCCGGTTTCTTCGATTTTCCTACAACTGCAAGTGTGTTTCTGTGAGAACCATTCGCATTTGCAAAACACAAAACTGATAAACGATCTTTTGGCTGCTTATGACCAGAAACGTTTTTGTCCGATTTACCAGCCTGTGTTGCATTTGGTATTGTTTTCCAAAAAAAAATCCTGTCTCATCTGCGTTATATATTTGGAAATCAGAAAGATTTTGCTCCTGAACAAATATTTAAAAATCACTTTTAAATAAATCTGCATTTTTAGTGTCAGCACTCAGGGCTTTTCCAACCACTTTTCTAAAATACCATGTCTGTTTCTAAATCGTGATAAACCGGATTATATGCATTTGCATATTTTGCCTGTTCTACCGGTTATGGCTATTTTACTTAAAATCTATTTCTAATGCATATCTTCGTTTAAAACCTAGAAAAATAAAAATAAAATAAATAAAAACGCGTGACCAAGTATTAAAAAGCTCGAAGCTCAGGGATTAGCGTTGACTGAATCTATTCAGTTAATAAATAACATCCGCCAAATGAACTCAGAATTGCCAAAGGCATTCCCAGGTAAACTTAAAGAAAAGTTTGATAAAATTTTAAACAACAACCCAGGCTTTGAAGCATTGTGTCAAATTAATAGTTTTATAAATGGAACGGGCGAACTTTGGCCAACAACAATAAGTGCTAACATAGCTCCCAAATTCAAATACTGCCCAGTCACCTGAGTGGATGTGGAACGGTCCTTTTCCACGTATAAAAATAATAATAAAAATAATAATTAAGTGATCGAAGACATAATTTTACCACCGAAGATTATCAAGATTAATAAATTGTTATAAAATTGTTAATTTTAAATGTTATTTTACTATATTTTATATTTTGAAATAAAAAACTGTTGCTATTATTTTATCATATAGCTAATGTTACATATTTTGTTCCTTTAATGCATATTTTTATAATTTTTCATGCATATTTGAAGCTTTTTATGTTGCATATAATCCGGTCCATAGTGATAACCAACCACCGCTAGCTTTGAAATCGGGTTCTCCAAGTGTCTGTGCAAAACGTATGGCAGCAGTTTGAATTTCAATTCCACGAATAGGTATACCATTGGATCTCTGCGAACAATACCAAGTGTAAACGGCACTGTAAATTTTTTAAAAGTTTGGCTCCCTCAGTCTATGTATATATTTTTTTTCGATTTTTTTTGAGATTCAAGATGTCGTAAAATGTAGATTTAGTTATGTAAAACTTTTCTAAAATGTTCTTGTAATTCATTCCACTTTTTACACATTCAAGAACTTCTAATTTTTGTTTTAAGTTAAATGTTTTGTTTAAACCTCTACTTGCAGATTGTTTAACTGACATTTTTACCTGAGTTATAATTAATGTTTACTTATGCAGAAATATGTATCAACTTTGTGGACTATGATTTGCATTTATCGCCAATATAAACTGTACTGGTGTTTTCCCAAACAACATCTAAATGTGGATTCCCGGGGTTCCCCCAACACAATTTTTTTTCTACATACAGTGCAGCTCACTTGAATAGCACCACCCTTTGCTGTGAGTTTTAAGCTTAATATCTTCAAAAATATTTATGGTAATGACTTGTTTTTTTTTTCTAATGAAAGTTTATTAAATTCTGTAAATAAAACAGAAGGAATGGAATTCATATTTACAGTGGTAATTTTTTTTATAGATTTTGAAGCGATATGACTCAAAATCACATTTTGGCTCACTTGAATAGCTTGAAACTTGAAACTTGAAAGTGGTGTTAAAGCAAGCGTGTCCACAGTAAAGCGGATTATTTCGAAGGCTAAGCACTTAAAGCGATTGAAATTAAAGAAAAAACCACCGCTTAACCCATATCGCAAAGAGCAACGCCTTAGTTTCTGACGTGCTTACATGACATGGAGCAAGGAATGGTACCGTGTTGTTTTCTCCGACGAAAAAAAATTTAATTTAGAGGGTCCTGACGGTTTTAATTATTACTTTCATGATTTGCGGAAGGAGGAACATCAATTGGATCGTTTGCACAGTCGAGTTGGCGGTGTTATGATTTGGGGAGCCATAACGTACTATGGCACTTTGGAATTGCAGTTCCTAACTCCTCGTATGAACGCTCAGTCCTACATTGGAGTACTAGAGAATGTTATCCCTTCCATTAATGGATTATTTGGTGACTTGCTGTGGAAATTGCAGCAGGATAACGCACCAATTCACAATGCCAGAGTGGTAAAACAATTTCTTGGGCGTCAAAACATTTTATTGTTGGATTGGCCACCATACTCGCCAGACCTAAACATCATCGAAAATGTTTGGGGATGGCTTGCTCGGAAGGTGTACGAATCAGGGAAGCAATACTCCAATAAGGAGGAGCTAATAGCAGCAATTAGAAGCAGCTGGGCCTCCATTTCGCTGGATTACATCAACAAATTGTATGATTCCCTACCTAACAGGATGTATGAGGTTATTTATAACAAAGGCGGAAGCACCCGTTACTAATTTTTTTTTTTTTTAATTCAAATTCAATTCAAAATTTAATTCTTAATTGTGTTCCTAATAAATTTTTAAGTCCAACAGTGTGAAAACATTTTTAAATAATTTTTTTATGAGGGGGTGCTATTCAAGTGAGCCAAAATGTGATGTGTATATTTTGAGTCATATCGCTTCAAAATCTATAAAAAAAATTACCACTGTAAATATGAATTCCATTCCTTCTGTTTTATTTACAGAATTTAATAAACTTTCATTAGAAAAAAAAAACAAGTCATTACCATAATTATTTTTGAAGATATTAAGCTTAAAACTCACAGCAAAGGGGGGTGTTATTCAAGTGAGCGGCACTGTATTTGAGATCTATTTGCTACCTATACGTGTTCAATCATTAATTAATTTAATTTAATTTTTGCATACAAACATTTAAAAGCGACTCCCATTTATTAGGAAAAATCTCTTTTATTCGGAAATTTTTTTTTTCCGAATAAACGAGTTTTCCGAATCGAAGGGCTTTTACTGTATGGCAATCACATGGTAGCAGAAACATATTGAGCAATATTTCCACTTAGAACTGTTGTGTTATGTGACGATCCGAAAAGTGCAACTTGCATGGAAGAATTAAGTCAGGTGCAGCAAGCACTTTCCGTACATGTTGTGATAGCACCTTTAGGCTTGATGTTACGATTATATATATCTTATTGTCGGTATTTTTGCCTGCTTTTGGAAGTAATTAGTCACGTCAGCCATTCCACTGCACAATTTTTATATTTAAAATCGTTCAACACTTACCGAACCCATATAAGATTGGAAAAATAGAAAAAAAGAGATCGAGATGAAAGAGAGGTTGAAGTAAAACTTCACGCATCGAATAACGAATAAGTCATTCCTCATAAAAAACATATGAGAGGCTACAATCCGCTATGCGGATCGTTGAATACCCTATCCCATCCCATCCTTTAAATTAATATCCTCAAAATATAGGCCTTATGGCGTTGAAACACAGAAAATGACATTGTCACAATATATTGCTCAGACAGTTTCTCAAAATCTTTTGTGGTTCGACAAAAAACAACGTATTTCTATTGCTAATGCCTTGGGATGGGGTATATAAATGTGGGCGTAGGTAAAAATGATCTATGGACAAAATGTTTATATTACCATTGCGGAAGTATTTGTTTTAAAATTTGGACAAAAAATGTTTTTTTACTAAAAACGCCCCCAAAAAGTGGGCGTGGCAAAAAACTTTGTATGGACGAAATATAGATATTAGGATTGTCTAAATATGCTGCTCAGACACTTTTTTGAAATTCCTTACGGTTTGGCCAAAAAATAAGTTTTTCTTAAAAGGGGGCGTGGCAGTGGGCGGATTTCAAAAATTTTTACACTTGTTCTGGTGGCACGGACGAGGATCCTATATACCAAATTTCATTATCCTAGCTCAAAATTTAAGGCCCAAAAACCGCTGACGAACAGACAGACGGACGGACGGACAGACAGACATGGCTAATTCGACTCAGCTAGCGATTCTGAGCCGATCCATATACTTTGAGGTATATGAAGCAAAATTATTTCTCTATGTTACAAACTAAGTATCAAAACTAATATACCCCCCTATGGGATAGGGTATAAAGAGATCGAGATGAAAGAGAGGTTGAAGTAAAACGTCACGCATCGAATAAAGAATAAGTCATTCCTCATCAAAAAAAAAACAAAATAAACCAAAGTAGTGATGACCGATGGGTACCAGACGCATGAGGCAATACAAATGTCGCATACACCGCTCTGAAATGTCCCATCACCCTCATCAAAGCAACACACAATATGACATAAAACACATATTTCGTCTTCACTCATATAAATTTATACAACGGTAGGTATTTAATTTGTAAATATCGTAAACTACATGCTGCACATTGTCTTCAATACAATCTGTATAAATAGTCCAATATCATGTTTACTGTATTAAGAGGCCAGAGATGTCTGCGGTCTGTAAAGCAATATTTAAATACAATTTCCGTACAGGTTTGCCAACTGCAAAACAAGCGATCGCCGTTGCTCATAAAGACTAAATTGATCCCAATTGGATAAGTTACTAATTTTATAAACCTTAATTACTGCAACTCAGATAAAAAATACTACATTCACTGATCATACTTCTACAAGAGGAAAAACCTCCTCTTAAAAAAAACCCCCAATTTCGGTAATCCCCCTCTCAATAAGACAACATTGCTTTATCTCGATGTGGGTTATCATCTACCGGTGAACTTTTCAATCTTAAACCACACTTACAAATCAAAACAACGAAACCGCCAATTCATTTATAAGCTAGATAGTCTTCAGCATACATACATTCCACGGTAAATTGTTCTGTCATCAATATGGCATCGAATATTCTTCTTCAGATCGCTGCGCTCTTAATTGGTAATTTTATCTCTTTTTTTTGAAAAAAATCGTCCGCCATTTAATTTGTATCCGAAAATTTGTAATTTATTTTCTATTAGTTGCGCACTGTTGTGTGGGTGTAACTATTGAACCGCGTAGCTCTTGGGGTGCAGCTGCACCAAAGTGGAGGACTAGTGTTAGGAGCCCTGTCGAGTACGTAATTATTCATCATTCCGATAATCCCAATGGATGTTCTGACTCTGCTCGTTGCCAGCAACTGATACGTAACATTCAGTCAGATCATAAGGGTCGCCGGAACTTCGCTGACATTGGATATAATTTCATCGTGGCTGGTGACGGTAAAGTCTATGAGGGTAGAGGTTTTGGAAACCAAGGGTCACACGCTCCCCAATACAATTCGAAGAGCATTGGAATTGTTTTTATAGGAAATTTCGAAAGTAAGTTACCCGTCTACAGTTTTGTTAAATTTTAATTCAACAACAAACGTCCATTTTCTTTATAGATCAACTGCCAACACCAGTTATGTTGAATAATGCCAAGGAATTAATCGAACAAGCAGTTTCCGGTGGATATCTTAAGAGCGATTATATTCTGATAGGACATAGGCAAACAAAGGCGACAGCTTGCCCAGGAACTGCGCTTTTTAATGAAATAAAAACATGGCCTAAATGGAAGGCGATTTAAGTCGAACATTTATGTAACTGAATACTGTAAGGTAAATTAGAAAAATAAAAATAGTATATTAGAATCAAAATAACGTCTTAATCTAAATGTGCCATCATAGCTCTGTTTAATGACTGACCTGCACTGAAAATTACAGAAAAGTACAGCTTGTGTTCCACGAGAAAATATGTTGTGCGAAAGTGAAAAACTCGTATTTCTGCACCTACTTCTGAGTAGGTACCTACACAAAAATTTTAAAAGTGAATTTAAGGCTGGAAATCCCAAATTTAATTATGGTCCAAAGTTGTGAAAAGTAAAACTAACCACGGAAAATATCCAAGAAAAATTTTCACTGGACGTGGTGATTTTTTTTCTCTTCATTCCAAATCTATATTGGCTTAGCACACAATTTACGTGTAAAATACAACAACACCTTATAGATTTCGCGAATCCTGGGGGGTCATTCCGTAACTTTGAAAACGATTATCACCCAAACGGTAGTCGTGGGCGGTATCGTCATCAATTTGCTTCACGTAACTCGATGCCCTTGGTATCGTCAATCGTTTGTTTGAGATACTCTCAAACTGTAGTAACTAGTTCTCAAACTATTTATTAGATATAAATTGTCATTAATGACATTTGATTATTTTTAATAAGGGTATTCATGCAACGTCGTAATTGTATTACGTGCGAAAGATTATAGTTTTGCGACGACGTTTCATGAACGACCCTAAAACTGCACCACTATATAATGCGGTAACCCAATGAATTCAATCTCATTTTAGTAATTTATTTATTGATAGAATTTCGTTCTTATTGTTCTCTTTCCGTTCTCGATTATTTTTTTCAGTTTAGCTCATACGTTTGATGTGTGAAAGTGACTGCTTAAATGTCAAAATAGCATTTCAAAAGTTTACCACCTCAGTTTACGCACCCAATTCCTATGAGAAAATTCCGATATTGTTGGAAAAGATTTCCCATACAAATTTTGACAGTTCATTTATCACGTCGTAATTTTATCACGTTTACAACGTTTACGACGACTTTCCGACGTTGCATGAATATCCCTAATATGTTTGGTGCCGTACAATTTTATTAAAAATAATGCAAATGTTCCAATTTGACATATACACAAAACATATGATCAAATTACAGTGACTTACATTCTACTTTTCAAATCTTCAAATTACAGTGGGTTACAAATGGTTTTGTATGTTTTAAATACTAAATCAATTTTAAATGTCGGAATTTGACCGTTAATGGTCTTTAAAAATTTAATAATATATAAAAAGGCTATTGATAGCTTTAAAAATCAGGAAATATGTTTTAATTGTCCTTACAACATCCAAATTGATGCAAGACGAGACCTCATAAGCACTCGCTCAACAATCGTCTGTGATTTGACGATTATTGTTTTACGTGAAGCAAATAAAGTGATATCGCCGACAGCAAAAACTATTATAGATCTTAAGTGATGCAAGACTACCGTCGAAACGTTATCGTCAAACGATAATCACTTTACGGAATGAGGGCCCTGGGTAATTATCTAGTCTACACCCTTAGCCTGGTTAGAAAACCTATTTTTCTCAATTGCTTTCGAAAAAGGTTGTCGAAAATGCTAAAAATGGCTGCCGGTTCCACATCCGGTAATCATACGCTGCAAAATAGGTGGGAAATCAATGTTTAATGAAATAATTTGATGTGAAAATATTTGTGTCTTTACTTTGAATATAAAATCAAAACACAACAGTAAGTGTAGAAGTGGATAAAGTGAAAAAAATTGTATTTTATTTGCAAACAAAATAAATGACACAGCAAAAATTGAAACCCTAAACTGCCATCTGTCGGCGGGCACGTGTTTCAGTATCGGTGGTGCCAAATCACCGATTAGCGATTTTTTTTCTCATGTGTTTAGATTTAGAAAAAAACACGCCTAATAGGTCTGTTCCCGCACAAAATAATATTTACTGATTTTTACTTAAAACCGTTTCCGTGCACAAGTTTTGCATGTAAATAAACGCGAAAAAAAGACAAAGTAGAAAATCTTCGGCTTTTTACCAGCGGGTTCATTCGGTAACTTTGAAAACGATTATCACTCAGACTCAGGTAATCGAGACCTCAGAGCAATCGCTCAATAATCGTCTGTGATTTGACGATTATTGTTTTAAGTGAAGCAAATAAAGTCATATTGCCGACAGCAAAGACAGCTGTTGATCTAACGTGATGCAAGATGTACCGTCGAAATGTTATCGTCAAACGATAATCATTTTACGGAATAAGGGCCCAGTTATTATAGAAACTCAGTTGAATTTATGGTGACATATATTTAACGCTATCAGATCTGTGTCGTAGCGAGCTTAATAAAGGGTGGCTAAATTTTGAGGGCCGATTTTGATTTTGAATAAAACACAAATTATTAAGGAAATTATTGTCATTTATTTTTATGATAATAACATTGGTACGGTTCAATTATCTATGGAACAAAATATCGGCCAAATGGCAGCCGCGACCTCGGCGGCACACCTCCATCGGATGGATCCAAATTTTTGATGACGCTGAGGCATAATTGAGGTTCTATGCCGTTAATGTGCCGAATTATCTCATCCTTTAGCTATTGAATTGTTGCTGGCTTATCGACGTATACTTTTTCTTTCAAATAACCCCAAAGAAATAAGTCCAACGGTGTCAAATCACATGATCTTGGCAGCCAATTGACATCGCCAACACGTGAGATAATACGGCCATTGAATTTGTCGCGCAAAAGAGCCATTGTTTCGTTAGTGTGTGGCAAGTGACACCGTCCTGTTGAAACCACATATCGTTCACATCCATACTTCCAATTCGGGCCGTAAAAAGTTCGTTATCATCTCACGATAGCGAACACCATTCACAGTAACTGCCTGACCGGCCTCATTTTGGAAAAAATACGGCCCGATGATGCCGCCAGCCCATAAACCGCACCAAACATTCACTCATTTTGGGTGCATTGGTTTTTCGACAATCACTATTGGATTCGCCCAAATGCGGCAATTCTGCTTATTGACGAATCCACTGAGTTGAAAATGTGCCTCATCACTGAAGAGTATTTTCTTCGAAAATTGATCACCCACTGTTGCCATTTCTTGCCTACATTCTGACCATTGACGACGCTTGAAATGGTCAAGAGGCTTTAGTTCTTGAGTCTTTATGCATAATGTTCATCAACGACGAGCGTGAGAGGTGCAATTGTTGGGCACGACGATAAGTTGAGGTGGACGGCTCTTCAGCCACACTTTCACGAACAGCAGCAAAATTTTCTGCATTACGAGCTGTACGAGCATACACTGGTGGTTTCACATCTCCTACAGACCCGGTTTTCTCAAATTTTGCACGATTTTTCCGATTGTACGCACATTTGGACGATTAAATTGACCGAACAAATCATGAAGTGCACATTATGCATTTTGATTTGAACGTCCATTTTCATAATAAGCCTGAATAACTTTAACGCTTTGCTTGATTGTCTATCTTTCCATGGTTCAAATTGAATTAGTCTGAAATGGATAAATGTCAATAGAAATGCAGAAAAAAACTTGAAGAGGTGTGGTTCACATTCAACATCGGCCCTTTAAATTTAACCACCACCTTACGGCATATCTAGCTAAATTATTTCTCTATGCAACAAACTATATATTGAAACTAATATACCCCTATGGGATAGGAAAGAATATATAGAAAGGATAGCAAACAGGCTATCAAGTGGCACGGTAGGTAATACAGATACAAAACATTATGCTCGATTGGGCACGTAAATATGACAATCGAAAACGAAAATCCTGAGAATAAAAGAAAACTCTAAATCGGCAGCTGTGCGAATCCATTTTGTCGAAATTTCATTGGAACTCAATTCAACTATTGTAATATTGAACTGTTCTACCTGTTTTAGGAATTTCTCCCTTTATTGTATTTTCAGAGGTAGAATTAAGAGGAGAGAGGAAATTAGACAACGCAAATGATAAGCGTAGACAAAAAATTTGTATATAATTTTCAACAACGATACATGAACATGAGTATAAATATGTATTTAATTGTTTCCCCAGAAATAATGTAAATTAAATAACCGCCTTGTAAGAAAGAGAGAACATTAAGAAGACGCACATTCACCTTCCGGGACAATTAGTCACTATTACATCTGCAACTAAAGCCTGCTAAACGTACAAATTTAATAATACAATATACAAACTAAACTCCGCAATATAAATCAAAAGAAAAAAATGAATTCTGTATTTATAGTGCATTTCATTCTGACGCCTTTTTCCCGAAGAAAATTATGTTTTTTATTTCAACCTTGTAAAGGGTGTTTTTTTTAGAGGTATAGAACTTCGAATTGAAATAAAGAAAATCATTTTAATGTCCATCAATTTGTTTTATTGGAAGGATAATTTTATGCCATTAATGTTAAAATATGATTTCGGGCATGTGGCCGCCGCGGCTGATTCAAAAAGACAAGTCTAGAGGTCCAACCTTCAACCACTTTTTCGAGCATTCGGGGCCGTATGTTGGCAATAACGCCACTAATGTTGGCTTCCAAGTCCCCTAACGTTTCTGGTTTGTTGGCGTAGACGAGCGACTTCACATATCCCCAAAGAAATCCAATGGTGTCAAATCACACGATCATGGTGGCCAATTGACAGGTCCATTCCGCAAAATTATGCGCTCATCGAATGTTTCGATGTAGCGTTGTCTTGTTGGTTCCAACATCTCATCCTCATTCATGTCATCCAATTCGGGAACAAAATAGTCGGTTGTCATGGCTCTATACCGGTCTCCATTTACAGTAACTGACTCTCCAGCATCATTTTGGAAGAAGTATGGCCCAATGACACCACCAGCCCATAGAGCACACCAAACAGTCAGTTTTTGTGGATCAAGGGTCTCATGTGGATTCTCTTCACTCCAAATGCGGCAATTTTGTTTATTGACATAGCCATTCAACCAAAAATGAGCCTCACTACTGAACCAAATTGTGCGATGAAAATCAGCATCGAGATCAGTCTCATTTTCGGCCCATACACCTTTAATTCTTGCACAAGCTGGATCTTTTAAGGTCGTTAGCCAAGATCTTTGCGCAAAATCTTCCATAAAGTTGATGAACAAAGCTCCAATTTTTGTGCACGATGATGAATCGATTCATTCGGGTTTTCTTCAACACTTTGCTCTACAGCGGCAATTGTCTCTTCGGTGCGTCTCTGCGGATGCGTATTATCACATAGAGTAAACGTAGTGCGAAAACGATCCATGGTTAACCGAATTAATTGCTCTGATGGACGATTATATCGACCATAAAATGGACGGAGCTTGCGGTAATCTTCGCGAACTGAACCATTATTTTCGAAATAAATTTGCACGATTTGCAAGGGTTCTTCATTTGTCAACCTGTTCATGATGAAATGACAAACCAAACTGAACATAAATGACATTAGAGTTGACCGATTTGACCACAAAATGTCAGTTTTATCTCTATTCGAAAAAAACCTCTAAAAAAACACCCTTTATCTAATCGAAGCACCGCTCTCTGTAAAAACATTTTATAGAATTCAGTTCCTAATACAATTTTAATCTATCTAGCTAATACTAAACATGTTTCCCGTTTAAATGACATTAGAGTTGACCGATTTGACCACAAAATGTCAGTTTTATCTCTATTCGAAAAAACAACCTCTAAAAAAACACCCTTTATCTAATCGAAGCACCGCTCTCTGTAAAAACATTTTATAGAATTCAGTTCCTAATACAATTTTAATCTATCTAGCTAATACTAAACATGTTTCCCGTTTAATTTTGAAAGTCGAATTTTCGACCACAAGATTTTGATTACGATGATAGCGGAACCCAAAAAAAGTTTTTTTTGGAATTTCGTCCGTAGGTCCCTCAGTTCGTAATGGTCACCCCGGCCTAAACAGCATGACAGATTTTCTTCAAACTTGGAATCAAAGTTTGTTTTGGTCATAATGCTAGGCCAATTTTTTTTTGTTTTTAGCCATGTTTTTAACGGTACCTCTCATATAAAATTTACACATAACCTCAATTTTTTCTAAAAAGGCTGTAACGAATCTAATTAAACTTTATATATACTTTAAGCATATTAGTTTCAACAAAACTGCATACCCAGTTTATTTTCGATAAATTCCATATAACGGATTTTGACATATAGGCCATATAAAAAAAAACAATACATATAGTTGATTTCTCGCAAACTAGTATGTCAAATTGAATGAAATTTAATTTATACTATTACCGTTTGCAACAAATCCACATAATTAGTTTTAGCCCAACGGAATTTTCAGTGTTGCCCAATAACAGAAAATCATTATTATTCACATTGGCACCGATTCCTTCAAATTTCGGAGCAAACGTTCGTATAATCACATTTCGACATTATTTATATCATTTTTAGAATCAATTGTCAAAATGATTATGGTTTGATTGGGTTGGGTACGATTTGCCGATTTTTAAAATTTCGATTTAAGAAGATCGACCGTCATAATGTCAACTTTAATAAAGTCGATTTTGAAAATATCGACTCGTTAAAGCTCGACAGTGGCAAAGTGAATGGGAAACGTACGAATTGCCGACAAAAAAGTTTCGACTACCAACAATGTCGACTTTGGCGTTTGCTAAAATCTCGAAAAAATTTTTATCGATTTTTAAAAATATCGAAAGTTTAAAATCTCGACGCTTAAAATTTCGACTAAATTTTTAGAATGTCGGTCAAATTATCGAAAAATTTGCTTCTATGTACCATTATGATATAAATAAAACAAAATCTGATACTGATACTTGTCATCCTCTTTACACCACTTCTAAAGAAACCTTGTCCAGGGAAAACCAAACAACATCTCACGGATGTACTCCTTTTAAAACTACAGAGAACTTCTGCACACCGATTCTTCCCCCTTGGAAAAGACATTTGCTTAACATTGACACTAGCCTCTCCAGCCCCAAAAAAGAAAATACTTCAAATTTACAATTCCGTATGTTTTATCGTGATTTAATTGAATCTATCAAGCCTTTGAGGACGCTATACACTGATGGATCCTGTGAGAACAACAACTCTACTTACTCAGTCATCGAACTGAATCCAAGCAACGAAGAAATTATCCTTTTCCAAGGTATTCTTCCAGACGCAGCTGGTAGCTACCTAGCAGAAGTAACAGCATTGTTAAAAGCTCTTTCATTGGCACAAACCTGGGCAGTTAAGACATTGATTCTTACTGATAGCTTAAGTATCCTTTCAGGAATCAAAAGTGCTACAAATAATTGCTCTACTCTCAGATGCATTCGAAATATCCTCCGTAATAACTCACATATAACTTTAGCATGGATACCAGGCCATGTTGGCATTACAGGAAATGAGGCTGCCGATACTACAGCAAAGAAGCTATAGTCCGTACCAATTCAGTTGGCCATTCTTCTGCGCAGGTCTCTTAAAATTTATTTTAAAATATCTTAAATTTCCCTTAAATCTTCTCTCTGCGCACTCGACCGTTGGCAAACTAGTGCAAACCAAACCAGTTCGGCATTCTACTGCGCAGGTCTCTTAAAATTTATTTTAAAATATCTTAAATTTCTTTTAAATCCTCTCTCTGCGCAATCGACCGTTGGCCAACTGATTTGGTACGGACTATACTCGTTATCCGTATTCAACTGAGCTTCCTAACATCTCTCAACTCATCCGAAAAGTTTTTATCTCCAACGAAAATATTGAACTCGAAAACTCCTGGCAAAGTGCACATAATTTCCTTCGGCAACATCACTCCACACATGTTCGTATTCCATACAACAAAACTCTAACAAGGGAAGAATGCATAACAATCTTTCGGATCAGAGTAGGTAAAACCCTATTTTCTAGTCGGCACTATTTTACTAACGTCACCCCAGAAGAGTGCGAGCATTGCCGAGAGGTCCTATCAGTTTGGCATATATTTGCCGATTGTCTTATTTCCCGGCTAACTACAGACACTAATTCTGTGGAAGATAAGCAAAAAAAATTAACCGAAGTACTTAATCCATCTGACGTTCGATCCTTTCAGCGCATTAAAGAAGCAACATCTTTGCACAACAAATTTAAAGACATTTAAAATAATTATGTAAACATTAAAATTTATTCCTAAAAGTACAAAATCCTCATTTTAAGAAGAATATAAAATTACTTTTTTTTTCTTTTTTTATTTATGTTATCGTATAAATTTTCGTATTCAATATTCAATAATTTTAAAACGACATCTATGGTCTTGCTGCCCTGATGTCTTCAAATGTAAATAATTTCAAAATTTATTTTGTAAGTTATTTTTGATAAATAAAAAAAATAAATAAATAAAACAAAATCCAACATTATATGGTGCTATCTCCTTATCCAAGACAATTTCGTTTTGTTTTCACAGCTCCACCGATGTTTATCACCTTGTTTTTTTTAACAGTATACAAAACCATCAATCGCCAATTTATTTTTATTAGATATTACACAGCTTCATTCATTGCGTGTCTATTTTAAGTATGCTGCATAGAATGACTTAAGCAAAACTCAGAGTGAAAAACTTGTTTCATCTATGTTTATCAACACCATATTAGAAATACATAAGGTAGCTAACAACGTTATCAGGTGGAGAATATTGGACACAGAGTTAAACAGTTAGCCAAGAGTTTTTTGTCTTTAAGTCGACTATAGTTAAGTGCGCGCGCACTTGTTTACATCATTCACTTAACTGTTGTCGACATTTTAAAATCGATATTTTAAAAAATCGACATTTTCGCAATCGATTTTTTGATCAGTCGACATATTAACCAATCGTTATTTTTTTTGTCGGTATTTTTTTGGTCGATTTTTTCCAATCGATATTTTGAAAAGCGATCAATCGTACCCAACCCTTTTATTTTAGATAAAAGTTGACATTTTTACCAACAACTTTTCAATCGACATTTGAATGGTCTGGATTTTAGACTGTCAGCTTTTTTTTGTCGATCAAACTGCAGTCGACATTTCAATAGTCGATGAAGTTTATATTTGTCCAGTCGAAATTTTTTATCGATATGAGTATCAAATCGGGAAGCATTCCGATTTGATCATCGTAAACGTTGTAAATGTGATAAACTTACGACTTGCTAAATGAACTCTCAAAATTTGTATGGGAAATCTTTTACAACAATATCGGATATTTCGCACACGGATAGGGTGTGTAAACTTATAGCGTTTTCGATTGGGATACAAAAAGCACTCTTTTTATACTCTAGAGTACTTTTTTTACTCTAGATCTATTTTTTCGTTTTCGATTGGGATACAAAAAGCACTCTTTTTTTTTGTAGAGTACTTTTGAAGAATCTGGATTCCAAGTCAGATTTACACCAACATGCACCAACACAAAAACATTTAACATCTGACTTAATATGTCAATTTGAAGTTTGCATTTCGCAGTTTGATGATTATAAAGTGATTTTCGGGGAAAAATATAATTAGAAATTAAAATATTTTTGGATAATCATGTTCTAAAATGCATAAGCTTTGTTTTGACACCAACTCGCCAATCGACGCGACGTCGTAGGCTTACAAATTTTCTCGCGTTGTAAACTTAACAGAGTGCATGCGTATTGCCTTAGGCCTTAGTATGTCTGGCTCATAGTTATAGTCATATAATTTGCACCTTCATTTAATAAATGATATCTAGGTATCCGCGTTTAATAATATGGGTTTGTACGAAAATAACAAAAGTAGATTAAAAAAAATGATATGCGTCAATAAATAGGTACTAATGTTTCATTTTCAATTTAATGTATCACATATTTGTTCAATAAGAAGATAACAAATATCTAATAGATACTAATATTTTAAACAACACATTTTTTTTGTTTTTTTTTTTTTAATTATCACAATTGAAATTACTAAGATATTTGTAAGAAAGTTGCCTACAAACAAATAAATACATGTATAAATAAAATGAAATACATAGATGAAAGGATTTCCGCTTTCAGGTAATTAAATTATTCTATTTGATTTATTTAAATGTTCTGAAACCATGGGGTAACATATTATAAACGGATGTACACAGCACCTCCTGTGGAGGATCTTCAGCTCTTGTGATGTAGACCGGAAAGTCTTCGGGGGCGAATTCAATTAAGAATTGCCGACAAACGCCGCAAGGTGAGGTCAAAGCATCTTTTTGATATGCAACCACTGCACATGATTCAAATTGTTTGTAGCCCTCACTAACGGCCTTGCAAATGGCTGTTCTTTCTGCACATGAAGCTGGTGAGAAGGCGGCATTTTCTACATTACAACCACTAAAGGTTTTGCCACATTTTGTTCTTAATGCAGCGCCCACAGCGAAATGACTATACGGAGTGTATGCGAATTTTCTTGCAGCTATCGCGTCCAAGATCAATTTTTGTTCGGCAGGATCTATAATCAAATGTTCGCTGAGTTAATTTAATTTCCATTTTTGTAATCTATACGTTTAATACCCAAATCACTGAATTGTTTAGTGCAATCTATATGCTTTCCGGCATTTATTTCCATTTTTATGGTTATTTTTATTTATATTATTTTTGTATAACAAATGAGCACAATGCGACTACGCGACGATCCGAATCGATTCGAAATGAGAGTATCGTCGATGTAGCACTAGCCGACTAGCGTCTAGCACTACTAGCAATGGGATAAACCGACTTTTGAGTTGAGATAAGTGACACATTTAAATAGGAGAGGTACACTCTCTCCTCCCTTTTCCCCTGATTCATGTATCTATGGCTATGGCATGCATATGCAATCTAGATTTGAGAGAACGTTAAACATTGCGAGCAATGAGAGCATTCAATAGATACATATAATGAAATAAATATTAGAAACATATGCGCCAACGTCAAAGGGATAGATTAGATACATATCTCACGCTCTACCAGTTCTAGTATATTCATCTAGATCTAGGTGTAGTGGGAGTGGCGTGTGCGCAGTGCGCAAATGTAAGAGTGTTTGCCTCTTATGCTCATTATCGGGCACAACAAACAAAATTGAGCGAAGTTTATGCTCACTTAACGACATAATTTGATACTATATTTTTTTCAAGTGAGAGTGTTTTAGATAGTTTTAGTCCCGTTGTTGCTTTTCAAGGTTAGACGGTCGCCGTTTCTAGTTTTTACGTCACACGCAGGCCAATAAATATTAAATAAACGGTCCGACACGACTCAGACAAACTTCCTTAGATATTGAAAATAACATTGTTTACCAACATCTAAACCGAATTTAGTTTGCATAGATCAGCAAACTAAATTCGGTATAAGGTTTAATCAATTAATTGCACATGTTATCGTAGGCTGTCATAAAAAATAACAAAAATGGGTGCAGGTACAACATCCGATAAACAATCGCTACAAAATAGGTTTTAAATCAATTGTTCCTGAAATAGGTTGATGTATTAATCTTTATTTTTTTTATCGTATTTATAAAATCGCAACAATCCAATGAGTATAGGTACTAGAGGAAAAAATAAAATGAAATCGATTTTTAAATTTTTCAAAAATGGAGAATATTCAGCTTTTGAAATGACATAGTGTCATATAAACGATTTTTTTTAAAATTTAATAGCATTTTCGATTGGGATACAAGAAGCACCCTTTTTTTAGCTCTAGAGCACGTTTTTTTTCTCATGTCAATTTTTAACTTTCTCTTACAAAGAGAAAGATATTGTTTTCGTGAAAATTTTCGACCTCGAGATTTTAATTGATTCTAACATTACGATGATAGCGGAGCCTAAAAAAGTGGTTTTTGGAATTCCGTCCGTCGGTCCGTCGGTCCGTCGGTCCGTCGGTCCGTCTGTCCGTAATGGTCTCCCCAGCCTA
Organism: Rhingia campestris; assembly: GCA_932526625.1. NCBI lineage: Eukaryota > Metazoa > Arthropoda > Insecta > Diptera > Syrphidae > Rhingia > Rhingia campestris. Next base: position 47,172,274 of record OW052184.1, on the reverse strand, counting down.
AACGGCTTGACCGATTTTCTTCAAACTTCGTATCCAAGTTTGTTTTGGTCATAATTCTAGGCCATTTTTTTTGTTTGCTTTTAGCCATGTTAATAACGGTACCTGCCATATAAAAATTACACATAACCTCAATTTTCTCAAAAACGGCTCTAACGATTTTGATTAAACTTTATATATACTATATGAATATTAGTTCCAACAAAACTGCATACCCAGTTTTTGCGAGAAAATCCATATAACGGATTTTGTAATTTAGGCCATATAAAGAAAATTGTTAATTTCTCGCAAACTGCTATGCCGAATTGAATGAAATTTCATATATATACTACAATTATAGTTTGAAACAATTCCACATAAATAGTTTTAGCCCAACTATCACTTAACGGAATTTTAAGTTTTGGCCAATAACGGAAAATCATTATTATTCACATAGACACCGATTCCTTCAAATTTCAGAGTTAGCGTTCGTATAATCACATTTCGACATTTTTTATATCATTTTTAGCATCAATAATACAAATGCATACTTACTATTTGATCTAACGCCCAACTCGCTGTGAAAGAGAAAGTTGCGTACGACCCAGTCGTGCACCCACCACTCGTTTCGTTTTCGATTGGGATACAAAAATCACTCATTTTTTACTCTACAGCACTTTTGAAGAATCTGGATTCCAAGTGAGATTTACACCTACATGCACCAACACAAAAACATTTAACATCTGACTTATGTCAGTTTGATGATTGCATTTCGAAGTTTGATTTTTTTGTGATCAGTTTCAATTGTAGTTATCGCAGAAAATCACTTTTTAATTTTCACTGATCATGATTTATTTTTGTGAAGTAATGTTTGTCGTTCCACCGAAATGAAACGGAATTTTCCTACGATTCCTATAAGCAGCTATAAGGGCCCAGTTATAGCTATCATTGGAGCACAAAACATGATGGAATTGAAATTTTACCTCCATAGCTTCTTATAGGAAACGTAGGAAAATTCCTTTTCATTTTGGTTGCACGTAAGTAGAAGTAGGACTCTCAGAACATAACATATGCTTTGTCTTTTTGAGTATCAAATATGTACGTGTTTCCAAGGTACAGGTACGATTCTCTCTTTCATTGAGCGAAACGGCGGCTTCTTGCGTGGTTTAATGAATCTAAAACTCTTACCCCCTTATTAACGCTGATTAGCTAATCAGTGCCTTACTTTTGACATTTGCGCGAATATTTCTTTCGGGGTATTTCTTTAGCCATTGATTAGCTAATCAGCGTTTATTAATACGGGGGTTATTTAGTAAGATATCTTAGATGAAGCTCTGGGCGCTTATTCCGTAAAGTGATTATCGTTAGACGATAACGTTTTGATCAATAATCGTTTTTTCTGTCGGCGATATGACTTTATTTGCTTCACGTAAAACATGAAGTCTCGTCTTGCATCAATTTGTATGTTGTAAGGACAACTAAAGCATATTTCAGGATTTTTAAAGCTATCAATAGCCTTTTTATATGTTTTTAATTTTTAAAGACCACTATAACGGTCAAATTCCGGCATTTAAAATTTATTTTGTATTTAAAACATACAAAACCATTTGTAACCCACTGTAATTTGAAGATTCTAAAAGTAAAATGAAAGTCACTGTAATTTGATCATATGTTTTGTGTTTATATTAAATTGGAACATTTACCAAAGTTTACAAAATGTTTCACTAGCATGTCATGTAGCATGTAACTGAGGTACTATTAAAAAAAATAAGTATATGTATACGTTTGTAATCATCAATTACTTACATTTTGCATTCTATTTAATAAAATTGTGCGGCGCCAAACGCGTTAAAATAATTGAAATGTCAATAATGACATTTTATATGACGTCTAATAAATAGTTTGAGAACTGGTAACTACAGATTGAGGGTACCAATCTCAAAAAAACGATTGACGATACCAAAGGTGTCGAGTTAAGGCCTGCTCAGAATGCATATCTGTAGCTGGTATCTGTAGCTGAGTGAAACGTCAAACGTGAATCTGAAGCGTGAAGTTGAACCCCATTCAACTTCAAGCTACAGATTCACGGGAGATACACATTGTGAAAGCGCTTACGGGTTGCCTTGTTTTTAACTTTCACTCAGCTACAGATACCAGCTACAGATATGCATTCTGAGCAGGCCTTTACGTGAAGCAAATTTATGACGATATCGCCCGCGACTACCGTTTGGCTGATAATCGTTTTCAAAGTTACGGAATGACCCCCCTGTTTTCTTCGGTCAATTCATAATAAATGTTATTTGGAATATATATTAGTGTAAGAAATGCCCGATTGTTGACTTCGGCTACTAAGGCTTGTTTTCAACTATTGGCTTATATTGAAGCATGTATATACCTACATGCTTGAAACGCGATTGATGCACATTCTTCAAAACATTCACGATTCTTGTGAAATATGGCTTTCGCATTTCCTCCATTTTCTATTTCATTTTGTATTAAAAAAATGCGTTGTTGTGTGGTTAACGACTAAGGACTATAATGTATTATTTTGTAAATGGCTTCTGCGATGATGAATTCATTAAATGTAAATTATTGTCAAAAATAACATCATCGGTTTCAATAATCAATTCACAAAATCATATTTCCTGAATATCAATTTCTTTATATAATGTTTTGTATGGTTTTGTGACTATTACTTAAAATAATATGCAGTTTTATTAACAACACTAATATTTTTTTAATATCTCTCTGAGAATATATAATTTCTGCTTTTGACAAATGGTACGGGTCCCTCTATCGAATCACTACATTTCTCTTAACGTCTTAAATATAGCAAGTGCAAATTATATTAAGATATGTTAAAAACAAAGTGTTCACAGCTTACTGATAAGTTATTATTATCAAGTGCAAATGCGATAAGAACTGCAAGCTTATAAAATTATTAGTCACATGTAATAATAGCTACATTTTATTATCGTCATATTATTATAATAACAATTAAAAAACAAACTTTACTTTCTTAGCAAGTAAATTTTTTTAAGCAAACTGTTCACATTTCAAAACCAGACAATTAGGAAATTAATAATTCTACGTCACACGGAAACTATAGGACCTGGGTACTCCACACGTCCACGAGATCTATCACTGCTAATTGTTTGCTAAGCCTATATAGATTTGGAGTGAAGAGAAAAAAAACACGCCTAATATTGATATAAAGTCTTATAGTAAAGTAATGATTTCCATGAAAAAAGACGTATCTTCGATTCAAACAGATTGACAAAGAGACAGACAGTGAAATATTACTTTGTTTTTAACATTTTGTTAAACCTTGAATTGTTCTTTCTTTCATAATCCGAAGACACAACGTAACAGAAAGATACAAAACAAGAAAATAAAAAAAAAATAAGCCACTCGAAACAAAATGTCTCCTTATGGCGACACTGGACAGTGGAGAAAAAATAATAACACCAAGTAAGTGTAAGATAACTATTAATAAGAAGGTCCTAGTCCGTAATCCTAGTCCAGAATCCATACTAAATGGTCTGGGAATAAGCAATAAGGTACTGAAATAAAATAAAAAATAAAATAAAATAAGATGTTTTATAAATAATCTGAAAAACTGGATAAGGCAAGTGAGAACTCCTTTTCTCTCAATTCCACAACAAAATCATAGTTTTTCTTATGTATTTTTGCCTGTTGGTACCTTTAAGAAACTTTTAATTTGATTGTTTTGTGAGATAGAATGACAAGAAAATGATTTTCGACAAACGATGAGTTACACCGCACTTATAGCGTTTTGGATTGGGATTTTCAGATTTGCTCTCATATTTCAGATTTTTACTCATCCCAATCGAACATAAAAGAGATTGATTTGCATTGACCGAAATGCAAACTTCAAACTGACATTAGTCAGATGTTAAGTGTTTTTGTGTTGGTGCATGTAGCTGTAAATCTCAATTGAAATCGATATTTTTCAAAAGTGATCTAGCTCAATAAAGAGAGTCCTTTTTTCCCAATCGAAAATGAAGAGCATCGGTTTCGATAAAAAAAACACTATTTTTTTGATCTACATTACTTTTTTTGTTCAAGATCAATTCCAAAGCAAAAACTATGTTCATAAAACTTATACAACGTTAAATTTTTTTTTTTAATTCTGACCTGCCTAAGCAGTAATATACACATCGACCTAAAAGATCTATTGTGCTTGCCGTCAGATGCTTTTTAGGTTAGTAGCGCTTCTACTTTCCTAATGTAGCTGATAATACTTTCAGCCGAAGATTTCCTCAATTCTTCGGGACTTAATAATTCCCTGAAGAAAGACTCTCTTCTCATACCGTAAAGGGCCGGGCATTCACATATGATATTCTCGGCTGTTTCGTCTTCTTCTAGACATAGTCTGCACTCCGGTGAGTCGACTAGACGCATTTTGTTTAGGTGATATCGCAGACCGTGATGACCAGTTAGGTAGCCTACTAAGTGCCTGTGAAGATTTAGTATCTTGTTGGCATCTGATTTGAAGGGCTGTATGGCTCTTTTGGCCTGTCTTAGTCCTGGGATGTTTCCTCAGTATGAAACACATCTGTTTTGTTCCCAGTTTTTTATGACTAGATTTATGGCTGATTTGGGGATTGCACAGAAAGGTTCAGGTCCAATGAAGGGGGTTTCCGAACCTTTTCTGGCTAGTTCATCAGCTTTTACGTTACCTTCAACTCCCTTATGTCCGGGGACCCACCTTAGTTTGGTTTTTTTCCTGGAACTGAGTGTTTGGAGGGAGTTGAAACAGTGTAGTACTGATTTGGAGTCAATGATGTGTGAGCTAAGGGCTTTTATAGGTGCTTGACTGTCCGTGAATATATGGATGTTTGCGCCTTTAATACCTGAGTTGTGTATTAGGTTTGCGCATTCTTTTATAGCAAGGAGCTCAGCTTGGAATACACTAGGGCTTTTTCCCATAGGTATTGAGATGTTTTTATTTGGTCCATGTATGCCAGCTCCTACCCCTGAGTCCATTTTAGAACCATCCGTATACCACTTTAGGCCGTTTAGGCAGTTTTGTGGGTTGTTGCTACACCATGCTTCTCTGGTTGTGATCTCCGTTGAGAATCTTTTGTCGAAGCATAGTTTTTTTTTTTTTTTTTTTTATAATTTACGCGCACTCAAGGGGTTATGAATACCCTTTAAATGTTTGACCACAGTACGAGCGTTAGAGAAGGGGAAGAAAGAGAGTGATAGGAAAGATTTTTGGATGTAGTGGAGACTTACTCCATGGGTGGTGTCCGAACGTACTTCGGGGAGTCACTGTTTTTTGTGTTTCGTTAAATTCGCAGAGCTTTTAAGATAGTGTATACTTCTAGGAGTAACTACCGACCTTTTTTATTTCTTTGAATAAAAGTCTCATGGTTTTTGGCTGGGATTGAACGCGCAACCTTCCACTCAACAAGCGAACACATTACCACTACACCACGGCCACCCACTTTGGTGTGTCTTTGGTAAGCGGTCTGTAACCGCACAGATCATGTCAAGTTCTGGAAGTTCGGATAGAAGTTCAATTAGCTTGTGTCAAACTTGTTGAGCTGCGAATTGCCACTTTTTTTTTATATAAATGTGGAGGGGTGTTAGTCCTATTAAGGCTTCCATAGCCGCCGTGGGACAGGTACGCATAGCTCCGGTAATGCCCAGACAGGCAAGCCGTTGTACCTTGATTAATTTATTTATAGTTGTTTTTTGGGTGACTTTGTTCCACCATACTATTAAAGCGTATGTTATAATGGGCCTGACCATGATCGTGTAGATCCAGTGTGTGGTCTTTGGAGAGATTCCCCAGGTTTTACCATACATGCTTCGGCAAGCCCAGAAAGCTTTGGTTGCTTTTTGAATTTTGTTGTTGATGTGGGAGTTCCAGCTTAGTTTTTTTATCGAGGTTTGGTAACTCTGCCGAGTTGTGGAATTACATATTGTAATTACATTGATAATTGTAACAGATTTCCCTCTTTTTGGTACAAATAATTGGCACAAACCCAGTATGGATGGGGAAATATTTTATGAATAAGAATTTGTGCCACCCTGAATTATGCACTTTTTGGAATTCTAATGAGTAATGAATAAGGGTGCTAAAATCTCCGCTCTTTCGAGTGAGAAATAGTGATCCATGGACGGATTTTGCAGAGATCTTGGAGGGATCCGTAAGTGCAACACGCCTATTGTATTTTGCTTTTATATACAAACCCAGAACACACTCGTTTTTACGATATAATCACTGAATGCATCCAATTTCTATAATATTTTATTTTTTGACAGATATTTTTTTTAGTTCAACAACAAGATAAAAGAATATTACCTACAAGGTTCATGAAAAAAAGAGTTTGATGAATAATAATACAAAAAACTATAATGAACCAACTACATCAGGAGAGCAGTTCAAATGTTGACTCTATATGTCGAACCTGTCTAGATAATCTAAGCAATATACGCCACGATATTTTCAATACAGCTGATCTTAAAAAGAAGCTCAAAGTATGCGCATCCATCGCGGATGAACCTCATGACGGATTACCAACAAACATTTGCGAGTCGTGTTGCCTGAAAATTAACGACTTTTACGAATTCCAACAGATGTGTACATATGCTACGAAACATTGTTATGCTTTACTAAATGGCAGTAAGGAACGACGTACCTTAGAATTTGCAATCGATGAAAAGAAACTGCCCTCCACTACCATGCTAAAGGAAGCTAAAGAAGAACCAGAAGAACAACCTATTTTTGAAAAAATCAATGAAGTACAAGACTGTGATTTTTTACCGGCAAAAGAGATATCTGAGCTGGAACCTCTAATATCGAAGAAAGAAGAATCGGATGGCGTTTCGAACTACGAAGATGATGAATTTGAATCTAATTATTCCGAAAACGATGCTCTTGACAGTGAAAGTCAAACTAGAAAGACAAAGTCTAGAAAGAGAGATTATTCAGTGCATAAACACACGCCATTAATATGTGAAATATGTAATAAGCGCTTCCACAAAGAGATGTTACTCGCTGCGCATAAACGAACTCACGAAGGTCTAAAGCCCTTTCCTTGTGATCAGTGTGATAAACAATTTTCTAAACAATGTAGATTGAAAGCCCATGTCAGGGTGGTACATGAGCGCGTAGGTGGAGAACGATTTATATGTCCGGTGGAGGGATGTGGTCGTACATATGCTCTTAGGGATACACTACGAACACACACCAGAGAAGTACATTCCGGAAAGCGCGAGCGACCTTCTTACATATGTGAAGATTGCGGAAAAGTGCTTACAAGTTTGTCAACGCTGAGGAATCACCGATACCAACACACCGATCAGCAACGTCCACACGAGTGTTTTCTATGCAAAAAGCGATACATTACAAGTCATAAACTCAAAGAGCACTTAAACCGGCATGCAGGTATTCGAAACTATATTTGCCCACATTGCGGAGCGAGAAAAACAACTCGTACAGAGTTAAATACGCACATAAATTACCACACCAAAGAGAAGACATACCCGTGCAAGTTTTGTGATCTTGTTTTCAATAGTATCGGCAATTTTGGACGACACGTGCGAACAGTTCACGAAGGTATCAAGAACTTTAAATGCAAGTATTGTGAGAAGTCTTTTGGTAAAGCAGAAACAAGGAAACATCATGAAATGATCCACACCGGAGAAAAGCCACACGAGTGCCAGATTTGCCACAAAAAATTCATCCAGTCGGTTTCGCTACATAAGCATATGAAAATGCATAGCAAAGCGGCAGCTAGAGCTGAACAAAGTAGTAAATCTATACAGCTCTGAAGAAAAAAGTCACACATGATTTTGTCTGTATAAAATCACTTTTTTATTTGTACATTTAATAAAATAAATTGATGGAGATAGCTATCTGTATTTATTGGATTTTTAGTATCCGGCGTATGCCTATTTACATCGTGTTGTTAGAGTTACCTACGTGCTTCTCATTTTAGTTTTGCCTTGCAACAAATTAACATTACACTCATCATCTCTTATCGTCGAAAAGCATGTTTACATTGAACAGTTTGTCAGTAATTAACAACAATACGGCTAATATGATATTTGCGTATTTTCTTACCTGTTACTTGCTGAAGTGTTGTCTTACTAATGGTCTGATGAAAAGGTGTAGTTACATACATATATCACATCCCAGCTCGAACAAAAACCTGGCATAAAATTGCAACATGGAGCTGCTAAATAGAAAGTCAAGCTGATTTTCCCATTTTGCTTTTTTTTTTTATTATTTTACTTTTTTTTTCTTGTTATTTTATGATGATGGATGATGATGAAATGAATGATGAGGATGTATTTATAAAATGCGCAAGCCTTTCAGGCGACTTCAGTTTTTAAATTGTATTTGGCTTTGATGTTATTAAGCTCTTCTTGTTTTTTATCCACATCCAGGCGCTTGAAGGCCTTTGTCGATTGGTAGAACAATACAACCAAATAACGATTACAAACGTTAAATCCAGACAAATGGTCACAAGCATTCTTTGCATCAAAAATATCTTCGTAAACAACAAAGGCTGTTCCACGCGTCTCAGGTGTGTTGCCACTAAACAAATAAACACTCATAAATGAAGTAAAGTAAAATTGTTTACATTCGGAAAATACTTACACGCGAATTTGACGGATTGCACCAAATTTTCCGAAAATATCATACATTTCGTCTGAAGTTATTTTATAGGGAAGATTTCTGATGTAGAGCACCCGGTTTACCTCTGGAGGCAACCGGATCTAGATATAATAAAAAAAATGTTTTTTTTTAGAATTAAATATTTGTATTGCATGCACTTACGTTATTCCTTTTGTTCATCATTATAACAAAGAGCTGATGTGTAAATCCTCTTTTAATCTATGGTCGGAGAGCTTTAAAAATTTGATCCTTTGTGAAGAAAACTAGTCGATATGAGGAGAACAAAAAACGTACAAACCCAAATAAACGTTTTTGACATTTGAGTGACAGAGTGAAATGGTGTAGTTCAAAGATTTAATATGATTGCATCCCATGACCAAATATGTACGGAAGAGTTGGACCTAGATGTGCAAGAAGAACAGGTCACATTGTTTCGAGACTACACTTTTGCAATGGGCTATAAATATCCAGCTGAAGGTCGAATGGGAGAGATTTACATTTTTTTTCAGTAGGTACGTTGAACAGAGATCATGTAAGGAAGAGATAGGGAACTTTGGTACATGTCGTTTTGACACATAAATAAGCTGGGCTCCTGGAAGTTTCCTGATTAGTTTGTAGGCAAAGTCTCCTCTTTACCTGATCTCGGACGTTGAAACTCTTCATTTCACTATGAAATTCAACATTTAAAAAAAAACACATTCCAACTGTCAAACAATTTTTTTTTCACTGGACTCTCTCTTGCGATGATCTGATAGGTAAATCATCCGAAACTATCAACTGCCAAGAAAAGCTTATCTCAACTCAACCGTTTGGATGCGCATAAAATAGGAGCTATATTTGGTTGTGAGAAAAAGCTAGACCCTGGGTACTAACGATCGTGTTACCCCGAAAAATTTGTATTTGTTTATTTTTTGCATGGGATCAAGAAAGCAAATACCAGGCACAACGTGTATCGCTCAAATCTGGCCCATGTTTAACAATTTCAAAAATACAAATACAAATAGTTAGTTAATCAAATAGTATAGTTAATCCGAAGATATAATATATCAGCACCACTATAAGTATCACTACACGATACTTTTCAATAGGACTACTCGCAGATTAAGTCGTGCTACCAATGACATTTGCAGAAGCTATTTGGACAACAAAAAGCAAGAGAACATCCTTCGAATGTTCATTAATTAAAAGTATTTTTAATTATTTTCTTAAATTGAAATTTATTTTCTGAAGGAATTGTTTAAAAAAAAAACATTTACAGAGCAATTTGACATTTATAGAAGGAAAAGCGCGTTTTATATAAGAAAGAAGTAATGTTTGATTTCACATAATTCTGTTGGACCTCGTTTGGAATAGCATTCCAGCGGAATGACGATTTAAGGCTGAACTACAATAGAAGATGGTTGCGTATTGTATAACCATAATAGCTTTTCACTTCGATTCGTTCACTTTTGCTCACTTACGAAAAAACGAATTCATTCGCTCTTTCTTTAGTTCTTTCATACAAAAATTTGACATTTCACTTCAACAGCTGTGACATTTAAATTTATAAGTTAATAAGCAACGAAATTTTGTTTTTATTGTTAGCAATCGTTTCCATTCACAAGTCTATTATGGGCGCAACTTGAGTAATTGACGTTACTGAAGAAAACTTAACGTAGAATTTTGACATTAGCTTCCGACTATTATAGTTCATCCTTTAGACTCGGTGGAAACTTACTCTAAAAAAGAGTGACATTATCTAAATTATCATTTGTGTACTAACGAAAACATGGGTGCTTTGATTTGCTGATTCATTCAAAATATTGTTGTGGTCAATCCGCTGGCCCAATTTCGAGAAAACATAGCACAAATACTCTTGGGACAATACCGTAGGTTCCCTTAATTTGCAATGTTGCATAAATTACCTTTATGGCGTTAATAATTTGTCTTAAAAAAAATCATTCTATGTAAAAGTGATTCTTTATTAATATAATATAATAAATACAAGTTGTAATTTTATTAAAATCCACGCAATACAAATAATGTAAAAAATATACATGTTAACATCAGCAACACAATCAGCAACACAAAAATGTCGTTGTAGCGAAAATAAAGCTGAATTTATTACACTAAAGCCTAATATAATACATTAGGTACGATAAGAAAAAGGGGAAAAGTGGAACGAGCTTTTAAGACAATTTAATTGTATAAATAAACACAATTAATGGAAGAAACACTTTAACTACATATTTTGTCACGGAAATTAACTTTCACTCAATGTTTTTCGAACGGTGTCAGGCTTTAGAAAAAAAATAATATAATTAATTAGAATATAGTTAGAAAATCAATTGCGAAACTTACAGTTCTAAACCAATATGAATCAGCTTTGAACATAAATCGGTGGGTTAGCGACATTTTAGAAGCTGGTGCAATTGCATGCATATGCAAATGTTTGACACTTATCATTGGCGGCCAGTGGAATCCACAGAGAGCATCTTTTGTATCGACGCCCATGTTTGTCAAGTGATCCTTCAGAGATCTTTCCATGACATCAACTGAAATTAAATAAATATTAATAAATATGCATATATATGAGTATTTTTATTGAACAATAATAATAATGCAACGTTGGAAAGTCATCGTAAAACTTGTAAACGTGGTAAACTTACGAATTTACGATGTGGTAAATGAACTCTCAGAATTTGTATGGAGAATCTAAAACAACAAACGTTGTTAATTTTTGAAACGCTTTATTTAATCAGTCACTTTTACATCAAACATATGCTAGAAACTGGAAAAAATTATCGAAAACAGAAAGAGAATAAAGGGTAACGTATCTATTAAAAAAAAAATACTAAGCTGGCACTATTTTGCTGCTATTCATTTTTATATTCATATTAAGTTAAACGAAGCATTTCTTTAAGTGCAGTCAAAAGGAAATTAATTACATTGTGCACTCGTGCTGTAAAATGCAATCATTTTTTAATTGTTTTCAATTACCTACAATCTACATGCTATGCGCATATTTTCTGTGCTGAATGAGTTCCTTATTAAACGAAAAGAAAAACAATAAAAACATCGCCTGCTGACTACATACTAATTCTACGTTTTTCAATTGAATTTTTTTTTTCGCAACACGCAAATTACCATCCCAACTACATATTTCTTTTATGATAAAATCATAAATTAAATCTTTGTATGTACTTACTCAGCTCAATATGCTCCCTTCGCAAAGTTTTGGCACTTTCGTAATGAATCTTTGAAACAGCCAAGAAATGATTTTCCGCTGCTGGCCGGATATCCCTAAATATCACAATCTTATCATTTTCATACTCGATATTCGTTTCTGGTGTTTTTCCACCAACAATATCACAAAACACACACTTGCTCATAGTCCTAGACTTTTAATTAATTGTGAAAGATCAAGAAAATCCGAAATTCAAAAGAATAACTTCACAAACTCGACCGAATCCTGGAGAAGAAACAAGTGTTGTGATAACAAACGTCAGAATTTTTCTTGTTGAAAAGACAAATTCTATGAAAAAAAAACCACACTCTGATGACAAATCTTTTTCTTTGCAGTGTACAGAAACGAAAAAAAAAGTGCAATCACCACATCTGTCAAAATGTAAACTGCGGCTGTTGACAGTGAACATGAACAGTGGGTGTAGCAGAAAAATATTGATAAGCTGAATATTTTCATTGGGTTTTTGTTAATTGCTTCTATAAAATAATATAAATTAAATGAATCACAACCAAAAGTAAGACTGTATTAAACAATGAATGAACTAAAAGCACCGTCGTTGCAATCACTGCTGGAGTCGGATCGTGGGTCCACCGACAGCTTGTTGGCCGAATCCTTGCAACTGGATATAGAAGACGTAAGCCATGTTACCGATAATAAAAAGGTAAAACATTTGAATTTAATTTGCAGTTGGATGATGTGGAGTACTCCATACCGCCAATGGATACTCTACCAACGTTGGAGAGCGTTTTGAGTGAGTTTGAGGGTGATTCGGATATTGCCTCGGAGAATACAATTCCAGCGCCCACTCCAACCCCCTCAATGGCCGGTGATGAAAACATTCGTGGCGGTAATGGTGGATCAATCATGCGGCATGTTCTTCTGCAAGGCGTTTCAGCGCAAACATCATCTGCTGCGGTACATAGTAGATCAATAATTATGATTTATACTTAGTTTACCATATATTTTTTAGGATCGCGTGCATGCTGGCTTGGCAACTGCATGTGCTGTCTCTCAGTTAATAGCAGTGGGTACGTCCCACGGACATATTCTCAATTTTGACAACACACAAACCCTGAGGTGGGCCCATCAAGATAAAAACTCACAGGGTGCTGTAACGGCTCTGGATTACAATCAGGACTGCTCCCGTTTGTTAGCAGGTTTTGCTCGCGGACTAGTGGTGATGGTAGACACCCACTCTGGGGATGTGCTAAGGAATCTGTTTGATTGCATCACACCCAATACGGGAGTACTGCATGTGAAGTGGACAAGCCGCCCAGCATTAGCTCTGTGTTCTGATTCGGGCGGCTCCGTATGGTCATTAAGTTTTACTAGAAAGCTTGGAATTCGAGGTTGTTCGTCTAGATGTTTATTCAGTGGAGCACGTGGAGAAGTTTGTGCTTTTGAGCCACTAATTACCGATGGGGACATGCAGCATGACCTGGATCAGTATTCCATAGTTGCCTTGGCGACTTTATCGAAATATTTCATTGTGACTATCCGACCACGACTGAGAGTTATAAAGTTTCACACCCTAACTGGACCACCAGATTGCTTGCCATTGCTTGCTTGGCAAATGGTTCTTATTCAAGCTGCCGATTCGACGCGGACAATAGATCCAGTCATAGTAGTTGCACGTGGCAACCAGTTGCTATTCCATCAGCTCTTTATAAACAGTGGTCGAGTGAATTTATTATTTTTACGGCATGTTCAGCTGGCCTGCAATCTATTGTCGGTCCATTGGTTGGGTCCAAAATCAGTGGCTTGTCTGGATACTTCTGAAATCCTGCACCTAATTGATGTCCGTTCGAGCAAGGAGTCAGAGTGTCTCGATATTGCCAATGCTGGTTTAGTTTACGGATCGGCGCAGTTTAAGGGGCTTGCCACTGGTGGAAATGTATCACCAGCATTAGCCCTAGCTGGCAGCTACGCTTGCTACAACACTGTCGTCTCTCGAGGAACACAATTGTACGTGCTGGGAGCACGGTCTATGCATATGATCACAGTACGAACTTGGAGCGAACGCATCTCCTATTTAATCAAACGCCAGCGATGGTCAGAAGCATGCGATATAGCCATCGAAGGCTATAAAACAGCCGGTGAACGCCCCCGTAAGAAAATTCAAGCAAAAGAGCGGGCTATTCATCTCTTCAAGGAGTACATAGCAGCTTCTAATCGCGCCCCAGAGTACTGCTTGGCCTCTATTGTAAACTGTCTAATCGAAGTGAACGAATTAGATCTGCTGTGGGATGAACTTTGGGACAGGTTGCATTCCACTGGACTGTTCTTGACACTCATCACCGAGCATATTGAAAAGGACTCCGTAAAACGCGTCAATCCAATAATATCTCAGGCTTTGGTCGACTTCTGGATTAATCTCTCAGCGCAGAAGTTAGAGGATATAATACTCAAACTTGATTGGACCTGCTTGGATTTAAACCAAGTGTTGAAAGCTGTCAAGAAGAAAAAGCTATTCAAGGCACAAATATACTTGAATACACATGCCTTAGGGGACTACACCGTTTCGCTAACAGAATTAATTCCACAAATAGACAAGGAAGACCCCTGCTTAGGCAATTGTTTGCTTGTGTACATTTCGAGTTGTTTAGCAGGACGCGGATACCCAGATGGTGATATTCCACCAGATGAAGTGCAAAATGTAAAACATGAGGTGCTACGTTGCCTTGCATCTTTGCATTCGGCCACAAGTGAACCCAATGAGATGCCTTATCCATATTTGAGGGCTTTGCTGCGATTTAATACACGAGAGACTCTCAATGTGATTTCCTTGGCTTTCCAAGAGAAGGAGTTCAATGGGGAGTTGGGATTTTCACACCGGAAGAGGATTATAAACATTCTGCTGGAGATTATGACTCCGGAAAATGCTACTGTGAGTTTTTGTTCTCGTATTCCATTCTCTTTAGCAAAGACTGAAATTCACCAATTTTTTTTTTCAGTGGTCTGAAATTGGATGCCTCCTTAATTTCATAAGTCAACAAATCTCATCGAATTGTCTTCCTGCGGACTCAGTACTGATAGAAAAAGTAATCAATTATCTAGCAATGGAAGTCATAGCCGGTGAAACTGCACGACAACACTCCGAGCGCGAGAGCGCATGGCACGAGTTGCTGTCTTCCAACTTTCTGCTGCATATACCATTTGAGGAGCAACTCCGTATGGCTCGAAAAGCACACTGTTACTCTGTGGTAGAGTATATATTGGAAAGGCTTTACAAGTTTAATGAAATACTCGAGTGTTACCTGAACAACCCACTTCGACACGACATAATGTTTGACTACATTGAAAAGCACGTTAAAACTCCCGAGCGGCAAATATATGATCAAATATTAGCTCATTTCCCACGCATTATGTCAATAGACTCGGATCGCACCACCCGAATCGTTGCTAACTACTACAGCAACAACATAGCGGACTTGATAGACGCCACAAAAAGCGATTCGAAACTTTTATTTCCATTCCTTAAAGCTCTTCACCGCCTGTCAGTGCCACTTAATAGCATCAATAGCGAAATGCTTCTTGAGCTCTTGTGCGTTGAAGAGCCACACAATGTTGATCATTTCCTAGAAAACTGTGATGCCTACCGTATTGAAACCGCTCTAGAGATTGTCCAAAAACACCATCTTACATCAGCATGTATTTTGCTCTTTGAGAAACAGGGCGACTACCAGATGGCTTTTAACCTCTCACTTGGTCTGCTGAAAGATGCTACCGAAATTGACGCTGAATCGTATGCATTGCAAGTGTGTTCACTATGCAGCCGCGCTTCCCAAGTATTGTCTGTCCAAGAACGAGAGGAATACTGGTTCGCTCTGCTCAAGTTAATACTCTCACGCGAGTATCTGAAATCGATAACAAAAAGTATGCTGCACGAAGCTAGTCAGCATGTCGATTTGCCGCGACTCGTTCAACTAGTCATGAACACCGGTACAGTGTCGGGTAACATTGGTGATATTAAAGATCTTCTCATGGGAATGCTTTTGAATTCACGCTACGAAACGCACGCAATGGCGACTACAGCGAAAATTCTCGGCACAGATTTACACGAGAAATTTGTCAAGCGACAGAAAGAGGCGCATCGGGGCCTCTGGGTGACATTTGTCAAATGCGTAATATGCCGAGAAAGGCTATACAACCAAACCGATGTTTTTGTTCTCGGCCCTTGTGGACATTCAATGCATGTACAATGCCTAGAAACGGCAGACAGTGATAGAGATCTCCGCGAGGTGGACAGTGATAGCGAATGTAATGGAGGAACTGCCTTCAAGTGTCCGCGTTGTGGTGTTGAAATAGCAGACTCTGAACCAACTGAGTTATCTCAACCGGCTGTCAAGCTGATCGAATGCAATCGAAGTAAGGACAACGTTGAGCTGGGTGTTTTGCAACTGAAAGCACCGCCTAGGAAATTTTGAAAAACAAAAACTTTTCATTGTTTAGGTTCGCATGTAGTTAAGCAAATATGTAGTTACATTCAATGACAATATTTTTTTGTTTTTGTGTTTGACTTACGTAAAAGTTTTGTGTTCGATATTGTGTACGGATTTGCCGAACAACTGGATGTTTTAATTTGGATTAAGGTGGGGAACCTAGCATTTCATCACAGTATCCGAGAGCTGCCATCGAAAGTTATAATTCATTTAGTTAAAAATGACCAACCTAGATAATTTTTAGTCGGCGAAAATATTGACTTTCAGTGTGTATATATGGTTTGGAAAATCCTAAGTTTGTGATTCTTTCTAGAACGTGGTACCTGCTTTATGATTTGTATTTATCATTTTTATTTCAGAGCCCTGATTGTAAATTAGCTCCAGATCTCCAACCAGTCAGACATTCTTCGGTAATATTTGCAATTGCAGTTTATCTTCCGAACTTTCTGTTTGGCTGATCACTTTCATAATAAATGTTCTTCCTACCGGGCATTTTGTATATTAAATTATCTCTAAGTTGCACTGTATGTATATTCCCCTCATAACATAATGGTACCTAGTTTAGTGATGCTAGAATCTATGTTTGGTGCTCATCTAATTCGCACATGCAGTAAAAAAAAACTAAC
This sequence comes from Rhingia campestris, assembly GCA_932526625.1. Classification (NCBI taxonomy): domain Eukaryota; kingdom Metazoa; phylum Arthropoda; class Insecta; order Diptera; family Syrphidae; genus Rhingia; species Rhingia campestris. The sequence goes on along the minus strand of OW052184.1, from coordinate 47,155,345 downwards.
GATGGATACAGTTTCTATATCTAATCAAATAGACCCAGATTTATAGAATCTTCTTCATTTCATATCCACGGGGCTCTGATAAGGATAAGTATTATAAATCCTTCGACTTAACATCGTTCATACTGGTTCAGTTGTGTTGCGTTCGAATATGTTCTGTATGTACCACCTGAATTGTATCAGCTTGAAGATTCATGTAAACATTTACACAGAGTCAAGGATACAGAACGGAGCTGGGTGTGGTTGACAGCATGAATCCTATCTTATCTTTATAAATTGTTAAACTCAGTATTTAAAATTGTTGTATTAATATTTCTATTTTCTACAGGAAATGTCTTCTTGTTGGTTGTACTTCAACCCAAAGTACACTATTCTATAAGTCATTTACTCTAAATAAATAAGGATCTGCCAGATAATGTTGCGAAAGCCAATACCTCTGTAGTTTTCGCAGTAGATCTGGCGCTTCAATTAACACTGTTACACTGCAACCGCTGTTCTCTCATCCTACATCGATTTTATCTCCTTGTCTACTGTGTAAAGTATGTCCCAGGGACACACAAAACAACTGCCTAATATACATCTCATTGCTCTCATAGGTTTTGAGAATATTACGCCTCACACATTATTCGAGCATTGTACTCATAAATATTCCTACGTTTACAGCCCATAATTTAATAGTTTGTGTGATATAAAGAAAATTTATTTAAAAGACAAAACAATTAATAAATCGAAGACTTTAGTATTTAAGAGATCGTAAAATATATTAAAATTTATTATATAGATATAGACACTAGACGAACATTAATAATATACCGCTTAATAAATATGTATAGTATCGGTATAAATAACTGAAATAAAACTTACAAATCAAACAATTTACTTGGTAAAACGAATCATCTAAAAAGTATCTTCCTTCAGCCGGCTGAACTGTACAAGTTGTTGTAATGCTGAACGAATTCATAACACTGTTCACCTTAAAGCAAGTGTTAGGAAAAACGCTTGAATCACAATATCAACGGTACTACTTACTCTTTATAAAATCTGTCGATCCGCGCTGTCGAAAATTACGCAATTGGAAATATTTAAAGACGGTATGAAATACTAAATCATCGTTTGCTTTCTGTGCTGCTTCGAGATATTTCCGAGCTGATATTGTCATTTCACCTTCGGGTAGGGTTTTAGCTAATCGTAGGGCATCGATAACTTTGCCTTGCCCGAGAAGAACTTCGATGATAATCTATGGAATAGAATATTAATGATTTTAAAATGCTAGCAATGGCAACAGTGTTATTGTCGGTAACAAACCTCATTTGCGTTTATTTTACTGAGCATGTCTAGTGCAATCTGTGAAATAGCCGGATTGACATTAGAGTGCGATAGTAAAAAGCAAGCGATTGGCTTTGATTCCAAAATAAGTGAGAACTCCACTAGGCGCCTTAGGGTATCGAAATTGCGATTCTGTATTAACTCACTAATTATCATTTTGCTGAGATCCTCTTGAGCGGATATGTTATGTTTGCTCAGCGATTGCAAATACAAAATAAGAATAGTTTCGGTGTAGGGTCGTTCAACAATGCGACTAAACACATAATTGTGCATATCCATCTGATCGATTGAGACTTTTGGTGGTGCTGGAAGCTTTGGTAAGGTCTTCACTGTGGATGGTTGCGCTGTCTGCGTTTGCAGTTCCAATTGAACCCATCCCCTGTGAATGAAAGGTGTAGTTTAAATCAATAAATGCATCGAAAGTGTGTGAACTCACTCATAGACTTTGTTTATCTTGTTAAATATATTCTCTAAAATTGGCAAAAGTGTTCCGTTGTACTGATCATCAACTAGTTGCTTGAGGACCTTAATTAAAATTTGTTTTCCATTTGTTCGTTGAAGGAGAAACTCAACTAGACGAACTCGATCGGTTATAAGACTACACAGCGGATCAACCTGTAGATGCAAGTACCACATGCAACCGAGCTTGGCATCTATCACTATATTCGGTTGAAAGAGTACCCAATTTGTTGAATCTGTAGAAAAATAAAATAAAAAAAAATCACCAATACCTAAGATAACATAAGAGTTCTACATACACAGCTCGCACTGCATTGTTTGTCCGTCCAATGAAAGACTGGGAAGCTTCAAGGAAAATGGTTTTATGGAGCGCCCGGGAGTGACTGGAGCGTGGTATGTAATTCCATTATATGCTTCCCCACTCAACGCAACATCAAAAAGCAAAGATGTTCCCGACGCTTGATGATGTACGACTATTAAATTATCAACAGTATTTATGGCAAAGCGCCCATTATGCCCTAGCCGCAAAATATGACATTTTCGTGGAGCCAGTCCGGGGCCATTTAAGAGATATACCTCTACTTCCATCAGACCATTTGAATTTATTTGTAAAATTAGAACGGCCAGTGTTCCATAGACGAGACCGAGGGTTACTTTGCTCTCTGGAACTTCTCGATTTGGGTTTCCCACTAAAAACATTGATTTTGATAAGGTGTGATTTTTTGTGGCACTTTTTGGACTTACAATCTAGCTTTTGCAATTTGGTAATAGTCTTCTGTTTTATAATGACCGGAGTCAGTGTATTGCTATCCGAGGAGCATAGTAAGGCAATATTTCCCTCAGAACACCAAGCGAACCACTTTACGCCCATTGCGACAGCCTTAACAAGTTTAACTTGTCGTTTCTCCACAATCACAGTAAATATTTCCACACCTGTGTTTGAAATGAGTGCACACTCCCGATTGTGCACCCAGACGAATCCGTAGATAAAAGCATTCTTTGCCTGGTGCGTTATAATCTCGTTCAAAAGAGGCTGATCACCTTGAAAGCAAACAAATTCCACTGAGTTGTCTCGCCGTTGCACAGCCAATACTTGGTTGTCAGGTGAGAATTTAATAGAACGTATGGTACCGCGGTCGTTCATACAAAATGAAATAACCGATTCTTCGGTGGGTCCTTTGACAACAACACCTGTGGCACCACCAGAGCGTACGGCAAATATCTGCAAAAATTCTAAGGTATTAAAGGAAACGCTGTTGAGAATAGGATCTATAAAGTTACCTGCTTGTTTGAGTCATCAAAGAAAACATTTGTCAACTGGCTTACTGAATCGAATCGTATTGCATTTTTTGATAGCTCAATATAGTGGAGGGAGTTCTCCATATTTTATATTTTTAAGTTCTATTCTCACAATTATTTATTAACAAACATAAAATTTTGGACAACACTTTTGGACAACACTTTTGGATTATCAGCTGATTTTGACAGTTTATGACGTCTTAGGCCAGAAGCACAATGGTCGTATTCCGGATTTCAGTTTTATTGTATCATCTCACCAATGAACTTTCAGAATATTTTGGAAGTAATTTTGCTTCCGTCGATAGGCAGAACAAGTGGTTTCTCGAGTGTTAGCTATAGAAACCGCCATGCTAAAACTAGTGCACCAAGTATTTGACAAGCGGAAAGTTAAAAAAAAATGATCCGTAAAATTAATAGGTAGTCGTAAACATTAGGGGTATTCATGCAACGTCGGAAAGTCATCGTAAACGTTGTAAACGTGATAAAATTACGACGTGATAAATGAACTGTCAAAATTTGTATGGGAAATCTTCCAACAATATCGGAATTTTCTCACAGGAATTGGGTGCGTAAACTGGATGGTAAACGTTGTAAACTTTTGACATTAAATCAGTCACTTTCACACATCAAACGTATATGCTAAACTGAAAAAAATTGTCGAGCACGGAAAGAGAACAATAAGAACAAAATTCTATCAATAAATAAATTACTAAAATGAGATTGAATTCATTGGGTTACCGCATTATTTAGGGGTGCAGTTTTAGGGTCGTTCATGAAAAGTCGTCGTAAAATTATAATCTTTCTCACGTAGTAAAATTACGACGTTTCATGAATACCCTTATTGTAAAGCTTAGTACGCTGCTCGAGCGATACTAAATTTTAGCTGCTATCCATTATTTCTCTCGAAACACTAGCTAAAATCCTCGCTAAATTTTGACATAGAGTGCTTTGTGGATAAGTGTCATAACAAACAGCTGTTCTTTGAAAAAAAAAGTTTATTTCAACAACTCAAAAGCACAACAGAAGAAAACAATACGATGTGTCAAAATTTAGCTTGAGAAAATATCCCGAACTATTAATGGACGCGCTAAATTGTGACAGATACATCCAGTACAGTCTGAAATGAATGTTTGATTTTTTAGCTGAAGCAGCGTACCGCTCGGCTAAATGGATTCGCTTAAATTTAGCTCAGCTAATTTTTGGAGAGAATTTTGTATGGGAGCTAAAATTAAGCTCGAGCAGCGTACTAAGCTTAAACGTGATAAAATTACGACGTGATAAATGCGCTGTCAAAATTTGTACACACATATATTTTGACATATAATCAGTCACTTTCACACATCAAACGTGTGCGCTTAACTGAAAAAAAATTATCGACAACGGAAAGAGAACAATAGGAATAAAATTCTATCAATAGATAAAATACTGAAATGAGATTAAATTCAGTGGGTTACCGCATTATTTAGTGGTAAAGTTTTAGGGTCGTTCATGAAACCCTTATTACCTATAAAAAGTGCGAATATCAATTTTCAACTCGTAGTGTAAAAGTAGGCGGAATTTTTTATTTCCAACCCTCTTCATACATATTTGCTATGAAAACCATCCTAATGACAGTTTCACTCATACATTTCCTTGCAAAAATAAAATTAAGTCAAATAAAAAAGTCAACACAAACTTTTGTTTTCATATATTCACAAACAATTCATTTTATTATTTATATATATCATGAACGCAGCTATTGCGTTGTGTCATTTCTGTGAGGCGCACGGGCCATGTGCAATTTTTTGCACTCAAACACTACGAGACACAAAACTGGACGATTTATGTCTTGAAGCACAACAAATCCCCAATAAATTATGTTCGGCTTGCAATTCTCTTGGCCCATCGAGTGCAATATATAGCAAGGATAATGAGAGTGGAGCATCATTCCTAAGTACACAAATCCCCGCTATGCCTGAGGTAGCTAACCTCATCAAACAGGCATCGGTGCGCAGCTTGAGCTGTGAAATCAATTGCCACAAAGACGGTGGATTTGTCTTTTTTGGTGATTCGTCACGAGGTCATGTGTTAAGTCACACATTTCACGTCGGTGATCTACAGGTAAACAAACAATTCGTTGAATACTTAATACTATCTGATGTTAATAAATATTGTTTCAATTTCTAAGGCGAGGGGCTTTTATCAGTTATTCTCTATCATAATCCTAATGAAGGACAAATATTTCCTGCTAAATATTAAACCATTTCTTGCTGAACATCTTCAGGTTTGTATAACAAATAACCAATGTTATACATAATGCTCATACTACCTGAAACGTTCATTATAGAAAATCTCAACAGAAATTCAATCATCCGCACAAAAAATAAAAGAAGATGAGGAGGCCAAAGGATCTCCACGACAACGAAGACTTTCTAGTACACAACTGCTTGTACAAACACCTCGCTCTTTAGTTGAGCTGACTGGCGAAAAGAATGTGTTTGCCATTCTTCATTCTCATTTTTCCTGGATTCTTTTGGCCGGTTCGAGATTTCTAACGGAGCATGTAACATTTGGTAATCTACCTTGGCTACCACCAGGACCATCAATAATACGTCCGCCTAGACAATTTATAACACTGCCATATAAAACTGATGATGATCAATTGGACGAAGACCAAGAGGAATTCTTTTCGTTGAGGCACGTGAAGCAAGTTTTGCACAACGAATTCCCAGCAGCTTGTTACTGTGCCTTGACGGGTATAAAGGTAAATAATGTTTGCAATAAGCTGTTGGGTATCTTAATGAGAATTTTTGTTAACAGATTATAATTCGTGGATCACCAGTGAAAACGAACAACTTCATTATGTGCCTTAGGAAATTACTGCCCGAGCAAATGCACAATTTAATACAAATAAACGCACAACAGTTTCTGACAAATTCTGAATGTAAAATCGTTTCGGTCACGTCAGAGATTGCAGTTCCTATAGCGAGTAGCTCTATATTTCGCGTAGACTTTTTAGACAACGAGAACGAAGTGGTATCGATAAAGTGGCCTGGCGAGATGCCAAATAAGTGTAAGAGCAGTTAGCTCAGGGAAAAATAAATCTACGATTGATGTTTTCCTGTATTTACAGGGCCAGATTTGTTGACCAAATTGGTCAAAGCTGTAGATGAGGAACGCTTTACGGAGTTGGTACTAAATAAGCAGACACGAGTGTTGGTCGAGGAGTGGAAAAAGTAAGTGCATGGCTACCTTTTGGATCAACTAAATTTTACCTTTTTATTTGGGAATATTAAGACAATTACGATGACTGCTCGATTTTACTCCTGTTTCCCTAATGCACAGATATTCGAAAAGTGAGAAGTAAAGCAAAAATTATTTCTCGGATCAATAAGTACAATTTACTGCTGTACATCTGCCTAAAAGAAGATTTTTAAATATTGACTCTCTTCCATGATTGAACGTTGATTGATAAGAATTTTTCTAAGATGGGTTTTATGATGGCAAAGTATTTTATCGTTTCTCTTGCTGTCTCCGAAACATATACATTGCCGCTAAATTGTTCTAATACTCTTTATACAACTTTCTCATAAGCATAGAAGCATATCTACCCTTAGGTAATGATTATTTTCGCCACCTCAAGTAACTAACAAATTGATCATTATATTTCATTTAAATAAACATCTGTTATAAGTCTGAGTGAATCAGAACAGCTCTGTGTTCACTTCGGAACTCTGTCTTTACGACGTTCAATATCTCTATTCAACCAAATTTCTATGTTAAATTTTCCAAAAATTGTAAACGGCTAACTCCATTCAGTTGCCTACTTAAAGTTGTTTGAGCTCGACTTCTAATGCGTCTGACTTTCTGACTAAGAATCAAAGACTTGAAAAAAGCGGACATTTGAGACATAATAAAGGGTGATCCAGTAAGAGCTTCGTGCACAGAAAAATAAATGTATTGTGGAAAATCTATATTTGTGGTGTTAGTTTGGTTCATGCCATTTTCGACTTTGAATATTACGAGCTATGTTGACTTCCAAAGCTTCAATCGTTTCAGGTGTACCAAAACAAACAAGAGATTTTACATATCCCCATAGAAAGTTTCAATTCACAAGATTTTGGGGGCCAGCTGATAGGACCATTTCTTGAGATGTTGTTTTCATCAATAAAACGATTAATTGGCATGCAGCACCATCCTGTTGAAACCACAAGTTAGCTACACCAATATATTGATTTCAGCAACAATTCATTGATCACTGCTATGTAGCGATCTCTAATGCCATTGGAACATTGAACATTGGAAACGAATATTCAGAGTTCAAAGAAATAATGGCAGGTGTACCGCAAGGAAGCGTCCTTGGACCGATCCTGTTCCCCCTATTCACTCGTGATATCTCACAAACAAACGATACAACAGTTGCAACGTTTGCTGACGAGACTGCTATACTAGCAGTTGGCACAAAAATAGAGGAAACAAATATCAAATAACAAAACGCTCTTAACGAGGTTAATGAATGGACTAGATCCTGGCGGATTGCACTTTATGAGAGCAAATCGATCCATGTAGATTCTTCGTATAAACGGACAAACAATTTGCCTGTATTTCTAAATACGGTTCTAGTGTTTCGATGCAAAATTTAAATGGAAGTCGCATGTAAAAAAGAAGAACTTAAAAATAAATACAGAGAACTGTACTGGTTGCTCGGAAAATATTTGAAGCTTAACCTTGATAACAATCTGCTATTATACAAGCAAGTGCTGAAACCGGTTTGGACATATGGTACACACGAATGGGGCTATACCAGTGAAACGAATCTAAACATTTTACAAAAAAAAAACTTGAAAAAAAATGTTAAGATCATTCGTCAATGCTCCGTGGTACGTAAGGAACAAAGATCTATGCAGAGATCTGCGTATATCCGAGGTTAAAGATGAAACAAAAAATATTGCACGAAAACATAAAAAACGTTTATTGGTACACGTTAACACAAAATCCTCCATATTCTTGACGAAACAAATATATTGCGGCGTCTTCAAAGAACTAAACCCTTAGATTTGGCTCGATAATAACAAACCGCGCTATAAATTTCGGAAAAAGCAGGAACGTGCTAGATAAGTCGAATACTTAGTTGCAATAGAAATACAAATTGGGTGGTGGTTTTAGTGAGTAAAAATCTCACACTACTTTGGGCACGTGCTCATTGTGTCTATGAAGATTTCCACCAGCTAACGGAAAAAAAATTTAACAGGCGCTCCTTTCTCATTTTTAAATTAAAAAAAAAAATTGATCAATTTGAAGCTGTTCCATGGCACACAACCCGAAATTAAACAACATAAACCAAAGTCATTCGGTTTCAATTCTTGGACAAGCTTTATTTTATACGCTTTTCAACCAAGTTCACGCTTTAAAATACGCCACAACGTTCCATAAGTGATGTCCAAACGGACCAATCGAACGGCGACGAATTGATTGATCAGAGTCTTCAGTTTATTCTTGTATATTCTTGATGAAATGACAGTGTATACTGATCACTAGAGATGTAACGGATATCCGATTAGTATCTGTTATCCGGCCACTTTTTTTTTTCTATCCGGCCCGATTGTCGGATAGAGAGTAAGTATTCGCCGAATACCGGATAGGTACAATATAACAAAAACTATTTTTATTAACAGCACTTAAATAAGTTAGAAAATTAGTACTAATAACTGATTCAAAGCAGATTAGGATGAATATAAATAAGTTTTTCTGCGTTAACTGGTAAAAGACGGTTGCGTTTATTTTCATATACTAAGCCAGCTTCAGAAAACAGTCTCTCGCTGCTGATTAAAGATAGACTTTCGCAAGTTTTGCTAAAATTGAGTAGGTACTGTTGATTATTAACTGACCACAATGCGTAAGGGTCGCTATTCCGGTGAGTCCGAACTGTTTTTAAAAAAAGTTCAACTTCAGTCGCAGTATCATTTTTTCGGAAACCTCATTTCATTCATCCTTATCAATCATCAAAACAGTCCCAAAATGTATTCTGCTCTCGAGTATATTCGGCCGCTGGATATTTGGCTATCCGGCAAAAGTATATGCCGGTATTTTGCCAAATCACTAATCCGTTACATCTCTACTGATCACAAACGTCATAGGCAGTTGACAAACAATCAGCCCTATCATGGTATCCGTTCCGAAAGGAAAATCCTCCTATTTTGTACGAATCGTAGAATTTTGCTTCGTGGTAATCGTTTGGATCAGTTGTTTGGATCATTTCTCCGACAAAGCGTAACGCACATCGGCAGTCTACATTTCATTGCATCTGTTTTTGACAGACACGTGAATATCTCTCCGATGGTCTCAGAAATCTGTTCCTCGCGGAAATATTTTTTAGTGAACAAAATGTAAGCACAAAAATAATTTTATTTAAGTTTTTGTTGATTTGTGCCTGTAAACTGGTTTGATTCGAATGAAAAACAAGCGCTTGGTTGAGTTGATACATGAGAAACACAACGTTGCTCGAAATTTCATCAAAAGGACACCAAAGAGGTTGCTGATTTTTGGTGATGTCAAATGAATGCGTTGATGCACTTTCGGAAAACGGATGCTATGAACGTAAATTCAGTCTCGTAGAAAATTACCCTCCGAACGGATACAATGATAGGGCCGAATAACTGTTAAAGCAACGCTGTTGATAAAAGTACCTCCTATTGGATCAGCCGTTATATACTTGATAAAATTGAACATTATTAAGCATTTCGGATAAACTATCTCTTGATGATATTGCAAAGTAATGAAATAATAATTTCTAAGCTAAACACTAGGTGCTTGATGGGGAAACGACGTTATTTCTGTTCAATGATAGGGCTCAAACATAGGAAAAGAATTCTTAGTACAACACGAACGTTGTAAAGCCTTAACCTTTGAGAGCAATGAACATCCGGGTGAACTAGTGACTGTAATGACTAATTGTAAAAAATGTAACTTGTCTGGTCGCTATATTTTTTCCATTTTTAATTTTATTATGATTTTAGTTGTAAAGTAAAGTATTATTTAGTTTGGTGACATTATGTAGTAGCACAGCGCACTAAACATTGGTCGCTGAATCCACAGATAAATAGAGCTTTATATTTCATTAAAGCTCCATTGCTTGTTGTCAAATGAAATCTCTATCTGCTACAAAATAAAATATTATTGACCAACCCTTTATAAACCTGTATCCCGTCTCTCAAACTAATAAGGTCTGTTCCTGTACCTTCCCGTACAAAATTATAATTACTGATTCTTACTAATTTTTATTTAAAACCGTTCCCGTACGAAAGTTTTGCATGCAAATGATTTTCCGCAGTAAAAATCAGTAAATATTATTTTGTACGGGAACAGACCTATACTGTCGTAATAGAATGTCATGGCCAACAACTAGAAAAAAAAGAACATTTTTTAAAAAATACATTTATCTTCATTTGCTTCACCTTTAACATGAACTGGCCCTTGTCCTACCCTTTGGTCCACTTGATTAGACGTACGTGATTTTTCTTTTAGTTTTTTTCTTCTTTTGATGATCAAGGAGAAAAAACGTAAAAAAAACTAATTTTGGTTAAAAACTGTTAACCGGTAGTTTTACATCCCTTTTTGCTATAGGTACCATGCAGAAACGCATGCAATTTTACGTTTCATTTGATTAGACGCATCAGGAAATAATTCAGATGGCGACAAGTGCTTAGATAAAGTGAAGTGTAAAGTTTATTAAAATAATACTTTCGAAAAGCATTTTAAACCCTAAAATAACCTGCTAAATTGATCCAAGTGAGCACGTTATAAAGAAACATATATCCTACCGAATAAACTCCAAAGGAAATATTGGAATCCTTTAAATAGTACCATACAATAGAAAGGTACAAAGTCTACCATCAAATTCGGATCATTCGGTAAAAAAATAAGCGAATTAGCCTGAGTTTGCTGTAGGAAATGTACTATGTATCGTTTTAATATGAATGTTCCTTACTATGATGAATTCCTAGTAATAAAGAGCTTGTAAACCACAAAGCTCTTAAATGCTAAACGTTCAGATAATTAGAAAATACAATGATAACAACAAAACTGACATTTAAAACTTCAGACAATTATTTTAAACAAATAGTGGATGAACCTACAAGAATTACAATAAAATCATCTACCTTAATAGATTACGTGATAACGAACAACCAAAATGTACAAGCCAAACTAATTAAAGAATACAAAGTGAGTGACCACGAATCATTAGAAATAAAATTAGAAACAAACTTTGTTAACACAAATCGCGCTAAAAAATTGATTAAGTCATTGGTATTTAATGAGAACGTTTTTCGTAGAGAACTTATAAATAACGGAATATCAAATATAGATTTCAATGAAGTAAACGAAGCGGCAAAATCTTTCAGTGTAAAAATAAAAGCTATTATGTGTAAAATGATGGTCTCCAGAATAATAAGTGGATCTAGTTGTAATATCGGTTGGTTTAATCAATATTTATTCAATACTAGCTACCCGGCCCGGCTTCGCCCGGGTACTGTTTCGTTTTAGGGTCCGTAATAGTATTTTAGTGTTAGTAGTATTTATTTTCTCAAAGCTGACCTGAGAGATTTTCTCAATATTTTTCTCCGTAAGAACCTTGTACAGAGTATTAGAAAACTACAAAAAAAAAATCAGCCAAATCGGTCAAGCCGTTTTCATGTTATGTCGTGACAACGGAAAACGGGTTTCATTTTTATATATATAGATGAAAGTAGAGAAAATCCAATAACATCAAAGGGCTGTGCTTTCAAACAACACGGATGACTGGAATTGGTATAGGCTTTGTAGAAACAGGTACTCGAATGAACTAAACTTAGCGAAAAATAATTTCATTGCAAGAAGAATTGGTCAATCTACTAACCAAAAAACAATGTGGAGAACAATAAAAACGTTAGTACTTAATGAAGAAAAAAGTGATATAGAAGAAATTGTGTGTGATAGTGTAACTATAAAAAATAAGAAAGAGATAGCTAATAAACTTAATACATTTTTTGTCAAAAGTGTGGAAGAATTAAACAATAAAATACCTTTCGAGCAGTTTACAAATTTAATAAGTGTGAATAATGAAAATACTTTTAAATTCGAATTAATAAATATAAACGAACTAAAATATACAAGGAAAAACATGAACGGGAAAAAGGACTACAACGGTTTGTCAACTAATATGCTACTAGCTGCTTTTGACATTGTGGGACCCAGCTTTTTGAACATCATCAATGAATCGCTGACTAGTGGAATTTTTCCTGATCACTGGAAGGAATCCACTGTAGTCCCAATCAAAAAGGTTAAGAAAACGGTTAATCCAGCAGAGTTTCGGCCAGTGAACATGCTCATGACTGATGAGAGCAAGGTTCTAGAAAAAGTGGTACATAAACAGCTACAAAGATATATGGAAAGTAACCATTACTTGACGGACTTCCAATCAGGTTTTCGCCAACAACACAGCTGTGAATCACTACTAAACCTCGTGGTTACACAGTGGAAAACAGAAGTGCATGAAAAGAAGGTTGTGGTTGCAGTTTTTTTTGGACCTTCAAAGGGCATTCGAGACCATAGATCGTGAAATACTTGTACTCAATATGGAGTAAAAGGAGTAGAACTCGAATGGTTCAAAAGTTACCTTTCAAATAGACATCAGCGAACAAAAGTGGCGGATGAAATATCAGAATTGATGGCGGTAAGACTGGGCGTACCTCAGGGAGCAGTTTTGGGAACTCTTCTGTTGATAATCTACATAAACGATTTGGAGAAGGTACTTCAGCATGCGAGGGCTAAACTATTTGCTGACGATACGCTTATTTATGTTGCTGGAAGTTCTGCTGAAGAGTGCATCAACAATCTGAACGCTGATTTAAAAAAAACATAGAGACGTATTTCAAAAGTAATAAATTGAAACTTAATATAGGTAAAACAAAAACCATAATAATTAATGGAGAGTCAAATGATACATAAAAATTAATGATGTTAATATCGAAAAAGTAAATGAAATAAAGTACCTAGGAGTAATTATTGACGAAAAACTAAGTTTTGAGAATCACATAAACTATGTATGTAATAAAATTGCAAAAAAAATTGGATTTTTCCAAAGAATAAGGCGTAGGATATGATTGAGTTGTGCAATACAAATATATAATGTAATGATCAAACCGCATTTTGAATATTGTTCAACAACACTTTTCTTTGGAACAAACCAAATGACGGAACGATTACAAAAATTACAAAATAGAGGTATGAGATGTATTTTAATGTGCAATATGCTAACGCCTATACAACTAATGCTTAATACATTACAATGGCTTTCAATAAATCAAAGAACTGTTATGAATGTGCTTGTTTTTATATTTAAAATTAAAAATAATATATTACCAAATTATCTGCGTAATCAAATGGTATACGTATCGGATGTACAGCCTTATAATTTAAGAAATGCATGTGATTTTAGACTTCCTTTCTTAAACACAAACAGAGCTCAAAATATATTGTTTCATAAAGGTCTCAGATTGTTCAATAATTTGCCAAATGATTTAAAGTCAGAAAATAATGTGATATTATTTAAAAAATATATGATCTTATATGTAAAATCGACCTATAATTAATTAATTTAACAAAAACGTTTTTTCTTTTCACTAGTTTTAAGATAAACATTGTAAATAATAGCTGAAGCTAAATAAAGAATCAAATCAAAAACTAAAAGTGTTCCTCCAACTCAGGCTCACGAAACAAAAATCCACTTTCGTACGTTCTGCTTTTTTTTTTTTTGCATAAAACCAAAGGGTATAGAACTACATAGAGTGCGCATCTCATACAACGAAAATTTTCCCACTTTCCGCCCGCTCCTGAAACGGCTGCAAACTTATTAACTGTGGTATGTACTCTATGTAGTTCTATACTCTTTGATAAAACACAAAAAGGTTACTTTTCTGTTCAACTCAAGACTCAATAAACGAAGCGATTATTAAAAGTGTTCGGAGATGTCTTACACATGACATTCATTAAGAAGGTATGCTGTATGCAGTATCAAGGCAACTAAAAACTTATTGCGACGATTAAAGCTTTTTAAGCAATGATATTAAATTTAAATTACCTGTTACCTCTAAAAAAAATTGAAATTATATCCAATGATCAAGGCCATACAGGCTATTGGGCCTCCGCACATGAGATGAATATTTTGGTGTGAAACCGGTTTTATGGGCGAGGGGACTGAGGTATACGGAGAGAAAATGGTTGAAAATCTTCAACCGAGTTTTTACGGTGGAACAAGGTTGAAAACCAATACAAACACATTTTTCGCCATTTAAGGTCTGAAATTTTGTTTGTGACATTCGGCTCTCATACGCGTTTTGTGAGTCGAGCAGTCAACATCAATGTAATTGCATATACTCACACACAAACCTAGGGGCTTGCGAATTGTCAAAAGTACTCAAGGCAAATGTCAATTTCTATAGAATTACTAACACAACAAAAAGGGGTTCATGTATACAATTTGTTCTGCCGGCATATTCATCTCGTGTGCGATTGGAGTATGGTGTGAAACCAGTTTCACACCAGAGTTAAACTCATCTCATGTGCGGAGGCCCAAATGACAAGAATTTAAAAAAAAAATCAATCTAATCAAATGAACAAATGGATACGTTTCTGAATGCCACAGCAAAACCGATGTAATATTATCGCGAACACGTTTCCAATCAACATTGGGTTTTTGTTTGTTGTATTTAGTATCAATGTAGCTTTCTGTGAAATGTTTTTTTTTTCTCGTTGATTTTCAAAATAACAAAAATATAATCAAAATCTTAACGTAACTCGGTTGGGTCTAATCAAGTATGCCGGTCTGTGTACACCTATAACATACCCAGAAGTACGCATTAACTAATTTTCGATGTTGAAAAGTTCCTTTCCTTTCAGATACACGTATTATGTTTCGTTTAAATTTTTTTATCGAAATCTAAATCGATTATTTGTCAACATAGCTAACGTGTTCAATTTTCTTTACTTGTATTGCAGCAAGGTTATATGCCTCAGCAGAGCAAAATCATCAAGTGGATTGGCGAAATTAAAGCGCGTACTGGGAGTTCAACCACAGGATCAGCAACTGGTCAACTACTGGAGCGCACAATTGCAAGGAAACTAAATAAAGTCCACTTACCTTTAGAATTACACATCTTTTTCAAATTGACGAATAAACAACGAAAAAGCGTCTTTTGTAAATTGTAACCAAAACAATATTGGTTTTATTTCTCCCACTGATTTCTTTTTTTGCATACAATGTCTTCTAGTATAAAACAATTTTTTGTTGTTGTTGGTAAAAAAGCACAATCATTTTACTTCTTGTAGCCACAGCTGCTTCTGCGACCACGAGCGCGTTCGAACTTACGTCCCTTTGACCGCACGTATGGACGAGTATGTGAGTGGGGTACACCAGGTGCCTTGCCGAAGTGTTTGTTGGCAGTGCGAGCAGTACGCTTGCCTTGCAACAACAAAGTCTTCTTACCAGTTGGTGCCTTAAGGGCCAACTGATCGAAGGTGATAACTTCACCGCCGGCCTTCAAGATGCGTTCGCGTGCCTTCTCAGTGATGTGCAGAGCACAGACGGTCATCTTGGGAACAGTTAAGAGACGCAAGTCATTGGTGATGGTACCAACAACGACAACAGTGGAATCGGGTTGGGCAGCCTTCTTGAAGAGGCGACTAACACGCTGCAATGACATTGGTGGCCTATTGATTTTGCTCATAAACAATCGTTTAAGAACAATTCTGTTGAACTTCTTGTTGGTACGACGCTGCAAGAAGCGGTACAACTGCAAACAAGAGACATTTTTTTATTATTTAACTCGATGAAAATTGTAGTTTAATACATACCTTAACCAGAAGCCTCAAGTAAACATCTTGGGATTTGGGCTCAGTTCGGCGAACTTTGCGATCGTATTTATGGCAAATATCAATACCCTAAATGAAAAAATTAATTTGAAAACACATTAATAACAGCACTTTTAGAATATTCACACAACATTTTAGGATAAAACATTATTATTATTTTGGATGCGAGTGAATTTATTTATTTGTAAAAAATCCGAACGAGTCTTACCATTTTGGCGACCGGAAAAAGAAAGAGATGAAGGGAGCGTATTACAGTGTCAGTTTTGACAGTTGACAATTATTGCAAGCGAAGTTGGATGGAGTTAAATTATTTTAAAGTTCAAGTACAATTAAATGATGCTGGTACAATTTTGTTTCGCTAGAGATGACAATTTTTCTAATTTCGTTTACTATTTAGAAGGGTTGTACAGTTTAGCAGTGTATAAAAAACGAGACAATATTCAGCGTAAACTAAATACTTATTCATAAAATATTTTTCCGTTTATTCTGATTCAACATGTCATATGTAAAATTAGGTAGGTACCAATATGAGAGAGATCTATTACAATTGATAGTTCCAATTCCAACTTAACAGCGTTACCAATACCGCTTTTCCTCTTTTAGTTGAGAGTAAAACCTGAGTTGTCATGAATAATTAATACTACGTTCTCACTAAGGTTCAAATGAGATTATTTCCAATTCCACTAAAAAAGTTTTCTAAGTTTTCGAATTACGTTTGACAACTGGCGTTTGAAAACAGAGGAAGCGAGATATGCAAAGACTTAAGTTCCGGATTCAAATGTTATCGACTCTGAAATTAAAATGGAAAACCCCAAGGATGTTCTGGACGAAATTATAGCAGCAAATACAAAGCAATAAATGTACCATCAATTGTTGTATAAATAAAAAACTGAAAAAATACATTTTTCGGGAGAAAGTTTCCAATGTTTACATTGACCTCTTATTTTTTCATATTAGAAACCACATTTCCCACAAATGTGATGGTATTGACGACTGAAGGTTAGCATTTTGGTATACATTGTAATATTCATTTTTTCTCTAATAGTCGCAAAAGTGGCGCTATTCATATGGAAAATTAGCGCCTAATTAATATTATATTTTTGTATTAAAATGTTAATCTAATCGCATAGCATTTCATATAATTAAAAAGTCCATTATTTATTCCATTAAATGACATATCAACTTGTATATTGCCTAATAGTAAAATGTTTGGAAATACGCGTTTGGATTTTCGTCGTAAACACAGTTTTCTTATGGTAATCCAGTATAAATGAAAATTTCCCTTAATTCTATAGCACTTAGGATATTCTTTTTTTCACATGTAGAGGCGCTTTTCAAACTTTTCCACTCGTCAATTATCACATTACGGAAATTTAATTTTGTATGGGAAATTTATGGCTGGAACACAATCACCCTTTGGTGCTTTGCGTTTGGCTGACGCACCTAGTTCAACCATATGAAATCAATTTTATTTATCACAATGTATCTTTGCCTGGCGTTGAGCTTCAACCACAAAATGAAATACGTAAAATCTTAACGTAAAGTTGCTGCAAAGCGCCGTGGGTCAAAGTGAAGGTTGGAAAAAGTGTGTATTGTCAAAAAAATTGTTGTTGTTTTCTGGGATTTTCTCTGAAAGGGTTATGGAGTACAAGTAAATATGTCAAAGCATGCGTAAAGCACGTCGGCAAAGCTTCAAAGTGTGATTGTGGTTTAGCCATTAATCGTATTTGCAAATTGATTTCCGAAATGAGCCTTTTTGCTCAGTGAGAACGTAGTTTAGATGTGTAATTGCGTTTTTGATTGGGATTTTCAGATTTTCTCTCAGATTTCGGATTTTTACTCTTCCCAATCGAACATACAAAAATATTAATCTGTTTTCGTGTGGGTGTTACGGCGTTTTCCATTGGGAAATCTAGATTTTGATCTGAAATTTGATCTTTTTGAGTGTCAATGGAACACGATTCAAATTTTTTTTTGTCATTGTATTAGTGACATTTCGTGTCTGTGAAGTTAGCGTCGGTGTAGCTGCCAAAATTTAAAACATAACAAAAATTTGAAAATGCAGAAATTATATTCATCACTTTCGGAAGACGAAGTCGAACTAGATGAATTTAATAGTTCACGTTATCACGTATAACTTTATTTTCTGTGTCTATATCCATTAATAAATCCAAACGCAAAGCACTCTTGTTTTTCACAACCAAAGTAATAAATCAAAATGAAAATCACTCTAGTCAAACTGACAGCTATCATTTGTATTGGTATTGGTAAATCTGCCGAAAAATACAGATTTTCAAAATTGATCTAAGATCAAAAAAAAATTAATTTTTTTAACCCAATGGAACACAACAACTGTCAAAATCGGTCTTTTGAAAGCTTCAGACCAAAAAAAAATTGATATTTTTCCCAATGGAAAACGCCATTAGTGTGCGATTTGACATTCAGAAATTTGTTACCGAATGCCTTTTTTTTTTTTGAAACAATTTTTGCACTTCAAAATAATCATCAGCGGAAGATAAATCTAAGAAACTGTTGCTTGATGTAGATGATAATTATGAGAAAGACGATGATGATGAGGAAGAATATTCCAATAATTTATTTAATGTTGATTCAATTATTCTTTTAATAAACTTATTTTATTTCAAAAAAAATCAAAACAAATCAAACAGCGAAATGCAAACTTCAAACTGACATCCGTCAGCTTTTTGTGTAGGTGTAAATCTCACTTGAAATCTAGAGTTTTCAAAAGTGATCTAGATACAAAAAAAGAGTGCTTTCTTTATCCCACTCGAAAACGCTATAAGTATGGTGAAATCCCTCAACTTCGGGCTAAATTGGCGAGTATCGGCTTTTTTGAAATGTGTCATTGCTAGATATATATATCCAGTCTTAACGAAATCCTAGTAAACTAAGGTGTTGCTGTATTTTTCAAGTTAATTGTGTTCTTAGGCCCATCTGATCAATCAACCTCAGGGTTAACTCATCAAACTTGCTGGGTTAACTCAAAGTTAACTCTGGATTTAAATTTACTGAAAAACTACTCCCTCGAGTTAACTCGAGTTTAATCCCAAAACTAGAATGATCTTGCACTGAAAAAACCAGGCCGTAGTCTATATATAGATTCGATCAGTGTATGCTTAGAGCAAGCTCTATGGGTTCATAATTCATTGCCAAATCATTCCAAGCAAAAACTGAATGTGTTTATTAAACGATGCGAAAGGAACAACACAGATTATAAGGGTAATAAAAGAATAAATTTCAAAACAATCGACTTGCTGAACGAAGTTTGCAGAAGGTTGTTGTATATTTTACAGTTTTTCTATTCATACAATTTATTTTTGAATTTAAGGGACCAATCGGAGTATGTATATTTTTAAATTAATAATTACCTACGAACAGAGCGATGAACACAACCTGAGTAAAAAGGGTAAATTTTTATTTTGGATGGCCGTGTTCCGGATTTCGTAAGTTATCTTAGATGAAAACCCAGTTCTTAATTAATCTGAAATCCGGAACATGGCCATTACCCGGGGACGGGGTATTTAGTATCTCCCATTTATAGGCGTTAGTGTATCTGTACACGAGAGCTTTTACTCGCAGTCTCGCAGGCTAATTGACTGTGCTTGACTTTGGGTATGTTTTCTCTTTTACACTAGTGCATTCTGCGTTTATCGTATATCTGTCACTTTCCAATGAATTACCGCTAGGCGCTAGGTATAACATTTGTATTCCAATGCCAGGTAATTTCATGCGTGCAGTTAGAACCCACCGCCATTTGAAAACTATAATAATAGGTTTTATATTCCTAAATCTAAACCCGAGGTCAATAACCCATCTTTCTCCTTTCCGAATTATTTTCTGGGTTATTTTGGATCTGCCCATTGAATTGAATGAGTAGAATTAACACAGCCTACCAAAAAACGTTTGGGAGTGCGTGACTCATAGCATATTGTGCGAGTAATCGATAAATTCACTTTGACCCGTTACAAAAACAAATTTATTGATAACACGATTTTATTGAATAAATGCAGCAAGTACATTTCAAAATACAACTAATAGTCACATTGGTAAGACTTTAAGTCTCACAAATAAACAAGGCCAATCTTTGCCACACAAAATGTGTTTTTTTTATACATTTATTCAGACGTTCTTTTTATACCTAAAATAAGCTGAAGCCGAGGAAAAAGTTAAAAAAATGTTCATATAGTTGAACCGAATAGAAAAATCCAAATCCAAAAACATGTACACTCTGCACCACATTACAAAAGCTTTTCAATATCTTTAGCGATATCCATGGGATCTGTGGTCGGAGCATAACGATCGACTGGGACACCATCCTTATTCACCAGAAACTTTGTAAAATTCCACTTGATACCGCTGCCCAATGTGCCAGTTTGCTTTGCCTTCAAATACTGATAGAGAGGATGGGCTTCCTTGCCATTGACATCGACCTACAAATAGATGGATTAGACAAATAATTATTTTCTCAAAGCACACTCACCTTCTGAAAGACATCCCCAATATCTGCTTTGGCATCCCTCAAATGGCACACCATTGGTTCACCGTCGCTCTCTGGCATCTGTGAGCCAAATTGATTGCAGGGGAAGTTTAAAATCTTTAGTCCCTTGTCGCCGAATTTCTCCTTCAATTCTGTCAGCTTTTTGTAATTGTTTTTGGTCAGTCCACACTGTGACGCAATGTTTACAACAAGGACCACGTTGCCTTTGTATTGTTCCAACGAGACATCATTACCGTGTGTATCTTTGACTGTAAAGTCGTAGATTGACTTGGCGTTCTTCGCTTCTTCAGACATCGTTTCTATCTATAAATGTCCAAATATTTTCAAATCAGACAACACATAATAGTGGAATGAAATACAAACTATTAAAACAACTTTTGTTTAGGTAGGCAATTGAGAACAACATGTTAATGCTAAACACAATAAGGTCACGATAAAACTCTTACTCACATCGTGTGCATCAGCAGAAGCACATCGCACCACTTGCATGAATGGTAAAATTTGAACTGGGAAGGGCAACAATACCAAGCACACGTGAGAACCATGATTGGAACCCAGCACAGCTGTTGGTATGCGTCGATTAAGTGTTTTGTAGCTAAGCGCTCGCAAATTGTTACTTGCCGCTAATCGGCTAGTTCTGAAAACATTGCTTGCAAGCATGGCAGGTGCTGCAATTGATGTCAAATCATTAGAAATTTATATATAAAAATCTTTCACACGGCAATGCTGCATTTCGATGACTGTAAGTCATGCAAGCTCATTAATAAATGCTGAACATACAAATCGTTAAATAAATCGATGACAGGCTTGGTAAGGGTTATATTTCTAGTGAGTATGTTTTTAAATAAGGGAGTCCTTGAATTGAACTACAACGATTTAAATGTTTCAAATGAAATTATGAATAAGGGATGCAGCACTGTCCGTGTTGGGCGTACATAAAAGTAAATGTTTATAATTTATTTTATGAATCACTTTGCATGATTCGTTTTACGACGAGTACTAACTAAGGGAATGTCTATTTATCTTTATATCACTCGTTTTTTAAAACCCGACTGGAACAAATTATGCTTAAACAATATACAAACGATGGTAGCGTATGACTCGTAAGGAAACGACAGCGCTTAATCCCATAGGGCATAGTGGATACTGGTGTCCCGTGTACTAAGGTATCTAATAAGTTGAAGCCCTACAGGTTTAGGAATGTGCAGGGTAACTTTCACGTAAAACACAGTTTTGTTATAAAATAGACAACAACATCCGCTCAATTATTAACGGAACACAACGGAAAACGACTTGCAAGGCTGATATTCACATGATTCAGGAATAACGATGGACAGGATCAGGGATGTATTAATTCAATTTTTATTATAAAGCTGTCATTTAAGAATGCACATAAAAGGATACGTAAACGTTGTGGAAAGCCGACTCAGATAGAGTAAATGAATTCAAGCCGGTTAATGACCGCCATGGCTGTGTTCCAAAGCAGACCAAGTTTTGTAACAAGTTTTGTACAAGTACTAACAGATTGAAGAGGTACATATCATGGCGGGGGTAGAGAACCGAAACAGAAGAAGGGAAAAGAAAATCTTGCGGAAGAAAAAGATAGCACACAGGCTTCCAACCTACGAGGAGTCTCGCAACACTGCCAGCTGGCTTCAATTTTTGAACCCAGACTCTACCAAACAAGTACAACATAGTTACAGACGTGCAGGGTATTTTAAAGGTATTCATGTAGCATTTCCAGCCGCTGCTTAATTGGCAGTGCGGGAAGGGTGATAGGGAAAAACACCGACCAGGCTTCGGTCACGAAGTGGTAACGCTCCCTCCTAGGATTGAAGAAGTTAGTTAAAATGTTTGCTGTACACGAATCTAATCCTACCAATCCTACATCACGGCGCTGAACACCGGACATTAAGCAGGAAAGTGGAGCAAATATTAGACACCTTGGAACGTAGGTGAGCTGTACCACGATGTGGATTTGGAAAACACTTCGTCTACTCATCGAGCGAATGAACACTAACCCTACAGACACGATAATCTTCGAATCATCATATCCTTCAGGTTTGAGACAACAATTTAGATCGAAGCTCCGTTTTATGGATCAAACGATCGCGAATGCCATAGCGTTTGTACTAAATGACATAAAGTAGCATGCATACAGGATGGAAAGCTAATGGAATTCCTCAACAGATCGGGAGCATGTTATGTAAAAAGCAAGTAAAATACAAGTGATAGGTAACGTCTACAAGCGGGATCAAAAAGTCGTGGCCAACCAATTCCAACTCACAGCCACCACACAGAGCCAACCTGAAACCAATAATAAATACGAATAATACACCAAACGAATTTAACAAAGGCATTCACAAACTAAGTTTGGTTGGATAAAGTAAACATTTTTCACGAGCGACTCTGATATATTCAGACAAGAAGTCAGTAAGGAATTTCCAGGACTAGTAAGAAGCTCTGAATAGAGAAGAATGAGCTTAAAAAGCCAACGGCAGAGCTCAATTTCGTAGTCGATATTGAGCACGGAACACCCGGTCCCGTATCGTAGCCTTTCACATTGAAAGTTATCCCATCAGAGTTACTATATACTAGGACGGCAGATGTTAAAATTAAATGTCCCTTCACTTGTTCATTTCATGTTCACTCCGGTCAGTGATTTACTTGACCGACATATTCTACCTGGCTACCACAAAAAATGTTTTTTAATAGTTCCCTGAGATAAAATGATAAAAAGCGCGAGATAAAAAGTTTATTGTTCTGGTGGTGCACGCTGGAGTTGCATGAAGACAGTAACTTATCACCTTATAAGGAAAGCGCAACAATAGTACAATATTTAATAACTTGTTAACTTCCTCTGGGATTTCTTGGTTTTTTTAAGGAATTCAAATTTTTAGAGAAGCTTAAGCTGTCAGGAGATATACATAAAGAAACTTTCTTTAATTTAGTCCACAATGTAGAAAAATTACAGATGGAGACATAAGTTGTTCCGGTTTAAGGACAGGTGTGTGCATAACGTGACTCACATTGAAAATAACTGTCTCCTAGGCATAGACATGTTTGGAAAACAAAATTCCCTGATTCCTTTTTTTTAAACAGAAGTACACACGTTAAAAATAGACCCACGGTTTTATTTTCTTGGCTTCTTTGACAATTGGTACTTAAAACTTCATGGATTTGGGACTTCTTATATTTTCTCGTGGACACTTACATCATTATGTAACTGTAATGTAAATTTTAGAAGTTAGGTACTTCAGAAGTAAACCTTGAAGAATAGTTATGGTTAATTCGTCATTGTCATGTGGATGTATGGGAGTATTTCGTATTTAAATACCAAGCAATGTGTACTACGGTGGTCTTCAATACCGAAATGACTGAAGAGAATGAATATTTCACATTGCAATCACCAAAAGTACGTTTTCCTTATTTTTGAAATCCGTACGGTACGAGATGCTCACATCGACTAGGACCCCCGAAAGGGGGGAACCGATTTAGTTAAACATGCAGGGTCAATCAAGTTTTTTTAAGAATTACCATTCCAAAAATAAAATTCAGAAGTTAAAACCTTGATCTTTAATTTGATTGCCTGCAAACGTGTTTTTCTACAAAGTTCACAGTTTATCGCTATTCATTTTAGCACATTTATTATTGTGTTTTAGGATAAGCAGAGTCCGAGGAAGAAAGAGAAAGTTATGCCTGAAACACATTCAAGATTAACGACGATAGGAATTGTTTTTAATCTGTTGTTGCTGCCAATGTTGCTAATGTATTAAGAAGATACAAATTCTTGTAAGTCTCTTTCCAAGTCACTACGACAGATCGAAAACCCACGAGGTCGGAATTGATAAAAAACCGTTTATTTATCGAATTTGCTTATCATTCAGGATTACGCTGACGAATGTTTGCTGTCTCATTAATACTGGAAGTTAAATATTCAAATAATCATGAACAAGTTCAAATCCTTTGCCATTATAAAAACTAAAGCGACTATATGTGTATTAAATCAGTTTAGCTCATGCGATAAGCAGAAATTGTCTTCTAGAAAGTTGCGCACTTTAAAGTGCTTTAAAATAAAATTTTCATTCTGACAAACATGATGGAATACATAAAGCTACCATTTCAATAGTTTTGTCCAGCGACTTGCCAATGTTAGACAAATGCGCACATAATAACGACCGAAAAAATGCCTGGTAAAATTGAAATTAAGTGCTATACCAATGTACCTACATGCATAATTCTTATTGACAATAAAATAGAAACAAATGACTTCGATAAATACGTAAACATCAGTGTGTGTGCACTGATGCACAGACTCATGCCGTCGAATGGTTTGCTTGGAATTAAATAAACGCTTTTTATAGTATAATAACTATTTCACCATCTCATAATAAAATTAAATAATTTTACTACCATATCAACCAGAAAATTTGTTTTCCATTGAAATAAAACAAATTCTTACCTCATCCATGTTTACTTAACGAAAATAAATGAACGAACCCCCTTACTGAAACAGTTAACAAAATCCAATAATGTTCTGAAGGCCTTTCCTTGAATTAGAAAGAAAAAGTATGCAAGATGCTTTACTGCAAAGCAGATATTATTCTAACTGAATGACCCCACACAATGCGCGAATGCAACTACATAACTATAAAAATGAAAATTGCATTCTGTTCAAAACATATTATCATTCCGCGATAATGAGAATAGGTATCGTCTACAACCAAAAGGTGACCGGCCTGTAACTTATAAAAGTCGATAATAACCTTATCTATGGAATGACCAACATGTTACATATTAATTAAGATAAGCCAAGCTGTTAAGAAGACAAAAGGACTTTGAGTAAATACAAAATTCTATGATTAATTGTAAATATTGTAAAAATAAAACGATAAACAAAAAATTACTTGGATATAGAAGTAGAAGCAACCCCCGAGCGCAGTTACTAGAGCTCCAATAAGAAAATGCATTAATGATGCCATTTTCTGGAATCCTTTGTAAAGAATAAGACCGACAATTCAATAAATAATGAAAGTTATTGAAATATTTATGCAAGTCATATAACGTATCATTAAAAAAAACCAAAGAATGACGAACATTAATCGATACAATGGAAAGTACAAAGTTCAGTTGCATTAAATGCATATGAACCATATGTGTGAATAACTAGATTTTATTGGGAAAAACAGAGAGTACCTATTATATCAAGCGATAAGTAGAAATTTCTTACTTTTATGTGGATTTATAGTTTTATACGCACTTAAGAGAAATTCAAATAGAAAATTTATTTAATTCCGTTGTAGATTTGTAGCCGGCGGAAAATTGACTTTAGTGATTTGACATTTGACTATTTGAGTACATTTGACGGATGGATCTCAGGTATGTCTTAGAGGAATTGCCATCGCTGTTCTTTATTAAAGCCCAGTACGCAGCTCGCGCTAAATTTTATCTCCCATACAAAAATCTCTACAGAGATAAAATTTAGCGAGCAAATTTATCAGTGCAGTACGCAGCTCGCGAGATAAATTCTTAACTTTATAAAGATGGGACACACAAATTGTAGGTAGGGTATAACAATATTTAGTGTTATACGAAAAGTGTTATACTCAGCGGATGAAAGGTCTCCACTTATTTATCTCGGGAAATTAATGTGCGAGGCATTTAAATCGGCGAAATTTTAATAAAAAATAAAAACAAAATGGAAGAAAATGAAGAAGAATATTTGATGGAAGAATTTCTTGAGGAAGACGACATCTTTATTTACAAAGAAAATAATAATATTACTGACATCTGCGAATGTATGACATTTCCCTGACTCATCTATATGCTGTGTACGAATTTAGCGAGCATTTATCTTTGGATTCGAAAAAACAAGTGGAGATTAGCAAAGATAGAATTTAGCGCGAGCTGCGTTGGGGTTTGTGCTACCCATCTAACTACCCGTCCCCGGAAAAAAGACTATGTTACGAAGCAACCAATAAACTCGGAAAGAACTGATATTATTGTTGATATGCTAAACGAAAAAGGGACAACGACGTTCGTATCTGCACCTGGAATGTGAGAACATTAAACAGGAGAGGTGCAGGCGAACAACTAGCGGAAGCCCTAAACTGCTACAAGGCAGACATTCTGCCAACCATGAAATACGATGGGATGGGTCGGCCAAAAAGAGGATGAAAGACTGTGACATCTACCATGGACCGTGTTATAGTGAGCAGACACAGCGACTATTTGGATGCGGATTTGTTATAAATACCAGACTTAGGCAAGAAGTCTTATGTTTTCAAGACATTAGCGAACGCATTGTAACAATTCGCATCAAGGCCAAAATCGCCAACATAAGCCTTATATGCGCTCATGCTCCGACGGAGGAAAATGATGATATAACTAAGGATTGCTTCTACGAGCTCCTCGACAAAACGTATGAGCGAAAGTACGATGTTAAAATCGTGCTGGGAGATTTTAATGCAAAGGTAGAAGAGAAGACATCTTTAACAGCACTGTCGGAAAATATATCCAACACGACAACACGTCTGGTAACGGACTTAGGCTAATTGACTTCGCTACGGAACGAAATGCCACTATAGCCAGCACACGGTTTCCTCACCTCGATATCCATAAGGGGACATGGCGGTCTCCAGATCAACGAACGGTCAACCAAATTGATCACATTGCGATAGATAAGAGGCACGCATCCAGTATTTTGGATGTCCGAACATTCCGAGGGGCTAACATCGACTCGGACCACTACCTTGTTGTAGCCATGGTAAGGATGCGGATATTCACCACGCCACAAAAACCAGAACTGTGAACAAATTTAATGTCGATGTCTGGCAATCGCCAGAGACCGCCAAGACCTTCGCGCAACGCGTATCCCTTAACCTCTCGACTCACAACACACCACCAGCATCTAATGTCGAAGAACAATGGCAACGATGCCAACAAGCCATTAGATCAGCCGCAACTGATGTGCTAGGTTTCTCCCGGCCACCAGCAAAAAACCCCTGGTTTGATGAGGAATGCCGACAGATGCTCGCAGCCAAGAACGAGGCCTACAAGGCTAAGCTGCAGGTGAAGACGAAAGCTGCCATGGAGCTATATAGGCAAAGAAGAAGGGAAGAACACCGGCTTTTCAGAAAGAAGAAAAAAGAGCAAGAAAAGCGCGCGATCGAGGATTTAGAGAGGCGCCACTCCAGGAACGATGTTCGCAAGTTTTACCAAAGTGTAAAACGTCAAAGCCAAGGATACAAGGCTCGAACAGAATCCTGTCGAGATGAACAAGGAAATATCGTAGTTGAGACACAGTCGATGCTGAGGATATGGAAGAACCACTTCTGCAGACGGTTAAACGGCGATGATGAACAACATTCCGCTGTCAGGCAGAACGAACCATTTAATATTATCAACGACAGCGAAAACTGCCAACCACCCGACCTATGTGAAGTGAGGATAGCCTTCCCGCTGAGCTTTATAAAGCTGGCGTAGATGATTTGGTAAGCAACATCCACCAACTCATAAGCCAAATCTGGAAGGTTGAAAGCATGCCTGAAGAATGGAACCTCAGCATCGTTTGCCCGATCCACAAAAAAAGGAGACCCTCTGAACTGCGTCAACTACAGAGGCATAAGTCTGCTCAACATCGCCTATAAGATCCTATCTGCCTGAAACCGTTTACCAACAACCTGATCGGCCCTTATCAGTGTGCTTTTAGGCCCGGAAAGTCCACAATCGATTAAATTTTCACACTTCGGCAGATCCTGGAAAAAACCCAAGAAGTCCAAATCGATACCCACCACCTATTTATCGATTTCAAAGCCGCATACGACAGCATTTATAGAGACGTACTATATAGAGCCATGTCTAGTTTTGGTATACCGCCCAAAACTCGTCCGTTTGTGTAGGATGACGATGGAGAATTCTCGCTTCACCATCAAGGTCGGAAACGACCTCACAGACACATTCGATACCAAAAAAGGATTTAGGCAAGGCGATGCGCTGTCATGTGACTTTTTCAATTTGATTCTGGAGAGGATTGTGCGAAACTCCCGATCCAACACCAGAGCCACAATTCTCCAAAGAACGGTGCAACTACTAGCATACGCCGACGATATTGACATCATTGGTAGGACTCAACGTGATGTCATAGCCACGTTTGCTAGTATAGAGAAGGAAGCGGCAAAAATGGGTTTAGCAGTAAATGAGGGTAAGACTAATGGCGTTTTCCATTGGGAAATCTTGGTTTTGATCTGAAATTTGATCTTTTTGAGTGTCAATGGAACACGATTCAGATTTATTTTTTTTGTATTGGTGTCATTTCGTGTCTGTGAAGTTAGCGTCGGTGTAGCTGCCAACATTAAAAACATAACAAACATTTTTTTCAATCAATTTAATAGTTCACGTATAACTTTCTTTTCTGTGTCTATATCCACTATTGATATCTAAACCCAAAGCACTCTTGTTTTTCACAACCGAAGTAAAAAATCAAAATGAAAATCACTCTTGTCAAACTGACAGCTATCATTTGTATTGGTATTGGTAAATCTGCCGAAAAATTCAGATTTGCAAAATTGATCTCTGATCAAAAAAAAAATCAATTTTTTCGCCCAATGGAACACAACAACTGTCAAAATCGGTCTTCAGATCAAAAAAAAAATTGATTTTTTTCCCAATGGAAAACGCCATATATTCGATTGGGACGGGTAAAATCTGAAAATCCCAATCGAAAACGGTATAAAATTATTGGCAACAGGAAGTTACCAACATCAAGCATTGGTCAATTGACCAATCTTACTAAATCTGATGGCGTTTTCCATTGGGAAAAAAATCAATTTTTTTTTTGATCTGAAGACCGATTTTGACAGTTGTTGTGTTCCATTGGGCGAAAAAATTGATTTTTTTTTGATCAGAGATCAATTTTGCAAATCTGAATTTTTCGGCAGATTTACCAATACCAATAAAAAATGATAGCTGTCAGTTTGACAAGAGTGGTTTTCATTTTGATTTTTTACTTCGGTTGTGAAAAACAAGAGTGCTTTGGGTTTAATAAATAATGGATATAGACACAGAAAAGAAAGTTATACGTGAACTATTAAATATTTTCAAATGTTTGTTATGTTTTTAATGTTGGCAGCTACACCGACGCTAACTTCACAGACACGAAATGACGCCAATACAATGACAAAAAAAAATAAATCTGAGTCGCGTTCCATTGACACTCAAAAAGATCAAATTTCAGATCAAAATTTAGATTTCCCAATGGAAAACGCCATTAAAGTATTTGGTATTCATGGTTTGCTCCTGAAATGGATATCCAGCAACCTTAATGATAGAACGCAATGTGTGAAATTAGGAAATTTCCTCTCTAGTACCATAAAAGTTTCATCGGGAGTTCCTCAAGGAAGTCACCTCGGACCACTTCTTTTTAACATTTTCGTTAGTGATATCCCATTTCTTCTTAAGAATGCTTTATGTTTGATGTATGCTGATGACATAAAAATATATCTATGCATAAAAAATAGAATTGATCATCAAAATGATTTAAATGTTTTATCCGATTGGTGTAAAAAAAATGTCCTTCCTTTATATATTAAAAAATGTAATGTTCTTACGGCACATCGTACTTTAGTTCCAATGATACACAACTACCAAATTTTCAATCAGATTCTTGATCGCAAATCTGAGATTCGTGATTTTGGAGCCAATTTTGATCCAAAGTTGTCATTTTCGTTACATGTAGACTATATAATAGCAAGGGCAAATTCAATGCTTGGTTTCGTTAAGCGAAACTGCAATGAATTCTCTAACCCCTATGCTTTAAAATCGGTTTATATGTCTTTAGTTCGTCCAATTCTTGAGTATTGTTCAATTGTATGGTGTCCTTCTTCCTCTATTGGGATAACACGTATTGCAATAGTTCAAAAGGCTTTTACAAGATTTGTAGTTTGGCAGCTGGGGTGGAGAATTGATTCTCCTTCATATGCATCTAGGTGTGCCTTGATTGGTCTTGATTCATTAGAAAAAAGACGTTCTGTTCAGTGTATATTGTTTGTTCATGATGTATTTTCATATCGTATTAAGTATCCACAAATTCTTACCTACTATGAAATCTATATTCCGGAGAGAAGATTGCGTCTTCGTCATTTTTTTAACAATCCCAAACATAGATACAATTATGGTTGCAATGAATCTTTTTCTAGGTGTATACAACTTTTTAATTCTAAATGTAATGAACTTGATCTCTCAATAAACAGATTGGAATTTAAAATAAAATTACGAAACATTGTACATTAGCTTTAAGTTATCTTTTATATTAGATATCTAATAACATTTTATGAATTGTTAGTAATCTGTAAGATTTTATATCCGTAGATGAATAAATAAATAAATAAAAAAATAGGTATTTCATAGTTTCATACGTGCTGACAATCCGATTTATTTGTTTTATTAAATGCGTGCTAATGGATTCACTAGGTTTAACAGTTAACTAGGACATACAAATCAAATACACTATCGCAAAGAAATACTTAATGGGAATGATATAAATTATTACAGCCGCCGAAGTGCAATTTGTAAATCAAACCACACCACGCAAACATCATCCATTATCTGGTCTCAAAACATCATTTCATTACTTTTTCTTCGCAATTTTCATAAACAATACCATACCTACAAAAGAAAAAGTTAGTTAGTAATATAAAATATTCCTACTCAAAAGTATTACCAATGAATATTGCTATAACAAAGCCAAACATAAGAAATGTCCAACATTTCCAAGCGTTTTTTGAGTGTTCCTCTAATTTCTCTGTTTCACTGTTTAGAGAATTTATGTTTTTATCAGTCATGTTAGTTGATTTAGAAACGATTTCGGTATCTCGTTTTATAATCCTGTTTGCTGTTTCCGTTTGCTCTTTGAGGCTTCTTGTTAACGACAACATGTGTTCTGTGATCTTCTCTTGCACGTCGTTGTGGTATTTTAAAACTTCATTTGAGTCTTCCTGCTCTTTTGGTTTACGTCGTCGCACACTGTCGTCTAAAATAATAAATATCCAGAACGTGTTTGACAATTTCTTAAATGGAACTTACCATTTATAAGTTCTTTTCGAAGTTCTGAGTATTTTTTAGAGTTCTGCAGCTGGCGCACTTCTTTGAGAACTCCATCGACATTCTCCGTTTCCAATCTAGTGTGCGAACCCATTGATGCAGATGGTGGACTATCGATGTAGTTAGTTAAAGTCTTTAAATTTTGCAGTCTTGTACAATAATCTGATATAGATGACAACGTTTGGGCACTAAAAAATTACACATAAATTACATTGCTTTACATTTGTGTTCATATCAGCCTACTCTTCGTATTCCCTCAGCTCTTCAACCATGGCATCCAAAGATTTAATGAATTTCTTTAGCCTCCAAAAGTTGCTTTCATCTTTTGCTAGCTCTTCACAATTGGCTAGTAAGCTTCGTAAATTTATTTCTACTTTGGTTACCATAATGTTTAGTTTGTTTACAAAAATTATGCGAGTTAAATTTGAAAAGAAGATCCGAGTTATTTTTGTTGGCTACAACGTATTTATTTGATGTGGAATTTTCAGCACGTCATGAACAGCTGTTCGAATAATGTCCCTTCAAAGGGAAGACTTTTGGTAGTTTGATGAATTCACCACACACGACATTTCATAGTTGAGAATGGGTGTGTGCAGTCAACAATTTGTGTGAATGATTTCCTTGAATTTAAATATGCATGGGTAACTTCATAGCATGGATATTTTACATGTCCTACCTAACATATATTTATTTATAAATACTTATTCTGCTTACTGCTTATTACTATATCATAATATTATATTATTATATTAGAATAAAAGAAAAAAAAAAACAAACAAACCTGGAATTTTGACGATGGAGAAGTGCATTTGTGAAAGTTAAAGCTTTTGCGAGTAATTTTTTTATTTTAAAATAGGGGGGTTAATTACACAGCCTATATATTTATATTGTTTTTAAACATTTTCATTAGTGTGTTGGACTACTAAACGCGGTTCGAATCCCTAAAGTGACAACACCTTAGTTGTTTCACTGCTCTACCTCTTGCAAAAGTTTGACAAACATCAAAGAGTAATAGTAGTCATATACCCGGGGTTTATATTAATGAGTATGAATATTTACTTTCCTAATATTTGTATGTGTTAGTGCATCTGTATAATAAAGCTCTTACTCGCAATGCTGCAAGTTGGAAGAATTTTGCTGACGAGTAGGTCATCCATACTGCGATGAAAGTGACTATGATGTTGGGTATGTTTTCTCTCGATATTCGCAGAATGCACTAGCCACTCGGTCACTTTTCAGTGAATTACCACCGGGGTATGAGATTTGCATTGTAAAGCCAGGTAATTTCATGTCAGCAGTTAGAACTGATATGCCGATCAGCACGATAGGAGGGCCAGTGAAAAATCAATTTAGGTGTTGCTACGGCTGGGAATCGAACTTAGACCTTTGTGCGGCAGTTCATTGCACTAACCATCTCGTCACTGAGCCAAACCAAAGGAAAATATAAAGACAGCACAAATTTACCAGCACGTTCTTATCATTTTTCGTATAAAATATGGTAAAAAAAAGTTCATAAAAAAGGATTAAAAAAATATGATAAAATAATTTCGATAGAAGAATATTTTACGGATATTTTAACATATTTCACATGTTAAAAAAAATCCCTAATACTACGTTCTCACTGAGGTTCAAATGAGCTTAATTGCATTTTCAATAAAAATGTGTTCTCATTAACTTTTCGAATTACATTTGACAACTGGCGTTTGAAACAGAGGAAGCGGGATATGCAAAGACTTCGGTTCCGGATTCAAATGTTATCGACTCTGAAATTAAAATGAAAAACTCCAAGGAGGTTCTGGACGAAATAATAGCAGCAAATACAGAGCAATAAATGTACCATCAATTGTTGTATAAATAGCAAACTGAAAAAAAAAAACATTTTTCGGGAGAAAGTTTCCAATGTTTATATTTTTACAATCAACCCTTCCTTTTTTGTCACATGAATCCCATCCAATTTGACATTTTAGCTGTTCCATTCCAATGAAAAAAGGTTTGTTCGTTTGTTTGACCTCGTATTTTTTCATATTAGAAACCACAAATGTGATGGTGTTTTTGCAAATTTATTGCCGAAATGAGCTTTTTTGCTCAGTGAGAACGTAGTATAAGTGGAACACGATTCTCAAGTGAGGAACGTAGTTTTTTTTTTTCAATTTGCTGAGACTAAATATTATTGTATTTATTTTCTCACCTTTCTTTTAAAAGTGTATTGCTGATTATTTTTGACGTATAATGAATATTATATTCTGCGATATAAGGAAATTGTAGAAATTTACAGAAAAATATGTCTACATAAATTGATCTCCGACACCTGCCCCTAGTAATGAAATGATTTCGCTAAGAAAATATTCAAAACTGCAGCCCTGAATACGTTCAACTCCTTGCAAAATTTTGAAAGATGAACAAAAAATGCCACTTATTCACCACATTACACAAATTTCCCTTAAAATTTTCACAAAAAAGCGAACGAGGTTCTCCTCGAGTCTTCATTTTGCAATTAATTCATTGATAATCTACTCAATTTAAGTGAAAATACTTTAAATTCAATCAATTTAAACGGTGCAATCTATTTTTTATAAACATATTCGGAGGTGGGTGCTTTATACACGTTTGCAAACTTTTTTTTCTTTATTTTCCGAACACACCTGTGTCTGAAGACGAACAGAAAAAATATATATGCACAGCCGATTGTAATGAACCAAAGCCACTTTCATTGGTGATTTTTTTTTTTAACAAAAAGAGATTACCAAATACACACGATTGTACTCAAGAGTGAGACAACGGAATAAAAATGAATTTTCTTTTTGTTTAAAAAAGTTCGTACAAGTGCAAGACTTACAAGCGGATTAACAAGAATACAAAAAAAAAAAAAAAATTAGCAAATGATTTATATGTTTTAAGCTGCAAAAGGAAAAGCAAAGAAAAAAAAATAATATTTTTTAAAACAATTTATAGGCAACACAAAAACATACAAAATGACGTGGGAACCACAGGCCGAAGGTTTACAGCAGATCATTACGATTCTGAAGGAATCCCAGTCTCCAGACACCGCTACACAATTGGCTGTACAAATGGTAAGACAAAGACACTACACAATCAACTAAATTAATTTATGAATATAAATTTGTGCGCTTTCAATTATTGGTTAGAGGGTTAAAGGTTCAATGTACCTGGTTTTTCTAATTCTCTCATGTTTTGTGTCCTTCAAATGATGAACCATTTTGCTTGCATGGAAAATTGTGTGTATAATTGAATGGGGGGTGTAATTGAATTTGCATAGACATAATGTAATAGGTTAATAGGAATGTTGCAAAAGTCTGCTGCTTTTAAGAATACAAATTGAATATATTAATGTTAGTATTGATTAATGAAATAAAACACAACAGCCGTACAATAGATCACAGCTGAGTGAGTTTCTATTATTATATGTACTGTTATAATAAAGTAATACGGCATAAGGAATGTGTGTCCCTGTGCCTTTCTCCGCTAGCAATATTTGGTTTGTACCTACCAATTTGGGGTTTTTCTTCATGAAGTAGTCATCATTGTCCTTGAATTACACTTCACACTAAAGTTACAATGTGAGTATAAGAGGGATAATGAAAACAGGGATTCAATCAAAATACCTTATGTTAGCCATTCCGCGGCTAGCTGCCCCTAATTCAGCAATTATCATTTTAACTTTTTCTTGCCCATCGGTTTTGATTTTATATACATTTTTATATAATTATTGTAAAGTTTATAACAATTGCAATTGACGCCAATTAAAATGAAACTAAAAACAATGCATACCTATATGACAAATGCAAAAGAAGAAACACACACGACATTTATTACAGCTGCCACTAATGGTTGCACATGATATGATGCGGATTCGTTGTGTGGAGCCTTATATCGGTCAAGAGTGATTATAAGCAACGTTCTGCAATATCAACTTTGCATGTGCACATGACACTATCACCAAGACTGAATACCATATAATGGAAAGGATGGAGTTTATTGAACCATCACAAACATTTGTTGTGAAGATCTTCAGTTGGAAAGCAATGCATCTAATGCATCACTCCTTTGTTTTTGAATTTCATTTATGACAAGAACCCGGAGTATGGAGATACGACTCCTTCCTGTGGTGTGCTTCTTAATACCTAAGTCGGTCAAAGTGTTAATTTTCCAACGGCCTTTTTACAGCACAAGTTTTGATATTGTTGATTGCGCCTTCAATGTCAAAAAAAAGTTAACTTACTTAACTTAAGTGGCGCTACAGTCCGGGATGAACCTGGGCCTCAACCCACAGGTAATTAGGTAACTGCCTCCAGTTGCGCACTCCGAGTTGGTTGAAGTCCCTTTCTACTTGTGCGCGCCAAGAATTTCTTCATCCGCTTTTGATACGGTCATGCTTCATCGCAGTAGAGCAGGACTGGGATGATCAGGGTGTTATATAGGATCTCCTTAGTAGTTGAGTGAGGGCTTTACTACTAAATTGTCTTCTTAGCCCGAAGAAACAGCGGTTGGCAAGAGTAGTTCTTCGTTTAATTTCTGACAAGCTGTTGTCAGAGTTAATAGTGGAGCCGAGGTAGACAAAGTTCCGTACTACCTCAAAGTTATATCGGTCAAAGGTGCATTCTGACCAATTCGTCGATGTTGTGTGTCCTTTCGTGGTGACAGTCTTACCTCATTTACTGCTTAATGCATTTTTACCGCTTTCTTCCTTATACTAGCAAACGTGACTATAACATCACGTTGAGTCCTACCAATGATGTCGATATTGTAGGCGTATGCTAGTAATTGCACCGATTTTCGGAAAATTGTGCCTTTGGTGTTGGTAGTTTTGTACAACCCTCTCAAGATTCGAATTGAAGAAGTCACATGACAGCGCATCGTCTTACCTTAATCCTTTTTGGAATCGAATGTGTCGGTGAGGTCGTTTCCGACCCTGATGGAGCAGCAAGAATTCTACATCGTCATCCTAGACAAATGGACTAGGGCGATATACCAAAACTAGACATGGCTCTGTATAGTTCGTCTCTATAAATGCTGTCGTATGCGGTTTTGAAATCGATAAATAGATGGGGAATATCGATTTGGACTTCTTGGGTTTTTTCCAGGATCTACCGAAGTGTGAAAATTTGGTCGGCTGTGCACTTTCCTGGCCTAAAACCACACTGATAAGGGCCGATCAGAAAAGCGGTTAGTGTCTTCAAATGAATAACATTTATATATTAACACTTCAGAAAATGAATGATATCGTGTATGCACCAAAGTCTTTAGCAATTGAGAATTGTCAGCGGCGTTGCACAGCCTACATTCCGTAGTGCTTGTCAAGTATTGAATTTATTTGTGAACGACTGACTTGGGGATGTATGCATTAATGACGCTTGGACCGATTTTGGTGATAGACCACTTATTTTAAAACTGAAGATGTCTAGTCCTTCCTTAAGTGGCGCTACAGTCCGGAATGAACCTGGGCCTCAACCAACATTACTCTACAATTAGCCAGGTCCTTAGCTAACTGCCTCCAGTTGCGCTATCCAAGTTGGGTGAGGTCGGTTTCTACTTGTGCGCCCCACTTAAGGCAAGGTCTTCCTCTACTACGTTCAACGTCTGGCTAGGAATCGAACACTCAGCGAGCCGGAGTATTGGTGTCCATTCGTTCTACATGTCCTAGCCATCTTAAACGTCCAATGCGAAATTTTTTGTCGCTGTACAGCTCGTGTAGTTCGTGGTTGAATCTTTGTCTCTATAGCCCGTCAACGCAAACGGGACCGAAGATTTTTCGAAGAATTTTTCTCTCTAATCGACCAAGGATTACTTCATCCGCTTTTGAAACGGTCCATGCTTCAGCGCCGTAGAGCAAAACCATTGAATATAAACAATTTTTAAAATCAACCCGTCACGAACAAAAATCAATTTTGTTGCTTACCATGCATAAAACATGCATTTTTTTTTTTTTTTTTTTATACAGTTTTATAAGAGAAATCAATTCAGGTGAAACAATATGATAATTCAGAATATCGCGAACAAACATGATCCAAGATGCTTTACACCTGAAACTTAAGGTTTGCAAGCCAATTTGTTCACATCTTTTATCATAACTAGGCGATTCTTCAAACGTAAATAATTTACCGAATGCATACATCGTGAAATTTTTCTGAACTCTTTCTAATCTAAGTGCCTGCATTACATATGGCGAATCCAATATGATGGATGTGCATTCCAACTGCGATCTCACTTACGATCAGTATATAGTTTTAAGGCTGAATACATCTCGAAAGTCCTCTCAATATTGCTTTAGAAAACCTAACATTGAGTTTGAAAGAGATCTTTAACTTCTTCCGTACGCTGAAGTCTCTGATCGTTCATATAATCGTTCATAGATCGTAGTTGAGTGGGTTCAAGAGGAGTAACTACACTATTAATGTTACTAATGTGTTTTTCATATACATTGGTAAAACTTCTAGGGGTATGTAGGAGACTACAACTACAAATGTACCAAACATTCGAAACATCGAACGGCCGTTCGATAATCCAATGCAATTTCCCTACTTGAAATCGATATGAGTTTGCTATTAAAACCAGCGTTACCAGATAAATTTTTTTAAACCTGCTTAAGCTAGGACGAAAAACTGCAAAACCTGCTAGACGAAAATGTAAAAAAATGTTAAAAAAAAACTGCGATCGATTTTTCCTTGAGAAATACGTTTTTTTAGTTCAAAAAATACATATACAGTTACATTTGTTATTATATAAGATGATAAATTATAAAAGATGAAAATTTTTAAACTTAAATATGTACAAAGTTATTAAATTAAATCGTTCGGAATCTTTATAGAGAATTTTTGAATTTTTTAAAGTTACCATTTTATTTGTTGGAATAAAGTTCACCTTAAAGGGCCAAACCCACCGAGCAACCGAAACCGAAACTTTGTTTTTCTTATTTTTAAAAACTGCTAAATACTTTAAAATTTTTGTGTTCTTCAGTCAAAAATACTTCTTAAATAAAAGATATCAATAAACCACACTAATCTCATTTATTTTTAGTTCTTAAAATCTTTTTATTTTAATATAAAATGATTTTATTTGTTTTCAGTACCGACATTTTACTTTTTCATTTTGCAGTTTTGCATTTCTTCGTACCGAAACTGGCAACGTTTTTTTCTTTCGTAGTAATTTCTGTTTGTCGAAGTTTGTAGAAGTCACTTGATTCACGTTTTTTATGTCAAAGTGATTTTTTTTTCTGTTTCTGTCCTATTTTCGGTGGGAATGAAATGTCAAAACTGAACAGAAAAATGAAAAAATAAAACGAAGTTTCGGTTTCGGTTGCTAGGTGGGTTTGGCCCTTAAGAAACCCCCTGCTTTACTTGTAAACCAACATTTTCGTTACTGGAGCGATTACGGTTTTTAGTTTTTAACGAATTTCCCTGCGAAAATAGGGGTATTCATGCAACATCGGAAAGTCGTCGTAAAAGTTGTAAACGTGATAAAATTGGGAAATCTTTTCTAACAACATCGGAATTTTCTCACAGGAATTTGGTGCGAAAACTTAGGTGGTAAATGTTGTAAACTTTTGAATTGCTATTTTGACATTTAATCAGTCACTTCCACACAACAAAAGTATGCGCTAAACTGAAACAATATATCGAGAACGGAAAGACAATAATAAGAACAAAATTCTATCAATAAATAAATTACTAAAATGAAATTAAATTCAGTGGGTTACCGCATTATTTAGTGATGATGTTTTAGGGTCGTTCATGAAACGTCGTCGTAAAGTTATAATCTTTCGCACGTAATAAAATTACGATGTTGCATGAATACCCTTATTGTTTCACAAGCAGTATTAGATGCCATTAAGCATAAATATTGCAAATTTAGTTATTGTTGGATACATAAGCATAATCGTTTTGAAATGTAAGGTTGAATTTGTTTACCATAGGAAATTGTAGTCCATAGCATAAAAAGTATTATTATACTGTCATTCAAACTATTAAAAACAAATTCGTTTGGGACAGAATTTGTTGTTAAATATTCACAATTTTAATGCACTCCATTGTTCTATAATTTGATTGACGCAGGCATGTAGCGATAGGCATCTA
Organism: Rhingia campestris; assembly: GCA_932526625.1. Classification (NCBI taxonomy): domain Eukaryota; kingdom Metazoa; phylum Arthropoda; class Insecta; order Diptera; family Syrphidae; genus Rhingia; species Rhingia campestris. Next base: position 47,115,667 of record OW052184.1, on the reverse strand, counting down.
ATGTCTTAATGGCGCAAAATCCTATGCTTTTCTGTTTCAAAAAAACTCTTGGAATACTAAAAATTCTCGTTGGCTTTTACTACTTTGAGAAAAGTATGTTTTGACCAATTGCTCAATGGATTTTGGCAATTTCTTACTGCCATGACTGAAAGCTAGAGCAACCGAGTGACGTACGTATTTAATAAATACACAATTTGGATTGAGTGTCGTTGTCCAAGCAATGCCTATGTAAATAATATAATAACTATCTGCACCCTTTACATTTGGAAATGCTACACAGTTACTCAATAGGTATCCACCACACCGACACCACACATAAACAGCTGTGTTTACTTTGTTTGCTTTCTGACTCTAACTCTGCGTATTTCTTCTTTGGAATCATTTTTCTTGAAGACGATCGTGTATTCGTGTTGACTGTCGCCGAAACAATTAAAAACATGTATACATTTTTTTTTGTTTGAAAACTGCCAAAAAATGCTAAAATTTAAGAAAATGCTAAAGAAACTGCTGCAGGTCATTTTCATGATCAAAAACTGCTAAAATCGCAGGAAACTGCTAAATCTGGTAACGCTGATTAAAACTCCCCCAACTTTCCCCGTGCTTGTTACGCATTGGTCGTTTCGATAAAGCACATACGTTGAATCGAAGATCTTAGTCGAATGTGTAGGTGTAACCAAGTTTCCAATTTATCGGATTTAATGCGCGTGCTAAATATAAATCTTCGGGTGACGAAATTTTAAAATTAATATAACTTATTGTAGTCAAACCAGACGATGATTTAACTTATTTAACACATGCCACTTGGTCTTTTTCGACTACAAGTTTTTATGAAATATAATTAATTACCGCGCTTTCGGTTTTGTCTACTCGAAAGCCTACTGCATGCAATTCCTTCATTGGTATAGCAACAAAATTCGGCGCAGTTGTGTCGTTGCCTATAAAGGTTTTTTTTTTTATTTTGTGAGCGTTTCTTATTTTTTCCTTTTTTTACGCGTCACTTTGCTCCATTTTTCATTGCCTTCGGTGGCTTTTTCTTGGAGTATCGATTATCATCGGTAGAGATGCTACCGATTCCTAAGTCAAAGGACTTTCGGTTTGCATGTCACTGGCACTTCGCCTACAACACCTTATTTGACGAATTTCCATTTTGAAACCATTGAGTTTTTTGGTTATAAAACTTAATTGCGAAATCAATCCCAACAATGGTAAATAATTGCGGGTTTTGCACATGTAGCAAAGTCCCACAGTTGAATTTATGAGTTAGAGGGCCGCTGATGGATGATTTACACATTGTGTGTGGAACTTCCTACAGCAAATCCCTTCGTAACCAATAAAATCAGCAGTTTTCTACCATTTTGGGATTGTTTTTAGTTATTTCAAAAAAAAAAAATGATTTTTAATAAATTGATAAAAACTAAGTAAAGCACGATTACGATGCGCGTAAGGCAAAGCTTTCGAACGAACTGATTTATGACAGCTATGCGTTGAATTTCTTTCAAAGTTGTCGGACAAAGAATTGCGGCGGGATCAATCGAACGCGATTGTATTCTTTTTTATTTTGTTCCGCAATGGGTACCTCGAAAGCAAATTGAAATACGTTTGAAACGGACTTAAGGCTTGGAAATTATTATTCGATCTCTTTACTTTTATTCGATCTCTTTACTGACTTTCGACGTTTGGCAGCAATAGAACAAAATAATAATTTGTACATAAATTCCGCGGGGTTAATCTTTAAAAATCTGTCATCACGACAAGCGTATATACGTACATAATACCCGACAGCCGTTGTCCGGCATACACAAAAATTCATTCAAGTTTATTCAGTCAGGCGCTGCAGTCGCGGCGTCTGTCGAACTGATTTGTGAATTTAAACCATACAGGGCACCACCCAAACGGATAGAAAATTCATTCAAATCGGTCAAGCCGTTTAGGAGTAGCTCAGTGACATAGACACGTACATTAGAATTATGTATATAAATCTTGTAATAATTTTTTTTTTAATTAATTTTGATTCAAAAGCTATTTTTGTCTGTTTAGCTCAAAGTCAAATATATTTCGTCTCGAACACATTTTTTTTTAATCTTCATAAAAAAGTGGGGTGCAATTCAATCTGGTGAATGATGTGACTAAGAGAAATCTGAATTAAAAGTTCGATAACAGAAAGATGACGGTAGACGATTTTCTCTTTCGAATAGATAGAGTTCGTGAAGGCTATGTAGCTTCTTGGAAGGAAGTTGTATTAAACTTCCATCAATTTATATGTGGCCCTGTAGAGAATTGGGTTTATCTCAAATCAAACCCAAACATTACCTGGGACTACTCAAAAATTGCTCTAATCAAACAATTTCAAAGTCTCGAATCGGACTCTGAGTTGTCACGTAAAATGTCTGATCGACGAGAAGGATACGCGGAGTCTTTCGATTAATTTTATAACGGCATTTTCCAAATTAATACCCGATTGCAAAACCCTAAACCAAATCGCGAACTAATCGTGATTATAAAGCAGAAAGTCCGACGGCGAATGGGAGAGCTGCTTCTTACAATCCACAAGAGTAGTCTGCCTGTGATGGTGTATGTCTGCCGCAATATTGAAAAGTACGTTGTGGATCACGAACCTCAGAGACAGAGACCATCTCCTAATCCTGGCTTTAGAAGGCAATTTGGTGAAGTAGACGTAGCAAACGAAGGCGGCAGCTTATCCGAATTTGTTGTTGAGGCCTTAGAGAATCGCGGAAATCATAATTCTATTACGTGTTGGGACTGCAAGTTAGTCGGTCATTCATTTTATGAGTGCGACCGACAGTCCTCAAAGAAGTCTCTTTTGTTACAAGTGCGGAAAAGAAAATATCACCACTGCCAACTGTTCGGGAAACTATCAAAGGAGCAAGTCAACGACCGGAAGACCTTGCTCTCAATAGAAAAATCTGGCACATCAAACAATATTTCTACTTGTCCCAACCCCTCTCCTGAAATGTCCACAGACCTCAGCCAGCCCATTAGCATTATGCACGCGAAGTAGTTACTCCATCCAACTCTGATCTATCCAACAAAATACCTCCAAAATCCTTTCACGATCGGGTGACAGCCTTTTATGAATCTAGACATGGTATTGTCCTGAAGTCTGTCCATCGTTTGTTACCGAGAGGAGTTATACATCGTTACAATTTTTTTGAAATAACAAATTTTACGCAGTATGCACAGTACGCAGAGTGTTAAGTATGCCATCTGCTATTTAAAAAAAATCATTTTGTGCGGCTAATAATTGTGTAAAACGAATAGCGTATTGTAGTCATTGTGGGTAGTCTTGCGGCAGCAGTGCTTTCACAATTTGTATTTGATATTGGTACATCTTAAGATCCAATTTTAAAATTCTCCGCAATGTTCTAGACATGCCAAATTCGCCTAACAACGCGACGACGTGTTGAGACAAATGGATAATTTGCAATACTGCCGCACACTGCCACCTTGTATTCACTGCGAATATTCGATGAGCACCTCTTCTTTAGGACGACCAGCATACCAGGTATATGCAGGGATTTCATTATAGAAATATAGAACGAAGCGTTTATTTTAGATGTGTGCTCTGAAATTGCAAACCAAGTTATCAATCAATTAGAGATATCATCGCATAATCGATCTGTTGTTGCTTCGTTCGATCTAGATTTGGGTAGTAAACAAAAAAAGTAATTTAAACTGTCAATAACGGTTTCGGAGAAATGTTCTTTAGAAGCGCCTGGAAAAACTGATAACAGTTTCATAACTAAAGTGATTCTGACACCAATTCCAAATTTAACACGTCCGGAATAGCTGCGACATTGCTTATTGTCTGGGTTCAATGTACATTGGCACACAAAAAATCGCTCAAGTTCTTATATCGCACGATGTGCGTTTTCAGATGTTTAAGAAACGCATTAATATTGCTAGCAGGAGATGTAAGGCAATATTAATTCGATAATTCCTCGATCAACACCAGGGGCCTATTTCATAAAACTACAACACTAATAATTATTTGTGAATTCACTTGTAACTTGTAAATTATGTGCACATTTTTGTTTCATAAAGAATTCCGATTCACTTATAACTACAAGTGTGCCAGGCTTGTAACTACAAGTGAATTTACAACTGCGGCGAACTTTTCTGTTTCATAAAAGTATTTGTGCAAAAAATTATTAGTGACAAACTTGTAACTACAAGTGAATTTCTTACAAGAGTAGAGGGACTATAAAATCACGTGCTGCAACAATTTTGTTTATTCGTGGTTCAAAATTAGTGCTTACAAAACGTGTGGTCAAGAAGTTTAAAATAAAAATGATATCAAGCAGTGACGATAGTGACTACGAAAGTAATCAGACACGAGAACCGCGAATTTTTAAAGAGCGTATAAATTTTGATATTTTAACATATCATACATTTAATGAAAAATTTAGAATTAACTTCTCCGCTTTCGAGACATTGCTAAGAAGCATTGGACCGTCAATACAACATGAAACTAATCGTAATCATGCTCTGTCAGTTAAACAGCAACTTTTACTAGCCTTGCATTGGCTAGGTAACGGGTCTCAATATCATGGTGTAGCTGATATGCATGGAGTTTCAAAGGCAACGGTTTGTCGTGTAATTAAAAGAGTTGTCAATGCTATCAACCAAAGTGTATTCGCTAATCAGGTAAATTGGCCAACAAATACTTCGGAAGTGATAGAAAAATTTTATTCTATTGCTGGAATGCCAAATGTTGCTGGATGCATTGATGGAACTTTGATAAAAATAGACGCTCCAAATGAGTATGAAGATCGTTTCGTTGATCGACATGGAAACCACTCAATTAATTGTATGCTTGTATGTGGCCCGGACTTGCGCTTTTACTATGTCAGTGCCAGATGGCCAGGAAAAGTTCATGATGCAAGGGTACTGCGGAACAGTGTGCTATGTTCTAAGATGGATTCTGGTTGGAGGCCGCATTCACGATCGATTTTACTAGGGGATTCCGGATATGGTTGTACAGATTGGCTAATAACACCACAAAATAACAACTTAGATGATGACGCAGTTCAAAGGTTCAACCGTGCACATAAGTCAACAAGGCGACTCATCGAAAATGCAATTGGTGTGTTGAAAGAAAAATTTCCGTGTCTACAACAGTTAAGAGTTAATCCCATATACGCCTGCAATATAATAAAAGTTTGTGTAACGCTTTGTAATCTAACTTCACATACTTTAAATGAAGATGAAAATTACGAAGAAGATGAAGATGAAGCAGACCAATTAATAGAAAACACTACACTTAACACACAAGGTGGGATAACACGTAGACAGGAAATAATAAATTCGTTTAGGCAATAGTTTTGAAAAATAAAAATCCATATTATATGCATCAATACTCTTTTATTGTCAAAATACTACACTCTTTTTCTATCAAATTATTGCTTAGCATCTTTTTTTCCAAATCCAGCTTTTCAATTTCCATATCTAGTTTTTTGTTTTGTTTCTTTAAATTTTCGATCTCCAACACTAACTTCTCTTTCTTCAATTGTGCAATTTCGTCGTCAAGGATATATTTCCTTTTGGGTTCTAAATATAAAGGCAATTTAAAATATTAGTACATTTGTGTACACAATTCTTTTTACCAGACGAAGTTGATGGATTTTTTTTACTCTTTCTACTGCAACTTGTGTTCTGCGAAGGAAATCTTTGATTTTCCATATCAAGTTCAGTTTCTTCAAAAATACCAGAAGACTCATTAGTCACATCATCATGAAGCGATTCGGGAACTGGCAGGCCAATAATATCGGGAGCATCTTTCTCCAATATGTCCAAAACTTTGTTGTCAATTTCATTCAAGTCCACCGCCAGAGCCCGTCTTTTTTCTGTTATCGACCTTGACCTTTTCATAAAGTAAATAATTAACAAACATTTTATTGGAATATTAGCATATGTAGGTACTTACCATAGTACACCGCTTGATATTGGTCCAAAAAACATCGCGAATATAACTCCACGACTTTCCACAAAAAAAACCATTCGACTTAGCTTTTTCATGGATTTGCATCCAAATATCACTTTTTTCTTTTTTCGTGATTTTATCGGAAAAAGAACCAAACAAAATTATATTATTTTTCTCGATTTCTTCTAGAAGTAACAATTTTATTTCTTTTGAGCACATTTTAAACTCTTATATTTTAGTGACCGACCGGATGATAAAATTAATAGAAATGAGCTTCAATAAGTGCACCAAAACATGATTTTACATGTAATAACGGCATTTAATAAACGGCACAATTTTTTTTTACTATGGCTAAAGTAATTGTAACAAAGAATGAAAGAAAGAAAGAAGAAGAATGAGAAATGCTGCGGACTTGTAGTTCCCCGCAATTAATTGTTAACTTGTAGTTACACACTTGTAGACTTGTAGAATTTAGACCGCTGCACATATAATTTGAATTTGCCGAACTACAAGCGAGGAAAAATGTTTATGGAACACAATATTACAACTCCATACTTTATTTGCGCTTGTAGTTACAAGTCTACAAGTACAACACTTGTGGTTTTATGAAATAGGCCCCAGCTTGACTGGCGACATGCAAGGCATTGAAATATGTCCAGCTGTAGATAAGCTGAAATATTTTTACATTAATTACTGAAAATTGTGAACGAAAAGTTGCCTTATCTTCTGCAATTAGTGATGTTGAAATGTTTCCCAAAACTCCAACCAATAAGAATCACGATTGATGCAGAGCTACTCTTACCGCCAAGAACAAAGATATCTACGAACTGAAAAATATTTTTCAAACCCAGTTACATACAAATCCGTTAAAATCGTTTGGAAGCCAGATGAAGCGGTTTATAATAAAAGAGACTTTTTGAACTTGAAAAAAAGTACTGCAATTCATAATCGGCATGTCAATTATCATGTAAAAAAGTAATATAAATCATTGTATAGGCAGCAATCTTGACAAAACCATTAAAAATTGAAAGTGTTCTCACTTCTTTTATTCAATTTATCTCAGCGGATATGCCATTTCCATTTAAAAGATTGCCATTCTCAATTCGATTGCCGCTTACAATCACCATGAACAAAGCACGTTTTGGATCTAGACTTTCGAATAACTTGTTGCATGTGTGATTTCTCACTTTTCTATTAAACTAGACTGAACCAGTGCAACGTATCATATTCGTACTTTATTTAACTGATTAGTTGTAATTTTATTTATATACCGTAAATTTCGAATAATCAGTTTTCGGTTTGTATCTGACATATACATATTACTTTTTTTTTATAAACAGAAACTAGAGGAACTCAACCAATATCCGGACTTTAACAACTACCTAATCTATGTACTTACTAAATTAAAATCTGAAGATGAGCCAACCCGTTCACTTAGCGGTCTAATCCTGAAAAATAATATTCGTCTTCATGGAAGTACCCTGCAACCGGAAATCTTGGAATATATCAAACAAGAGTGCCTACAAGCGGTCGGTGATCCGTCACCTCTGATTCGAGCCACAGTTGGTATTCTGATAACAACCATTGCCAGCAATGGAGGACTACAAAACTGGCCACAACTCTTGCCGGCTCTCTGCGATATGCTTGACTCCCAGGACTATAATATCTGCGAAGGTGCCTTTAGTGCGCTGCAGAAGATTTGCGAGGACTCTGCCGATATACTGGACAGTGCTGCCCTAAATCGGCCACTCAATGTTATGATTCCAAAATTCCTACAATACTTTAGTCACAACAGCCCCAAGATTCGTTCACATGCTATTGCCTGCATTAATCAGTTTATCATCAACCGCTCACAGGTGAGGCGTTTTTTTTTTATTCAAAAATATTTGCAAGTAATGTTGAAAATTTATATTTGTAGGCTCTAATGCTGCATATAGACACATTTATTGAGAATCTGTTTAATCTCTCATCGGATGACGACCACGAGGTGCGAAAAAATGTATGCCATGGTCTTGTGATGTTGCTAGAGGTTCGCATGGATCGTTTGCTTCCACATATGGGACAAATCATTGAGGTAGTCTTTTGTTTTTTCCTCCAATATCATCCAAATTTGCAATGTTTTATTCTCTTCTAAATCTAGTACATGTTAATGCGCACGCAAGACTCCGATGAAGGAGTTGCCTTGGAGGCGTCCGAATTTTGGTTATCTTTGGCCGAGCAGAGTATATGCAAGGAGGTCCTTACCCCCTATCTTCCTCAATTGGCACCAGTTTTGGTGCGTGGGATGCGCTACTCAGAAATTGACATAATCCTACTCAAGGGCAACGTGGAGGAAGACGACATGGTACCAGATCGCGAAGAAGATATTCGACCAAGGTTCCATAAATCCCGCACTCATACAATCAATTCGGGCGAGGCAGCCGGCGATGATGACGACGACGACTTTGACGATGGCTTGGACGATGACAGCTCTCTATCAGAGTGGAATCTGCGTAAGTGCAGTGCGGCCGCCCTCGATGTATTGGCAAATGTATTCCGCGAAGAATGCCTTCCCATCGTTTTGCCAATTTTGAAGGACACCCTCTTTCATCAGGAATGGGTGATTAAGGAGAGTGGGGTGCTCGCCCTGGGTGCCATTGCTGAGGGTTGTATGCAGGGTATGATACCGCATTTACCAGAACTGATACCATACCTAATCAGCTGCTTGTCCGACAAAAAGGCACTCGTTCGTTCGATCACTTGTTGGACATTGTCCAGATATGCCAATTGGGTGGTCAATCAGCCGCATGATCAATACCTAAAGCCGTTAATGGAGGAGTTACTTAAGAGAATCTTAGACTCGAATAAGCGAGTGCAAGAGGCAGCGTGTTCAGCGTTTGCCACTCTTGAGGAGGAAGCTTGCACCGAATTGGTTCCCTACTTGGAATACATTCTGAAAACTCTGGTCTATGCCTTTTCCAAATACCAGCACAAGAATCTATTGATTCTGTATGACGCTGTAGGTACATTGGCCGACTCAGTAGGCCATCATTTGAATACTCCGGAATATATCAATATTTTAATGCCACCGCTGATAGAGAAGTGGAATTTGCTCAAGGATGATGACAAAGATCTGTTCCCGCTGTTAGAGTGCTTGTCGAGTATAGCCACCGCATTGCAATCTGGTTTCCTACCCTACTGTGAGCCAGTCTATAGGAGGTGCATTTCCCTTATCGAACAAACTATTAACCAGGATATGGTAAGTGTCAATGTTAAGTTTATTGATGAATGGATGAATTGATTTTTTTTTCCCAAGGCATGCAAATCAAATCCAGGTTTCGATCAACCTGACAAGGAGCGAATGATAGTAGCGCTAGATTTGTTGTCAGGATTGGCTGAAGGACTTGATGGACATATTGAGGCATTAGTTGCAAACAGTAATATCATGCAATTATTATATCAGTGTATGCAAGATGCTTTACCTGAGGTACGTTCACATATTGAACTTGTTTGGTATATGGTCTTATTTTGTTGATTGTTTAAGGTCCGTCAATCTTCATTTGCACTGCTGGGTGATTTGACAAAAGCTTGTTTCCAACATGTCCATCCATTTATGTCAGATTTCTTTCCAATTCTGGGGCAGAATTTAAATCCGGATTTTATATCAGTGTGCAATAATGCAACGTGGGCGATTGGTGAAATTTGTATGAAACTAGGTAAGTGCATTTCTTATTTTTAATTATATCAGGAATTCTGTTTTTGGCCAGTCTATGCCTTGTTTGGACATTTATTATAAAACCTCATTGATATTATATTTTAAAGTTGCTTGAGGTTGCAACGTAAAACCGAAAAGGTTGCTAGGGAAACGTCGTTACGGCAAACAAACCAAAAATGCCGTTAAACTGTTTTGCGTCATTTCCCGTGTGGACCGTAAAAGCCAATCAAATGTCAATTCTATGTTAATGTATATGCCCATTTGATCATGCCTCGTTCCTCTTCTGAGAACGACAAGGTTGTTGTGGTGCATAAATTCGCCATTTGGGCAAAATAGTAGTAGATTTGGTCATCCATATCTTTGAAAACTTTTCAAAGCCATCCTTTGTTTTGCCGATTCTGGCTGTATTTGGTTGAGAAAACTTTTTACTCGCTACCGCTGTTGGCCGCCAATGCTTGCTTGATTCGATGAGAGCTACATCGGATATTTCCAACGTCAAGTATAAATGTTTTTGATGTGCCTCTTCGGATTCCCTTTGGAACTTGAATTCTTTTGCTAGTTTCTTTTGAGCTAGTGTGTCTGCTCTTCCGTGTTCATGTAACTGCCTATTCGCAGAAATGTTCATTCCCCATTCGTTTTGAGCTTTAATGTAAGTCTACGTACTTTGTCTACGGATCTCTTACCCACTCTTTTGGCCTATGCTTTTTTAGGCTTTCCAAATGCCTGTAAGGTCAAGGCATTCAAATCTGTATTTCCAGAATTTTTACCAGAGCTGTTATTGTGACTCGTCGAGTAATAGCATAGTCTATTCGAAAGATTGAACTTTTTCCACAAAGATGAATGATTGTGACACCTTGATGTGAAACTCTTACTTTACCTAATGGGGTCCTCTTCGTTTCTGGGCACGTTGCTTCCAGTCGTTCAGTCTAACCGCCTTGGCATCCGCGATTGCTTTATCCGTAAATCGGATTTGTGGTGTTCCTTGTCATCTCAAACCTTAAAGCTAGGTTTTGAATATTCTCTTGGCTACAGGATTAATGGATTAATTAGAGGTATAGAACTTCGAATTGAAATAAAACACAAGAAAACCGTTTTAATGTCCATCAATTTGCACAAGCTGGATCTTGTAAGGTCGTAAGCCAAGATCTTTGAGCAAAATCTTCCATATAGCTCCAATTGCTGTGCACGGTGGCGAATCGATTCATTCGGGTCCTCTTCAACACTTTGCTCTACAGCGGCAATTGTTTCTTCGGTGCGCACTGTTCGACGTCTCTGCAGATGCATCACATAGAGTAAACGTAGTGCGAAAACGATCCATGGTTAACTGAATTAATTGCTCTGATGGTCGGAGCTTGCGGTAAACTTCGCGAACTCAATCATTATTTGCATTCTTCATTTGTCATCCTGTTCATGATGAATAGGAAAACCAAACTGAACATAAATGACGTTAGAGTTGCCCGATTTGACCACAAAATGTATGTTTTACCTCTATTCGAATAATCAACCTCTAAAAAAAAACACCCTTACATCCACCTCTTAAGTACAGCACAGAACGAACGCGTTTGTATCTTCTTCTCCGTTCGGCTTCCTCTATTTGCTTAATATTTGCGCTTTCCTGCTTACACACGGCCTTAAAATCGATAAAAATATGATGGGTTTCGCTTTGAAATTTGTCGTTATTTTCCATTATGTGAAAAGTTAGTATATGGTCGAACTGCACACTGGTACGAGCGGATAAGTGTGCTCCAGATATGCTTTAACCACAGTGCGTTGGATACTAATTTTAATGCGACATTTAGCAACCCATGAGTCCGCTGTTGTTGGGATATAAGGGGTTGGGTACGATAAACCGTTTTTAAAATGTCGATTTAAGAAAATCGAACGTCATATAAGCCGTGTTTTTTTCTCTTTACTCCAAATCTATAGGTTTAGCAAACAATTTACGTGTAAAATACAACAACACCTTAGCCTATATAGCTTTCGTGAAACCTGGATAATTATCCAGTCTTACACCCTTAGCGTGGATAGAAAATGTGCTACCAAACCTATTTTTTTCACTTGTTATCGAAAACGGTTGTCGAAATTGATAAAATTGCAAAATATAGCAGCTGACACAAACTGTTTTTGTCGATCAAACATCAGTCGACATTTGAACAGTCGATGAAATTTATATTTGTGCAGTCGACATTTTCTTTGTCGACTATTCCCGATATAAGGGGCTTATTATTACAGTCATCGGGCAGAATTTTGTTGTTAATCCAGAGTTGATGGCTTCGTGCCTGCGCACTTCCATCACCTACGTATTTGAACAGTACTATCGGTAAGCGATCAGATTTTGTTGATTTTCAGCTTTTTAATGGCTGCGCTGACTTTTTTTTTTATACTACCTCTATGTTGATTGGAGGTAAAGGGTCCGCCAATTAACTAACCAAAAAACTACTGAATATTTTCTCAAATTTCTTTTTTTATTTGAAAGTACAATCCTTCCGGTTAATAATGGAAAATAATTTCATTCAAATGGCTGCCTCGGCTGGCCATGCAGTAGCCTACACGATCGGTCCAAATTTTAAGCTCATTATCGATTGTGTTGCAGCTGTATTTCACCAATGGGTTCACGAATATTGTCCTTTAAAGCGTCAATTGTCTCTGGCTTGTCGGCGTAACACTTATCTTTTACGGCACCCCACAAATAATAGTCCAACGGTTTCAAATCGCAGCTCCGAGGTGGCCAAACGACATCAGCTCTGCGGCTGATAATGCGATCTTCAAAAACAGGGCGCAAAACATCGAGTTTAGCTTCGGCTGTGTGACACGTAGCGCCGTCCTGTTGAAACCAAATGTTGCAAATATCCTCCTCTTCAATTTTTGTGAACAAAAATTCGTTCAACATGGCCCGATAACGATCGCCATTGACTGTAACAGTTACTCCTTGCTCATTTTCGAAGAAAAATTGCCCAATTATGCCTCTGGACCAAAATCCGCACCAAACAGTGACTCGTTTTGGGTGTATCGGCTTTGCAATGTATGCGTGCGGGTTTTCTGTGCCCCCAAATGCGATAATTTTGCTTGTTTACATACCCGCCAAGATCAAAATGAGCTTCATCTGAAAAGATGATTTTTTGGCAAAATCGGCATCTTCTCTAAGTCGATCGCAGGCCCACTTAGCGAAGCGAAAACGCATTGGATGGTCAGTTGGCTTCAACTCCTGAACCAATTGGACTTTGTATGGCGTCATACCAAGGTCTTTATGCTAAATTCGTCTCAATGATGTCTCCGAAATGTTCAATTGTTGAGAACGACGCTCACTTTCTGCCACAGCAGCAATATTCTCGGGTGTACGCACCTTTTTTTGGCTTTTCACGCTTTGGTTTATCGATGAGGATGCCAGTTTCTTTCATTCTTTTCACAAGATAACGAACATACGGAGCTGACGGTGCTTCTCTTCTTCCAAAATCCGTACGCAATTTTCGCACACATTCTGCAACATTACCATGATTTTCAAAGTAATGTCGCAATATTTCCCAGCGTTGTTCAAGCTTTTACACAACCATATTCATTCAGCGGAAGGATAAAACTAATTATCTGCTAAATCAGACATGAGCTAAGTAGTTGAAAAAAAAAAAAAAAAACGTTAGATGGCGGACCCGTTAGATGCGTTTTTTGCTCTACCAATCTTTCGATCCATTTATCAGTTGCTGATAATACATGAATACATCTACTATCCTGTGCGGTAATAATAAACATTTCAATTGTGCACGTTATAAATCTGCAAATAAATATATATTTATGGTAGCTGATATTGATATTACAATGTATGTTTCTTCCAAACAATTAGGTGAGGAAACACGACAGTACATCCACCTTGTACTCAAAGAACTCTTCGTTATAATCAACCGTCCAAATACCCCGAAAACTCTTTTGGAAAATACAGGTAAGCGATAACATTCCATTCTAATTACTTTAAACGATATAAATATTGTATCTGTTACTTACCAAAGGCAGTGTTAAATATTTGTGATTTATCAAACAACATGTACGATATATTTGTTAATTGTTTAATTTAGTTCAAACCAGAGCTGGCCAGTTTATCCAAATTTGTTACTCTGTTTTTCAGGAATTTAATACAAATTTATATTTTGATTTGTTCTGTTCATTTCGTATATTCACGCAACGATAATGATTTTGTGTAAAGTAATTCAAAACATATTAATTAAGTTTTTCTTTTATATATTTTTACTATAAATTGTTAACTGTAAGCAAAGATATTTTTCATAATACTCGAATATGTTATTTGTTTAATTTTATGTGATATTTTTATGTATATACATATTATTTTCTTTCTTTTCTGTTCTGTTTTTAGCTATAACAATCGGTCGTCTAGGTTATGTGTGCCCCGTTGAAGTGGCTCCTTTTTTGCCAGAATTTGTACGACAGTGGTGTGTAACAATTTCTAATTATTTTTATTTCCTTATTTTTATTCATATTTCTTTGTTTTTATTTGTGTGTGTTTCTTTGTTTTACAAAATAACTAAAATCAATTTGTTTACAATCTCCTTTCCTAAAACTCTTTTTATCTTTTCTGTAAATTCGTAAATACTATGATTGTTTTGGACTTGAATAATCGACAGGATTATGTTGTTTTCACTAATTTACAATTTTTAATGTTATTGGCTTTTTAGAAATTTAAATTCAATGGCAAATACAATTAACTAATTTATTTTTATTTTTTTTTTAAATATTTTCTTAACACGATTTGTTTTTGTGTGAAATTCTCATTTGAGTATTATTGTTAATCCGAGCAAAACGGAAATGATGCTCTTCACCACGAAGACCAAAATACCAGCCTTTAATATCCCCCGACTTAATGGACAAGCGCTCTCACTCTCATCCAATGCCAAATACCTAGGGACTATCCCAGATACTAAGCTTAATTGGAAAACCAACAAAGGGTCAAGAAAGCATGTATAGCTTTCTATGCCCGTAGAAAAACATTTGGCAAAAGATGGGGCCTACAAGATGACACTTTGGATGTACACTGCTGTTGTTCGGCCGATACTCACCTATGGGGCACTAGTCTGGTGGCCTTCTGTGAGTAAAGGGTATATCATTGACAAACTTAAGAGGGTACAAAGAACTGCTTGTATCGGCACAACTGGGGCCATGAGATCTTGTCCCACTGATGCCTTAACGGTTCTTCTCCACCTTCTCCCTCTGATGCCTTAACGGTTCTTCTCCACCTTCTCCCTCTAGATATCCATATCAATGTGCAGTGCAGTCAGGCTCAGAGAATCTGGCTGCTGGTTCAATAAGCACTATGGGCACAGTAATATCCTAGATTCAATGCCAGCAGGTCTAGCTGACCATCATACCGACTACATAATACCCAAACTGACCTTCCACAAACACTTCACCGCTGGCTTTCCAACTAGAGAGGATTGGAAAAACGCAGTGGTTGAAAAAGATTTTGACACACTTATATACACCGACGGCTCCAAAATGGACTGCGGAGTAAGCGCAGGTGTCTACTCGGACACACTAAAAATAAAAAAAAAATGTTTCGCCTCCCTGACTCCTCCAGCGTATTCCAGGCGGAATTGTTGGCTATTAGGGAGGCTTGTCAAGCGATTAGACACGATAGTACTCCCAAGCAAAATGTCGCTATTTTTGTCGACAGTCAAGCCGCTACTAAGGCGATTATCTCGGTATCGACGTCATCAAAGCTAGTACTTCAATACCAGAACGAACTGGCCTCCATTGGGAGTCGGTACAATATCACTCTCATATGGGTTCCAGGCCACAGTGACATAGATGGAAATGAACAGGCTGATGCCCTAGCCAGGTTGGGCTCGTCCCTTCCCAGCTCACGTGCAATCGGCATTCTCACTCCTTTAAAAACTATCATGAATAATATCAACACACACTCTCTTAAAACAGCTGAACATAGGTGGCGAAACCTCAGTGGGTGCGCCATTTCAAGAGATATGTGGCCTCGACAAAAACACGCGACCTCTTAAGCAGATCCCGTAAGGAAGTCTCCAGGGTGATAGCAATTACCTCTGGACACTGGCCCATCGGTGACCATGCTGTTAGAATGGGTATACGGTATACCCCACAACACCAACTGTCGCAGTTGCAAGGAGCTGGGGAAAAGGAAACTCTAACTCACTTTCTATGCAAATGCCCGGCTCTGTCAAGAGCAAGACAACGAACTCTAGGCAAACCTTTCTTTGACAATATCCGCGACCTCTCTGATAAACACATCAAAGAACTGATCGCCTTCCTTAATGTCACTGGTTGGATTTAGTACACGCCAACTAACAACAAGATATAACATTTAACCGCACGAGTATTTGGCATCAAAACGGCGCACTCCAGTGCTAATTGTGTTTCGTCTTGTACGAACAGCCAATCTAACTTACTTACTTACTTAAGTGGCGCTACAGTCCGGAATGAACCTGGGCCTCAACCAACATGCCTCTCCAATTAGCCCGGTCCTTAGCTAACTGCCTCCAGTTGCGCACTCCAAGTTGGTTGAGGTCGGTTTCCACTTGTGCGCGCCACTTAAGGCTAGGTCTTCCTCGTCTGCGTCCGACGTCTGGCTGGGAATCGAAGACTCTGCGAGCCGGAGTATTGGTGTCCATTCGTTCTACATGTCCTAGCCATCTTAAACGTCCAATGCGGAGTTTTTTGACCAGGGGAATGTCGCTGTACAGCTCGTATAGTTCTTGGTTGAATCTTCGTCTCCATAGCCCGTCAACGCAAACGGGACCGAAGATTTTTCGAAGAATTTTCCTCTCGAATCTACCAAGGATTTCTTCATCCGCTTTTGATACGGTCCATGCTTCAGCGCCGTAGAGCAGGACTGGGATGATCAGGGTCTTATATAGGGTCTCCTTAGTAGTTCGAGTGAGGGCTTTACTACTAAATTGCCTTCTTAGCCCGAAGAAACAGCGGTTGGCAAGAGTAATTCTTCGTTTAATTTCTGACGAGATGTTGTTGTCAGAGCTAATAGCGGAGCCGAGGTAGACAAAGTCCCGTACTACCTCAAAATTATATCTGTCAATGGTGACGTTTGGTCCAATTCGTCGATGTTGTGTGTCCTTTCGTGTTGACAGCATATACTTAGTCTTACCCTCATTTACTGCTAAACCCATTTTCGCCGCTTCCTTCTCTATACTAGCAAACGTGGCTATGACATCACGTTGAGTCCTACCAATGATGTCAATATCGTCAGCGTATGCCAGTAGTTGCACCGACTTTTGGAAAATTGTGCCTCTGGCGTTGGCTTTGGAGTTTTGCACAATTCTCTCAAGAATCAGATTAAAGAAGTCACATGACAGCGCATCGCCTTGCCTAAATCCTTTTTTGGTATCGAATGTGTCGGTGAGGTCGTTTCCGACCCTGATGGAGCAGCGAGAATTCTCTATCGTCATCCTACACAAACGGACGAGTTTGGGCGGTATACCAAAACTAGACATGGCTCTGTACAGTTCGTCTCTATAAATGCTGTCATATGCGGCTTTGAAATCGATGAATAGGTGGTGGGTATCGATTTGGACTTCTTGAGTTTTTTCCAGGATCTGCCGAAGTGTGAAAATTTGATCGGTTGTGGACTTTCCTGGCCTAAAACCACACTGATAAGGGCCAATTAGGTTGTTGGTAAACGGTTTCAGGCGTTCACATATTACGGCAGATAGGATCTTGTAGGCGATGTTGAGGAGACTTATGCCTCTGTAGTTGGCGCAGTTCAGAGGGTCTCCTTTTTTGTGGATCGGGCAAACGATGCTGAGGTTCCATTCTTCAGGCATATTTTCATCCGACCAGATTTGGCTTATGAGTTGGTGGATGTTACTTACCAAGTCATCTCCGCCGGCCTTATAGAGCTCAGCGGGTGGCCTTATTAAGCTTGAGTTTAGATATTGCTATCCTCACTTCACTCAGGTCGGGTGGTTGGCAGTTTTCGCTGTCGTTGCCAATATTGTATGGTTCGTTCTGCCTGACAGCGGAATGTTGTTCGTCATCGCCGTTTAACAGTCTGCAGAAGTGGTTCTTCCATATCCTCAGCATCGACTGTGTCTCAACTACAATATTTCCTTGTTCATCTCGACAGGATTCTGTTCGAGCCTTGTATCCTTGGCTTTGACGTTTTACACTTTGGAAAAACTTGCGAACATCGTTCCTGGAGTGGCACCTCTCTATACCAGGGGTTTCTTGCTGGTGGGCGCGAGAAACCTAGCACATCAGTTGCGGCTGATCTAATGGCCTGTTGGCATCGTTGCCATTGCTCTTCGACATTCGATGCTGGTGGTATGGTGTTAATCGAGAGGTTAAGGGATACGCGTTGTGCGAAGGTCTTGGCGGTCTCTTGCGATTGCAGTCTTCCGACATTAAATTTTTTCACAGTATTTCTGGATTGTTGTGGCGTGGTGGATATCCGCATTCATACCTTGGCTGCTACAAGGTAGTGATCCGAGTCGATGTTAGTTCCTCGGAATGTTCGGACATCCAAAATACTGGATGCGTGCCTCTTATCTATCGCAATGTGATCAATTTGGTTGACCGTTCGTTGATCTGGAGACCGCCATGTCCCCTTATGGATATCGAGGTGAGGAAACCGTGTGCTGGCTATAGTGGCATTTCGTTCCGTAGCGAAATCAATTAGCCTAAGTCCGTTAGCAGACGTGTTGTCGTGTAGGCTATGTTTTCCGACAATACTTCTAAAGCCAATCTAACTAACTAACTATTAAAACAAAAGTTTAAAGGTTTTATAATGTTTATTAACAAATAAGCATTTTATTTTTGTTATAGACAAGGTTTATTAATCAATAATTATTTTACAAATGATCGTTTTGTTACAGATTTAACAACAATATTATTTGCCAACGTATTGTTCATCAAATCCATGCTCAAAGAAGTTCTATAGGGTGCGTTAAGAATTTCTTTGAGCAAAGTTGCTTGTGCGATGATCGATACCCATATTCCTCCTGCCGAAATGATCTTACAAATAGTTTTGCAATTTACGTGTAAAAAAATATTTGGTTTCGGACAACAGTGAAAAATTATCTGTTTCTTGCTTCCACTGATTTTTATCAGATTCATTAGAAATAGTTATAATCAAAGTTGCATACAATTAGTGTATTTTTAGTAGTATACTCAATATTTGCAGTATACCTCCCATATAACACGGCTAAAGCCATTTTAATTAAAATAAATTAAAGAGATTCGACCAAGAAACAAATACGTACGATATATAGGTATTTGTGATTAAAACATCACACGAGTTTGGGTAAAACATGTGTTTGTTTAAAACACCAAACACTCATGGGTGGGATTCCCAGATCGGTTGATTTATCGACCCTAGCTCTTGGGTCTATCTTGTTGGTTTCCAAAGGTGATACAACTCATGTGGGCAAACGAAATGCGACAAAAATTAAAACTTCGTGTCGACCACAAATCTGGTGCCGCATTAACTTGTCAGGAGGGGTTTTCGTAAACAGCTCGCTCTCTTTCGAGAACAATTTGTTGTGATCATTTTCACGGGCGCACTCTAGTGTACATTTCCTTATCTGCTATAATAGCATTCACGCGTTCGAGTTTTTTTTTTTGTTTACTGGTTACTCTATTGGATGTGCTAATGATAGTAGTAGCCGGTGCTACCAGCATGCACGATCACTCGATGCCGAAAAAGCGCCCACATACTAAACCACACACACCACTATCCTCACCGGACTTCCGTTAGATATTATTTCAATGTACTGTAGTATTAATAATCGCCCTATCATGGTATACGTTGGGAGAGTAATTCTGGTATCCCCTTGGCGAAATTCCGAGCTACGTCATATTGTTTGGTGCTTGTTTTTTCATTTGAATTTTGCCTAAAACACCAGTTTTCAATAAAAATCAATACAAACTTAAATAAAATTATTTTATTGCTTACTGTTCACTTAAATGTATTTCCGCGACGAACTATAAATGTCAGAGACCATCAGAGAGAAATTGACTTGTGGTTTTGCAAAAACAGATGCAAAAAATGCAACCCATCGCAATGAAAAGTAGACTGCCAATATGCTTTACGTTTTGTCGGAGAAATGTTCCGAACAGCTTAGCGAAACAATTATCATGAAGCAAAATTCTCCGTTTCGTACAAAATCGGAGAATTTTCCTTTCAGAATGGATACCATGATAGGGCAGAATATGTAGAATAGGCCGCGGTTACGACCAACGCTAGTAAGCGTTGGTGCTAGTCCCCGCTAGTGCTCTAGTAAAAACGAACGAATGCTTACTCTTGTGCTCTTTGAATTTGTTTTTTCTAGATATTTTCGATAGCCATCATGGTATGATAAGAGCTGCGTAAGATGGTAGTTTCAATCGCCGTTAAATAGATTTGTCCAAGTCTCGATATTCGGAATCAGTTTGAAGGTAATTTGCCTTTCGTAGTCCAGTGCCAAAAAGCGATGCTGATTTACTTAACCTATGTTCAATCCTTACTCCGAAGGATTTTAATGTTCCCTCCGATGCAATGTATTGATTTCTGATTCATACATACACGTATTTTTGATTGTCAAAAAGTATAGCCTCTGTTTAATGTGAGGATGAAAGTATAACCCATCGTCCGTATTCCTTTAGGTGCAGTTAAGGGACAAATACACTCATACTTTTTGAAAAAGGCCGACTCCAAATGGAGAAGGTTAACAAATTTGGTTATATCGAGGACGATATGGCCCTCCTACGATAAAAACAGAACAAACGATCTACTAAATAGAACCCGCCCAGATATCGCAAGAATAACAGCGATAGTCACGGGGCACTGGCCAATTGGGGACCATGCAGAAAAACATGGGATCCCATACAACCCTCAATGTCGCAGTTGGGGTAACATAAATATTTTCATCTGCAAATGTCGTGCACTAGCAAGAGCTAGATTGCGTGCTTAGAGCAAACATTTTTCGACAATCTTAGCGATATCTCGGGTAAAAGGATACAAGATCTAATCCACTTTTTAAACTTCACAGGCTGGATCTTAAGACAACCTGTATCACATCCACAACAACAATCATAATAAAGGTCACACGAGTCGTGGTAACAAAAAGGTACATAAGTGCTACTTGGGTTCATGCCGAACCACCATTTCTACCTACCTACCATAACTCAAGAGAGAAGTAAGCAACATGCACATGAATGATTTTGATTTTGGTTCCTACCAACTAGCACAACATATTTACGTAACGGTCTTTGATTGCAATCTGGGGACTTATACTTAAAAAAAAAATTATAAAAAGAATAAGGAAATGGAAAAAGAGAGTGAAAGAGGTATCGATAACTTTATTAGACCAAAGCACACAATTTCTTTAAAGAAGAAATGTTTATATTTAAGATGTGGACCATATCCTAACTTAACTATAATATAAACGCAAAACATGTGCCTCCAAAATGGTGATTTCTTCTTTGGCTTTCAGGACATGCAAAGTTGGTTGTTTGTTGTGGTTAACGCTAGATTTTAAAAAACTCTCAAAGGAAAAAAATCTTGCTGTGTTTAAGCTTACCAACTTACTTACCAATCTACAACCAACATCCCGCTCCAATCAGCCTGATCCTTCAACTTCAAGTTGGTTGAGGCTGGTTTCTCGCGCCGCTCAAGGTGGTGTAGTAGATAAAACTATGTCTGACGTCTGGCTAGGAATCTAAGACTGCGAGCCGGGGTATTGGTGTCCATAGGACCTACATATCCTAGACACCTTAAACGTCTTTAATGCATTGTGTAGGGATATGTCGCTGTACAGCTCGTATAGTTTGTAGTTAAATCGTCGTCGTGAATAATTTTTCTCTCAAAACATCAAAGGATTTCTTCATCCGCTTTTGATTCGGTCCATGCTTCTGTGCCGTAGATCAGGACTGGCATAGTGGGATTTACTACTAAATTACTGTTTTAGCAATTACTACCTCAAAGTTATATCTGTCAATGGTGAGCTTCTGTCAAATTTGTCGATGTTGAGTGTCCTTTCTGTTGACAGCATATACTTGGTCTTACCATCGTTTACTGTTAAACCCATTTTTGCCGCTTTCTTCCGTTGAGTCAGACCAATGATGGTAATATCGTCGCGTCGGCGTATGCTAGTTTTTGCACGGATGTCTTTGGTAATGGCTCCGGAGTTTTGCACAATCATCTCAAGAATGGTGTTGAAGAAGTCACATGACAGTGCATCGCCTTGCATACATCCTTTTTTCGTGAGGTCGTTTCCGACCCTTATGAAGCAGCATCGTCGTCTTGCAAAGACGGATGGGCGGTATACCATAACTAGACATGGCTCTGTATAGTTCGTCTTTAAACGCTGTCGAATGGGGCTTTCAAATCGGTGAATAAGTGGTGGGTATCGATTTGCCCTTCTTGGTTTTTTTTCCGGAATCTACCGGAAGATGCTGAAGTTCCATTCTTTGCTTATGATTTGGATTTATAAAGCTCGACGGGAAAGCCGTCACATTCACATTATGACATTACTTCTGACCCAACTTGTATAAAGCAGTACTCCCATACTATTTTTTCTAATCAAATAATTAGGATTGACCATACCCTGCTGATTTCAGTGATCCGATTAGTACTTAGAGAGTAATATGAGCGGGTGTTTTTTTTTGGTTGATATTTCCCCTGGTTCATTTTTTACCGCATTTTAGTTTCTTCCTTGTCTATATTCCGAAATGCGGTGGCGACATCACTGATGTTGATATCGTCGGCGTATCACAATTTCTCCATATTGATATCAAGGTGCGGAAACAGTATGCTGGCATCTTGATATTTCGTCAAAGTTCCTTCCTAGACATGTTGGCTTAAAAAAAAAACTGCTAACGTTTAAATCGTGTATTTTTGCAACTGATTTACCCCTTCAAACTCTCTTCATTGAGTCATCTTTATCCTTTTTTAAGATAACAAGGTGCCATCATTATTTTTTTTTTTTATTTGATTCCTTATGTCGGAAATGTCTGGTTAATATTTGTTTTCTTTTTAATTTAAAGACTTAACTACTACTACTTTGATTGTGTTAATACCGAAATGACATTCTCTTACTTTTTCTTTCTTTTTTTTGTATTTGTTTATATTATTTTTGCATACTAATTTTTACAATCGAATTGATTAAATATAATTTCGTTCTGTCCTAGAATGAACACAAACACAAAACAGAAGAAAACTTTAACAATATTCTTGAACACATGTAATTAAAATATTTTCCATACCTTAAGGTGTACATCTTTACGTCACATAAGAGACAACGATGAAAAGGATTCAGCTTTCCGTGGTATGTGCCACATGATCACAGTACATCCGGCTGGAGTGGTACCCGATTTCATATTTTTCTGTGATGCTATTGCGTCGTGGGTAAATCCACCAGCGGATCTCCACCAAATGATTCAGAAGGTAATTAAACATAATAATCATGATATTTTTATTTCTTCTAAATATTTACAATCTAGATACTACATGGATTTAAGACACAAGTCGGCGAAGAGAATTGGCGTAGATTTGTTGATCAATTTCCACCAAACCTGTCCGAACGCCTTGTTGCAATGTATAATATTTAAACAAAAGAAAATATCTTACATACAAATTGCATCTACTAACAAAAAACCAAAAGAGAAAACAGGCAAACAAAATTGATACAAACGAAACTGGAGTTAAAATTTTTAATAATAAAAATTAAGAAAGGTAACGAGTCGTTAACCCATCCATTCTTAACACAAATCATATATATATATATATACTTAACATCTGTAAAATATAATAAGTAAACTTATATTTAACAAAAGAAAGAAAAAAAAAATAGAAAAATTCAATGAGAAATTTAAAAAAAAAGAAAAAAAAAACAAATTACTTTAACAAACTGAAATGGGTCTCTCTTGATATTTTTCATATTATGAAATAGTATATACTTCATATTTAAAAACAGCAGTCTATCATCCTGTGGATATTGAATGTCTTGATGTGTGCATATTGGAAGCAATTAACAAACACTTTTTTTTCAAATGTTTGAATAATATTACAAAAATGGTTTCTACTCCTTAGGTCCTTTATCACTTCTTATAAACAACGTAGGAAATCCAATTACACAAATATGTATATGTAATATTTATGTATAAACAAAAACTAAATACTTTTAAAGCTTTAATCTAAATCGGAAATTATGTGTGACAAGAAACAAATAGAAAATCTAATCTTTTCACCTCCATCAACCTAAATTTTGTATATCAAATAAATAATATGTATATGTATAAACATTACGCTTTATAGGAAGTATATATAAAATGTATAACCATGGCCAGTTAATTAAATGATTCAAGTATTTAAGTGATTCAGTGAAAATATGTTTCACCGTGTATGCAATCATTTGACTTTTATTATTAAAAAACACGCATGTATGTCTATTTTTTTTTTTATTAAATTACATATTATTTACTTGTATAGTGTGGTATACGAATATATATTTTTATTTAATGAAAATGCTAACAGTATATTACGTATTTTCACTTCCTTAAGTATAATAATCATTTAATGTGTATTGTTAAACGAAAACACCAATCATGCACTATGCCTAAAGAATCAATGTTATGCTAGGCCATACAGCAAGGGTCAGTTATTGGTTGAGCGTAAAATACCTTACTTCCTTTTCATTCGAGAATTTTTTTTTCAAATCGGTAATTGTTTGAGGGAGTCAATGGAACGAACTAAATTTTTCATTCCTGCCGAGGTATCCGTTCGCAAGAACTTACTATTTTTGCTGATGAATCGTGGTACCATAAAGAAACTGTGCAGCAAAAAGTTCTTCATCAAAGACTGAAGAGTTGAACTAAAAAAAAAAGTTGAACTAGGAACTGCTTCAATTATTTACTAAATGGATTTCCTTCAACTATTCAAATTAGTTGGATTTGTCTTGTAGACTTCCTGTTGACATTATAAAAAAAAGATATAAAATAAAAAAGTTTCTGGAAATTTGTGTTGTAATTCTGCCTGGTAACGTGATAACTAACACAATCGGCCCTATCGAGGTATCCGTCGGAGTGGAAAGTTCTCCGATTTTATACGATTAGGAGGATTTTTGCTTCGAGGTATTCTTCCGAAAAGCTGTTCGGAATATTTCTCCGACATTTTTTAACGCTTTTTAACGCAATTTTTGACAGCTAAGTGCCATTCCTTTTCCGATTTCCTCCGACACAAATTCTTCACGGAATTTATTTACGAATTGCAGTGAAGTGAAGCCGTCGCATTTGTGTAGTATTTTTTCCGATGACACATACCTCGAATGAAATTTAAACCTCCGACGAAGTATGCGTTGTGGAAAATTGTCCGCTCCAACGGATACCTCGATAGGGCTGAATATTGTTGAAACTAGACAGAATTAAAAGCAATTCTCTTTTTGGCGTAATTCAGGAAATTCTAACCGTTAAAGTGCGCCCGTTTTCTTCAAAAAAGTATGGCCCCACAATGCAGCTTGAGGAAACTGCATACCGCACTGTGACTTGAACTGGATGTGACACGAACTGGATGAAGTTCAGTCTCATCACGAATTTGTGGGTTCGAACCACTTCAAATACTACAATTTAGCTTGTTGACATACATAATACGATTCGGCATGGTTTCGTCCTCTGAACTGAAGTATTTTGATTATAAGGCCATTGAGCGATTGTCCGTCGCTCATAAGATGGTTTACCATCTAGCTAAGAGGCGTACCGCCAAACGTGCACTCAAATTTTCTTTGGACACGAAGTACGGACTCCTGTGCATGATAGTGACGCTCAACCTCGTAAAAAAAACTATCTGCAATTTTAAAAAAAAAGTATTTTCCTATTCAGGAAAAAAATTATTAAGTTCTTTATGGCTGCGTTGGCTGACGCACCTAGTTCAACCATATGAAATCAAGGTTACCTATCACAATGTAGCTTTGTAAATTGGCCCTATCGAGGTATCCGTCGGAATGAAAAATTCTCCAATTTTGTACGATTCGGAGGGTTTTTGTTTCGAGGTATTCTTCCGAAAAGCTGTTCGGAATATTCGGCCCTATCGAGGTATCCGTCGGAGCGGAAAATTCTCCGATTTTGTACGATGCGGAGGATTTTTGTTTCGAGGTATTCTTCCGAAAAGCTGTTCGGAATATTTCTCCGACATTTTGTAACGCGTTGCGTTGAAGTGCATTCAGGTGCAATTTTTGACGGCTAAGTGCCATTCTTTTTCCGATTTCCTCCGACACAAATTCTTCACGGAACTTATTTACGTATTGTAGTGAAGTGAAGCCGTCGCATTTGTGTAGTATTTTTTCCGATGACACATACCTCGAATGAAATTTAAACCTCCGACGAAGTATGCGTTGCAAAAAATTGTCCGCTCCAACGGATACCTCGATAGGGCTGAATATGTCAAAGCGTGCGCAAAGCAGTTGGTCGTAACGTCGGCAAAGCGAAGCTCCAAATCGTGTTTCTGCTTTAGTCATTTTCTTAGCACGATTCATCAGCCACCCTGCTGTACAAGGAGATTCAAGCGTAATGTAGTGTAACAATGTAATTGTGCCATCATTTTTGCAAATGGCGTCGTAGATATGTCGTCTGAAGAACGCGGAATAATTGTAACTGATTATTTGACCAAATCCCGGTCTATTGTTTTAACGCAGCGTGAATTTCGCCAGACTTTCCTCATTTCGGGCTGTTTGAACTCTCACATTAACCGCAACAAATCGCAATCCTAGCATACAAATACATACAAATTTTTTGGCGCAACAGGCTCGTTAGTACTCAGGGCCGAGCTTTATCACAACCATTCATGTGTGCGTGTGTAATTCTTGCACGATGGCGAGACCTCCTGTTTTGTGCCGAATCCGACGGCTAAGTCGGATGATTTGTCAGATCATTACGAGTGGAGGGCCAGTGAAAAATCATTGAGGTGCTTGCTACGGCTGGGAATCGAACCCAGACCTTCTGCGCTGCAGTTCATCGCACTAACCATCGCGCCTCTGAGCCTTCGATCCTTGCATGCCCACCATTAAATAAGAAACCACCAATTAGGATCCAGATGTTTCGCATACAACCATTCAAAATGCTCTTAAACGAGTAGAACTCAGTAGGCTGTGTTTCAGCAAAGCCAAAATATCTTGTATTGCTTTCGGCATATATTAACATAAATTTACAGCCTTTTCCTCCAGGAATTGACGCGTTTCAATATAGTGGTATTACTTAGAAGCATCAAGTCCTGAAATAAAATAGATGTTAAGAGCAACTAGTTACTCAATAATACATGAAATTGCAAACAATAGCTAGTGTTGCATATTATTGAACATATGGGACCCTATTATGACTTGCGAGTCGAACGTTCGACTTAAGGCGACCATTATAGCGAATATCTCTAGTCGTGGTATTGCGAGAAGCGAACTACAGCATTCGCCTTTGAAATCAATTTCAATTCAAAATAAAATTTGTGAAACGTCAAGTTGTTTGTACCTAGATTGGATTAAAAAAAAATTATAAACAAATTAAACATTGAAAAATGATCTGTGTTGGATTATTTTTTAAAGATAACGATACAAACGGAAGAGAAGAGAAAACTACGGTTTCCAGACTAAGGAGGACTTTAAAATATATTTTGTTAATATTTAATAATTTATTATTGATCGGTATAATTTATTATCATATCTTGTTTATTTGCACCCCTCCTTTTATTTCAATAATTTCTCTTGAGAAAAAACAAAACCACCTTTGAATTTTCAAATAAACAACGATTTCGCTCAAAGTCACCAAGAATTACAGTTCGACTGATTTTAAAAGAAAAAGGCGAACATTCGCTAAAGGTAATAGAACGAGATTTCAATTCGCCAAACTTTTTGACATTTGAGGCGAATGTTTTAAGGCGAGTCGCAAACTATAAAATTTTTCACGCGATTCGCAAGTCATAATATGGGCCATATACTTTCTAATGGCGTTTTCCATTGGGAAATCTTAATTTTGATCTGAAATTTGATCTTTTTGAGTGTCAATGGAACACGATTCAGATTTATTTTTTTTTGTCATTGTATTGGTGTCATTTCGTGTCTGTGAAGTTAGCGTCGGTGTAGCTGCCAAAATTAAAAAAATTACAAACATTTGAAAATACAGAAATTATCTTCATTTAATTCATTCAATCAATTTAATAGTTCACGTATAACTTTCTTTTCTGTGTCTATATCCATTACATCAC
Organism: Rhingia campestris; assembly: GCA_932526625.1. Lineage (NCBI taxonomy): Eukaryota > Metazoa > Arthropoda > Insecta > Diptera > Syrphidae > Rhingia > Rhingia campestris. Next base: position 47,087,827 of record OW052184.1, on the reverse strand, counting down.
AACCGAAGTAAAAAATCAAAATGAAAATCACTCTTGTCAAACTGACAGCTATCATTTGTATTCGTATTGGTAAATCTGCCGAAAAATTCAGATTTGCAAAATTGATCTCTGATCAAAAAAAAATCAATTTTTTCGCCCAATGGAACACAACAACTGTCAAAATCGGTCTTCAGATCAAAAAAAAATTGATTTTTTCCCAATGGAAAACGCCATAAATCAGACGATGTATGCAAACTTTCTGTCAGAATATACTCATTCAAATTTAAAATTTGATTCGCCTACAAATCTACGACTAACTACATGACTAACCCTTGCGCAATCTCTTATAAAAATGTGAATACGATTTGTTTTGCGTTACTGAATGTATTCCTGCGCATTGCTCAAGTAACAATGCATTTTTAATTTCTCATTCATATTTCCACCCTTTAGAAATCAAACATAACCACAATAATAAAATGTTCGTAAATAAAAAAAGACTTCCATAGCACAAAAATAATTTCTTTATCCATGAATAAGTGTTTTCGGTATACATATTATGTATTATAAAAAAAATTAAATATTTTTTTTCCTATTTCAGTAATATTAAAAAAAAGTAAACCAATTATTTTAAGGGGCTCATTATCAATATATAAACAATTATACATATATCATTTATAATTTATATATAGAATTTAAAGATTTAAAGAACAAACTATTTTAATTGTCTCTAAGGGTAGGTTTATATTCCGTGTTGATATTTTTTTCGGGTTCGCGTCGCGTTTTAATTAAACTAATAAACAAAAATAAATTAAAACAAATCAATATTTCATATTTGTTATCAAGCCATGAAAATAATATTAATTCTTACAATTCGTTTAATTTTTGTGTAGTGCCATTAGAATTAAAGTAATACAAAAAAAAACAGACAAACGCGCTGACCAGATCAATATTTCTGATATAAATTATATCATCAACTATTACCAATGAAAAAAAAAAACAAAAAAAACAAAAAAAGTAAAATAATATGAACTTCATACAACTTGATGAAATAAAAAGACTGAAAATTTCCTTTTTGTACAAATTAAAATTAATAATAGTTAAAGAAAAATAAAAATACATACTAAAACTAATAACAAAAAAAAAGAAATACATTTTGTGATGAATTTTTTTAATCAAATTAGATATTAGTTATTTTTTTATATAATATAAAAAAAAATTGTTTTTACATTTTTATCTTTGTCTATTTTCATTGCGAATTATGTAGAAAAGAAGTGCTTGATAATAGAAATGAAATATTGCATTTTGTTGCTATAATAATATCGCGTGTTTCGCCGTCGTCGTTTCGTTTATCGTACTATAGATCTCGCATATCCGCGTAACAAATAAACAAAAAAAAAAAAACAACAACAATAATAAAATTACCGAAAAAGAGGAACAAAACAAAAAAACAGACATAAATAAGTGTGAGAACTATTGTGTGATCATCTTGTGGTACCAAATTAGTATTACTCTTTCATTTATAAATTATTTATATGTTTTTTTCCTTCTCTCCTTTCTCAGAAAACAAAGAATGATTAAACTATACACAATGACAAAAATCATTTTTTTTTAATCAATAGAAAATCTCACAATTGAATTTGATTTGTTTTAAGTTTTCTGCTAATTAATTTTCTGTTTAATTTATTTTGTTCTAATTTTTGTTTAGAATATCTCTGATTATAGATTGTTTTTATATTGAAAACAAGTTATCAACTAATTTACCAACTATACAATTTAAATTAAATTATTACATTTTTTTAGGATATAAAAACAAACCAAGAATACATAAATTAGTTGAACAAAAATAAAAGAACTGTTGTTTATTATCAAAAACTTATATGTATAATCATAATAAAAAAGAAAAGAAAAAAAAAAACCTTTAATCAACTTTTAACTAATTAATGGGGGAACAATCGTCGTCGTGTTCGGTTTCGTGTCGGGTTTTATGGACTTCCGCCCCAGGGTCCCAATACATATATCAGATAAAATAAATAATAATAAAACACTAATAATACTATCGCGCGTTTCGTATAATAAACAATTATTATTGATTTTTATTTATTTGCTATGCATCTTTTACTTTCAAAGGTCAACCGATTTATTAGATAAACAAAAAATAGCTTAAGAATAATTAAGAACACAAGAAAAAAAAATAATCAAAAACCTCCTAATAGATAAATTTGCAATACGAATATATCTATATATTTGTATATGTTTACAGATGAATATATATTTTTATATGTAACTATTGCAGACGATTTTAAATTTCTTATTAAGGCGAATTATAGTAATACTCATTGATAAATACCACCAAATTATTGCAGTCCAGTAAAGTGAATAATGTATTTCTGTTCCTATTCCATAGAAAGAAAAATCTCATCATAAAAATTAGAATAAAACAACCAGATGGTTTTCCTTTGAAAATGAAGGTGCATGGGAAAAAATCAAGCTTAAACAATAGCGGCAAGTTTTGTGGTGTTTTTCTTTTGAGAATAATGTTTTTGTTAGAGATAGCTTGAAAATAAAAAAAAAAACATTAAAAAATGTATGTTAGATTTAATTATTTAGCTGTTTTTTTTTTTTTTTTTTTTTTGCGGGAAACAGATGATGCCTTCATCAAGTTTTAAACTGCCTGCATAGAGTGATGGTCGTGTTTTTTTAGGGTTTTATAAAATTACAAAGGCTTAGCGATCAACAATCGACATTTATCTATTGTCGTCCGTCGATTTTGAAGTTTGGTATTGTGTATGAAGCTGTGATTGATAATCAACCGTTTCACAATCGGTAGTTCTCATTGACGTTTTTCTGGTCGACTGGGTGTATTTTGAATAAAACTTTTAAACAACACAAATTAAATAATTTATTTAACGATGCAATGTGTATTTTTCATCAAAATATTGACGAAATGTAGATATAATAAATATATCGAGTTTAGTATGAACCAAATAAAAATGAATTTGGAATTTGAACAATCCACTTTGGCCACATATACATTTCTAAAACATGACTTTAATAAACCTAAACTTCTCTACGTACAGTGAAATAAGTATAAAGACACAGGCGGCTCTATTGTTTGATTTGAATTTATTACGAAATGAGGAAATTTGAAGAGTATTATTCTAAAGGGAAAACAATTTTTACTTAATTAAATTTTATAATAAAAAAAAATGTTTTTTGAACACCATGGATTGTTTTTTAGGTTCATCGTTAATGAGCTCCAAAAACATTATTTTTTCCTGCGAAATAAGTACAAAGACAGTGAGCATTTTAAGCATAAAACGACGAAATTTTTAGTTTTACCTACCAAACTGTAACTCAGTACTTCGTACAGCCGCCTCGGTTCTCAATCGGCCCTATCGAGGTATCCGTCGGAGCGGAAAATTCTCCGATTTCGTACGATTCGGAGGATTTTTGCTTCGGGGTATTCCTCGGAAAAGCTGTTCGGAATATTTCTCCGACATTTTGTAACGCACCCCGGCAAATTGCGTTGAGGTGCATTTTTCATGCGATTTTTGACAGCTAAGTGCCATTCTTTCTGCGATTTCCTCCGACACAAATTCTTCGCGGAATTTATTTACGAATTGTAGTGAAGTGAACCCGTCGCATTTGGGAAGATTTCTTTTCCGATGGCACATACTTCGAATGGAATTTTAACCTCCGACGAAGTATGCGTTGCGGAAAATTGTCCACTCCGACGGATACCTCGATAGGGCTGAATAACTTCAAAAATTCTCTTCGGCATAGAATCTATCAATATATGCAGAACTTCATCATTGAGCCTGGATTATTTGTACTGCCTCCCATTCGAATAGATTTTTCTAGCCATGATCCCCCAAATGTTTTCGATTGGTTTAAGGTCGGGACTACATGATGGCCACGGTAAACACCTTGTTCCGCTGACTTCAAACCATTCGCGGAATGTTCTTGCCGTATGAATGGGAGTATTGTCTTGCTGAAAAATAAAATTTTCACTCACCGGAATTTCTCCAAATTCGTCCAGGGCATATTCCAACATCTCCCTGTATTTTGTACCATTCATTCTGGGTGGTACCCACATCAAAGGGATCTTTCCATGGAATCCAAACGCACCCCAAACCATCGCGCTTCCTCCTCCGGAGCGCCGACTCATTTTCACTGCCTTGTTGTCTCGCAAATCACGCCAATAAAAACTGAAACCGTCTGGACCGTCTCAATAATTTTTTTTCATCAGCAAAAATAACGGATTCCCACTCCCGGGTCCATGCCATGTGGTCTCTGGCGGACCTTAGTCTGACCTCCTTAAAATGCAGCTGCAATAGGGGCTTTTTCATCATATTTGTGTATCGAAGGTTGGGATTTTCCTTCAACACTTGCTGCACTCTTCTTACACCTACTGAAAGGTCCAACTTGCGCCTCAGTTTGTTTCGCCTGGCTTCATGTGAAATAATAATCTTTTCAAGCTAAGAACGCTTGGTCGACCAGATTTTCTGACAGAGCCATTATGTTCACCCGAATTGCCGTATGATTGGGAGTATTGTCTTGCTGAAAATTAAAATTTTCACTCGCCGGAATTTCTCCAAATTCGTCCAGGGCATATTCCAACATCTCCCTGTATTTTGTACCATTCATTCTGGGTGGTACCCACATCAAAGGGATCCAAACGCACCCCAAACCATCACGCTTCCTCCTCCGGAGTGCCGGCTCATATTTACTGCTTTGTTGTCTCGCAAATCACGCCAATAAAAACTGAAACCGTCTGGACCGTCTCAATAATTTTTTTTTTCATCAGTAAAAATAACGGATTCCCACTCCCGGGTCCATGCCATGTGGTCTCTGGTGAACCTTATTCTGGCCTCCTTATAATGCAGCTGCAATAGGGGCTTTTTCATCATATTTGTGTATCGAAGGTTGGGATTTTCCTTCAACACTTGCTGCACTCTTCTTACACCTACTGAAAGGTCCAACTTGCGCCTTATCTGACCAGCATTCAGTTTGTTTCGCCTGCCTTCATGTGAAATAATAATCTTTTCAAGCTAAGAACGCTTGGTCGACCAGATCTTCTGACAGAGCCATTATGTTCACCCGAATTGACAAAATTACGGTAAGGATCGTCCTATCTTGGTAGCAATTGACCGATTTTATATGCCGTGCTCTTTATGAGATTATTGCATTTCCTTCCGTGGTCAAATGAGTTCCGCGGGGCTCATTTCGAGTCGCAAGAAGTGTTACCTATAGAATTACCGCTTAAATATTTTCACACACTTTAAATAAAAATAACTTATTTCGCCTTTTTTGCACCACTTCTTTGAATAGTAATAACAATTTAATCTGTTTCTAAACTGTTCTTCTAAATAACGGTGCATTGTTTTTTCTATTGAAGAGAGAATTGATTTACCTAATTTTTGGGTAAACATTAGGTTAGCGTAATGTGAGCAGTTCAGTCGCTATATGAAATTGAACAGTTTGAAAGAATGATTGTCTTTATACTTATTTCAGTCACTATATATAGAAAATATTGAAATTTTAAAATTCCAGACTAATAAAAAGTTATCAAACAATTTGCTTAAACTGAAATTGTACCACCAACTGAAATGTCTCCATCCTATATCGTTATTTTCGTTGTCAAATTCGTCAAACCACAGGTCAACTCAACTTATGTTTGATATTTGTTTAATACTTTGATAATTGATTTAATTTAATAACTGTAAACATCATCTATGATATAACTACTAAAGATATGGCTTTGCGCATGTTGAGTTTTTGCCATGAGCGTCGTTGGCGTAAAAGCGCGTAACGAGACAAAAATAGCGAACACAATCGGCCCTATCATGGTATCCGTTCTGAAAGAAAAATTCTCGAATACGAATCGGAGAATTTCAGTTGTTTGGAACATTTCTCCGTTACAAAAATATTTTGAATATTTTTGAAAACTGGTGTTTTAGGCGAAATTGGTTGAGAGAGAGTGCTGATATTTGCTAATGTCAAATGAATGCGTTGATGTACCTTCGGAAAACGGGTACTATGAACGTAAATTCAGTCTTTGACTAGATTTGTGTTGCATGGAAAATTACTCTTTGAACATATACCATGATTGGGCCGAATATCTGTTAGGTTGTATCATGACCATAATTCATGAAGGCATATCTAAAAATGAATAAAAATATCTCAAAATCAGCTGTTAAAGCTTTTTTTTTATAATTTGCGCGCACTCAAGGGGTTATGAATACCCTTTATATGTTTAAGCACAGTGCGGGCGTTAAGGAAATTCGGGATAAGAAGAAAGGAGGTACCGATGCACATTCATTTTAAATGCCTGTAGGTTATAATGGAAAGGGAAAACAGAGTTTGGTAGAGCTGTTTGTATTCGCAATAATATATTTTATTCACAATAATCAAGATCACTGCCTATTGTCGTCTTACACAATACCGAAATCTATCGATACATCGAGTTAATAATTGATCGATACCCGCAATATGGGTATTGCTTCTCAGTAAAGGCATTCAAGAATACTTAATGTAACTTGCGATTGAAAAATCCGTTGGACCACACAGTCGATATGCGTCAAACCTATCAGCCACAGCGACTTCATTTGGAAAATTTAACAGATAGACATTTTCGAACAACAGCTAAACCTTTTCTAAATTTGGCAACGCTATTTTGGGAAATCGTTTTCAAAATATTGACCAATTACACATTAGACCACCAAAAATAGAAGGATGCGGATATCGCTTGAAAAGAGAATTTTCGATTTTGCATATAGTGATTTAAAAATAATGGCGAAAATTTATAGTCAATCGATGTTTAAGGGTTTAACACCACACTAGTTATGAGGTACTTTAATTTAAAATTAAAGGTTGCTTTAACATATTTTCAATAATAGACACTTTTTTAACGTGGCGCTAATTAGTGTATGCTAATGGACATTCCTCTGAGGCCTCTAAATCAAACTCACCTAAAAAGTGACATAACGCTAACTCTTTATTAAATATTTAAAGTGAGGTTTCGGTCGCTTTAACTTTAATGCAGAGTGACAACGCAAAGTACAGTTTTTGACGATTATAATTACCGAAACGCGTTAGTACGCGATTAAATAATTTTAAATTGTACTTTAAACGACTATAAATTTGCGCCAATATGTATTATATCACTTATTAAGTTTTAAAAGAAAACACCACAATTAAAATTGTTTAACTTGTCAAACTAATCAATTAATAAATAATTAAAACTAACAAAAAACACTATAATAAAAGCAAAGAAAAACAAACAAAAAATAATCGTGATTTCGTATGTACCTAAACCAAATTCGCCGGGAATTTGGTCGCGTCGCGTTTTTTCGCGTTTTACTCGGGTGATCTTTAACGTTTAAGTAAATTTATTCAAATCAAATTTAGGGTTTAGCGTTTATAATAATTATAATATAAAGATTAACACTTAATAGTTGTTATAATAAGAACGAATAATTCACAAACACAAAGGCAAAACAAAAAATAATACACTAACATTTTAGGGGGAATTTAGTTTAAAAAAAAAATTATATATAAATATGTATATTTTTTTTAATTTCTATTTAAATGGTTCGTTTTTTTGGTGTCTTATTTCTGTTTATTTAAAATTATATTTTATTTAAACAAAAATATATAATACATATACAGCTGTCCTCAATCATATATAAACACATACAACACACACATTTAAACAATATATATATATATATTATTAAAGTTTTCAGTTTAAAGCAAAATTGCTCATTAAAAAAAAACCTAAAATGATAATTCAAAGTTTCGAGCATATTAGTGTATAGCAATATAAACGATTTTATTTTCGTTTGATTAGGGCATTAGGAATAAACGATATAATATTATATGCATCTAATGATTCAAATAAACATAAGCTTATGAATAATATACAGCTTTTGCCCAAAACAAAAACAATATAAAATTATTAATTGTTCCTAAATTTTGTTAAAAAAAAAATGTATAATTTGTCATTATCTCCTTAACTTTTATGAGTTTTAATGCTTAAATGCCAAACTAAGTACATTATATAAAAAAATATTTTACTCATTTTTATTTTATAAATTTTCTATTTCATCTTCTACTTCTGAATATATTAAAATTAATAATGGTAGTCAATCCCTTCTAAACAATACATAATTATTAAAACTTTAAAACAAATAAAGTAAACTATTTTTTAAACATGTATGCAAATGTTAAGAAAAAAACAGACACAATTGAAAAGTTAATGCTAAGAAAAGTATTTAAGAACAAAGACACAAAATTGAAATTTAAGAAAACATATTTTACACACAAAATTATACATATTAATTTATCAAAACATATATGTTATGATAACTGAAAATACTGGTAGTGGTGTGTTATCAAAATTAAACTCTAATAATATTGCAATTATTATGTCTGTGAAGTGTAGGAAACAAACAAAAAGTATGTGAAATAAATTTAACACTACCAAGTGTGTAACATTAATTATATAATAATACTATAATAACAATAAAAAAATAAAAAAAACTTCAACAATATTTCTTATTTCAATTAATTTTATTAAACATCCGCTACAGTAAAATGTATTGGCTTATTGGGAGATACTCACCCTTATAGTGCATTCGCACCGAACCATAAACTGAGTTTTCGCAAAAACACCTGAAACCTTCATCGAAAACCGAGTTTTCCCATACATTGTCATTTCTCAAAACCTAGTAGGTTACGACGTAACCTTCTCATAACCACTTCGCAGACGTCATCACGTTGCAGGTTGTTGGAAAGAACAAACCTTTTCATACATTCTACACGTGTTCCACACGTCCCACAAAACAGCTGATGAACTCGCTGTCAAAACAAATGTTTTTTTTTCAGAAATTTACACACCAGATGAAATAAAAACAAAACAAGCGGCGGGCTTGAGAGTCAAAAACTGTTGTCAAAATCTTTAGATTTGTTTCATTTTGAACTTCAAATGCTAATATTAGTTTGATCATATTAGAATTCATTTTATTATTCAATTACAATATTTTCACACACAAATGTTGCAGCTAGTATTACAATTCACAGCTGATTGAAATGTCAAACGAAACCTGGTCAGAGTCGGTGCGAAAGCATCCAGTGGTTTACGTAAACTTTTTGCCAAAAACTCAGTTTATGATTCGGTGTGTAAGCACTATTATCCAACTACAATAAATTATTTCTATATAAGCAAATTCTTAAACCAGTATGGACCTATGGGCTCCAGCTGTGGGCATGCACATGCAAGACAAACTTACTAAGAATACAAACCTTCCAAAAAAAAAGTACTTCGAAGCATAGCTAACGCACCGTGGTACATACGTAACACCGATCTACATAGAGATCTATATATTGAAATGGTTGAAGATGAAGCTAAAAAAGTAGCTCTAAGACACAGAGATAGGCTTCTAAGCCATGTTAATTTAGAAATAGCACGGCTTTTAAGAACCGACAATATAGTCAGGAGATTAAGACGGGTTAAACCCCTTGATCTATGTAGCTTAAGATATATATATACACTGCGAGTCATAAGATTAGAAGCAGGTATTTTTGAGAAGTAAAATCGATATTTTTACCGTTACACGATGGATTAGAAAAAAAGGACTATGGCAAATGAGAGACGATTTTGTTAGCAACAAAATATGAAATGAGTGTATAGGAGTGATTTGGCTAACGGAACTTTGAAGACAAATTGTAAATTGAGTAAAAAATACGCGGAAATAAATCGGGTCATTAGATTAGAAGCACATCAAATAAATGAAAAAAAAATGCAGTTATTTATATTTTGGTATTCTTTTATTAAATATTAAATAATCACCCTTATTCCAACAGTCGTTTAACGACAAGTCACAAAACGACAATGTTCTACTCGGCATTACAGCAGGCGTTTTATGAGTCGTTTTACGTCATTAAACGCTAGATGTCGTTTTAGCTCATGTGGAACTTAATTTCTTGTTCGACTTCGTATTCTACTAGGCGTTTTAGTCTCACAAAACGACAACTTAAACGTCATTTCTTGTCGTTGAGAAATTTGTAAACGCCAAGTAGTAAAAATAGCTTCAAAATGTGAGTTTTGTTTATATTTTCAACTTTTTAGTATAGTTATAAGTTATTTAGTTATTTATTTGTCTTCAAGGGTGAAAATACCGACTCCACAACAGATGAAACGCCTGGTAGAGTTGATGGAAAAGTAGCCTCATCAAGCAATACATTTTAAAAGGGATGTCTCACAATTAGATATATTTAAAACTAGAGGGAAAGACGTTGCTGGAGTGTTAAACGGTTTTGGACGACCGTTAAGAGAAAAAAAGAATGGCAAAAAGTATACATATCATTTGCTAGAGACATTTTTTTAGATTTTGATCTTATACTTCTGCTTATTTTCATGAAATCTCTTTTGTTGATTTCCACTTCACTAATCCACGATAGAAAAATCACAATGGTGCTCATATTTGCATTTAGGAATTTAGTAATCATCAAAATAAAGTAAAAGCACAGGAAATAAACTTACGAATTTAGGTAATACAAATAATAAATGAATGTTAATTTAAAATTACAAATTGCAAAACAAATTGCCTACCTATCATTCATCAGCTGTTGCTGTGGAACTCATGTGGAATGTAAAAAAATGAGAGAGGAGGCGTTCAGAGAATAGAATACCGACACTTAAACGACACTAAAATGAATCGACTCAAAAAACGCCATCTGTCGTTTAATAAAAACGCCATGTGGAATAAGGGTGAATGTGTGCTGCCACTAGCCTTTAAAATAACTTCAAAAATTCTATCTTTTAAGGATTTATACAGCGATTCCAAGTAGTCCAGTGAAATCTCACTCCAGGCCAATTTTACAGCATGAATTAGCGTTTCCTTGTCATCGTATTGCTTCCCTCCCTCATATACCTTACGTGTAAGCCAGCCCCAAACATTTTCGATTATGTTAAGGTCCGGGGTATACGGTGGCCAAGGCAGCAAGTGGACGTTTTGGCTCGCAATGAAGGATTTTACCACTCGGGCTATGTGTATGGGGGCGTTGTCCTACTGAAAAATCCATGAAATTGGTCCAAAAAGCTCGTCAATTTTGGGGAATACTGATTCCAGCAAGGCTTTATAGTAGTTTCCAGTCATTTTGGTATCTTGGACTACCAAGTCTATAACTCCATAAAATGAAATTGAACCCCAGACCATAACGCCACCTTCTCTGCTATGTTGACGGTTCAAAAACCGCTCCTCTTTCCTCAGGTCATGGAAATAATAATTATAACCATCCGGCCCACCTAGGTTAATTTTGTTTTCGTCGGAAAAAAGTACCTTTCGCCAAACATTTGTAATCGTTGCATTTTGCACATCCCAGCTCATGTGATCTTTCGCGAAACACAAGCGTTGTTTCTTCCTTGCGTCAGTGGTGGTTTTTTCTTTAGTTTCAAGCGCTTTAAGTGTTTAGCACGACGAATGACGTGGGTAATAGTGGATAAGCTGGGCTTAACATTAGCTTTTTCCCTAATTTTAGCTGCTGATAAAGCTGAATTTGACGCTATTCTAAGGATACTTCGCGTTTCGCGGCGTATTAAGGCAGAAGAACGGTTAACTTTATAATTTTTTGTGTAAGACGTAGGGTTTATTAAATAATTACTGACACAATGATCACTTCGCATTATTTTTCGGGCTATAGCACGACATGAAAGACCTCCGGAGCAATAAACATCTTTTCTAGCCCTTTCCTCTACTGTTAAACATTTTTTCTTTCCCATTTTTATTAATACTTAATCAAGAATAATTACTTTATAATATGTACCGTTTAAACCATAAAAAAAAATATTTTCTAAACAAAAATCGTTTATTTGTTCACTGCTTCTAATCTAATGACCGAATTGTTTTCCGCGTATTTTTTACTCAATTTACAATTTGTCTTCAAAGTTCCGTTAGCCAAAACTCTCCTATACACTCATTTCATATTTTGTTGCTAACAAAATCGTCTCTCATTTGCCATAGTCCTTTTTTTCTAATCCATCGTGTAACGGTAAAAATATCGATTTTACTTCTCAAAAATACCTGCTTCTAATCTTATGACTCGCAGTGTATATAAAAAAAAAGAAATACTGAAACCTAAGTACAATTTCAAACAAAACTCATAGAAATCCGACCAACGTCGGAATTTCTTTTAAATTTTATATTTTTATAAAATATAATAATGTGAAAAATAAATTGCTGATTAGTCTAACGACTAGGTGCGATTCCTTGAAGACATACAAAAGTCAGTCTTCGGGAGGTTTTTTAGATCGGGTTAAAGTCCCTCACTATTGCAGAAGGTTCCCTCGCGATAAAATCTCTGCAATGTCTCTCGATGATTTTTCCTTCCAGCGAACCCCCACAAAAAAAAAAATATTTTAATTAAGTGAGCCGAAAAAAGTTGGAAGAAATGATAATAACATTCCCCTTAGGCTCCGGCCACGCAATGAGAGACGCCAAAAAATTAAGATACATGAAATCGTATGGAGATGGCTACATAAGCCCTGAGCGACTGAGTTCAGGTTAAATTAATAATTAATGATCGCTCTGCTATCAAATCTGTTTTAATTTTTCAGTCGATCGCTGAGCTACTTCGTCGAAAATAAACACAGAGGCGCAAATCTATAGTCAATCGATGTTTAAGGGTAGGTGTCCCAGACCGACCAACTCAAATTTCATGTAAATGCATTTGAATGTGTTGGTAAGCTCTCTTTAATTTTACTCATGTGCTCTTTGCTTCAACGCAAACGAAAACTGAAGGAAAAGACAAAAAGTAGCAAGCGCAGACTAATATTACATATACCTACCTACCTACATATGCAATATACAGACACCAAGCAAATAACTTGAAAACAAAAATGGAAAGAGAAGGAAAAAAATCAAGTTGAGGGTTGGTTTGGTGTACATATTTTGTGTTGTAATTTTCTTTCAGATTTGGTGATAAAATGATAAAATTGTTGCTGGCTGCCGCGCAGCGAGGTGTAAAAGCAGTTTTTGAGGTTTTCATTGTATATCTTATAAAAAAATGTGTAAACCTTACCTAGGTTAACTTTTTTCTTAATTTATGAGATGTAGGAAAACACTTGTTTGGATGAAAATTCGATTACTCAAATAATAGGACGGTAGACAATAGTGCTACTGATTCTCGTCGCAACAATAGTAGGATGAAATTTTTCAAATCAAATAACAAAAAATGATAGATATTTATCTAGGTAATTGTCACCCCATCTTCTATCAATGCTCGTTATGAAGGTACCTAAGCACCTTATATAAAAAAAGAAGTTTACGAAAGTTAATTTAACCGCTATAATTAATTTTTGTAGGTTCAAGGTGTCAAATTCACCAAACAAATACTATTTGAGTCGAATTTTAAAAAAAACGAAAACGTTTTTCCGTGCAGCGAAATGTTTTTTAAACTATTGAGAAATGTATTTAAATCAATTATACGCCTGCCCTCCGGAACAAAACTACAGTTGTCCTTCACTGTAATGTCCACCTCCATAGGAATTTCAAATTCCTGACCCTGATGTTTTACGTGATCACTTTCAATTTCAACGTTCGTCAATGTTGTTGACGTTGAAGAAAGATCTTCCGAAACACGATTTTTTACAACATACCTTCAATCAATATGTAAATTGTAAAGTTTCGGAAAATTAAATTAGTAAATAAAAAATCAAATAAATTTAATAAATATAATATAGAAAATGACATAGTTCAAACAGTTTATCAGAATCTTTTGTTGTTCGACAAAAAACAACGTTTTTCTCCTTCATATGCTATGGGGTAGGGTATGAAATGTTTATATAATCATAACCAATAATCCTGCATCAAAAGTTTTTTTCAAATAAGGGGTCCGCCAAATAACTTTTTTTTTTTTTTTGAAAATGCTATAAAAAAACTACTGAATATTTTCTCAAATTTCTTTTTTTATTTGAAAGTACAATCCTTCCGGTTAATAATGGAAAATAATTTCATTCAAATGGCTGCCTCGGCTGGCCATGCAGTAGCCTACACGATCGGTCCAATTTTTAAGCACATTATCGATTATGTGCAGCTGTATTTCACCAATGGCAGACCCGTTATTTTAAAAAATGTACCTACTGAAAAACGTTTTTTTTACTAAAAACGCCCCCAAAAAGTGGGCGTGTCAAAAAACTTTATATGTATGAAATATAGATATTGATATTCTGTAAAAATGTTGTTCAGACATTATATATATATACATATAATATACATATGTATATACAATATAAAAAATAACATAAACAATTAAATTTTTTTTTTAAGTTGTGTCACAAATGAATTTGCCGCAAAAAAATAACACAGTAAACAACACTTTACTATTCACAAAAATTATCAAAATTATACACACAAGTACCTACACTTTGACTTACTTCCCACTCAACCCTTTCTGTCACGTGCAAACATACGCATACAAAACAATTCATCAGCAGCGATAGCAAAATTTCAATAATGTAACGATCTGTACCATGTCCACGTGAAGTCCACACGAACTTTCATCAAGTCTACCCGAAAAGGTAAACAAAAGATACATACATAATAACAATCTCGCCTGCCTAGTGCCTGTATTTACAGAAGAGAATAATGAAAAGAGAATGTCACCAACTCACCACCTAGTGACATTATTTTGAAACAAACTTCTTTGTGTGCGTGAATTCGATCTTTTTTTATGTAAAAAACGTAAAATAGACCACTTTTCTAACATCAAAATTTGAAAAACCGTGTGGAAAAAAACTATTTTGTATTTTGAATTAAATAATACAAATACCAAAAAAAAATAAAAAAAATATGTCGGAATCATTTTGGTTGTCCTTTTTTCACAGCGGCATTGCAAATAATGTCATATTGAATTGCATATTTAAATATGTTAGAAGATAAAAAAACATGTTTTTAAGACCGGTACGTTGTGCCCTATATATTGTCGCTTGGTTAAAAAATTATTTCCAAAAATTAGGAAATATAACTATCGATTTCCCAGTCAAAAAACCCAAAACGTTTAAAAAAAAACACCTTTTTTCCATTTTGTCACCAAAAAATTACTGTACAAAAAAAAAAAAAAAAAAAAAAAAAACGGTATCTGCACATATCTATTAGCTTTGTAAAAAAGCTAATTTGACTTCGTTACCTTTTATACTTTAGAAGTTATATCTAGTTAAACTTTGTAAATTTACCTTATTTTTCATAGTTTTGTGCATTTTTTTCGGGATAAATACTAAAATTCACAACAAAAAACAACCGGTGTTATCTGCGCAAATCTATTGTCTGTAGAAAAAAAATATAAAAAAAATAAAAAATATGTATATAAAGAGATAAAAATGGAACGCAATTAGCATCTAACTTATTTGTATGGTTTTTCTACATGTCAGGCGGTTTTGAGGCTCAAAGATATTTTAATGTTTTTTAAATGCTAAACAAGTACTTTGCTTAACATATTTCCAATCGATCACCGTTTATTTCATTTAAATATTCGGAAAATTGTGAGCGCTACACAATTTTGCGCAAAACTCCAACCTATTTTTGCATGGGACACCTACCCTTAAGGGTAGGTGTCCCAGACCGACCAACTCAAATTTCATGTAAATGCATTTGAATGTGTTGGTAAGCTCTCTTTAATTTTACTCATGTGCTCTTTGCTTCAACGCAAACGAAAACTGAAGGAAAAGACAAAAAGTAGCAAGCGCAGACTAATATTACATATACCTACCTACCTACATATGCAATATACAGACACCAAGCAAATAACTTGAAAACAAATATGGAAAGAGAAGGAAAAAAATCAAGTTGAGGGTTGGTTTGGTGTACATATTTTGTTTTGTAATTTTCTTTCAGATTTGGTGTGAATGTGAATATGTATTGTGAAAAAATAATAAAATGATAAAATTGTTGCTGGCTGCCGCGCAGCGAGGTGTAAAAGCAGTTTTTGAGGTTTTCATTGTATATCTTATAAAAAAATGTGTAAACCTTACCTAGGTTAACTTTTTTCTTAATTTATGAGATGTAGGAAAACACTTGTTTGGATGAAAATTCGATTACTCAAATAATAGGACGGTAGACAATAGTGCTACTGATTCTCGTCGCAACAATAGTAGGATGAAATTTTTCAAATCAAATAACAAAAAATGATAGATATTTATCTAGTTAATTGTCACCCCATCTTCTATCAATGCTCGTTATGAAGGTACCTAAGCACCTTATATAAAAAAAAGAAGTTTACGAAAGTTAATTTAACCGCTATAATTAATTTTTGTAGGTTCAAGGTGTCAAATTCACCAAACAAATACTATTTGAGTCGAATTTTAAAGTAAAGTAAAGTTGTTTACTTGGTGTGCTCACGCTGTGATTGCTGGTCTTAGTAAATTCGGTAAACGATCTTTTCGAATTAAATTGTACAACGGCTAACGCACAACTGTTGCTGTAAGACTGGCCTAAAGAGAAATTGATTCTTTTTCCACCTACGTATTGGCAAACAACACTGTTAAACTGCTCGCAAACATTTGAATTATACCCGCAAAGCAAACTTTGGGCATTTTGAATCATTCTCGATATGTACAATTTGATGTGTTCTAGAAGTCCATCGGTTTCGAGTTTTTCTATGTAATTCTTTTCTTCAATGTTCACACCGGCACAAAAATACTGAGCACATTTTGAATGACTTCCAAAAACATGGTAAGGGACATTTAAAATATCAGCTTTCAATAAATTTAGCTTTTCATCCTCCTGGCAGGCACTGTTTTTCCGGTATTGAGTTGCGGACTTAATTCCTTTTATAAAATTGTCTATTGAGGATGAAAGAATTTGTCGGCATTTTATATTACGCTTTGTATTTTTTGATAAATTTATAAGTTTTTTGCGAAGGTTTCTGAATAAATGGTTCACACACTCAATTTTTTGGATGGTATAGTTGGGAAAAGGCTTGGCTTCTAAAAGTTTTTTATAAACGTTACTGTCGCCATCAGCAATAAATTTATCAAAAACTACTCCGTAGTTTGAATAGCAAAACTTAAAACCATCTACCAAAATGTCAGACTCCATTTTAGTTGATGGGCCGATGTGGCTCTTATTGCATGAATGCTCGGGTATGTCATTTCCTTTCATTAATAATTTTCATTAATTTTGCAAATATGGCAGTACTTATTCTTCACACCATAATACAGAACTTTTTTGGTGTTGTGACCAATAATTGTTGCAATTCCCGATAACGCCTTATAATTGCAACCATACGATCTATGTGACCAGGCACCATCAGTGACTACAGTGATAAGATGGTTGCCGTTTGAATCGATTTTCCCATTTTCTCGGGCAATTTCCTTCTCTTCTTCAATGGCTAGTCTCATTTTGACTCTGAACAGACTCGACCCAAACATCATTCATCATGTTTTCAAATTGTCTGTATGCTTTCGAGCTCATGAATGGAACGTTTATGGATTCTAGAACTCTTTTACATTGGGTATATCCGTTTCCAACTAGCATTGTTCCCACTACAAGTTCTTTGTTAATTTCTTCACTATCTTCATTTTGACCGCATGTAGGCACATTGAAATTCATGTTACACATATTGCACTTTTATATTAATTTTGACCTAAGTCCTAAAATAAAATAATAAAATTTGAAGAACTTGTGTTTACATTATGTTTTTTTTTAAATAATAACCTTGGTGAATTTCTTTAATAAGTACTACATTATTTAATGTGCACCCAAACGTTTTTCCGTGCAGCGAAATGTTTTTTAAACTATTGAGAAATGTATTTAAATCAATAATACGCCTGCCCTCCGGAACATAACTACAGTTGTCCTTCACTGTAATGTCCACCTCCATAGGAATTTCAAATTCCTGACCCTGATGTTTTACGTGATCACTTTCAATTTCAACGTTCGTCAATGTTGTTGACGTTGAAGAAAGATCTTCCGAAACACGATTTTTTACAACATACCTTCAATCAATATGTAAATTGTAAAGTTTCGGAAAATTAAATTAGTAAATAAAAAATCAAATAAATTTAATAAATATAATATAGAAAATGACATAGTTCAAACAGTTTATCAGAATCTTTTGTTGTTCGACAAAAAACAACGTTTTTCTCCTTCATATGCTATGGGGTAGGGTATACAAACGGCCCCCAAAAAGTGGGCGTGTCAAAAAACTTTATATGTATGAAATATAGATATTGATATTCTGTAAAAATGTTGTTCAGACATTATATATATACATATAATATACATATGTATATACAATATAAAAAATAACATAAACAATTAAATTAACAAAATAATATAACAACTTGCCCTAAAGTTCCTAAAGTTCCAATTTAGCGGGTGAAATCGTGGAAATTAAAAATGGAGAGATTTTTCAAAATTCTGAGTGACAAAAAACCAAAAAACATCGATGTAAAACATCGCCCCAAATAACATCGATGCATTGTTTGCATCCCTATACTTCCCATATAACGGTTTGCGAATATATCGATAGACGTTGAAACGTTGAAACATACGCATACAAAACAATTCATCAGCAGCGATAGCAAACATTTCAATAATGTAACGATCTGTACCATGTCCACGTGAAGTCCACACGAACTTTCATCAAGTCTACCCGAAAAGGTAAACAAAAGATACATACATAATAACAATCTCGCCTGCCTAGTGCCTGTATTTACAGAAGAGAATAATGAAAAGAGAATGTCACCAACTCACCACCTAGTGACATTATTTTGAAACAAACTTCTTTGTGTGCGTGAATTCGATCTTTTTTTATGTAAAAAACGTAAAATAGACCACTTTTCTAACATCAAAATTTGAAAAACCGTGTGGAAAAAAAATATTTTGTATTTTGAATTAAATAATACAAATACCAAAAAAAAATAAAAAAAATATGTCGGAATCATTTTGGTTGTCCTTTTTTCACAGCGGCATTGCAAATAATGTCATATTGAATTGCATATTTAAATATGTTAGAAGAAAAAAAACATGTTTTTAAGACCGGTACGTTGTGCCCTATATATTGTCGCTTGGTTAAAAAATTATTTCCAAAAATTAGGAAATATAACTATCGATTTCCCAGCCAAAAAACCCAAAACGTTTAAAAAAACCACCTTTTTTCCATTTTGTCACCAAAAAATTACTGTACAAAATTAAAAAAAAAAAAAAAAAAAAAACAGTATATGCACATATCTATTAGCTTTGTAAAAAAGCTAATTTGACTTCGTTACCTTTTATACTTTAGAAGTTATATCTAGTTAAACTTTGTAAATTTACCTTATTTTTCATAGTTTTGTGCATTTTTTTCGGGATAAATAATAAAATTCACAACAAAAAACGACCGGTGTTATCTGCGCAAATCTATTGTCTGTAGAAAAAAAATATAAAAAAAATAAAAAATATGTATATAAAGAGATAAAAATGGAACGCAATTAGCATCTAACTTATTTGTATGGTTTTTCTACATGTCAGGCGGTTTTGAGGCTCAAAGATATTTTAATGTTTTTTAAATGCTAAACAAGTACTTTGCTTAACATATTTCCAATCGATCACCGTTTATTTCATTTAAATATTCGGAAAATTGTGAGCGCTACACAATTTTGCGCAAAACTCCAACCTATAGGTTGGAGTTTTGCGCAAAACTCCAACCTATAGGTTGGAGTTTTGCGCTTAATTGTGTAGCGCTCACAATTTTCCGAATATTTAAATGAAATAAACGGTGATCGATTGGAAATATGTTAAGCAAAGTACTTGTTTAGCATTTAAAAAACATTAAAATATCTTTGAGCCTCAAAACCGCCTGACATGTAGAAAAACCATACAAATAAGTTAGATGCTAATTGCGTTCCATTTTTATCTCTTTATATACATATTTTTTATTTTTTTTATATTTTTTTTCTACAGACAATAGATTTGCGCAGATAACACCGGTCGTTTTTTGTTGTGAATTTTATTATTTATCCCGAAAAAAATGCACAAAACTATGAAAAATAAGGTAAATTTACAAAGTTTAACTAGATATAACTTCTAAAGTATAAAAGGTAACGAAGTCAAATTAGCTTTTTTACAAAGCTAATAGATATGTGCATATACTTTTTTTTTTTTTTTTTTTTTTTTAATTTTGTACAGTAATTTTTTGGTGACAAAATGGAAAAAAGGTGGTTTTTTTAAACGTTTTGGGTTTTTTGGCTGGGAAATCGATAGTTATATTTCCTAATTTTTGGAAATAATTTTTTAACCAAGCGACAATATATAGGGCACAACGTACCGGTCTTAAAAACATGTTTTTTTTCTTCTAACATATTTAAATATGCAATTCAATATGACATTATTTGCAATGCCGCTGTGAAAAAAGGACAACCAAAATGATTCCGACATATTTTTTTTATTTTTTTTTGGTATTTGTATTATTTAATTCAAAATACAAAATATTTTTTTTCCACACGGTTTTTCAAATTTTGATGTTAGAAAAGTGGTCTATTTTACGTTTTTTACATAAAAAAAGATCGAATTCACGCACACAAAGAAGTTTGTTTCAAAATAATGTCACTAGGTGGTGAGTTGGTGACATTCTCTTTTCATTATTCTCTTCTGTAAATACAGGCACTAGGCAGGCGAGATTGTTATTATGTATGTATCTTTTGTTTACCTTTTCGGGTAGACTTGATGAAAGTTCGTGTGGACTTCACGTGGACATGGTACAGATCGTTACATTATTGAAATGTTTGCTATCGCTGCTGATGAATTGTTTTGTATGCGTATGTTTCAACGTTTCAACGTCTATCGATATATTCGCAAACCGTTATATGGGAAGTATAGGGATGCAAACAATGCATCGATGTTATTTGGGGCGATGTTTTACATCGATGTTTTTTGGTTTTTTGTCACTCAGAATTTTGAAAAATCTCTCCATTTTTAATTTCCACGATTTCACCCGCTAAATTGGAACTTTAGGAACTTTAGGGCAAGTTGTTATATTATTTTGTTAATTTAATTGTTTATGTTATTTTTTATATTGTATATACATATGTATATTATATGTATATATATAATGTCTGAACAACATTTTTACAGAATATCAATATCTATATTTCATACATATAAAGTTTTTTGACACGCCCACTTTTTGGGGGCCGTTTGTATACCCTACCCCATAGCATATGAAGGAGAAAAACGTTGTTTTTTGTCGAACAACAAAAGATTCTGATAAACTGTTTGAACTATGTCATTTTCTATATTATATTTATTAAATTTATTTGATTTTTTATTTACTAATTTAATTTTCCGAAACTTTACAATTTACATATTGATTGAAGGTATGTTGTAAAAAATCGTGTTTCGGAAGATCTTTCTTCAACGTCAACAACATTGACGAACGTTGAAATTGAAAGTGATCACGTAAAACATCAGGGTCAGGAATTTGAAATTCCTATGGAGGTGGACATTACAGTGAAGGACAACTGTAGTTTTGTTCCGGAGGGCAGGCGTATTATTGATTTAAATACATTTCTCAATAGTTTAAAAAACATTTCGCTGCACGGAAAAACGTTTGGGTGCACATTAAATAATGTAGTACTTATTAAAGAAATTCACCAAGGTTATTATTTAAAAAAAAACATAATGTAAACACAAGTTCTTCAAATTTTATTATTTTATTTTAGGACTTAGGTCAAAATTAATATAAAAGTGCAATATGTGTAACATGAATTTCAATGTGCCTACATGCGGTCAAAATGAAGATAGTGAAGAAATTAACAAAGAACTTGTAGTGGGAACAATGCTAGTTGGAAACGGATATACCCAATGTAAAAGAGTTCTAGAATCCATAAACGTTCCATTCATGAGCTCGAAAGCATACAGACAATTTGAAAACATGATGAATGATGTTTGGGTCGAGTCTGTTCAGAGTCAAAATGAGACTAGCCATTGAAGAAGAGAAGGAAATTGCCCGAGAAAATGGGAAAATCGATTCAAACGGCAACCATCTTATCACTGTAGTCACTGATGGTGCCTGGTCACATAGATCGTATGGTTGCAATTATAAGGCGTTATCGGGAATTGCAACAATTATTGGTCACAACACCAAAAAAGTTCTGTATTATGGTGTGAAGAATAAGTACTGCCATATTTGCAAAATTAATGAAAATTATTAATGAAAGGAAATGACATACCCGAGCATTCATGCAATAAGAGCCACATCGGCCCATCAACTAAAATGGAGTCTGACATTTTGGTAGATGGTTTTAAGTTTTGCTATTCAAACTACGGAGTAGTTTTTGATAAATTTATTGCTGATGGCGACAGTAACGTTTATAAAAAACTTTTAGAAGCCAAGCCTTTTCCCAACTATACCATCCAAAAAATTGAGTGTGTGAACCATTTATTCAGAAACCTTCGCAAAAAACTTATAAATTTATCAAAAAATACAAAGCGTAATATAAAATGCCGACAAATTCTTTCATCCTCAATAGACAATTTTATAAAAGGAATTAAGTCCGCAACTCAATACCGGAAAAACAGTGCCTGCCAGGAGGATGAAAAGCTAAATTTATTGAAAGCTGATATTTTAAATGTCCCTTACCATGTTTTTGGAAGTCATTCAAAATGTGCTCAGTATTTTTGTGCCGGTGTGAACATTGAAGAAAAGAATTACATAGAAAAACTCGAAACCGATGGACTTCTAGAACACATCAAATTGTACATATCGAGAATGATTCAAAATGCCCAAAGTTTGCTTTGCGGGTATAATTCAAATGTTTGCGAGCAGTTTAACAGTGTTGTTTGCCAATACGTAGGTGGAAAAAGAATCAATTTCTCTTTAGGCCAGTCTTACAGCAACAGTTGTGCGTTAGCCGTTGTACAATTTAATTCGAAAAGATCGTTTACCGAATTTACTAAGACCAGCAATCACAGCGTGAGCACACCAAGTAAACAACTTTACTTTACTTTAAAATTCGACTCAAATAGTATTTGTTTGGTGAATTTGACACCTTGAACCTACAAAAATTAATTATAGCGGTTAAATTAACTTTCGTAAACTTCTTTTTTTTATATAAGGTGCTTAGGTACCTTCATAACGAGCATTGATAGAAGATGGGGTGACAATTAACTAGATAAATATCTATCATTTTTTGTTATTTGATTTGAAAAATTTCATCCTACTATTGTTGCGACGAGAATCAGTAGCACTATTGTCTACCGTCCTATTATTTGAGTAATCGAATTTTCATCCAAACAAGTGTTTTCCTACATCTCATAAATTAAGAAAAAAGTTAACCTAGGTAAGGTTTACACATTTTTTTATAAGATATACAATGAAAACCTCAAAAACTGCTTTTACACCTCGCTGCGCGGCAGCCAGCAACAATTTTATCATTTTATTATTTTTTCACAATACATATTCACATTCACACCAAATCTGAAAGAAAATTACAAAACAAAATATGTACACCAAACCAACCCTCAACTTGATTTTTTTCCTTCTCTTTCCATATTTGTTTTCAAGTTATTTGCTTGGTGTCTGTATATTGCATATGTAGGTAGGTAGGTATATGTAATATTAGTCTGCGCTTGCTACTTTTTGTCTTTTCCTTCAGTTTTCGTTTGCGTTGAAGCAAAGAGCACATGAGTAAAATTAAAGAGAGCTTACCAACACATTCAAATGCATTTACATGAAATTTGAGTTGGTCGGTCTGGGACACCTACCCTTAAGGGTAGGTGTCCCATGCAAAAATAGGTTGGAGTTTTGCGCAAAATTGTGTAGCGCTCACAATTTTCCGAATATTTAAATGAAATAAACGGTGATCGATTGGAAATATGTTAAGCAAAGTACTTGTTTAGCATTTAAAAAACATTAAAATATCTTTGAGCCTCAAAACCGCCTGACATGTAGAAAAACCATACAAATAAGTTAGATGCTAATTGCGTTCCATTTTTATCTCTTTATATACATATTTTTTATTTTTTTTATATTTTTTTTCTACAGACAATAGATTTGCGCAGATAACACCGGTCGTTTTTTGTTGTGAATTTTATTATTTATCCCGAAAAAAATGCACAAAACTATGAAAAATAAGGTAAATTTACAAAGTTTAACTAGATATAACTTCTAAAGTATAAAAGGTAACGAAGTCAAATTAGCTTTTTTACAAAGCTAATAGATATGTGCATATACTGTTTTTTTTTTTTTTTTTTTTTTTAATTTTGTACAGTAATTTTTTGGTGACAAAATGGAAAAAAGGTGGTTTTTTTAAACGTTTTGGGTTTTTTGGCTGGGAAATCGATAGTTATATTTCCTAATTTTTGGAAATAATTTTTTAACCAAGCGACAATATATAGGGCACAACGTACCGGTCTTAAAAACATGTTTTTTTTCTTCTAACATATTTAAATATGCAATTCAATATGACATTATTTGCAATGCCGCTGTGAAAAAAGGACAACCAAAATGATTCCGACATATTTTTTTTATTTTTTTTTGGTATTTGTATTATTTAATTCAAAATACAAAATATTTTTTTTCCACACGGTTTTTCAAATTTTGATGTTAGAAAAGTGGTCTATTTTACGTTTTTTACATAAAAAAAGATCGAATTCACGCACACAAAGAAGTTTGTTTCAAAATAATGTCACTAGGTGGTGAGTTGGTGACATTCTCTTTTCATTATTCTCTTCTGTAAATACAGGCACTAGGCAGGCGAGATTGTTATTATGTATGTATCTTTTGTTTACCTTTTCGGGTAGACTTGATGAAAGTTCGTGTGGACTTCACGTGGACATGGTACAGATCGTTACATTATTGAAATGTTTGCTATCGCTGCTGATGAATTGTTTTGTATGCGTATGTTTCAACGTTTCAACGTCTATCGATATATTCGCAAACCGTTATATGGGAAGTATAGGGATGCAAACAATGCATCGATGTTATTTGGGGCGATGTTTTACATCGATGTTTTTTGGTTTTTTGTCACTCAGAATTTTGAAAAATCTCTCCATTTTTAATTTCCACGATTTCACCCGCTAAATTGGAACTTTAGGAACTTTAGGGCAAGTTGTTATATTATTTTGTTAATTTAATTGTTTATGTTATTTTTTATATTGTATATACATATGTATATTATATGTATATATATAATGTCTGAACAACATTTTTACAGAATATCAATATCTATATTTCATACATATAAAGTTTTTTGACACGCCCACTTTTTGGGGGCCGTTTGTATACCCTACCCCATAGCATATGAAGGAGAAAAACGTTGTTTTTTGTCGAACAACAAAAGATTCTGATAAACTGTTTGAACTATGTCATTTTCTATATTATATTTATTAAATTTATTTGATTTTTTATTTACTAATTTAATTTTCCGAAACTTTACAATTTACATATTGATTGAAGGTATGTTGTAAAAAATCGTGTTTCGGAAGATCTTTCTTCAACGTCAACAACATTGACGAACGTTGAAATTGAAAGTGATCACGTAAAACATCAGGGTCAGGAATTTGAAATTCCTATGGAGGTGGACATTACAGTGAAGGACAACTGTAGTTTTGTTCCGGAGGGCAGGCGTATTATTGATTTAAATACATTTCTCAATAGTTTAAAAAACATTTCGCTGCACGGAAAAACGTTTGGGTGCACATTAAATAATGTAGTACTTATTAAAGAAATTCACCAAGGTTATTATTTAAAAAAAAACATAATGTAAACACAAGTTCTTCAAATTTTATTATTTTATTTTAGGACTTAGGTCAAAATTAATATAAAAGTGCAATATGTGTAACATGAATTTCAATGTGCCTACATGCGGTCAAAATGAAGATAGTGAAGAAATTAACAAAGAACTTGTAGTGGGAACAATGCTAGTTGGAAACGGATATACCCAATGTAAAAGAGTTCTAGAATCCATAAACGTTCCATTCATGAGCTCGAAAGCATACAGACAATTTGAAAACATGATGAATGATGTTTGGGTCGAGTCTGTTCAGAGTCAAAATGAGACTAGCCATTGAAGAAGAGAAGGAAATTGCCCGAGAAAATGGGAAAATCGATTCAAACGGCAACCATCTTATCACTGTAGTCACTGATGGTGCCTGGTCACATAGATCGTATGGTTGCAATTATAAGGCGTTATCGGGAATTGCAACAATTATTGGTCACAACACCAAAAAAGTTCTGTATTATGGTGTGAAGAATAAGTACTGCCATATTTGCAAAATTAATGAAAATTATTAATGAAAGGAAATGACATACCCGAGCATTCATGCAATAAGAGCCACATCGGCCCATCAACTAAAATGGAGTCTGACATTTTGGTAGATGGTTTTAAGTTTTGCTATTCAAACTACGGAGTAGTTTTTGATAAATTTATTGCTGATGGCGACAGTAACGTTTATAAAAAACTTTTAGAAGCCAAGCCTTTTCCCAACTATACCATCCAAAAAATTGAGTGTGTGAACCATTTATTCAGAAACCTTCGCAAAAAACTTATAAATTTATCAAAAAATACAAAGCGTAATATAAAATGCCGACAAATTCTTTCATCCTCAATAGACAATTTTATAAAAGGAATTAAGTCCGCAACTCAATACCGGAAAAACAGTGCCTGCCAGGAGGATGAAAAGCTAAATTTATTGAAAGCTGATATTTTAAATGTCCCTTACCATGTTTTTGGAAGTCATTCAAAATGTGCTCAGTATTTTTGTGCCGGTGTGAACATTGAAGAAAAGAATTACATAGAAAAACTCGAAACCGATGGACTTCTAGAACACATCAAATTGTACATATCGAGAATGATTCAAAATGCCCAAAGTTTGCTTTGCGGGTATAATTCAAATGTTTGCGAGCAGTTTAACAGTGTTGTTTGCCAATACGTAGGTGGAAAAAGAATCAATTTCTCTTTAGGCCAGTCTTACAGCAACAGTTGTGCGTTAGCCGTTGTACAATTTAATTCGAAAAGATCGTTTACCGAATTTACTAAGACCAGCAATCACAGCGTGAGCACACCAAGTAAACAACTTTACTTTACTTTAAAATTCGACTCAAATAGTATTTGTTTGGTGAATTTGACACCTTGAACCTACAAAAATTAATTATAGCGGTTAAATTAACTTTCGTAAACTTCTTTTTTTTATATAAGGTGCTTAGGTACCTTCATAACGAGCATTGATAGAAGATGGGGTGACAATTAACTAGATAAATATCTATCATTTTTTGTTATTTGATTTGAAAAATTTCATCCTACTATTGTTGCGACGAGAATCAGTAGCACTATTGTCTACCGTCCTATTATTTGAGTAATCGAATTTTCATCCAAACAAGTGTTTTCCTACATCTCATAAATTAAGAAAAAAGTTAACCTAGGTAAGGTTTACACATTTTTTTATAAGATATACAATGAAAACCTCAAAAACTGCTTTTACACCTCGCTGCGCGGCAGCCAGCAACAATTTTATCATTTTATTATTTTTTCACAATACATATTCACATTCACACCAAATCTGAAAGAAAATTACAAAACAAAATATGTACACCAAACCAACCCTCAACTTGATTTTTTTCCTTCTCTTTCCATATTTGTTTTCAAGTTATTTGCTTGGTGTCTGTATATTGCATATGTAGGTAGGTAGGTATATGTAATATTAGTCTGCGCTTGCTACTTTTTGTCTTTTCCTTCAGTTTTCGTTTGCGTTGAAGCAAAGAGCACATGAGTAAAATTAAAGAGAGCTTACCAACACATTCAAATGCATTTACATGAAATTTGAGTTGGTCGGTCTGGGACACCTACCCTTAAGGGTAGGTGTCCCATGCAAAAATAGGTTGGAGTTTTGCGGAAAATTGTGAGCGCTACACAATTTTCCGAATATTTAAATGAAATAAACGGTGATCGATTGGAAATATGTTAAGCAAAGTACTTGTTTAGCATTTAAAAAACATTAAAATATCTTTGAGCCTCAAAACCGCCTGACATGTAGAAAAACCATACAAATAAGTTAGATGCTAATTGCGTTCCATTTTTATCTCTTTATATACATATTTTTTATTTTTTTTATATTTTTTTTCTACAGACAATAGATTTGCGCAGATAACACCGGTTGTTTTTTGTTGTGAATTTTAGTATTTATCCCGAAAAAAATGCACAAAACTATGAAAAATAAGGTAAATTTACAAAGTTTAACTAGATATAACTTCTAAAGTATAAAAGGTAACGAAGTCAAATTAGCTTTTTTACAAAGCTAATAGATATGTGCAGATACCGTTTTTTTTTTTTTTTTTTTGTATTTTGTACAGTAATTTTTTGGTGACAAAATGGAAAAAAGGTGTTTTTTTTTAAACGTTTTGGGTTTTTTGACTGGGAAATCGATAGTTATATTTCCTAATTTTTGGAAATAATTTTTTAACCAAGCGACAATATATAGGGCACAACGTACCGGTCTTAAAAACATGTTTTTTTATCTTCTAACATATTTAAATATGCAATTCAATATGACATTATTTGCAATGCCGCTGTGAAAAAAGGACAACCAAAATGATTCCGACATATTTTTTTTATTTTTTTTTGGTATTTGTATTATTTAATTCAAAATACAAAATAGTTTTTTTCCACACGGTTTTTCAAATTTTGATGTTAGAAAAGTGGTCTATTTTACGTTTTTTACATAAAAAAAGATCGAATTCACGCACACAAAGAAGTTTGTTTCAAAATAATGTCACTAGGTGGTGAGTTGGTGACATTCTCTTTTCATTATTCTCTTCTGTAAATACAGGCACTAGGCAGGCGAGATTGTTATTATGTATGTATCTTTTGTTTACCTTTTCGGGTAGACTTGATGAAAGTTCGTGTGGACTTCACGTGGACATGGTACAGATCGTTACATTATTGAAATTTTGCTATCGCTGCTGATGAATTGTTTTGTATGCGTATGTTTGCACGTGACAGAAAGGGTTGAGTGGGAAGTAAGTCAAAGTGTAGGTACTTGTGTGTATAATTTTGATAATTTTTGTGAATAGTAAAGTGTTGTTTACTGTGTTATTTTTTTGCGGCAAATTCATTTGTGACACAACTTAAAAAAAAAATTTAATTGTTTATGTTATTTTTTATATTGTATATACATATGTATATTATATGTATATATATATAATGTCTGAACAACATTTTTACAGAATATCAATATCTATATTTCATACATATAAAGTTTTTTGACACGCCCACTTTTTGGGGGCGTTTTTAGTAAAAAAAACGTTTTTCGGTAGGTACATTGTATAGTTGTATAACCTCTTTAGTGAACGTCATCGAAGATCTAAGGCAAAATATGGATGAAGACAAGGTGACCTTTTTAGTGTTGCTAGATTTTTCGAAGGCGTTTGACACTGTGGTTCACACAAACCTGTGTGATAAGCTGCATCAGCTATTTAACTTCTCATACGATGCTGTCAAATTAGTTGCTTCGTACCTCTCAGGTAGAAGGCAAATCGTTCAAGTGGGTGACGTTCGATCGGATGTCATTTCGATCCCAAATGGTGTTCCACAGGGATCCATTTTGGGCCCACTGCTATTTTCAATGTATGTCAATGATCTACCATCTATCATCAACCAGAGTAAGGTTCAGATGTATGCCGATGACGTGCAGTTGTACATGAGTTCTGATCTCGGTCTTATTGAACATGGTGCTGCCTGTGTTAATCAGGATCTTGAAAATATTGCGCGCTGGTCTGAAACAAATGGTCTTTTGTTAAACCCTGCAAAATCTAAGTGTCTTGTCATCTCAAGAAATTCTTTGGACTTGTCATACTTTCCCTCTGTGATTTTAAGTAATTCTCCTATTGAATATGTTGAGACGGCCAAAAATCTTGGTATGGTATTTAACCGGAAACTAACCTGGGATAATCACATAAATGTTGCGACTGGTAAAACATATGCGGTTCTTCGAACGTTATGGGCAACAAAAGCCTTCACCCCCTTAAAAATTCGTCTCATGCTAGCCAAAACGCTGGTTATATCAAAATTGTTGTACGGGTGTGAAGTTTTTGCCAATTGCAGTTTCGTCAGCAAAAGAAAACTGCAGGTCGCTTATAATAACACCGTTCGGTATGTTCTTGGACTTAGAAGGTACGACCGTGTGTCGCACTTCTCAAATAGCCTTTTTAACATGTCGTTTGAAAGCCTACTTCAGTTCCGCACTTTAACCTTTCTCTCAAACATCCTGATAACACGACAACCTCACGGTCTGTACGAAAAACTGGTTATGCCTACCTCAATCAGGTCTAGTCAGTTGATTTCTCCGCGTTACTCTTCCCTTACATCTGAGCGACAATTTTTCATTAACTCTATTCGTCTGTGGAACTCTTTACCGCGTCCCATTAGAAGAATTGATAACACAAGAAGGTTTAAATATGAATTAAGAAAGTATCTTGCATTTTTGAATTCATCTTAATTGTATTCATAATGAGTTTTTAGTATTGGCCACGTAGTATAAATAAATAACATTTTTGAATTATATCGTCTTCTTCAGTAGCTTTTTTCCTGCCGAATATAGCTTATCACTAGTTTATAAGATATTTTATCTTAAAGTGTATAGGCATTACAAAATATGAATAAATAAATAAATAAAAAAATTTTTTAAAATAACGGGTCTGCCATTGGTGAAATACAGCTGCACATAATCGATAATGTGCTTAAAAATTGGACCGATCGTGTAGGCTACTGCATGGCCAGCCGAGGCAGCCATTTGAATGAAATTATTTTCCATTATTAACCGGAAGGATTGTACTTTCAAATAAAAAAAGAAATTTGAGAAAATATTCAGTAGTTTTTTTATAGCATTTTCAAAAAAAAAAAAAGTTATTTGGCGGACCCCTTATTTGAAAAAAACTTTTGATGCAGGATTATTGGTTATGATTATATAAACATTTCATACCCTACCCCATAGCATATGAAGGAGAAAAACGTTGTTTTTTGTCGAACAACAAAAGATTCTGATAAACTGTTTGAACTATGTCATTTTCTATATTATATTTATTAAATTTATTTGATTTTTTATTTACTAATTTAATTTTCCGAAACTTTACAATTTACATATTGATTGAAGGTATGTTGTAAAAAATCGTGTTTCGGAAGATCTTTCTTCAACGTCAACAACATTGACGAACGTTGAAATTGAAAGTGATCACGTAAAACATCAGGGTCAGGAATTTGAAATTCCTATGGAGGTGGACATTACAGTGAAGGACAACTGTAGTTTTGTTCCGGAGGGCAGGCGTATAATTGATTTAAATACATTTCTCAATAGTTTAAAAAACATTTCGCTGCACGGAAAAACGTTTTCGTTTTTTTTTAAAATTCGACTCAAATAGTATTTGTTTGGTGAATTTGACACCTTGAACCTACAAAAATTAATTATAGCGGTTAAATTAACTTTCGTAAACTTCTTTTTTTATATAAGGTGCTTAGGTACCTTCATAACGAGCATTGATAGAAGATGGGG
Organism: Rhingia campestris; assembly: GCA_932526625.1. Classification (NCBI taxonomy): domain Eukaryota; kingdom Metazoa; phylum Arthropoda; class Insecta; order Diptera; family Syrphidae; genus Rhingia; species Rhingia campestris. Next base: position 47,056,325 of record OW052184.1, on the reverse strand, counting down.
TGACAATTACCTAGATAAATATCTATCATTTTTTGTTATTTGATTTGAAAAATTTCATCCTACTATTGTTGCGACGAGAATCAGTAGCACTATTGTCTACCGTCCTATTATTTGAGTAATCGAATTTTCATCCAAACAAGTGTTTTCCTACATCTCATAAATTAAGAAAAAAGTTAACCTAGGTAAGGTTTACACATTTTTTTATAAGATATACAATGAAAACCTCAAAAACTGCTTTTACACCTCGCTGCGCGGCAGCCAGCAACAATTTTATCATTTTATCACCAAATCTGAAAGAAAATTACAAGACAAAATATGTACACCAAACCAACCCTCAACTTGATTTTTTTCCTTCTCTTTCCATTTTTGTTTTCAAGTTATTTGCTTGGTGTCTGTATATTGCATATGTAGGTAGGTAGGTATATGTAATATTAGTCTGCGCTTGCTACTTTTTGTCTTTTCCTTCAGTTTTCGTTTGCGTTGAAGCAAAGAGCACATGAGTAAAATTAAAGAGAGCTTACCAACACATTCAAATGCATTTACATGAAATTTGAGTTGGTCGGTCTGGGACACCTACCCTTAAGTGTTGGATTAACTTCTGTGATAGGAAATTTTGATTGGTTGTTGGATGTAATAGAGAATTACTCAATGGGTGATGTCCATACTAAATTCCATACATATTCGCAGAATATTCCCGTTTGGTATATAGTTTTAGGCGCGTAACTAATAAATTACCTACGAACCATTCACAATGACTTGTTATACTTGGCTTAGCCACACTTTTTTGATGACTGTGAAACCCAAAAAACTTAAGACCAAATTTAAGATCTGCTTTTTGCTTAGCTAAGCAACGGATTAAGCTCCCACTGTGAAACCGGGGATTAGTGTATGCTAATGGACATTCCTCTAAGAACTCTAAATCAAACTCACCTAAAAAGTGACATAACGCTTACTCTTTATTAAATATTTAAAGTAAGGTTTCGGTTGCTTTAACTTTAATACAGAGTGACAACGCTAAAGAACACTTTTTGACGATTAAATTACCAAAACGCGTTAGTACGCGATTAAATAATTTTAAAGTGTACTTTAACCGACTATAAATTTGCGCCAGAAAGTTTAATGTCAGCTGTCCAAAGCCGTCCAGTGCTATGGCAGGACACCGAGAAAGACTATATAAAGCAAAATGTCACCGATAAAGAGTGGAAAGAAGTTGGACAAATTTGTAATTGTTCTGGTAAGTTTTCATATATTTAAGCTTTTTTAAAAAAATCGTGTTTTTATTCAATGTCCAAATTCCCAAAAAATATTGTGTTAGCTCATTTCTTATATTCATAATTTGCCCTTTCACGATTAATGGGGTGTACACCAGGTCTACGTAATCTCGATCTTATTATAGATAATATGAACGCGACTTTCAACTAATAAGCTACGACGAACCGCACTTGACGATGGCATTTTCCTAACTAATCGCTCAGCGACGTCGTTCAGTAAATGGCCACCGATCGCTCAGTCGCTTAGCCGCTCGTCGCTAATTGCGCGGCCGGAGCCTTAGTTCCAAAAGTGGTTATTATTCAATTTTGTAAGGATTTTGTTTTTACACATTTCTTAGGTAAGGTGAACTTAATAGCAGAAAAAAACATTTGAGAAGGTCACAATCCGCTTTCCGAATCGCTGAATATTCTATCCCATTCCATCCTTAAATTGAATATCCCCAAATAGTGGACGTTGCGTTGTAAAATATATTGCTCAGATAATTTATCAACATGTTTAATGCTTCGACAAAACAAAAAGCTATTTTCTAATACATATGCTATGGGGTAGTATACAAAAATCGTTTTTTTTTTGGGCAAAATGATATATAGAAGAAAATTTTAGATTTTCTTATAAAGGGTATTTTATTTTATTGGTATAGAACTTTGAGTTCGCAACACTATTTTAACTGGCGGCCATCTTGTCAGCTGTCAAGTGATTTATTTTAGTTTGGTTTGGCATTTGAACATGAATAGACTGACGTCTGAACAACGCTTCCAAAATGTGCAAAATTTATTTTGAAAATCATGGTTCTGTTCGAAATACGTATCGGACACTACGTCCATTTTACGGTCAACATAATCGTCCATCAGAGCAATTAATTTGATTAAGGGCCGATTTTTCAATCACCAGATCCAGATAAGCAATCAGATAACACTTTACAGTCAGATAACACAAAAATACACTTTTTAATAGGAGTATAGCACACTCTAGGTATATAACAGTTATCTGGCGAATGAAATTATCTGCTCCGCAGTGTGCTGGTCACTATCTCTTTTTATTTGAGTTTCGTGAAGTTAGACACAACTGAGCTTGACAAAATCGTTCAGTTTCAATCTAGGAGTTATTCAATGATTGAAAAACCAACACCTACTTAGCTAGTTATTACACATTTATTCATTAGACAGCAATCAGACTGTTTAACTGACAATTGAAAAATCGGCCCTAAGTATGGTACGAAGTGCCGTATTTGGAGTGATGATAATCCTTAAGTGTATTTTGAGAAAACGTAACATCCACAAAAACTGACTGTTTGGTGTGCTTTATAGGTTGGTGAATTAATTGGTCCTCACTTCTTAAAAAACGATGCTGGCCAGAACGTTACAGTTAATGATGACCGCTATAGAGCCATGATTACTGACTTTTTCATTCATCAGATCAGAAGATTATCATTCGAATGAAGTAAATTTCATGTCAATTAAAAAAAAATTATTTTTGTTTTATTCCATTTCAAAAACAATGACATTCTTAATTTTTTTCAGAATTTTTTTTTATGGTTTGATCAGAAAATACCTTTATTTAAGAAATGGGCGTGATGGACAGATTTTAAAAATGTTTACACTTGTTCTGCTTTGTCGAATAGAGAGTCTTTATACCAAATTCCATCAATCTAGCTCAAAATGTAAGGCCCAAAAATCGGTGACACACAGACTGCGGACAGACAAACATGGCTAGATCGACTCAACTAGATTTTGATTCGATCCATATATCTAGCTAAATTATTTCTGTACTTTACGTACGTTATGTATTGAAACTAATATACTCTATGAGATATTATACAGGGTGGCGCACCAATTGTGCTACAGTAAGAAATTCAAATAACTTTTTTTTTAATTGATGTATTTCATTTTTTTTTTTTTTATTTTTTAGAAAATTAAATTTTATTTTAAATAGTAAGTTGTTTTTAAAGATTATAGATCGCAAATGACCTCCACGCTGTCCCACGCATATGCGGCACCTGATCAAAAAATTATTCATTGCTGCCTGAAGAGTTGAAGTTGGGATCGCCTCAATTATTGTCGTTATGGACTGCTTTAATTCAGTTAAATTCCTGGGCTTCGTTTTATACACCTCTTGCTTGACATAACCCCATAAAAAGAAGTCTGGTGCAGTCAGGTACCAGGTGACTTTGGGGGCCAGCGAAGAGTGGAGTTCCTAGAAATTAATTTGTTTGCGAATTTTTTGTTTAGCTCCGCCATAACTGGTCTGGATATATGTGCAGTTGCTCCATCTTGCTGAAACCAAACGCCGTTGAATGGTATACGTCTTCGGCGCAGTTCTGGGTAAAAAAAACTCCTTCAACATCTTTAAATAACGGTCCCCATTGACAGTAACGGTTACACCGTTTTCTTCAAAGAAGTACGGCCCGACAATACACCTTGATGAAACTGCGCACCACACAGTGACTCGTTCTGGGTGCAGTTCCGTCTCATGGAGCATTTATGGATTAGACTCTTTCCATATACGGCAATTTTGCTTGCTTACATTGCCGTTAAGATCAAAATGGGTCTCATCAGACATGAACAAACAATTGATCAATGTGTTGTCTTCTTCGGCCATTGATATCATTTTTTGGCAAAATTCCAGGCGAACAGGCAAATCCTGAGGGTTTAACTTGCTAGTAATTTGGACTTTGTACGGAAACAAGTTTAAATCGTCATGAAGTATCCGTTGTAATGACCGTCTACTAACTCCAATTTGCCCCGATAAGTTTCGGGTCGAAACGCTCGGATTGGCCTGTATTCCAGATGCAACTGCTGCGATTGTATCCTGAACCCGAACATTGGCATCTCGATGGTACGGCCTTCGTGCGATGCTTCCAGATTCGGCAAACATGTTTACAAACCTCATAATGGTCCATCTACTCGGGGGATTACCGCCAAACTCCCGCCTAAATTCCCTTTGGACGGAAATGACGGACTGCAAAGCATGGTACCGTTGCACTATCCAAATTCTTTTCTCCGTATCCCAAGCATCCATTTTTATAAATCTAAATAATAACCTACAAAATAAAAAAAAATAAGCCGATTACTCACACATAAAAAAAGTTATTACGTTTTATTTTTGTAGCACGATTCGTGCGCCACCCTGTATTAAGAGATGTGGTATTGAATTGTTAAGGCCTGCTCAAAATGCATGTCTGTAGCTTGTATCCTGCATCACTTTCAAATGAGAGTTGCCCTCTATTCAACTTCACGAAGATACACATTGCCTTGTTTTTAACTTTTCACTCAGCTACAGATACGCATTCTGGTCGGCCCTTTAGTGTCGTTTGTAGTTCTACTTACTTACTTACTTAAGTGGCGCTACAGTCCGGGATGAACCTGGGCCTCAACCAACATGCCTCTCCAATTAGCCCGGTCCTTAGCTAACTGCCTCCAGTTGCGCACTCCAAGTTGGTTGAGGTCGGTCTCCACTTGTGCGCGCCACTTAAGGCGAGGTCTTCCTCTACTGCGTCCGACGTCTGGCTGGGAATCAAAGACTCTGCGAGCCGGAGTATTGGTGTCCATTCTTTCTACATGGCCTAGCCATCTTAAACGTCCAATGCGGAGTTTTTTGACTAGGGGTATGTCGCTGTACAGCTCGTATAGTTCGTGGTTGAATCTTCGTCTCCATAGCCCGACAACGCAAACGGGACCGAAGATTTTCCGAAGAATTTTCCGCTCGAATCGACCAAGGATTTCTTCATCCGCTTTTGTTACGCTCCATGCTTCCAACGAAACGAACGGCAAGTAAACGATAAAGAAGTAAACGATAGTCACGATAAGTGCGATCGTGTAAAACGAAAAAGGCGTAAGAAAAGTGTTGCCAAATGAAAACGAAAAAAAAAACATATATTTTTGAAGCGCAACCAACTTCAATCCTATTTAGGACTGTCAAAAATTGAATAACGTAAACAAAAAGTCGTGAAATCGGGAATAATTAAATTCTGTAAAAATGTTTTTTCATTGCGATTTATATTTGGATAGTGATGATGATTCTTGGCTATTTGGCAAATAATTTTTGGCGAGATCTGGATTGAGTTCCATGAACGCAGTGAGCAAATCCATTTGCTTTGTTTGTGTTGGTGGCCTATTAAATTTATTAATTATAAAATTTTTTTCTATTTTCTATTTGTTTTTGCTTACATTTTAACAGCTAAGGACAATCACTCCAGACAAAACAATACGAAAACGAAAGCTATACGACTGCCAAATGTCAGTCGTAAGAAATTACGAGTATCGTAAAGCCTAGATCGATATTCGTTTTATGTAATCAAATTTCAACGAGAACGAAGTGATTTCAACGATATTCGTACGATACTCGTTTTATGTAATCGTATTTCAACGAGAACGAAGTGATTTCAACGATATTCGTTTTATAAAATATAGCCCCAGGACTGGGATGATCAGGGTCTTATATAGGATCTCTTTAGTAGTTCGAGTGAGGGCTTTACTACTAAATTGCCTTCTTAGCCCGAAGAAACAGCGATTGGCAAGAGTAATTCTTCGTTTGATTTCTGACGATATGTTGTTGTCAGAGTTAATAGCGGAGCCGAGGTAGACAAAGTCCCGTACTACCTCAAAGTAATATCTGTCAATGGTGACGTTCTGTCCAATTCGTCGATGATGTGTGTCCTTTCTTGTTGACAGCATATACTTTGTCTTACCCATTTTTGCCGCTTCCTTCTCTATACTAGCAAACATGGCTATGACATCACGTTGAGTCCTAGGTGGTGGGTATCGATTTGGACTTCTTGGGTTTTTTCCAGGATCTGCCGAAGTGTGAAGATTTGATCGATTGTGGACTTTCCTGGCCTAAAACCACACTGATAAGGGCTGATCAGGTTGTTGGTAAACGGTTTCATGCGTTCACATATTACGGCAGATAGGATCTTGTAGGCGATGTTGAGTAGACTTATGCCTCTGTAGTTGGCGCAGTTCAGAGGGTCTCCTTTTACAAGATCCTATCTGCCGTAATATTTATACAAAAAATGTAAAAATTGAATTAAAAAAAAAAACAAATTATAATTCATGTAATGCAAACCATAATGGTCTTTTACTTTGGCAAAAGTTAAAAATGTCTAGTCCTTAAGTTTATTTAGGCTATTAATTAGTATTAAAGAAATTGTGAATAAATAAACGTTAAAAAAAACGATTTCAAAGCCCCATACGACAGCATTTATAGAGACGAACTATACAGATCCATGTCTAGTTTTGGTATACCGCCCAAACTCTTCCGTTTGTGTAGGATGTCGATGGAGAATTCTCGCTGCTCCATCGGGCTCGGAAACGACCTCACCGACACATTCGATACCAAAATAGGATTTAGGCAAGGCGATGCGCTGTCATGTGACTTCTTTAATTTGATTCTTGAAAGGATTGTGCAAAACTCCCGAGCCAACACCAGAGGCACAATTTTCCAAAAATCGGTGCAACTACTAGCATACGCCGACGATATTGACATCATTGGTAGGACTCAACGTGATGTCATAGCCACGTTTGCTAGTATAGGGAAGGAAGCGGTAAAAATGGGTTTAGAAATCAAACGAATAATTACTCCTGCCAACCACTGTTTCTTCGGGCTAAGAAGGCAATTTAGTAGTAAAGCCATCACTCGAACTACTAAGGAGATCCTATATAAAGGACCGGGCTCTAATTGGAGAGGCATGTTGGTTGAGGCCCAGGTTCATCCCGGACTGTAGCGCTACTTAAGTAAGTAGGTAGTAATCCTAGTGAAAAAAAATGGAATGTGCATGCAGAAACTGGAATCTTTGCTCCCAACTACAAACCCTCCAAACAGAGGTCTATACAGATTTGGGGTAAAATTCCCAAATAACAAATCTTCGCCCTAGTGTCACAAAAACTTAACTGCATTTTTTTACGATTTTGGGTAGACCTTACTTAAAATATAGAATTTCTATGTTGTGGCAAAAAATCGTACCTCTAAGTGAAGTAAATTAGATCTATATCAAGCGACAGCTTCTTGGATTTCCACAAAAACAATTCCTCATTCATTTTTTACAACAACGTAATCATTTTCACTTTTCTCATCCATTTCGTAAGTTAGAGATACATTTCCTGCATGTAGTTGCCCTCCTATTAACTTCAAGCTACAGATTCACGAAGATACTTATTAAGTTATTATCAACCTTTAATTACTACCTACCCTGGTTATGATTCAAGGTATAATGACCTTGGAGGAAAGAAAAAATCAAATCTATCACAATCAATAAAAGGCACCATTGACCATAATCAACTTTCCCCATATAAATCAAATGGTCCCGGCAGTATTTTACCATGCAAGAGAACTTGCAGAATACTTTAATCCCTTGGTTGCATTTTAACAAAATACATTTTACCGTCGGGAAACGACCATGTAGTTTTTGTTTATCAAAGGTAGAAATACGTCGAAACTCCACAACTAAACTTCCTTTATATTAAAATACACTGTCGCGGACACAGAACGTTGAGGGCATAAACTGTTCTTCAAGGATGGTGGGGAGCATTAAAAAAAAACTATATTATAAAGACTACATCCAGGCTACCTTCCAGAGGGAAATTTGGTCTAATGGATTATCTCGAGAACGAAAGAAGAATTAACCACCACGTATGTTTCTTTCAGTGATCAGTGAGATCATGTATAATTTGTTAAGTGCGCCAATTTATGTGCTTTGTGGGTTAATCCAAACAAAACGGGGGATAAATTCTACCTTATCAATAAGCTTAAGTGGTTAAAAAGAACGGAGAGTATCGGCATATTATATGGACGTAATACAATAATTTTTCCCCTTATTTTTATCTAAAGCTAATCATTAAAAACGAGGAAGCCATACTAAACAAACCTGGATGATTGGTTGCCAATTACTGAGCTTAATGAAATAATCATTAAAAAAACACAATTTTTAACCTTTTCCTACAGTTTTATTATTTTACACCCTTGATATAAATTTTTACAAAACACAACCATATAGAAGTTGGCCAAATTTGTACAGTGTTCTCACCTCGGCTTCACTTATGCGTTTAGGCCAGCAATCTGAACCCTTTTGTTAATACGTACAGTATACATAGTAGTTGTCAGTACCTGCAAAAACAGAATTAACTATGAAACAAACAAATTTGAATTCCATGTTAATACCATTCCCTGAATCTGGCAATTGACCTTTCCCAAATCCGCATTCTTTGTTGGTATTCTACTTTCATTTCACGTCTAGGTCTAAAAACTCGTTCAATAACATGAAACTTTTTTATGCTTTCCCGATTTTTCCATATTCCTATAGATCAACGAGTGTCTTGATTCAAAGTTGCAAAGTACCTGATAGAATTAAATACATACCTGCATTAACACCAGCTACATAAGCCGATCCCATCACGCTGGATTCTGAATTTTCAGAACGCTCTACATTGATTCCTGTGACATCAGCCAAGAACTGACAAACAAAGGTATTTTTAGAAACTCCACCATCAACCCTAATAATAGAGAGAATATATAGAATTGCCTAACATTTTGTTACATAATGTGAAAGCTTACTTCAAGCTCTGTAGTATGTATTGGGTTTCCTTTTGAGTTGTCTCACAGATTTGTGCCGTACGATAGACGATACTTTCCAAAATTGCTCGAATCAAGTGCGCCTTAGTTGTAGAGGGAGTTATTCCGAGAAATCCCGATGCTGCTTTGTAGTCATTTACTGGTGGCTAAAAATTAATTAAAGAAATGCTTTAATAATATATTAGAACGAGAAAAAAAATGAACTAACTCCAATTCCACTGAATGCTGGTACAAAATAAACTCCATTCGTACTCTCAACCGACATGGCTATATCCGCAGTTTCTGCTGGGTCATTAAAAAGGCCACATGATTGTGCCCAACTGATAACGGTCCCCGTATCCTGAGAGCAACCTTCTACACAAAACACAATTTCATCTTCCTTTGCAGTGTTTTTGAAATTCCAAGCCACCAAGGGATAGAGACCATGAATAGACGCGTGACAATGCTGACCAGTTATCAAGTTTAAAAAGGAACCAGTTCCCAGAGTTATCTTACAATCTCCCTCATTAAAGCAGTTTGACCCCCATATTGCCGCTGTTTGGTCGCTGATAGAGGAACTTATGCGCATCCGAGTGCCAAATATTGATTCGTGAACGTAACCAAAGTCATTGGAATTTGAAACAACTTTTGGTAGCACTTGTAGCTGTTAAATCAAAATTAATTAAAAAATAAAAAACTTCCGTACACTTTTTTTGCAATAAAAAACCTACATTTATTCCGAAAACCGCCTTCAATAAGTTTGACCAACAAAGGGTAAATGGATCAAATAAGCCAGTAGCTGTAGCAGATGTAATGTCGGTTATATGCTCAATGTTGAGATTTTTAGCTGTTCCGGTCCTGTGAAGTAGACAAATTTTATTTATAAAACGGGTGATAGGAGATTATTATTTGCCATATGAGGTTTTTGTTCAATATGCATTGCCATTTAATCATGAATAGACTCGCCCCTGAACAACGCTTACTAACTAACGCTTTGAATCATGATCTTGGTTTGGCGTATAATATTTTCGTTCAAGAGGATATTATACGCCAAAAAGACTGATTTTGGTTTAAGTTTTAATTTCGGTTTGTAGGTCTTAGAACAGCTTCAAAAATTAATCTATTTTTTTTTTAATAGAAAAATTGTTTTTAGCGTTACATGTGCCGTACTTGGGCCGATGAACAGCCAAAGGCAATCCAACAGCTATTCAATGCAAACCCAAAAATGCACTGTTTGGTGCTGTTTGCATACAGGCGGCATCATTGGACCGTATTTCTTTAAAAAATCGAAAGGAGCGCGTGTTACTGACAATGGAGATTGCCACAGAGCAATGATCAATACATTTTTGTTGCCGAAAATTTAAGATATTGATGTAGCTGACTTGTGGTTTCAACGCGATGGCCCTACATGTCATACAGCTAACGAATCAATCGCTTCATTGAAACGTTCGATGAAAACATAATCTTAAGAAATGGTCCTGTAATTTGAGTACCATGATCTTGTGATTTGACACCATTGGATTACTTTCTATGGGGATATGTGAAATCTCTTGTTTACGTCTATAAATCCAAACGCGTGTAACCTAAGCCCAAGCAATCCTTAATCTCAAGGAAGAAGTGGACGATTTTTCAACCAAAATCATAATGAGCGATGAGGTCATTTCCACCTCAGCGGGTACGTGAATAAGCAAAACTATCGCTTCTGGGCACCGAAAATCCACGTGTAATGCACGAGGAGCCATAACACCCGCTCAAAGTTACTGCATGATGCGCTGTTCACGCTGGAGGAGTCATCGGGCCATCAAACTACAACAGTGGACGGTGCGCGCTATAGAGACATGTTAACCGAGTTTTTTTCTGCCGCAAATGGACGAATTAGGACTGGAGGACATGTGGTTCCAACAGGACGGAGCAACGGCACACACTGCGCGCGGCATTTAGAATGAGAGCCCACCCTGTATAATCAGCTAAAAAATAATTTCGACATGAAGGAAATAGGATTACATTGCGGGATTTGTAAGTTTCATATAACACCTCATAAGTTAAATTTCGTCAAAAATCGATGCACTTCACCTATTCATCGATTTTAATACCGCGTACAGCAGCACACGATATATACAGAACTGTTTAATTTTTGTATACCGCCCAAAAACTTCCAAAATCTGTGCAAGTATGTACTAGCATACCCCGACGATATTGTCAACATGAGAGGACACAACACATCGACAAATTGGATACAAAGTCACCATCTGCCGATATAACTTGAAAGTGGTTCCGGACTGTAGCGCCAATTAAGAAAGAAAAGAAAGAAAGTAGCAGTCCTGTATTATTATCGTCCCATCTATATGGCGGTCCGGAACTGTACTGATTCAAATGGCGATTTATATTATCGAGGGTGGACGCATCTGTAGTCACGTGAACCAGATTCGCAGAGAAGGTGTGCAAGCGATAACGATATTTACGATATTAATCGGCCAGAATAGATGGGTTTCAACCATCAGCAATATTATTTGGTTCAAATAGGATGAATATTACTGGAGACATTCACATTCCGAAGAGAGTAGAAGAATGTTTCGAAAGACCTTATAATTCTAAAAATATTAACATGAAGTTAATCAGTCATCGATTAAACATGAGAGCGCCACATCAGTGGAGGATGTAGCTGATAGAACCACAACTTTAAAGAGGCTTAATATACCCCGACGACTTCAGGATTTGGAATTGGACTATTCATATTTATTTGATAACGCTATATATTATTTCTTATTTTATTATACTTTCGTTTATGAAGTATAGAAAACAAGTTTATCATTATCTATCACTGCCATACATATATAAACATGATAATAAACAATTACTACAACCTGCGACTTGTCAGTTTTATGCAATTACTAATCTAGCTGCAAGTACTAAATGATAAACGCAATATTAATTAATTCAAATGATTACTTACTTATTTCGCGATAAGGACATGGTAATCTCAATATCTAAGAGCAGCTAGTAGATAATACTTATTTCAGATGAAATATGAAAACAAGTTTGTAAGTACCTTAATTTGTATAGTACCCAAGAGTCCAGCGTTTCGAGCAAGGCAGTGTTATTTTTCATTGCTTCTTTCAGTCTTGAATTTGTTTCTATTTCATGTAGGAGCCGCAATGTTACCTTTATTAAAAAAAAAAGACGGAAAAGGCATTTAGTACCCTATCCCATTCTATCCTTAATATATATATATCCCCAAAAAATGTGTGTAGTGTAAAATATTTTACATACGAAATGTAAATATAAAATATTTCGTTTTTATAGGAAAAGCCCGCAGAAAGAAGGAGTGGCTGTACACTTTATATGGGTGGAATATAGAGAATGACATTGTCCAAATATTCTGTACATACTTTATACACGTTTTCTGAATAATGGGCGTGGGAGTGGACAGATTTTAAAAATATTTACACTTTTATTGGCGGCCATAACAAATTTCGTTAGGTCCTAAAAAATTGGAGACGTACAGACGGATCAACAAACGAACTCTCCTTGTGATTCTAATTCAATCTATATATACTTTACGATATGTCTTCTCTATGTATCGAAAGTATGTAGGGGATATATAGGTACAGCTTTTTCTCACAACCATTCATGTACTAATTTGCACGATGGCAGGACCTCCTGTTTTATGCCGACTCTAAACGGCTAAGTTGAGATAAACTTTTCTTTACAATTTATACTACTCGGATGATTTTTCAGATCATCAAAAGAGGGCCAGTGACAAATCATTCAGGTGTTGCTACGACTGGGAATCGCAGTTTATCGTACTAACCATCACGCCAATGAGCCCGTGATAGGGTATATGGGATAGGGTATAAATATATCGTACCTATTATAAACAAAATGTTATTATCTCTATACCTGTGGATTCATCATCTTTAAGACACTTCCCGCCAAAAATCGTTTACTCCTTGTCACTAAATATAACCCATATGACAGAGTGTTCAGTGTCTTCAATACAAATCCGGAATTCCATTTATTCACCAATTTATCTGCCCGACAGTCCTTCCAAGCGATGAAGTTATGAAAGTACTCATTGGTGTTGCGATCCCATGTAAGGAATGTACACCGTTGTGACGACAAACCAAAGCAGGTTATATCCGAGAAATCAAGGCTGGCATCTAAATAAATTAAAAAAAAAACACACACACAAGTAATAATTATTACAAGTTATTTATGCAAAACCAGTACTAACCTTTGATAGCGTTAGTGATAACATTCATTATACTACGCCATAGTTTTTCTGGTTCTATTTCGAAATAACCAGGTTTTGGATTGAGTAATTCAACCTAAATAAGCGATATCATTCAAATTAATCAAGCTAGGTGCTCATTAAATTACCTAACTCACCAACTCGCTAGCTGAACCCTTAATTTTGCAATTTTCATTCAAAACAAAACATCGCACCGATGTTGTTCCAATATCCAACGATGCAATGAACGCCATTTCTGCCCGTTTGGAATAATCAATGGAATGCAAATGAGTATAATGTTGGAAATAATTCTTGTTGATAGCAGCGAATTTCTTTTCTACTATTATCAATTTGAAATCACTATCACACTGATAGCCAGGCGACAACTGAAGTGTTATTCCCCACGATAAGTAATTGTTTCGAACGACTGTTTCTCCAAAATAAACACATTTTGTCTCCCAAGAGAGTGTAGCACTACGAGCAAACGAGACTGTTTTGGTTTACTATACTTTTTATAGGTATGTCGTAAGTATCACACAAAATGCCAATTAAAGTTAATTATAGTCTTGATAGTGTCTATGACGAAGGGGTCACATCATTGAGTGATGATAAAGTTCGCAACTTATATAAAAACACACTGCTTTAACTACAACTGGTTCATGTTTGTTGTTTTTGATCAGCTGTCTACCAACCATTATCGTTATTTCACCGGCCATTTAGTGTCATCTTTCTTGTCTTCATTGCTATTCATAATACGAATTTAACCATCAAAACAAAACCTTGACAATGGGGAACTATCATCACAAAATTATTTTAATATTTGACACACTTGTCACTTGTCACACTTTTTCTTGTTACTTATCCATACCATACATTTAAAAATATCTACAGATGCCAAATGCAATCTGCATTATTGTTTAAAGTGTGCGCTACATATAAATATTATATGATCTAGGTATCATATTCACAACACAACCGCACAACATACAAAATAAACCCTGACAAACCGCTGAGTAGTGACTCTAGTTTGTCGAATGCGCATGTATGTACGAGGTAATATGCAGATATGCTTGAATGAATGAAAGGAACCAGAAATATATTTATACTATAGATTAGATTGCATTACAGATACAGGCCTACAGAGCACTGTGGTGAACAATGGGTTCAATACTCTGAAAAATATACTTAAGGGTTGCCATCGACAGAGAAAAATAACGCCACGATAAACAAGCATTTAACTCCATATATTAGGGGTATTCATGCAACGTCGGAAAGTCGTCGTAAACGTTGTAAACGTGATAAACTGAACAAGTTTAAATATATATTGGGTCTGTTCCAGTACAAAATAATATTTACTGATTTTTACTTATTGCCGTTCCCGTACGCAAAAATAAGTAAAAAAGACAGCTCACGAGAGAGCAAAAAACTACCCCTCCATAAAAATCTGTAAAAAAATTTAATGCAGAAATTTCTGTTGGTAAAAATCAGTAAACTGTGAGTTGGTACCTAAAAGTGACAACTCGCTTGTTTTGACAGGTGATTTATGTCATTTGTTCTTTAAAAGGCATACAAAATATATAATTTTACTGTTTTTTACTTAAACGCATTCCCGTACTTTTTGGTAATTTTGTCTCTTTCTGAGATAATTAACCCCCACTCCAAGAATTTTGAGAATTTACTAATTTACTAAATTTTTTTAAAGTATTGGAAGCAGGTCGACTTAGTATTGGATGGGAAAGATGTAAGGTATTTGATGAAATAGAAGTTTTTAGATGCTTCAAATGTAAAGGATTTAATCACAGATCAAATGAATGCAAAAAGAGGAAGAAATATGTTTGAAATGTTTAAAAAACCATAAAACTGGTGAATGCCAAAAAGAAACGATAATAAAATGTATAAATTGTATGAGAGCAAATGAAAGACTGAATTTGGGACTTGATGATAAACATGGTGTTTTAAAAACGGTTTGAATCTGAACCCCACTAAGTGCCAGCATATGTCATTTTCACGAAAACGTATTCCGTCCAATTTTAGTTATACTCTGTCGGGGCACACTCTCTGTCGTATAGACAGTTTTAAAGATCTTGGTGTTTATTTTGATCCTAAATTGGAGTTTAATAAACACATAAACGTTATTGTGAATAAATCCAACTCTATGTTGGGATTCATAAAAAGGTGGTCAAAAGAGTTCAATGATCCTTATGTCACCCTTTCGTTATATAATTGTCTAGTACGCCCTCACTTGGAGTATGCCTCACAGGTGTGGACACCCTTCTATGTCGTTCATTCAAATAGAATTGAGGCAATCCAACGTAAATTTATAAGATTTGCTTTGAGAGGACTTCCATGGGATGATGTACAAAATTTGCCTCCGTATAGGTGTCGAATTAAACTGCTGCAGTTGTTGCCTTTGTCTCAACGTAGACTTAACAATGACATGGTCTTCTTACACCAAATATTATCAGGACAAATAGATGCTCCTGATCTTTTAAGTGCTATTGGTTTAAATACCCGTGGAGGTTCCTATAACCTTCGTAGACTAAATATTTTACATTAACCTAATCATAAATACAACTATGGTATGCATGAGGCTATAAGTCGCATGAGTAGAGTTTACAATAAAAATAGCGATGTAGTTGAACTGCATGTTAGTAAAAGTAGTTTAAAAAACACTTTGCGTAATTGTATTCTAGAGTCGTAATAAGTGTATGTTTATTTTTTTTTGTTTTGTTAATAATACAAAAATAAAGTTTAATTTCATCGTTTATTGATTTTGTTAGTGACGTCAAACTAACTTCAGTGTTTTGTAATGTCCCACTAACAAATGCACTAAATGATGAGCCTGTGGATGCATTTTATATGCTGTGGCAAATCTCTGCTCGTAGATGCGCTTGTATTAAGCTCGCTACGACACAGATCTGATAGTGTAAAAAAAAAAAAAAAAAAACATGTGACTTTAAGTAGATTATGCCCAGTATACTTTTTTTTGACGTTTATTTATTCACAATTTCTTTAATACTAATTAATAGCCTAAATAAACTTAAGGACTAGACATTTTTAACTTTTGCCAAAGTAAAAGACCATTATGGTTCGCATTACATGATATATAATTTGTTTGTTTAATTCAATTTTTATATTTTTTGTGAATTTTTGTATTATTGTTATGTACTATTTTTTTTTTTTTTGAAAATAGGAAAATGTGAATCAAAACCTATTAGAAGACAGTCGCAACTTTTTTTTTTTATCTAATACTAAAACTTACAAGACTAACTTAACCTATCTAAACCTATCTAGGCCGTGTCATGTGACCTCTATTCCATCGACTAACAAGTCATCGTTAGATCAGAGATCACATGTCAGGGCCTAGTTTTACTTAACCTAAGTATCGGCTTCAGCCCAGTCTAGCCACCAGTATCGGTCTCTATTTAACCTGTTAGTGTTACTTTTATCGCTTTCAGGTATGCTAATGCAGTATCTAATTTGATCAGTATTCCCGTCCCCCGACTCAAAAGGCTCGTAAAGGATCCTTTTATCTGTTGCTCTCCTTGCAGCATGGTAGCCATATGCATCAGAAATGTTTCTTGCGGAATGTATCCACTTTCGAAGGCATTTCTGAAATACCCAGGATTCGGATAGAATAATCCAGAGATAAATTCGTTTTCGCTAACACTTGCCGAACGAACAAAGTGACATTGTCAATTCTGGACACACCGGAAGCATCCAGAAGTCTTTTGTTTGAGACGTAAAGCCTATAATCGGAATGTGCACTCCTATACATCTGTGTGCAGGCTCGGAGACTTTTGCGCTCGAACACTCGAAGCTTTTCCATATACACCATACCATATACCACATTGGACTCGCATAAGTCAGAATTGGACGAACGAATGCTTGGTAACAAATGATCTTCACATCGGATCTAAGATAGTTGTAATAAAACAGGCGGCAGCGGAGGAATTCCCTAGATGGAGTCAACGGTGGCGCCTACAGCTCCAGTTTGATCGAATGAGCTGCTTCGACATATTTGAACACCAGGTCTATAGGGATTTCCAATACTGAGACAGGGTATTGGAAAAGAGTTGGTGGCGGAGGAGCCCTCAATAGGTCAACGGCAGCGCTCATATCCCAAAATGGGATACTGACATCGGTATTTTTTCCGGCCCGCTGTCCTAGGGTCAAAACAAGGGCCTGGCCCTCCAGGTTGGGGGTTGTGCTTTGGGTTAACTACCGATCCACGGAAAAAAGATTATGTTACGAAGCAACCAAGCAACGAAAAAAGGACAACGACGTTCATATCTGCACCTGGAATGTGAGAACATTAAACAGGAGAGGTGCAGGCGAACAACTATCGGAAGCCCTAAACTGCTACAAAGCAGACATAACTGCCATCCAGGAAATACGATGGGATGGGCCGGGCAAAAAGAGGATGAAAAACTGTGACATCTACTATGGACCGTGTTATAGTGAACAGACACAGCGACTATTTGGATGCGGATTTGTTATAAGTGCTAGACTTAGGCAAGAAGTCTCATGTTTTCAAGACATTAGCGAACGCATTGTAACAATCCGCATCAAGGCCAATTTCGCCAACATAAGCCTTATATGCGCTCATGCTCCGGCGGAGGAAAAAGATGATACAACTAAGGATTGCTTCTACGAGCTCCTCGACAAAACCTATGAGCGACTACCAAAGTACGATGTTAAAATCGTGCTGGGAGATTTCAACGCAAAGGTAGGAGAGAAGACATCTTTAGCAGTACTGTCGGAAAATATAGCCTACACGACAACACGTCTGGTAACGGACTTAGGCTTATTGACTTCGCTACGGAAAGAAATGCCACTATAGCCAGCACACGGTTTCTTCACCTCGATATCCATAAGGGGACATGGCGGTCTCAAGATCAACGAACAGTCAACCAAATTGATCACATTGCGATAGACAAGAGCACGCATCCAGTATTTTGGATGTCCTAACATCGACTCGGATCACTACCTTGTTGTAGCCAAGGTAAGGATGCGGATATCCACCACGCCACAAAAAAAACAGAAATACCGTGAAAAAATTTAATGTCGAAAGACTGCAATCGCGTATCCCTTAACCTCTCGACTCACAACACACCACCAGCATCTAATGTCGAAGAACAATGCCAACGATGCCATTTTTAGGCTAGGAAAGTCCACAATCGATCGAATCTTCACACTTCGGCAGATCCTGGAAAAAACCCAAGAAGTCCAAATCGATACCCATCACCTATTTATCGATTTCAAAGCCGCATACGACAGCATTTATAGAGACGAACTATACAGAGCCATGTCTAGTTTTGGTATACTGCCCAAACTCGTCCGTTTGTGTAGGATGGAGAATTCTCGCTGCACCAACAGGGTCGGAAACGACTTCACCGACACATTCGATACCAAAAAATGATTTAGGCAAGGCGATGCACTGTCATGTGACTTTTTCAATTTGATTCTTGAGAGGATTGTGCAAATCTCCCGAGCCAACACCATAGGTACAATTCTCCAAAACTCGGTGCAACTACTAGCATACGCCGACGATATTAACAGCATTGGTAGGACTCAACGTGATGTCATAGCCATGTTTGCTAGTACATAGAAGGAAGCGGCAAAAATGGGTTTAGCAGAAAATGAGGAAAGGACACAAAACATCGACGAATTGGACAGAACGTCACCATTGACAGATATAACTTTGAGGTAGTACGGGACTTTGTCTACCTCAGCTCCGCTATTAACTCTGACAACAACATCTCGTCAGAAATCAAACGGAGAATTACTCTTGCCAATCTCTGTTTCTTCGGGCTAAGAAGGCAATTTAGTAGTAAAGCCCTCACTCGAACTACTCAGGAGATCCTATATAAGACCCTGATCATCCCAGTTCTGCTCTACGGCGCTGAAGCATGGACCGTATCAAAAGCGGATGAAGAAATCCTTGGTCGATTCGAGAGAAAAATTCTTCGGTCCCGTTTGCGTTGACGGGCTATGGAGACGAAGATTAAACCACGAACTATACGAGCTGCATAGCGACATACCCCTAGTCAAAAAACTCCGCATTGGACGTTTAAGATGGCTAGGACATGTAGAAAGAATAGACACCAATACTCCGGCTCACAGAGTCTTCGATTCCCAGCCAGACGTCGGACGCAGTAGAGGAAGACCTCGCCTTAAGTGGCGCGTACAAGTAGAAACCGACCTCAACCAACTTGGAGTGCGCAACTGGAGGCAGTAAGATAAGGACCGGGCTAATTGGAGAGGCATGTTGGTTGAGGACCAGGTTCATCCCGGACTGTAGCGCCACTTAAGTAACTGCCAACCACCCGACCTAAGCTAAGTGTCACAGCAACATCTAAACTCAAGCCTAATAAGGCATAGTTGCCCGATCAACAAAAAAGGAGACCCTCTGAACTGCGCCAACTACAGAGGCATAAGTCTCCTCAACATAGCTTACAAGATCCTATCTGCCGTAATATGTGAACGCCTAAACCGTTTACCAACAACCTGATTGGCCCTTATCAGTGTGGGTTTAGGCCAGGAAAGTCGACAAGCGATCAAATTTTCACACTTCGTCAGATCCTGGAAAAAACTCAAGAAGACCAAATCTATACCCCACCACATATTTATCGATTTCATACGATTTGCATACGACAGCATTTATGGGACGAACTTTACAGAGCCATGAGCATCTGTTTATACCAACATTGTTTTCATTTTTGTAAGTGTCCCATTATAATGTTGAGCCACGGTAGCATCTATTTATACCAATTAATATCGGTTGTCCTAGAAATCTATCTTTTACTCTCCGCTCCTAAAATGATATTCCGGTCGCTCTGATTCTTCGCGGTCGGTGACAAGTTTTATTTTTCTGTTGGTCTCTTCGTGGATATCTCGAAGTCTTTTTGCAGTCATCACATGTTGCAAATAGGGAACTGTTCGATATTGAATCTATTTTTTTTTTTTGCTCAATACAGACGTATTAATTAATCCTATTATTCCATAGAGGAAAGCTTTCCTTAACTTATCTCGGAGCACGAGATTTGTTCTTCCTAAGTTAGAGACCCCATCATCAATATATTTTAGCAATATATTGATCACGATCCATATAATAACCATGTTCATGTACAGCTATTGCAAGTCTGTTATCTAATACATTAATTACCGATCAAAAAATTCTTTGTGTGCATAATGAAAAAAGCTCAAATTGTTACAACAATTCTTACTATCGGAAAATCATGTTTTTGTTATTATTATCACATCACAGTACAAATGTCTACTACGACAACTACCATACAAGTCTGAATGAGGGTAAAAAATCTTTTTAAACCGTTTATACTAATAAAATACAAGACGCCCATAACATTGCGGAAAATCCGAACAAAATAAAATCATCTCATCGACAAGAGTATTATTAAAATAAAAGGAGCATATTCCATGCTTTATCTTTTTTACAAGTTTACATGCTTACTTGCGGCAGAGTTTCAAAATGTTGAAATATGTCGATAATACCTTAATTCTGGTAAACTATCTTTATTACGAGAAAACTCTGTGAGACAATTCATATTTAAATATCTTATACTCTATAAAAAAAAAATACCATTAAAGTTGTGGTTTGTTGGTGACCTTATTTCATTCGCTTAGTCTAGAATCGTTGAAAGTTGTTTTGCTGTTGATTGAACATCATTTGTTGCTGTGAAGCCTGATGATGAAACTCCTGATTTTGGTTAACTTGACCTTGTCCGGGCCCAGAAAGCCGTACCCGCTTACTGCTTGGTTCGTGATGCTGATTTTGCTGTTGCTGTTGTTGCTGTTGTTGTTGCTGCTGCTGTTGTTGCTGTTGCTGCTGTTGTTGTTGCTGCTGCTGCTGCTGTTGTTGTTGTCGCTGTTTATTATCCGACTTATCCTCTTGATCGTCATCGGTGAGAAATTCACGCTTTGGATATGGAATAGGGCAACCAGCAAAAACATCATGGGTTGGCAGTGGATCTTCTTGAAAGTACGGGTCTTGCATAGCTTGCTCCGAAGTTATACGCTTATTGGGGTCCATCAGGAGCAGCTTTTGTAGTAAGTGGAATGCCTTGCTATCGGGTTTAATCTTGTGCCTTTCCATATACTTGGCCAATGAACAATTTGAATAACTGGATCGCTTAAAGTCCTTTATGAGGGTGTGATGTTCTGGCATTTTCTTAATATCTTCCCAGTCCTTATCTTGGGGAAAGCCCATTACATTGAAAATTCTATCCAGCTGATCGTGATGATATGGATTGCTCGTCTTAATGTCCTCCTGACGACAGTGGAATATCGGCTCAGATGTTAGCAGTTCGGCAAAAATACATCCTATGGCCCAGATGTCGATGGCTTTAGTGTAATGGCGTGCGCCCAGAAGCAACTCTGGTGCGCGATACCAAAATGTTACTACTACCGGATCCAAATCAGCTAGAGGCTTAAGCGGTGCATTAAAAAGCCTGGCAAATCCCATGTCGGCGATTTTAACACGACCACGTTCATTGCCATCACCCATTACCAAAATGTTTGCTGGCTTTAAATCACGATGCAGCACCCAATTGCTATGTAAATAATGTATTCCGTCAAGAATCTGATAAAGCAGACTTTTCACCATTCCCCTGGGCACAACTACTTGCTTTTTGGCTGCTTTCGCAGCTCTGTGAAACTTGATAATGTGCCACAAGTCATGCTCGGCGTAATCAATAAGTAGAAATACTTTTCGATCGTTGTGCGATAGAAAAACCCGAATTAGAGTAATTACATTGGAGTGCTTCAATTCCCGGAGCAATGCAATTTCACGACATGCGGACATTGACAAACCTGTGCCATCGATTTGCTTTAAAGCGTATTCCTTACCATCGCTGGTCTCTTTCCGTTTCGCTTTGTAAACATGGCCGTAGGTGCCACGGCCTACTTTACAGCCCTCGTAATTGAAAAGGTCTTCAACCTTTGTGCGTTCCATTTGTGTTTTCATTTTAAAATCATAATCCATATTGTCTGATTATGATTTCCGAGGAAGAGTATACTTTTTTGGAGAACAATTAATGCACACGAAAGAAACTCAATTTTTTTTTGTTTACGTTCTTGAATCTTGACAGATGTATAAATTCACCACCGCCGAAAGGGAGGGACCTACAGAGAATCTCAAACTGTTTTACATTTCAAGTTGGCACTGACAGTGTTCGTATGAGATTTTTTTAAATTAATATGAATAAAAAACGATATTGATAAATTATTTGTGAATGTATAAATAAATAAGTCTTTCGCACTCTAGTTTGTGCTTACTTCCTTGCTAATTAAGGTACATACAAAAAATACAAAGCATGTATTTGTAAATATAATCCACCACAATGTATTGTGCACCCACCCTTGCTGTGGTAAACTTTTGTTTGCTTTTCCAAATCTGCCTGTCCGCTTGACAATGACAATCTACATTCTCATAAACTGTTTTTATATCATGCAAATCCAGAGTTTAATTATTTCTGATGTAAACAATTTGTTCTATAGCTATACTGTATTTCAATAAATTATAATTTGCGCTAACTAAATCTTCGTGTAATAATTAAAACTTCACATTTAAAAAAATTGTACACAACATAGTTTTATTTATAGAGAACCTCGTTAAAGGTTTTTAAAATCTCCATTTGGAGGCGAGCAAATGTACTTGGAGCGAGTTTCGCATCGTCAACTTGCTTGGCAAGGCTTTCAAAAAATAATTGTGCCGCTGTTTTTGTTCTAGCATATTCCCCATATGATTCCTTGTCTAAGGTAACAACTTCTGATACCTCTTGTTTTTCCTCAGTCATAAAATTATCACTAAACACATTCGAAGAGCTAACCTCGACAATGTTGGCGTCAGCGGACGCGGGCGTTAATGGGAGTTCATATTTGATATCAATAGAGTCCGTATTGTGTGAGATCTCCATGGGATAGGGTGAGTTTGTCAAAGCGCGATCAGACACTTCCATACAGACTTTTGACGATTTCCTGTGAAGTGAATAGTTTAGTTAAATGTTTGATCTTATATTATGAACTCATAATGATTTACTTGCAATTCCGGATATACATGTCCTTTAAAAACATTAGTTGATCCATCCATTTCCATTTCTTTTTTGGGGTATTGCCTTTTCTACCGGAAATTTCTGTTTTTATTTCTTTGTAGAACTTGTCCCTCAATGTCCTCCATCGTTCTTTTAATTTCTTTGCTGAAACATGTATGAATGTAAATAATACTTTTAAAATACTCTAAACATTATTTTTACCTGGAATATTTAATTTCTTTGAAAGTTCCGCGAATTTTTCATCTCTTCGGAAAATGTTATGGTAGTGACTACTTTTTTTATCGTATAAAAATGGGTTTTTCTTTACGAATTCTATTAGTCGTTCCTCCATTCTCCTTTTTCACAAACAAACATATAAACATAAACTAGCAGTCGGTAGTGGCTGTGGCCACTGCGTATATTATGTCAAATGGTACACCACACGACTTGCAGAATTCTGCACATATGTTTACGTCGTTCAGGTGTAGAGTGTAGCAGTTAGAAAATATTTATGAGGTTGACATTAAGGGTATTCATGCAACGTCGTAATTTTATTACGTGAGAAAGATTGTAATTTTACGACGACGTTTCATGAACGACCCTAAAACTGCACCACTAAATAATACGGTAACTTACTGAATTCAATCTCATTTTAGTAATTCATTTATTGATAGAATTTTGTTCCTATTGTTCTCTTTCCGTTCTCGATAATTTTTTTCAGTTTAGCACATTTCAAAAGTTTACAACGTTTACCATCTCAGTTTACGTACCCAATTCCTGTGAGAAAATTCCGATATTGTTGGAAAAGATTTCCCATACAAATTTTGACAGTTCATTTATCACGTCGTAATTTTATCACGTTTACAACGTTTACGACGACTTTCCGACGTTGCATGAATACCCCTATTCAAAACTAAAAAAAATACTTGAACAAGATAATTGCATGTATGTCTAACTGTTATATACTTTCAGCCGTATTCATTAACTCATTAGGGGTATTCATGTAACGTCGGAAAGTCGTGAATAAGGGGGTTTGTTGAATATAAACCTAAAGCCACATAATTTTTGACAACATCCATGGTAAAAAAAACAGGCTGTCATGATAAATTTATTTAAAAAACATATGAGAAGGCTACTATCCGCTGTGCGGATCGTTGAATACCCTATCCCATCCTATCCATAAAACTAACATATGAGAAGGCTACAATCCGCTGTGCGGATCGTTGAATACCCTATCCCATGGCTAAAAACACGATGTGGATAAAATAGAAAAAATGATATAGTGACAACAAATTCTTCAGACTGCTTACAAAACAATTTTACGGTTCTACAAAAGACAAGGTTTTGTCCTGCATATGTTATGGGGAAGTGTATAAAAATGGTTTTTATATAAAAACGCCCCCAAAAAGTGGGCGTGGGTTAAAATGGTATAAAGACGAAATGTTCATATTAATAATGTTAATGATTCTGCATCAAAATTTTTTTCGAAAAATTTAAAATTTGACCTTAAACAGTTTTTAATTGAAAACGCCCCCAAAAAGTGGGCGTGGCAAAAAACTTTATATGGACGAAATATAGATATTAATATTGTCTAAATATGTTGTTAAGAAAATTTTTTAAAATTCCTTACAGTTTGGTCAAAAACTGAGTTTTTCTTAAAAGGGGGCGTGGCAGTGGGCGGATTTCAAAAATTTTTACACTTGTTCTGTAGGCAGAGACGAGGATCCTATATACCAAATTTCATTATCCTAGCTGAAAATTTAAGGCCTAAAAATCGGTGACGTACAGACGGACGGACGGACGGACAGACAGACATGGCTTAATCGACTCAGCTAGCGATTCTGAGTCGATCCATATAACTACTTTGAGGTATATGTAGCAACATTATTTCTCTATGTTACAAACTAAGTATCAAAACTAATATACCCCTATGGGATAGGGTATAACTAAGAAATATCAATCAGATAGCTACAAAAATTAGGCAAGGACTTGGTATCCGATTACATTACATTGTCCAAAGCGAGGAATAATAAGGTTATCTCCAACAGCTTTTCACCGTATATCTATCTATTCTATTCTTTATTGAGACTTTAAATGACAGTTGTGTGTAGCGATAATACATTTGTTTCGTGTTAGTTGTTATAGCGGCTGTATATATAGGTATGGCCTGCTCATATGGGATTCGAATTTGCCACATGGCTTTCGTTTGCTTCTAAAGTATTCTGCACTCGCTCATGAGCATTGTTTTCTTTCTTTTGACTGAGTTAGTCTGAGAGAATATACAAATTGAGTACTTAACCTAACTTAATATTAAATTGGAAGAAGAAAACGAGAGAATACACAAGTGCGAAATCGTAAACTGAAAGTTTATATTTTACAGATTATGTACATGAGTTTTTTTTTTGTTTTTGATTTCTAGAAATAGATAAATTAGTTTTTGTTTGAAATGTTTTGTCTTATGTGGTGTCAATCGATTTGAATTGAACTATTACATAGAGATATAATTTGGTATGGCTCTGGATATGTTATTCAGTCTTTTAGTTAGGAACATTATTTGGTTCTGTTTCGTACCCGGGATGCTGAGTTAACATTTTTTTATAATTTGTGGCAGTTGTTAGGTGGGCATGGGTAGTGTTTAGGAATTACATATGGTGGATTGAAAACTTGAATTAGTTGTAGGTTTTGCTCTCAAATAAATATTAATGATCAGCCGTATTTATTAGATTTCCTTAGGCGGGGTCTCAGAGGTTGCCTAGTTAGGCATGCCTAAATATTTAGGTTGCCTCTAGGCAACGTTGCTTAAATTCTTATTTATAATCGATTTTCCATTGCTGCCTAACTAGGCGAAGTTTATGTCAAATAAAGTAGTAGTATTTACAAATCTAGTATAAAAAATTAAGATTCTTGTACTTTGTTTACATCAGATTTTCTTTTTTTTTTTTTTGGGTTTGACAGCATATGTTATTTGTAAACAAATATCTTAAAGGAAGAACATGGAGCTATATGGGCAATGTTATATTGCTGTTCGGAATCAGTTTGAGGATTCAACAGTGGAGTGAAAAGAATGTTGGAGCAGGCATAGCCCCCATCATCGAGTAAGCGTTTTGTATATTTTTGGTCTCCTACTAGTTGGAGAATTCATAATATTCACTACACATAAATCATTTACAAGTGAAATGAAGCTTGATTCCATTCTTATGAAAATATTTTCACTTTATTGCAAACCACCACCCAAAATCTCAAAATAAATTTCCAGATTGAAATTCTCGTAAACGTCAAAATGAAAATGAAATGAAAATTCCTTAGGCAGCCTCTAGGCAGCCTTTAGGCAGGGTTCGCTCGCGCTTAAGTTAGGCGGCCTTTAGGCAACGTTGCCTAAATGTGAAAATCGATTATAAATACCGATTTTGCACTTAGGCAGTACTTAACCCCCAAGGCAATCTCGACGCAACGGACGGTATCGACGCAGACGGTTTCGCGTTGAAATGTCAAAAACTCATTGAGCTTATGGGAACATGTATAAGTGGGCAATCTGAACGCCGACGCGACGCAATGGACGTTAGCTACACAGAAAAGTTGATTCAACTTCAACTTTCTTGCGCATCGACGCATTGGAATGTCAGTTTGAAAGCTGTCAGATGGTATGTTTGTGAGAATCTTGAGATTACTTTCAAAATAAATTAAAAGTACTTAATTAATAATTGTGTTGTGTGATGAATTTCGAAGAAAAACTTATTGAATTGGTTAAGGCGCAGAAAATTCTGTATGACAAGTCGTCAAGTGGGTACAAAAATGTACATTTGAAAGCAGAGAAGTGGAGGGAGATTTCGGAAGCATTGCATACAGATGGTAACCAAAATTAGAAATTTTACATTAACAAATAATGAGAACCAACTATTATATATATTTGTTATAATTTATATTTGCAGAGAAAGAGTGCATTGCCCGGTGGAAAGCCTCCTTTTCTTCTGTGAGAATTGAAAAACAAAAAAAATCTTCGACGGCTAATGGTGAACTGTCAATCAAGTGACATCGCATTGCGTCGCGTCGTGAGCGTCGAGATTGCCACCACCATTCAAATCCTCACCATTTTTGACACTTCAATGCGAAACCGTCTGCGTCGCGTTCGTCGCGTGCGTCGAGATTGCCACCACCATAAAGGTTGCCTAAAGTTAGGCAACCTCTAAAATACTTTTTTAACAATTTTTTTTCTTTTTTTTTTGTTACATTTTGTTTGATGTTTTATATTTCGTTAGAATAATTTATCAAGTTATGTTAGGTAGTGTTATTAGGGGGAGTCGTAATTTATCCTGTATTTTATGATTTTTTTTTTCCTTCTAGCCTCTGTTGTGGCCTAATATTGCTTTATAGTAAAAGGGGACAGGCGATCCATCGGGAATAGTTTCGAATTGTTCATTTGTTACACCGATAGGGGACGCATAAGCCGTGTTGTCCCAATGTGTATTTTTTTGCGCAGAAATTATCTCCTTGATGAGTTCATTATTCAAGTGGTGTAGTTTGGAAATCGTTCTGAGCATAAGCGTAAGAGAATGTTTGATTAACGGCATTATGTTGGCTTCGTTATTTACAAATTTGTTGGAAAGTTTTCTGAACCCAGAGGCAAAGGATCTACCAATGCAGAGGCGAAGAATTTTGCGTTCTAGGATTTCCATTTCGGAGGCCACGGTAGGTGAGATCGTGAACCATATTGGGAATGCGTACGTTAGGATCGGTCGGATTAGGGTTTTACCCCCAAGGCAATCTCGACGCAACGGACGGTATCGACGCAGACGGTTTCGCGTTGAAATGTCAAAAACTCATTGAGCTTATGGGAACATGTATAAGTGGGCAATCTGAACGCCGACGCGACGCAATGGACGTTAGCTACACAGAAAAGTTGATTCAACTTCAACTTTCTTGCGCATCGACGCATTGGAATGTCAGTTTGAAAGCTGTCAGATGGTATGTTTGTGAGAATCTTGAGATTACTTTCATAGATTATTAATAAACAAAATAAATTAAAAGTACTGAATTAATAATTGTGTTGTGTGACTAACAACTAATTAAATTTTCTTCTGTGAGAATTGAAAAACAAACAAAATCTTCGACGGCTAATGGTGAACTGTCAATCAAGTGACATCGCATCGCGTCGCGTCGTGAGCGTCGAGATTGCCACCACCACTCAAGTCCTCACCATTTTTGACACTTCAATGCGAAACCGTCTGCGTCGCGTTCGTCGCGTGCGTCGAGATTGCCACCACCATTATATAAAAGAAGTTTTTTTTTTTTTTTGCATATCTTTGTGTTTAAGAAGAGGGGTAAGTATGTTTGTGACTTTTCTGGTTTTCTCGTTGGTAAGTCTGGCGTGACGATTGAATTTGAAGAGGTTGTTAAAATGCACACCGAGGTATTTAACTTGGTTTTTGCCGGTATAGGGTGGTTATCTATTGTTAGCGAGAGGTTTCTGCTTTCTCGGACTGCTCCTTCCTTGCCTTTACCGCTAGCATTCCTGATGCAGATTAACAGCCCGATTCTCCCCCTTGTGAGGAAACAAAAGTCACAAGCTCTTGTGACTATTCTTTGTGAGGATTATTGTGACTCGATAACATTTGTCGGATTCTCCGATAATCCTCACAAGAAAAGTCACAACGAAACTCACCACAGCAAAGGTGAATATATATAAGCAACGTTTCTACAAATTGTGACTTGGCTGAGAGGTATTGTATATATTTATTGCGTATACACTTCTGAATTTCTGATAACAGCCATGTGCAAGGAAATGTAGCACTGAAAGAAACTATGTATTCAAAATAAATTTAATAAAACTGCAATGAGAACGTGAGAAGAACAAAATGTAATACAAATTCGAAGTACAAAAAGGCAAGGAAGTTGGAAGTTAAAAGCCGTTTTCGCTGCAATCGTATCAATATTATTAGTTTGTTACAAATGATGTGCTTTTGTAAAATTCTTACTTTTCATTTACGGAGGAAACTTCGTCAATAATATGCGCCATATTCATTTCAACTTCCATTTTTTACAAATATCAAATCTCATTTCCATTTTTTACAAATATCAACAGTCACAAGTTGTGACTGTGGGGGAGAATACGAAAAAGTCACAAAATCAATTTCACCTCTTCTTGTGACTTGTGAGGTATCAGTGATGATGGGGAGAATCGGGCTATAAGTCTGACTTTGGAAAATTAATTTTAATTCTTTTATAGAATTCATTGATGTTATTTAATGTGCTTTTAACTTGTTAAGTGCTGGGATTGGGAAGTCGTCTGAGGCATAGGCTAAGGTGTCATCGGCATATAAGAGCCCCCTGGATAGGGTGGTGTTGTCCCTGCGAAGGGTGTGGGGGAACCGTATATCTATCTGTAATATGTAATTTGCCGTTTGTTTAATATTTTGTTTTCAAAGGAAAATAAGAATGCTTTGAATAGTATCGTTTTTTTTTTGTTTATAGATAAAACTTAATCTACTTAAAAATCTAAGCATCAACTTAACTTAAATAGAGTCACCATCCTAATTTCGTCTTTGGGCGCCCGGCAACGTCGGCAAGCCATCATGGAAGCCTATCACGGTGCCCATATTCTTCCGATGGTCAACAACATCAAAAAATACACTACAATTTGGTCACCTGGGGTTTATGCCGGCATGTTTTACTCGCAGCATTTATATCATCCCCGGGTATGATATATAAATGCTGCGAGTATAACAATTGATTTTATTTTGCGGTGTGTAATGAGTGGTATGACATGCTTTAGGATCGAACGTGCCTTGACTTAATAGTTGCACATCAATTCACAAAACTGACAGAATGCTACAAACGCTACTAGTTCTGCTCGCCTGTGTAAATTGTAGATAATATGTAAAAAGGAACTAGCCTGCAATGTTGTATGGTGACCGGCCGGGGTTAAGATTTGCATGTAAATTCATTACTTCTTTAATGGTGTTAGTTTTGTGAGTGTATGTGTGTAATGCAAGTTGAATTTATATTACATGCAAATCTAAGCCCCGGGTGAATTGAATAAATTGAACAATCAAAAACTAGCTAACTTGGGGTTTAGATTTGCATGTATTAAATTCATCTTTCATGGTATTTATATGGGTTAGTGTATCTGTACACGAGACCTCTTCCTTGCAGGCTGACTGTGCGAAACATTTTGCTTGCAAGTTAGATCGACGTTTTGTCATTTACATTCTTTCTCTTTTTCTCTTTTACACTAGTGCATTCTGCAATTTTCGTATATCTGTCACTTTTCTGCCGGTTATAACACTTGCATTGAAATGCCAGGTAATTTCATGCATGCAGTTAGAACCCATCACCACTTGAAAGTTACACATACACTTACAAAACTAACACCATTAAAGAAGTAATAAATTTAATACTAGCAAATCTAAACCCTGGGTAACTTGTATGTTTTGTTGAAACAAAAATGAGTGCGAACTTTCTATATTCTCATCAATTTTGTTTTTTTACAGACCAACACATGATATTGTGGTGTAGTGTTGAAGTATATATTTTACAAAAATCTAATATATTTCATATAAAATAGCTAAGCAAACATTTCACACCTCGTGGAGTGTGGAGCTACAGCACAACCAAATAATGAAATAATCTGCCAAGCTTTTAAGGTTTATTTTCTTGAATTCATCTTTATTTTAAAAATACAGATGTCAATGTTAGTGGAACTAGCTATCTACTTCCTTACTTACATAAGTGGAGCTACATTCCGGGTTGAACAGGGGAAACAACCAACATAGGTTCTCCAAGTAGCTCGGGTTTTAGACAGCTGCCTCCAATTGCTAACTAATTTTTGGTTTAGATCGGTTTCTACTTATGACGTGATCTTCCTTTACTACATCTACTCGTAATCGAGGACTATTATAAGAATCGGTAGACAAAGTCCTACCTTAAGTTGATTACCTTCCTCAAAGTTGATGTTCTGTCCAATTCATCGATGTTGAGTTTCTGGCCCTGGTTTTTGAGATCTTTGGCCTGGTCCTGGGCTTGATGGATCAATCAGGATTTTAGAATTAAAAGATAACATGAAACTATCACATAACACATTGTTTCAAAACATATTTGGTAGCGATTGTTTGCCGAATGTCATACCGGCAGTGATTTTCTGCAATAAGCTGAGATTTCTTTTTTTGGATTCGTCTCCTCACGTATCCAAAGTAAGTATTCATTATTATTAGACCTTACTAAGTAAGGAAATATGTTTTTTTTTATAGAATTAGTTCCCCTTGTTGAGAATCCAATGTCTATCATGATATATTTTTTATTTTAATCTATATGAAATCCATACGATGTTTTTTAATACCAAAACTGTATATAAACGGATTTTTTTATGTTAATGGGAAATTAATATGCTTTCAAAGAAATCCCTTTTAATCCAATTGACAACCAAAATCCATCTGTTTTTGCCCCTAAAGAAATGTCAAAATTTAGCCAGTGGATACAAAATTAACATAAAGTTTTAACGCAATTTTTTAAGCTAACTTGTGTATAAGGCGGCGGTTATAGCTATCATTGAAAATCATCATTTGAATTTTTTTTAACTCATTGCAGCTTTGTTACAAATTCGACCATTGGAAAGTTTTTGTCAAAACAAAGTTTATGAATTTTATAACATGATTATCCAAGCAAATATTAATTTTTAATTATAGTTATCGCAGAAAATCATTTTTCACTGATCATGATTTATTTTTGTGAATTAATATTTGTCGTTCCACCGAAATGAAACGGAATTCCTATAAGCAAAATGTGGACTTTATGACCATAAAATATTGAAAATTACGTTATTACAACATATTGTTCAGACGGTTTATCAAAAACTTTTATGGTTCGACAAAAAACAACGTTTTTCTATTGCATATATTTACCTTAGGGTATGGCATACAAATGGTTTTTGTAGGAAAATACCCCAAAAAAGTGGACGTGGGTTAAAATGGTCTAAAGAAGAAATGTTCATATTGATTTTATTAAAGTGTCTGCATCTAAAGTCTTTTCATCTATTTGAAAATTTGACCGAAAAAGTGTTTTTTTACTAAAAACGCACCCAAAAAGTGGGAGTGCAAAAAACTTTATATAGTTATTAACATTCTCTAAATATGCTGCTCAGAAACTTCTTAAAATTCCTTACGTTTGGCTAAAAACCACGTTTTTCTAAAAATGGGGCGTGTCAGTGGGCGGATTGCATAAATGTTTACACTTGTTCTGCTGGGAGCAACAGAGAGTTCTAGCTCAAAATTTAAGGCCCAAAAACTGGTGATGTACGGACGGACGGACGGGCAGATATGACTCAGCTATCGATTCTTAGTCGATCCATATACTTTAAGGTATATCTAGCTAAATTATTTCTCTATGTTACAAACTATGTATCAAAACTCATATACCACTATGGGATAGGGTATAAGATGTAGCTTTTGGCTGCAAAAAACCGATCTTCTGTTTTTAGTTCTCACCTGGGGTTTAAATTGTCGGCAGTTTAATCAAGTTTTGGTGCGGGATCTAACTTACTTACTTACTTAAGTGGCGCTACAGTCCGGAATGAACCTGGGCCTCAACCAACATGCCTCTCCAATTAGCCCGGTCCTTAGCTAACTGCCTCCAGTTGCGCACTCCAAGTTGGTTGAGGTCGGTTTCCACTTGTGCGCGCCACTTAAGGCGAGGTCTTCCTCTACTGCGTCTGACGTCTGGCTGGGAATCGAAGACTCTGCGAGCCGGAGTATTGGTGTCCATTCGTTCTACATGTCCTAGCCATCTTAAACGTCCAATGCGGATTTATTTGACCAGGGGCATGTCGCTGTACAGCTCGTATAGTTCTTGGTTGAATCTTCGTCTCCATAGCCCGTCAACGCAAACGGGACCGAAGATTTTTCGAAGAATTTTCCTCTCGAATCTACCAAGGATTTCTTCATCCGCTTTTGATACGGTCCATGCTTCAGCGCCGTAGAGCAGGACTGGGATGATCAGGGTCTTATATAGGGTTTCCTTAGTAGTTCGAGTGAGGGCTTTACTACTAAATTGCCTTCTTAGCTCGAAGAAACAGCGGTTGGCAAGAGTAATTCTTCGTTTAATTTCTGACGAGATGTTGTTGTCAGAGCTAATAGCGGAGCCGAGGTAGACAAAGTCCCGTACTACCTCAAAGTTATATCTGTCAATGGTGACGTTCTGTCCAATTCGTCGATGTTGTGAGTCCTTTCGTGATGACAGCATATACTTAGTCTTACCCTCATTTACTGCTAAACCCATTTTCGCCGCTTCCTTCTCTTGTAACGAAATGTTGTTGTTAGATCCTCCCACCTAATTTTTTTTTTTTTTTTTTTTTTTTTTTTTTTTTTTTTTTTTATTATTTATTTATTTAATCATTATTTAGTAGACAAAAACAGTTGACTTATAATTAACAAATGTGTGTAGTTTACAACGAAACAACATTTTAGTAAACATTTTAAATAATTGAAATAAATAAATCGACATCATTCTGTAGCATATAAAGGCTAGAGGCGAATGATCCTTTCAAGGATTAATTCAAATTTTGTATGTGTGGGGTAACAGTATTCATTTAGAAATGCAAATTAATGATTCAAAAATAAAATTATACATTATGGTTTGTTAATTATGTAACTATAAATTTAACTAAATAGATATGAGCAATAATTTGACTTCAGAACTATCTAAACTAAAAAGCCAATTTTGTACTTTATTTAAGAATAACGTGGATACTCTAATAGTTCTTATTTCACGCGGTAGTTTATTAAAAAGCCTGGGCGCTGTCGCAGTGAAGAATTTTGAGAAATGAGTTCTGTTAGAAACCGGAATATTAACAAACCCAGAGTTGTTTACTCTCAACCTATAGGAATTTGAACTCCTGAGATTGGAACTGTAACCACTACGCAAAAAGAACACTTTCATGACCTTAAAGACATAAAGATGGTTTATTGGTAAAATTCGAAGCTTATAAAATAGAGGCCAAGTATGGGTTAGTCTAGTACTTCCAGAGATAATTCTAATGAGATGTTTTTGTGCTATTTTAATAACATCAATGGTGCTATTATAAGTCCCACCCCAAGTTGCAATGCCATACTGTAATTTAGAGTGAGCAAGTCCATAATATATCATTTTCAGAATTTTTTTAGAACAATGTGGTCTTAACAAATACAATTTACGAGTAACAGACAACATATATTTTTTAAGTTCGTCCACATGAGCCTTCCAATTTAAGTTTTTGTCGATTAAAACACCAAGATACTTAAAACTTTCGACGACATCAATTATAAAACAACTAGAACTGCAGGACAATTGGTTAATATAATTTTCTTTGCCACATGTGTGAGAACATAATGACAATTTCGGACATGAAGAAGAATGAAATACAATATCACAGCTAAGAGGACCGGAACTTTTCAAGTTACACAACATTAACTTAGTTTTTTCGCTTATAAGCAATTCGTGTTTTGCAAACCATTGTCGTAATATTTGTAAATCAGCTTGAAGATTAGTTACTGACTTAAAAACGCACTTATCAGTATAAGAAAATGCTAAATCATCAGCAAAAGCTGTAACCTTGCCATTAAAGTTTTGATTGAATACTGAATTTATATAAATTAAGAACAAAATTGGACCCAAGACTGAACCTTGAGGTACACCAATATTTATTAATGCTGAATTACTATAAGTACCATTTAGTCTTACACGTTGACTTCTGCCTGTTAAGTAAGACGAAAACCATTTGAAAATTACACCTCTAAAACCAACTTTGTATAATTTATCTAAAAGTATGCTATGATTGACCATATCAAACGCTTTTGTCATGTCTACAAATAGAGCTACACAACCTAAATTATTATTAAAACCTTCATGAATTTCGCTGCAGAGTTTTAATATTGCGTCTTCAGTTGATCTTTTCTCTCGAAAACCAAATTGTTCGTTACTAAAAAAATTATTTTTGTCCAGAAATTGTACAGTTCGCTTTTTTATCAACTTTTCAAATAGTTTTGAAAAAGTTGGAAGTAAAGAAATCGGCCTATATTGTGTCATAAGGCTTCGATTTCCTTTTTTAAACAGAGGAATAACTTCTGCAGTTTTCAAAGACGAGGGAAAGACACCACAATTTACACTTAGATTAAAAAGATGACATAAAACATCGACAATAAAAAATGAAATTTGTTTTAAAAGAAAGTTGGTAATTTTATCTGAAGTACTTGAATGTTTATTGTCCAGCGACATTATTTGTTTATGGATTTCAATTGGTGTAAAGTGGTCAAATACAAAGCTATTTAAGTGAAATGAATCTTCAATAATGTCCGCATACAAATCACAATCGCAGCTAACTTGAATATTAGATGGCTTCGACTTTGATGCAATGGACACAAAAAACTCATTAAAATGATTTGCTATTTCCACAGGATTTGACGATATGACACCATCGATTTCAATTTTAAGTGTGTTTTCTTTTTCATTTTGTTTGTTAAGAATGTCATTAACAACCCTCCATTCTTCCTTAATGTTTCCTTTACAATTTTGAATTTTATCACAATAATACTTATCCTTACAAGATTTTACTTTTTCTGTTACTTCTTCGCTTAATTTGGTATAGTATTTTTTTAAGCTTGGATTATGTGGATAGCGTTTACATTGTTTCCTTATCAAATTTTTCTTATATATTTTCGCTAGTAAACCTTTATTTATCCATGGCCTAAGTCGTTTTAATTTAAAATTATTTTGTGTTTTAGCGACCGTACAACTATCAATATGTCCTTTTAAAATCTGCATAAATATATCATAGGCCTCAGAGGGGTTATTTTCTACAAAAACAGGTTCCCAGAATTCAAACTTTAAGCATTCAACCAATTTAACATAGTCTATTTTATGTGTAACTGGAAAAGGTATATATTTATTAATGTATTTATCGGTTAATTGTTCCATGTTGAGATTTGTCATGCAGT
Organism: Rhingia campestris; assembly: GCA_932526625.1. NCBI lineage: Eukaryota > Metazoa > Arthropoda > Insecta > Diptera > Syrphidae > Rhingia > Rhingia campestris. Next base: position 47,020,266 of record OW052184.1, on the reverse strand, counting down.
GGTCGGTTATTTTGTAATTTAATACTTCTGCAGAAAGTCTATGTATAAAGGACGAATTTAGCCTTACGAATATATGATCAATACATGTTTTTGATTTATCTGTGATCCGGGTAGGTTCGGAGATTAGGGACTTTAAGCCATATGATGACATCATCATTAAATAATTATCTGTGTCGGTACTGTTTTTTAAAATATCTATATTTATATCTCCTAAAACCAATAAATTCTTCGTCTTTATATCTTTAAGTAATATTTTCATTTGGTCTATAAAAATGCCCTTGCTTAAGTTTCGTTCATGCAATCGGTATACACAAACAATTGTAAACTTTTCATTACAAATATGACAACTAACTTTCAAAACATCGGCACTGCTCACCCTTATGACCTCCAACCACAGGCCTCGTTGAAGGCCAGTCCGGGCAAAAGTGGGAGGTTGTTCGAAAATGTGTTTGCAGCATCAGGCATCATAGTCGTGCTCCGTCCTAAGCTCGTCGGAATGGGGGGGATCTTGCTGCCAAATTAACGAACAGTTACATTTTCTTTCATGCCTCTCTCGTGGTGGTAGGGAGAGTTTTTTGTTTGCTTTGAGAAGGAAGTCCGAAATTGTCTCTCCTAGATTCTTAGGAACCGTTTGGCAAACGTTGGGTATCTGAAGGGGAAAGACCAGATGTTGGTGTCTCTTCGAGTGAACCCTCCCCTATAGGGGTTCGCGAATAGTCGCGATACCCCCACCTTGGTAGCTAACACACTCAAAATCACTGTTAGCTACCCCATATTCTATACTACACGTACACCCCTACAATTCTACTTCACTACCTGGCTGGCTCCCGGAGCCACATCACATCCAAAGAGAACCACTTTAGCACTTCATATTTAAAGAATTCTTAACTTACCCAGGTGGGTTTTTATCCGTTTCATTAATGGGGTCGTCGAGGCGACGGATTTACCGCAAAAAAAAGGAAGGTTGGGAGTGAAGGGTACCGGGAGGGATAATTCATGGATTTAGTTTGGGGTCCATTATTAAAGAACGATCCTTTTTTTTCTTTTTAATTATCTTGGTGTCCGGCAAACCATCTAATTTTACGGTTATAAACAAATATTTTAACTGCTTACCGATAGTTCTTGCTTCAAACCTTGTTCAGGGATAGCGGGTCCGGAGATGTGCACACTTCCTTTCCTTCTTTGTTGAATGTCGTTGATACTAAACAAAGGGGGGGGGGGGTAAAATTAAATGGCACAGAGACACATTCTCTTTCAAATATGGAAGTAGATATACTTATCTTTTTTTTTTTCTATAATTTATCTTTTTTTTCTGGATTTTGGGGCGTAGGGGAGGGAAGGATAGTAGGGAAGTTGCTGCAGTTTTCTACTACGCAGGAACAGCTGCCCTGTTCGTCCGCTTCCTAGTAGAGTCGTCTACTTGGGCCTCTCGCTTATTTTTTTCACTTTTTTGTTTTCACTTTCTGTTTTTTTTTTGTTAAGGCTACCGCTTGGATCGCAAGTCCCGAACTGAGTGACCGCTTGTCCGTTCCAAATTTTTCCCAGACCTCGAAAAATCCCGTAGACAAAAAAAAAGGTACGGTAGAAAGACCGTTCACGTCATTCAAACTCTTCTAACTACTGCCTATTGTCTCCCCTCTCATATTGTGGCACCATAGTGCTATACCGTAGTTAGGTTCACCGTATTGAGCGAATCGGTCATAGCTTATCTTCGCTCTCCCTCATAGTCGAGTGCCATTTCATGATCGGACAATAGTCAGTGCACCAACCCTACTTTTTCCCTGTTATTAGGTGCATGAACCACCACGTACGCAGTATGCAACTTGTTGGTTGCAACACTACAAGATGCAACAATAGGGAAACAACAACTATGCGGACACAAACCAAAAAAAAAGGTTTCCCACACTCTATACTAGCAAACGTGGCTGTGACATCACGTTGAGTCCTACCAATGATGTCAATATCGTCAGCGTATGCTAGTAGTTGCACCGACTTTTGGAAAATTGTGCCTCTGGTGTTGGCTTTGGAGTTTTGCACAATTCTCTCAAGAATCAGATTAAAGAAGTCACATGACAGCGCATCGCATTGCCTAAATCCTTTTTTGGTATCGAATGTGTCGGTGAGGTCGTTTCCGACCCTGATGGAGCAGCGAGAATTCTCTATCGTCATCCTACACAAACGGACGAGTTTGGGCGGTATACCAAAACTAGACATGGCTCTGTACAGTTCGTCTCTATAAATGCTGTCATATGCGGCTTTGAAATCGATGAATATCCTGGCCTAAAACCACACTGATAAGGGCCAATCAGGTTGTTGGTAAACGGTTTCAGGCGTTCACATATTACGGCAGATAGGATCTTGTAGGCGATGTTGAGGAGACTTATGCCTCTGTAGTTGGCGCAGTTCAGAGGGTTTCCTTTTTTGTGGATCGGGCAAACGATGCTGAGGTTCCATTCTTCAGGCATATTTTCATCCGACCAGATTTGGCTTATGGGTTGGTGGATGTTACTTACCAAGTCATCTCCGCCGCCCTTATAGAGCTCAGCGGGAAGGCCGTCATTTCCGGCAGCCTTATTAAGCTTGAGTTTAGATATTGCTATCCTCACTTCACTCAGGTCGGGTGGTTGGCAGTTTTCGCTGTCGTTGCCAATATTGAATGGTTCGTTCTGCCTGACAGCGGAATGTTGTTCGTCATCGCCGTTTAACAGTCTGCAGAAGTGGTTCTTCCATATCCTCAGCATCGACTGTGTCTCAACTACAATATTTCCTTGTTCATCTCGACAGGATTCTGTTCGAGCCTTGTATCGTTGGCTTTGACGTTTTACACTTTGGTAAAACTTGCGAACATCGTTCCTGGAGTGGCACCTCTCTATATCCTCGATCGCGCGCTTTTCTTGCTCTTTTTTCTTCTTGCTGAAAAGCCGATGTTCTTCCCTTCTTCTTTGCCCATAGAGCTCAATGGCAGCTCTCATCTTCACCTGCAGCTTAGCCTTGTAGGCCTCGTTCTTGGCTGCGAGCATCTGTCGGCATTCCTCATCAAACCACTCGCTGGTGGGCGCGAGAAACCTAGCACATCAGTTGCGGCTGATCTAATGGCCTGTTGGCATCGTTGCCATTGCTCTTCGACATTCGATGCTAGTGGTATGGTGTTAATCGAGAAGTTAAGGGATACGCGTTGTGCGAAGGTCTTGGCGGTCTCTTGCGATTGCAGTCTTCCGACATTAATTTTTTTCACAGTATTTCTGGATTGTTGTGGCGTGGTAGATATCCGCATTCTTACCTTGGCTGCTACAAGGTAGTGATCCGAGTCGATGTTAGCTCCTCGGAATGTTCGGACATCCAAAATACTGGATGCGTGCCTCTTATCTATCGCAATGTGATCTATTTGGTTGACCGTTCGTTGATCTGGAGACCGCCATGTCCCCTTATGGATATCGAGGTGAGGAAACCGTGTGCTGGCTATAGTGGCATTTCGTTCCGTAGCGAAATCAATTAGCCTAAGTCCGTTACCAGACGTGTTGTCGTGTAGGCTATGTTTTCCGACAATACTTCTAAAGATGTCTTCTCTTCCTACCTTTGCGTTAAAATCTCCCAGCACGATTTTAACATCGTACTTCGGTAGTCGCTCATAGGTTTTGTCGAGGAGCTCGTAGAAGCAATCCTTAGTTATATCATCTTTTTCTTCCGTCGGAGCGTGAGCGCATATAAGGCTTATGTTGGCGAATTTGGCCTTGATGCGGATTGTTACAATGCGTTCGCTAATGTCTTGGAAACATAAGACTTCTTGCCTAAGTCTGGCACTTATAACAAATCCGCATCCGAATAGTCGCTGTTTCTGCTCACTATAACACGGTCCGTAGTATATGTCACAGTTTTTCATCCTCTTTTTGCCCGGCCCATCCCATCGTATTTCCTGGATGGCAGTAATGTCTGCTTTGTAGCAGTTTAGGGCTTCCGCTAGTTGTTCGCCTGCACCTCTCCTGTTTAATGTTCTCACATTCCAGGTGCAGATACGAACGTCGTTGTCCTTTTTTCGTTTAGCAGGGTCGTCAACAATAAAATCAGTCCTTTCCGAGGCTATTGGTTGCTTCGTAACCATGTTTTTTTTCTGTGGGTGGGTAGTTAACCCAAAGCACAACCCCCAACCTGGAGGGCCAGTTCCAATTTATTAGATTACCCTAGGACAAGGGGCCATCAGTATCCACTACGGGATTGAGCGCTGCCGTTGGCCTTTCGGTTCATCCGCCACCATCTCTGTTCAAGAGGCCTGACTAACCCTTGAAATTCCTAGACACCCTGTTGTCCGAATATGTCAGAGCAGCTCATCTAGGTTCGCCTGGGACAGCAGGCCGGGTATTCATCCGTGCCATTCTCACCAGGGTGTTTATAGTGTTGCTGTTTTTCGTCGTGTTATCAACACTTGCACTTATCGTTTAGCAAGTCAAATCCGGTTGGATGAGACCAGTACCCGATGGTTACCACTTGGAGGTAAAGATAAGCACATTTGATGTGTAGTCAGAGTTGCAACACTGGGCATTGCCAAGTTAACGCCAATCAGAGTCTACCCTCGTTCTACAACACCCAACCATCTAACTGCTGTCATGAAATTACATGGCATTGCAATACAAATATCATACCCCAACGGTATAATTCACTGAAAATAGTCAGATATACGATAATCGCAGAATCCAATATTGTTAAAGAGAAAACATACCCAAAATCTAATTCACATACTCGTTACCAAAAATGTTCTGACATTCAAATCGCCGTCGCGAATAAGAGCTTTCGTGTACAGATCCACTAACACATATAAATATTAGGAAAGTGTAAATCCTAAATCTAAATCATGGGTAGAAATCTCCTATAAAATATAATAATAAAAGTTTCTGTAAACGAAAATATTATTTACTTACCTGAATTCGTTCATAATTCCTTTTTTTTGTCTCGGTCAAAAATTCACCACATTATTGCCACTTATCAACTGACAGTGACACTTCAATAAAAAAAACATACGAATTTGAAAAAGCAATTTTACAATTTTCTTTTGGCTATAAAATAATGATATTTACTGCATAAATTCAATTTCAAATTAACATTATTCTTCTGGAATGGATCCTAATATAGACGTTAGCCGAAGAAAACCACGTCAAACGCGAGGAACACCGTCTTTCCAATATAGAAATATCTTTGCAGCTGGTTGTATTGTCGTTGGCACCGTAATCTTTGCAGCATTTTCGTAAGTCTTACATAAAACATGTTATTTGTAGTTCTACTGACTCGAAATATTATACAAATCTCTTCTCATTGCAGTTTCACTCCACTCTTCCGCGAAGCAAACAAAAAACTATATAGAGACATTTGCACAGAAACAGAAGAGGAGCGTGATCGTAAATATCTATTCTCGATGCCGGCACCCAGACGTGGTGAGGCTATTCTAAAAACAATCGAAGAGCAAAAGCAAATGAACGCAGAACGATAATAAGAAACAAAAATGAACACAAGAAAAGCAAATTTAAAAAAATTGCGACTGCCAGCAGCAGGCAATTCAAATGCACGGTATATATTTAATTGTTATTTTAATTATTAATAAAAGTACAATGTAAATTCAAAGAGAGCACAAAGTCTTTATTTTTTATTTGTTTCGCAGAAATGAACGTCGAAAAGCTACTTCAACTATTTCCAATTTTTTTACACCCGAAACTGATTCTGCAGAACAAGCAAAAGAACCAAATTCAACTGTTTATTCAGAGGCTATGCCATCGCCAATTGAAACTGTAGACCCAAATAAAGAAGATCCACTCAAGCGATCATCAAGAACGAAACTTTCTAATTTTCTACCAAAGGAAAAACGAATGAAGCCAATTGCGGAAAACCCTATTCTAAGGATAGAAAAATCGGATGACTTTGAAGCTCCTGAAAAGAACATTAAGAAGGCACCTAAAACAAAGACGAAACCTCGTCAAAAGAAGCAACAAAAGATAAAGACTGCGTTCCTCAAAAATGAAGAACTCTTCTCAGCAGTTACTGCGCAGCATTGTCTCGTAGACAACGTCAATCCTGATGATATGCAAATGGCACTTGCTCTGTCCCGGTCCGTGACAGATGTAAATGGAGCAATAGAAATGAACGAAGACAATCATAATGATGAACAAAATGGAATTCGAGAGAAATTGCAGAAGTTTGGCTTTCGTGTCGCTGAAACTGAAGGTAACTGGTTTGGTAAAATTATATTCCTGTCATATTAATACCTTTTTAGACTATAATCTAACCGTTTTCAAGCCGACAAACAAAAGAGCCAAATGGGGCAACAAATTTACTGCCTTAACTCTACGTAACCCCAAGCGGCAGCTAGAGAAAGTCAATCAGAAAGTCCAAGAGTTCCTAAGCACTCAGTTTATATCGAGTAGCATGGTTTCTGATGAGTCACAATGCTACAATATAAAAAGTGATGTGCTTCTACCTTTTGTTGCTCGTGATCATAGAATAATACGTCAAGATCGAAATGAAAGCGAGGACGTTGTGAACTTCTATGTGCTAAGTCTCTTCAAACCATCGAATACGAAAATGGGACACTTGTTAAAAAATGTGCGAACAATTCCAGGGCGTGATAAGTCTCCGATTCCAATTCGGCTTCTTCCTAAAGAAGAGTCATGTACAGATCCTCAGTTACTGTCTCCTGCTACTAAAAAAAGTCGGTTCGATGATATCCTGTCCAATGATGAACTCTCACTTTCCTGTCCAGACAATGCCATAGTTTTTGACTGCTCAGTCAAGTCAGTGCATGCGGCAATCGGTCTATTGTCTGATCGTAACGTTGAAGTGAATGTCACATTCTCAGGAGGTGAACCAAATGATGTAACCCGAAGTATCAAAGGCGCAGAGTTGCACGAAAACAGTCTTTCATCTCCCATCAATGGCATCACGCCTAAAATATTATGCAAATCAATGACGAATTCATTGCCTTGCTATGGACCCGAAATAAAAGATAGTGAGACATGTATCCTACCTAGATGTAAGCATTCATTGAACGTGAATTCTAACATTGATGCAATTGAATATAAACTTGAATCAAACTGCAAATCCCAGACTTTAGTCAATTTAACAGATACAAGCACACCCCCAACAAGCAGTGGCGGTTGTTTACAATCTCAACTTAGCTCGATACGTTCTAATTCACCAGACATATTTGCTGATTCGGATGTCGAAATGGACGAAGGTAGGTGATAAGCTTGACGTAGACCAGATTTAATGGTGAATTTTATTTTTCAGATGACTGCAATCAAATGGAAATTTTAAAATTTAGCAATTCAAGCTCTAGTGAACATCATATATTATCGTATGAGAGATTTTCTAGCGATGATGGTGAGTATAAATTTGTTGTAGTTTGGTTAATTTATAGACTCGGCATTATCAATAACACGATGTTCTCCCAGAAGATGTGTCCTGTGGAGGTAATTGCTTCGCGTTCTATATTGCAACGAGTAGAGTTTGATTGACCAGATTTGAATAAGGACGGAAAGTTAGTCTGTTTATCATATATCATTTGAGAATCATGCAGGAATACATTACAGCTTTGCTATCGTTTGCTCTATTTGTTTAATTATGTGACAAACCAAACAAGTCCTTCTTTCGCGTACCCAGATATCTCAAAATCTTCTTTTGGATAAATTTTAATATCAGAGTAGATGTAGGCAATATTCATGGGTTAAGGTCTAATCTCCTTTCTGTATGAATCCACATTTGCAAGTATAAACCAGCTTTTTTGGTATTTCTGATATTTCAAAACTATGTCTACCTGAATGTATAACTTAGTGTCAATATTTTTTTCTCACCTAACCTAGACAGAAAACTAGAGTATGATGCGCTGTATGACTCTATCTCAAAAATTGTATCCTATTGGAATGATTTCAATGCCATACCACTGGATCATATCAGCTAATTTCTCGAACTTCAATACCAGATGCCCGAATGTGTCGTTCTAAAACGCTTTCTCGATAGTGTCCTCGATGCTATGGCTGATGAAATCCTAATCCTTGGTAAAGAGTTCAAACCAAATGCAAAGTGGTATGACTCGAGCTGTAAAGAGGCTGTTATTTTGAAAGAGGTATATTTTTAAATATTATCGGTCTTATAAAACCAATCATAAAGAGGAAAACACAATACACTTCAAATTTTAAAGAAAAATGTCCACATCGAGTGTGTCTCCCAGGTTTCAAAGTAGAGTGACAAAATTTTATATCCCAAAGGTAGTCGTATGCAAAAAAGAAAAAACAGTAAGATATCGAACTCATCTTCCATCCCAACGTCATTTACATTGAAATTCCAGCTGACATCTCTCTAAACAAAGCCAACCCGCTAGCTGTAGCTTTTTGTAGCCAGCTTGCAATTAGTCTGTCTCTGTATTTGAGAAGGTAGAACATTTTATGGTACTAATTCACTTTCGTACTCGTACAGTCGAGTATTACGAGTATTTTTTGATCTAGATCTAACCCTGGTCAACATTCACGCTGGCAAAACCACTGCGTTTACTTTTCCGTCTATCCTATTCCTCAGGACTCTTCCATAGTAGATGGTAAACAGCAAAACAGGAAAAACAGAGCGTCCTGGCGCAAATACTGTGAGGAACTCGAAGAGCTTCCGGCGGTGGCGCGTCTCCAGAGGGCACTCTCGAAAGATAAAACAAACTGCATCGGATTACTAGTCAAAGCTGACGGTAAAATCACATGCGACCGGGAAGAAACGTTGACCACACTTCTTCAGGTACACTTTCCCGGCTCTACAATCACAAGTGAGTTTCATGAACACATGATAGATGACTCACCCCCTATAAACCTGAAAAGGATTAATAGTTTATCCGGCAAACTTTTCACTCCGGATAAGGTCAAATGGGCGATCAACTCATTTAAACCATACAAGGCACCAGGGACAGACGGAATCTTTCCTGCTCTTATACAAAAGGGCTTGGACTTTTTCCTACCCATTATGGTAGCCTTATTTAGGTTTAGTTTCAATTGGGGTTACATACCACAAACCTGGAGGGAGGTAATCGTGGTATTTATCCCCAAACCAGGCAAACCAATAGAACTACCTAAATCATACCGTCCAATAAACTTAACATCGTTTTTCCTGAAAACAATGGAAAGAATACTTGACGTACACATTAGAGAGTGCTTAAATGAAAGCACTCCTCTGCACCCATGTCAATTCGCCTACCAAAAAGGTAAATCCACGGAAGGAGCACTTCTAAGTTTAACATCACAAATAAAAAGTGCATACGAAAACAAAGAAGTAGCTTTATGTGCCTTCCTAGACATAGAGGGTGCTTTTGACAACACTGGATATGACTCCATATCAAATGCTTTGACTCATAGAAGAATAGATCATCCCACCATCAAATGGATCAAAGCGATGCTTGAAATTCGGAAAATAACTGCTTCATCAGCACAGAACTCAGTATCAGTAACAGCCGTTAAAGGCTGCCCTCAGGGAGGAGTACTCTCACCTCTACTATGGTCTCTGGTTATAGATAACCTACTTCAAGACCTAAGTAATGCAGGTTTCAATATAATTGGATACGCCGATGACCTAGTCATCATAATAAAGGGCAAAGAACCAAACGAAGTTACAACACGTTTGCAAAACTCCCTTAAGATAGTCATAGACTGGTGTAATAAAGAAAGTCTCTCTATAAACCCCAGCAAGGCTATCATCGTCCCTTTTACAAAAAGGAGGAAATTAAATCTTACCCAAATTTCAATTAATGGTACATACATTGAGTATTCCAACGAAGTAAAATATCTTGGAGTGATCCTCGACAAAAAACTAAGCTGGAACTCCCACATCAACAACAAAATTCAAAAAGCAACCAAAGCTTTCTGGGCTTGCCGAAGCATGTATGGTAAAACCTGGGGAATCTCTCCAAAGACCACACACTGGATCTACACGATCATGGTCAGGCCCATTATAACATACACTTCAATAGTATGGTGGAACAAAGTCACCCAAAAAACAACTATAAATAAATTAAACAAGGTACAACGGCTTGCCTGTCTGGGCATTACCGGAGCTATGCGTACCTGTCCCACGGCGGCTATGGAAGCCTTAATAGGACTAACACCCCTCCACATTTATATAAAAAAGTGGCAATTCGCAGCTCAGCAAGTTTGACATAAGCGGAAGAATTAAACATTAGTGAACACCTAAAACTAATTGAACTTCTATCCGAACTTCCAGAACTTGACATGATCTGTGCGGTTACAGACCGCTTACCAAAGACACTATGCTTCGACTAAAGATTCTCAACGGAGATCACAACCAGAGAAGCATGGTGTAGCAACAACACACCAAACGGCCTAAAGTGGTATACGGATGGTTCTAAAATGGACTCAGGGGTAGGAGCTGACTTACATGGACCAAATAAAAACATCTCAATACCTATGGGAAAAAGCCCTAGTGTATTCCAAGCTGAGCTCCTTGCCATAAAAGAATGCGCAAACCTAATACACAACTCAGGTATTAAAGGCGCAAACATCCATATATTCACGGACAGTCAAGCAGCTATAAAAGCCCTTAGCTCACACATCATTGACTCCAAATCAGTACTACACTGCTTCAACTCCCTCCAAACACTCAGTTCCAGGAACAAAACCAAACTATGGTGGGTCCCCGGACATAAGGGAGTTGAAGGTAACGAAAAAGCTGATGAACTAGCCAGAAAAGGTTCGGAAACCCCCTTCATTGGACCTGAACCCTTCTGTGCAATCTTCAAATCAGCCATAAATCTGGTCATAAAAAACTGGGAACAAAACAGATGTGTTTCATACTGGGGAAACATCCCAGGCCTAAGACAGGCCAAAAGAGCTATTCAGCCCTTCAAATCAGATGCCAACAAGATACTAAATCTGCGCAGGCACGATATCAAAAACTTAGTAGGCTACCTAACTGGTCATCACGGTCTGCGATATCACCTAAACAAAATGCGTCTAGTCGACTCACCGGAGTGCAGACTATGTCTAGAAGAAGACGAAACAGCCGAGCATATCATATGTGAATGCCCGGCTCTTTACGGTATGAGAAGAGAATCTTTCTTCAGGGAATTCTTAAGTCCCGAAGAATTGAGGAAATCTTCGGCTGAAAGTATTATCAGCTACATTAGGAAAGTAGAAGCGCTACTAACCTAAAAAGCATCTGACGGCAAGCACAATAGATCTTTTAGGTCGATGTGTATACTACTGCTTAGGCATGTCAGAATTAAAAAAAAAAAAAAAACAGGAATTGCCTAAAATGGTGAATATTCTTCTCACTCCAACAGAATCATTGCCCTTACGTCCCTCCTTTCTAGGCCTATGGTAACACTTATAAACCGTTAGCTTATGATATTTCTTGAATCACGAAAACTTTTTCATGACCGACATTTAAATCAGGTCCACTGGTGATTTGATGTCATATCTAACCAAGAAGTGGAACCAATCAATCCAGCTTTGTAGTGAAGAAAATAGTTTCACATGATTTGAAAGCCAAACATCCATTCCATTGCTGATGACAGTATCCTTCGCTTTTCATGTTCGTCCTCAAGACGACGCCCTTCATTTTCGTACTTACGAAAACGGAAAAATATGTTAAAATTAATTAAATTCTGTTCTCGACACCATAGTTAAATTTCCAAAACGCAATGAAACCTTTCATTCAAGCAACATCAAAATTTACAGCCTTTATCCATGAATGGAACTTACATAGTCGAAACTGAAAGATTTTCCATGATCGGTATGTGTGCTAATAATCACAAGAGAAAAACTTCTTTGGGCAATTAAACAATTTAAATCCCCTGGACTAGTACGTGCGGAACTTCAATACAACCTTGAGATCATGACCATCATGACCAGTTGTCTACGGTTTGTACATATCCCCAAGGCATGGGCGGAAGTAGAAGTTGTATTCATCCCCAAAGTAGGAAATATGTCTCAAAAGAATCCGAAGGATCTTCGTCCGATCAGTCTATCTTCTTTTCAGCTTAAAAACTTGGAAAGATTAATTGATCTACACCTCCTAACAAGTATAGAACCGACTGCACTCTCCAATTCCCAACATGCATCTTGTAAGGGCAAGTTGGTTAAAACAGCGCTTCACTCAGTGGTATGCATGATTGAAAAACTCACTAAGAGTAAAGGAGTATACAATGGTTGCCTTTTTTGATAAAGAAGGAGCTATTAAGATTGTCAAAGCAGAAGCAATTACTAATGCACTCTCGGATTTAAATGTTAATGACATAGGCAATGACATGCCACAAATCTTGGCATCTCATCCGCACGTAGATCTGTGAGCTGTGGCACCGCAAAAGGGGCCGTCTTGTCTTCTCTTCTCTGGAATCTAGTGGTCAACGAGCTACTAGTAAATCTAGAAAGAGAAGGATGCAAAGTGATGCCTATTATAAAATGGACTTCCTGTACTCTCTAATTAAGCCGCCAAATGTGGATTCGGAGCGAACCCTTAAAAAAACGATTTGGTCATTTTCAGTAGGAAATACAAAGTCCCGCACATTGACCCAAAAAAAATACAAATACAAATTTTTGGCGCAACAGGCTCGTTAGTACCCAGAGCCTAGCTTTCTCACAACCATTCATGTGTGCGTGTGTACTTCTTGCACGATGGTGGGACCTCCTGTTTTATGCCGACTCCGAACGGCTAAGTTGAGATAAGCTATTCTTGACAATTGATACTACTCGGATGATTTGTCAGATCATCACGAGAGGAGGGCCAGTGAAAAATCATTTAGGTGTTGCTACGGCTGGGAATCGAACCCAGACCTCCTGCGCGGCAGTTCATCGCACTAACCATCGCGCCACTGAGCCCTCTCGCACATTGACCCACCCAAACTTAATGGCGTCAGTCTCAAGTTCTCAGAATCAGCAAAATACCTGGGTCTGGTTTTGGATAAGAAATTGAACTGGAAAGCAAACATCCAAGAACGCGTTAAGAAATTGGAAAGAAATGGGGTATGCAACCACATATCTCTTTCTGGGTTTACGTGTCTATTACTAAACCCGTCTTTAGAAATAGCCTATAACCGTAACCTACTTGGTAATGTTCAAGAACAACCCCCTTCGCAGCCCTAGATGCTATCCTAGTGCACCTAGATATCTACGGCAAATAGACCGCAGCTTGTACAACTGTGCAGCTGTGAGATTGATAGCTTCGCAACAATGGAAACACAGTCAGGGTAAACACACAAAAATTCTGAATCACCTTACAGAAAACACCGACCACACTTCCAACTCAGTTTTGAGCATAACTTCAGGACAACCATTCCCAGTCGCCTTGAATGGGAGTCGGATTCGATCGGAAGCAATAACTCGATTCACATCTTCACGGATGTGTCTAAAACAGAATCTGGAGTGTGTGGAGGTGTTTTCTCCGAGATGCTTAACCTAAACATATACTTTTGCCTTGTCGATCATTGTAGCGTTTTCCAGGAATCCTTGTCTTGGCTGAAAAGGAATGTAATATCCACGAAGTATATTAGCATCTTCAGGGACAGCCAAGCGGCAATCAAATCCCTGGAAGCCATTTCATTCAATTCGAAATCAGCCAACGAATGCCGACTATCTCTTAACGATACGGGGGAGCATTTTACCATTCACCTATTGTGGCTGCCGGGTCACCAGGGAATCGCTAGGCAGATGAGCCAGACAGGGCACTACCCTTGACATTCTACATGTAAATTACAGATCAAACTGGATGCGATCAAGAAAGCAAAGAGCAGGTGGATAAACGACACAACTTGCAAAATATAACTTTAACCAGAAGTGCTCTATCTGCTTGACTAAGCTGAATGGATCAAACACTGTCAAACAAAGGACACTGTCCTTTAGGCCTACACACAAAAAGACTAGGCCTCTTCAGCTTGGAGGAAAGTATTACTCACCTTTTATGCTCTTGTCCAGCTCTCTCAGGAAAAAGGAACCTTCATCTGGGAGACTACTTCATCGACAATCTAGGTGAGCTGGCTAACATCAATGTCAGAAATCTCCTACGCTACATAGTTCACTCTGAATACTTCAATTAGGCGAACGAATATAGGAAAGTCCACAGATCATCCACGTGGTACACAATGGACCTCTATGGTCTAAATGTACACGCGCATTGCGTGCAGCCACTGCACACTTACCTTACCTAACAATTTGTGCTCTAAACCAAATTCGTTGCAACGACCAAATATTCAAAATAGCCAACATGTTTATATATTTACCCTATCTGATCTGGCCTTAATATATAAAGCTTATATACGCTCTATACTTGAGTTCAACGAATAGGTCTGGTTAGGTGCAGCAAAAACATAATTTCACCTATGTTTTATCAAAACCATTAAGAATTCGACTTCATCTTCCATCCCAAAGCTCATTTACAATGACATTCCAGCTGTCACCTCTATAGACAAAGCCAATCTGTTTGCTTCCCATTTTGCAGCCAGTTCCTCGTTACCAGATTGTGCCCAGTCTCCTCCTTGAGAACATAGAACATTCTATGGGACCAATCCATTTCCGTACTCGTACAGTCGCAAGAGTATTATTAGATCTTAATATTCACAAATCGTCTCGTCCAGATGGTATCTCCCCCATAATTCTGAAGAGGTGTTCTTCCACGCTGGCAAAACCACTGCGTAAACTTTTCTATCTTTCCCACTTATCAGGACTCTTTCCGAGTAGATGGAAAACAGCATTTGCCCAGCCCGTCCCTAAAAAAGGCGAATCTTCTTTCCTCTCCAACTACCGACCAATTGCACTTACGTCCTTTCTTTCTAATGTCATGGACGCTGATAAACCGTCAGCTTATGAAATATCTTGAATCACGAAAACTCCTAAATGACCGACAATACGGTTTTCGATGCAACAGGTCCACTGGTGATTTGGTGACATATCTCACCGAAAAGTGGAACCAATCTATTCACCTCGGTGGCGAAAACAAGATCGTTGCACTTGATATTTCAAAGGCATTTGACAGGGTTTGGCATCAAGCCCTTTTGTCGAAAAGGCGTGCTTTTGGAATCGATGAAACTTTTTTTCTATGGATAAAGTTGTTTTGGACGGTTTCAAGTCTCAGGGCTACGTCCTGTCTCTGACACTCTTTCTCATTTTTATTAATGAACTCTTGTCTGCAACTTCTAATCCAATCCATTCCTTTGCTGATGACAGCACTTTCATCTTTCATATTTGTTCTCTAATCCACGCCCTTCATCTTCGGACGTGGAACAGAAACGGCTAAATATGTTAAGCTCATTAAATTCCGATCTTGACAGCATAATTAAATGGGGTAAATCCAAAAGAGTGGAATTTAATGCTTCCAAAACACAATGCTGTCTTCTGTCATCTAAGCGAAACCAACATTTACAGCCATTATTCATGAATCCCACTTTCATCGGCGAAACCGAAAAACTTTCCATGCTCGACCTTCGTTGGAACGACCACGTATTCGAAATCGCTAAAAACGCAGCGAAATGTCTAGGTTTCTGTAATCGATGCAAAAAATATTTCACACCTTCTGATCTGACCTCAATTTATAGAGCGTATATACGTCCCAAACTTGAGTTCAACGCCCACATCTGGTCAGGTGCAGCAAAAACATCATTGCACCTACTGGAGAGGATACAAAAGCGTGCGATAAAACTGTTAGGAGATCCAACTGTAGCGAACTCTGTAGTCTCGCTTGAACATCGTAGGAATATCTCATGCCTAACACTTTTTCATCGCTACTTTAACAGGAAATGCTCAATCGAAATAGCCAGCTGCATTCAGCCCCTTCAAACATTCAACCGTAATACTCTCCATGCCATGAATGGTAATCAATTCACCCTCAAGCTTGTCTTCGGACGTACTATGAAATATAGAGATTCATTCCTTAAGCGAACAACACGAACATGGAATGCTTTACCAAATTCAGTCTTTCCTCCCCATTACATTTAAAAAAAAATTAAAACCAATGCACATCTTCTTCCCAATTTTCTTAATGCCCGCGCTGGGGCCAAACGCTATAAGGGTATTCATAAACCCTTTAGCGCGTGCTAATTATAAAAATAAAACCGTAGCAAACTTTCTTGAACATCATAGGAATATCTTCTGCCCTTTACAAATGCTCAAACGAAATAGCCAGTTGCACTCCGTCTTTTCATGAATGCTGACCAATCTGGCTTTGGAGGTACGTACTATGAAATATAGATGTTCATTCCTAAACGGAAAAAAATCTTTTTTCGTCCACTTTGCAGTATTTATTTGACATTTAAAACCAACGCACATCAGTAACCTTGGAGGTCACCCCGTAACTTTGAAAACGATTATCACTCAGGCGGTAGTTGAGACCTCATGAATAATCGCTCAATAATCGCCTGTGACTTGACGATTATTGTTTGAAGTGAAGCAAATAAAGTGATATCGCCGACAGAAAAAACGTATATTGATCTACGCAATGCAAGATGTACCGTCGAAATGTTATCGTCAAACGATAATCACTTTACGGAATGAGGGCGCTTCTTTTCTATCCCTGAATCTGTTAATTTTGTTGCCCACAGTATATTTTAATCAATTTTAAGATAGTCATGTTTGGCAGAGTCTCCCTACGTTAGCTGACTAAAACAGTAGGATTATTAGGATGGATAATTTCTTTATTTGGGCGGTTACAGAATTTGAATAATAGTTATTGATATGACCAAATATTTATTAAGAAAATAAACGATAAATAATGCTGCTACCTTTAATTTAGTGAAGATTTTTTCGGACACCATAACTGACACCAATGACTTAAATCATAGTGAGTTGAATAACTTTGTAAAACTGCCATTTTCACTTTGAGTTTGTTTGCATATAGATTCCATAGATGCAGTAATTGATTTAACACAATGTGGAAGTGATACAAACTCACAGCTTTCCGATGTAAATATTTTACCAGCGCTAATAGAACCACATCCAGCAGCATCAATGGCTAATGAGCGTTTAGATATCTTAGAAGAAAAACAACTTGTGAGCTCTAGTGATTGTAACAAATTGATACAGGAATGTAGAACTAGCTTTTCGATAAGCAGTTGTGCTTTGGAAGAATTCTCGCAAATCACATCGTTCGACAAGTCGAAAACGGAAGAATCTATCGATTTGACACAAGCTAGTGATAATGAAGATGACTGTATTCTTCTTTCGGATGATGAAGTCAATTATTCAATTTGGAAGACGAATAATTTGCATGATGAGGAAGATGAAATTGAAGACATTCTGAATAAATCAGCGGCAAAGCATGAATTCTCTTTTGTTGATCTGATAACTAATATCCAGTCATTTCCCTCTCAAAGTAAAGAGTCAAAACGAAAGGGTAAGTCGAACGAATCGCTTGATTCATTAGAGATGGATTTAGATAACAACGCCGGTTTGGCCGTTCAATCACAATTTAAAAGTACGACTCCTAAAAAGTCGCCGAAAACATCACCAATATTAACAAAATGTCACAGTGCTGCGTCTGGATTTTTCCCCACTACTAGTCAATCTAATTCGTCGCTTGATTCTTTGGAATTGGATTTAAGCAAGCGCTCAGAGTTTGGCATTCTTGAAGAGCAGTCACCATTTAAAACTCCAACAAAAACTCCAAAGAAATCACCGAAAATAACACCAACATCTACCAAATGTCGTAAAGTTCTGTCAGACTTTTTCATTAAATCGCGATTGAATGAATCAGAGGCGAAAAACGAACACTCTATTGCGGCCCTAGATGTTGAACGATTAACATCTTGTAGTCGTGATACCAATTTGAATGAAAAGAGTGAATCGAACTCATCACTTAATTCATCAGGGTTAGATTTAAATGACCTCATCGGTGTGGTTAAACCATCACCATTTAAAAGCACAACTCCCAAAAACTCTCTGAAAATATCACCAAGCTCTAAAAAAACGAACAGAACACTACATGAGTACTTTAACGTTTCCGTGGCGAAACATGGATTCTCTTTTGTTGACCTGGAAACAGACATCCCTCATAGTGAGGAATCCAATTTAATTGCAAATGGTCAATCGAACACATCAATCGATTCATTGGAGTTAGAATTTTGTAAGCACACCGATTTTGGTATTATCAAAGAACAGTCGCCATTTAAAACACCAACAAAAACGCCTAAGAAATCATCACGAATCACGCCACCCTCAACAAAGTGTCGAAGAGCGATGTCAGAGTCCTTTATCGCGTCCCCAATGGAGAGCTCAGGACCGTTCAAGCGATTTTCGAGTACGAACAAATTCTCTCAATTTACTAAAAGTTTCGATGATAATTTGGATGACATCGATAAGCTGATTTTTGGAAGCCCCTCCAAAAAGGCCTACAAGAAGCCCGCTGGTTTGGATCAACTGCTTACAGGAGTTATTAACGATCAAACCAAGTCACCGCAAAAGTTCATGCCAGAATCGCCGAAAGAATTTGAGTTCAACAGTCGAACGTATTTAGTTCGGACAACAAATGTCGCACAGAAGCCAGACTATGAAGCGATGGAGGATTCATCTTTGCTGGACCAACTCTATAGGTATGGAATACGTAAACTCAATCGAAAACAAGCGATTAAAATATTGGAATATGTCTACAATCAGACACATCCCTGCTTGATCGATGAGAATGAGATTTCTTTACAATCACAGACCACAGATAGGTTAGATGATGAGATTTTGATCAACGATGTCGAAACTAATGCAGTTCAGGAGAGTCTGCCTGCTGATGGTCGGTCTACTTTAAATTTCAAAGACTGCTGGGGCCATCGTCTTTTGTCAGATGTAGTCTTTGACATGGAAATCAAAGACGAACAATATATAGTTCAAACAAATACCAGCAAAAAGGTAATACAAATAAAATCTTAATATGCTCAAGAAGAAAGCTTTTTCTTTTTAGATTTCAACAGCTCTACTGCCATTTCACATAGCTTGGTATAATTTAGTGAAATCCAACAAACTACTCCATGAGGCACTTTTACATTATGAACCCATCGATTTGCAGGAGGTATACTTGTTTTTTAAAGGTATAGGATATCGTTATGACCCAAAGGTAACATGAAAATAAAACAAAACAACAAATCGTTATATGATCCATTTCCATTTCTAGGAACTTAAATACTTTTTCGATAGCCGATCGATAATATTTCGCTATGACATAAACAAACCCGATCCCAATGGAGGTGCTACCCGACATATCCGAAAGAAGCGAACTAAATTAACACAAAAAAGTAGCAAAGCTAAATTATGTTAGTATTGTAAGAATATTTTTGTAGCGCAACTTTGTACATAGGAAGGAACGTGTAGAACATTTTATTTTATAAAAGATTGGAAATCATTATTTTAATTTTGTTGAAGAATATGTAATTAAATTGTTATGCAAGTAATTATGAGCGTTTTCAAATATTTTAGATTCTTCTGACACATTCTGCCATTTTGCATTTTGCCATTCTGATCGCTTTTTTCAAGAGGGGTGAATCTATAAAGTTGCATCAGCGCCAGAAGCGTTTGTTTATTTTTGGATATTGAATATTACCGGTGCTTAAGGTGATGCGATTATATGAGGACACAAGCGTTCTCACTCTAGCCTCTCA
This sequence comes from Rhingia campestris, assembly GCA_932526625.1. Classification (NCBI taxonomy): domain Eukaryota; kingdom Metazoa; phylum Arthropoda; class Insecta; order Diptera; family Syrphidae; genus Rhingia; species Rhingia campestris. The sequence continues at coordinate 47,000,669 of OW052184.1, read as the reverse complement.
CTATCAACTCCTACTCTCACCTCCACGCTGGTGACTGGTGGGTGCCTAGTACCTCGACTGGGGATGGGGTATTAAACCCCTGTGGAAGGTCGTTGGTGGCAGCAAACGAGAGAGGGGGGAGGAGTGTCCTCTCACTATGGCACTCACTCTTCAGGCGGCAGCGGAGGAATTCCCTAGATGGAGTCAACGGTGGCGCCTACAGCTCCAGTTTGATCGAATGAGCTGCTTCGACATATTTAAACACCAGGTCTATAGGGATTTCCAATACTGAGCCAGGGTATTGGAAAAGAGTTGGTGGCGGAGGAGCCCTCAATGGGTAAACGGCAGCGCTCATATCCCAAAATGGGTTACTGACATCGGTATTTTTTCCGGCCCGCTGTCCTAGGGTCAAAACAAGGGAAGGGAAAACAAGGCCATCCAGGTTGGGGGTTTTGCTTTGGGTTAACCACCCATCCACGTAAAAGAGAGTATGTTACGAAGCAACGAAGCAACCAATAGCCTCGGAAAGGACTGATTTTATTGGTGACGACCATGCTAAACGAAAAAAGGACAACGACGTTCGTATCTGCACCTGGAATGTGAGAACATTAAACAGGAGAGGTGCAGGCGAACAACTAGCGGAAGCCCTAAACTGCTACAAAGCAGACATTACTGCCATCCAGGAAATACGATGGGATGGGCCGGGCAAAAAGAGGATGAAAAACTGTGACATCTACTATGGACCGTGTTATAGTGAGCAGAAACAGCGACTATTTGGATGCGGATTTGTTATAAGTGCCAGACTTAGGCAAGAATTCTTATGTTTTCAAGATATAAGCGAACGCATTGTAACAATCCGCATCAAGGCCAAATTCGCCAACATAAGCCTTATATGCGCTCATGCTCCGACGGAAGAAAAAGATGATATAACTAAGGATTGCTTCTACGAGCTCCTCGACAAAACCTATGAGCGACTACCAAAGTACGATGTTAAAATCGTGCTGGGAGATTTTAACGCAAAGGTAGGAAGAGAAGACATCTTTAGCAGTAATGTCGGAAAATATAGCCCACACGACAACACGTCTGGTAACGGACTTAGGCTAATTGACTTCGCTACGGAACGAAATGCCACTATAGCCAGCATACGGTTTCCTCACCTCGATATCCATAAGGGGACATGGCGGTCTCCAGATCAACGAACGGTCAACCAAATTGATCACATTGCGAAAGATAAGAGGCACGCATCCAGTATTTTGGATGTCCGAACATTCCGAGGAGCTAACATCGACTCGGATCACTACCTTGTAGCAGCCAAGGTAAAAATGCGGATATCCACCACGCCACAACAATCCAGAAATACTGTGAAAAAATTTAATGTCGAAAGACTGCAATCGCCAGAGACCGCCAAGACCTTCGCGCAACGCGTATCCCTTAACCTCTCGACTCACAACACACCACCAGCATCTAATGTCGAAGAACAATGGCAACGATGCCAACAAGCCATTAGATCAGCCGCAACTGATGTGCTAGGTTTCTCGCGACCACCAGCAAGAAACCCCTGGTTTGATGAGGGATGCCGACAGATGCTCGCAGCCAAGAACAAGGCCTACAAGGCTAAGCTGCAGGTGAAGATGGGAGCTGCCATTGAGCTCTATAGGCAAAGAACAAGGGAAGAACGCTAGAGTCCGTGATGATCCTGGGCCTCAACCAAAATGCCTCTCCAATTAGCCCGGTCCTTAGCTAACTGCCTCCAGTTGCAGGCACTCCAAGTTGGTTGAGGTCGGTTTCTACTTGTGCGCGCCACTTAAGGCGAGGTCTTCCACTACTGCGTCCGACGTCTGGCTGGGAATCGAAGACTCTGCGAGCCGGAGTATTGGTGTCCATTCGTTCTACGTGTCCTAGCCATCTTAAACGTCCAATGCGGAGTTTTTTGAGCAGGGGTATGTCGCTATACAGCTCGTATAGTTCGTGGTTGAATCTTCGTCTCCATAGCCCGTCAACGCAAACGGGACCGAAGATTTTTTTCTCTCGATTCGAATAAGGATTTCTTCATCCGCTTTTGATACGGTGCATGCTTCAGCGCCGTAGAGCAGGACTGGGATGATCAGGGTCTTATATAGGATCTCCTTAGTAGTTCGAGTGAGGACTTTACTACTAAATTGCCTTCTTAGCCCGATGAAACAGCGATTGGCAAGAGTAATTTATTCTTCGTTTGATTTCTGACGAGAAGTTGTTGTCTGAGTTAATAGCGGTGCCGAGGTAGACAAAGTCCCGTACTACCTCAAAGTTATATCTGTCAATGGTGACGTTCAGTCCAATTCGTCGATGTTGTGTGTCCTTTCGTACTGACAGCATATACTTAGTCTTACCCTCATTTACTGCTAAACCCATTTTAGCCGCTTCCTTCCAATGATGTCAATATCGTCGGCGACTGCTAGTACTTGCACCGATTTTTGGAAAATTGTTCCTCTGGTGTTGGGTCGGGAGTTTTGCACAATCCTCTCAAGAATCAAATTAAAGAAATCACAGGACAGCGCATCGCCTTGCCTAAATCCTTTTTTGGTATCGAATATGTCGGTGAGGTCGTTTCCGACCCTGATGGAGCAGCGAGAATTCTCTATCGTCATCCTACACAAACGGACGAGTTTGGGCGGTATAACAAAACTAGACTTGGCTCTGTATAGTTCGTCTCTATAAATGCTGTCGTATGCGGCTTTGAAATCGATGTAGGTGGTGGGTATCGATTTGGACTTCTTGAGTTTTTTCCAGGATCTGCCGAAGTGTGAAAATTTGATCGGTTGTGGACTTTCCTGGCCTAAAACCACACTGACAAGGGCCAATCAGGTTGTTGGTAAACGGTTTCAGACGTTCAAATATTACGGCAGATAGGATCTTGTAGGGGATGTTGAGGAGACTTATGCCTCTGTAGTTGGCGCAGTTCAGAGGGTCACCTTTTTTGTGGATCGGGCAAACGATGCTGAGGTTCCATTCTTCAGGCATATTTTCATCCGACCAGCTTTGGCTTATGAGTTGGTGGATGTTACTTACCAAGTCATCTTCGCCAGCTTTATAAAGCTCTGCGGGAAGGACGTAATTTCCGGCGGCCTTCTTAAGCTTGAGTTTAGATATTGCTATCCTCACTTCACTTAGGTCAGGTGGTTGAAAGTTTTCGCTGTCGTTGCCAATAGAAAATGGTTCGTTCTACCTGACAGCGGAATGTTGTTCGTCATCGCCGTTTAACAGTCTGCAGAAGTGGTCCTTCCATATCCTCAACATCGACTGTGTCTCAACTACGATATTTCCTTGTTCATCTCGACAGGATTCTGTTCGAGCTTTGTATTATTGGCTTTGACGTTTTACACTTGGTAAAATTTGCGAACATCGTTCCTGGAGTGGTACCTCTCTATATCCTCGATGCGCGCTTTTCTTGCTCTTTTTTCTTCTTTCTGAAAAGCCGATGTTCACAGTATTTCTGGTTTGTTGTGGCGTGGTGGATATCCGCATCCTTAACTTGGCTACAACAAGGTAGTGGACCGAGTCGATGGTATCCCCTCGGAATGTTCGGACATCCAAAATACTGGATGCGTGCCTCTTACTATCGCAATGTGATCAATTTGGTTGACTGTTCGTTGCTCTGGAGACCGCCATGTGTGCAGGCTATAGTGGCATTTCGTTCCGTAGCGAAGTCAAGTAGCTTAAGTCCGTTACCAGACGTGTTGTCGTGTAGGTTTCATTTTCCGACAGTACTTCTAAAGATATCTTCTCTTCCTACCTTTTCATTAAAATCTCCCAGCACGATTTTAACATCGTACTTTGGTAGTCGCTCATAGGTTTTGTCGAGGAGCTCGTAGAAGCAATCCTTAGTTATATCATCTCTTTCCTCCGTCGGATCATGAGCGCATATATGGCTTATGTTGGCGAATTTTGCCTTGATGCGGATTGTTACAAAGCGTTCGCTAATGTCTTGGAAACATAAGACTTCTTGCCTAAGTCTGGCACTTCTAACAAATCCGCATCCAAATAGTCGCTGTTTCTGCTCACTATAACACGGTCCATAGTAGATGTCACAGTTTTTCATCCTCTTTTTGCCCGGCCATCCCATCGTATTTCCTGGATGGCAGTAATGTCTGCTTGTAGCAGTTTAGGGCTTCCTAATATTGTTTATTTGAAACACATTCAGCGCAGGAGACTTACTGTTTACTCCTAAGATGATGCCACTGCAATTGATTTCAAGTCGGGTGAAAATAAATAAAAACTCGTACCACAGTTATGGATAAAATGTTACTCTTTATTGAACTGTATCATCGTTTCTTCCATATTGTGGTTTTATTATTTTTTTAAATCTTTTTCTTGTATAGGTTTTTTTTTATTATTTATTTATTATTATCAATATATGTTTACGAGTTAATTTTTTGGTTTATTTTGTTTTTAGTTTCTTTCATTCATATTTACGTATATATAGTTTTAGTTATATATACCTAAATGATTGTATTGTATATGGGATTTCTTAAAGATAGGTTTTTCTTTTTTTTATTAAATGTGTGTGTGTTTTTTTTTATACAAAATGAAAAAAAAAATTAAAATAGTAAAAAGTAGGTAAATATTTTTTCTCGTTTGTTTAAAGTTTTCTTCTTCTTCTTTTTCGCTTTTTGTCTTAATTTTCTCATGTAATTATATTCTTAATCATTAGATTATAATCTAAACCTTTTTTTGTGTTTTTTTTTATTTTTTTTTAGTGAATAGTTATGATTATTAAAATTAATATAACTTCACGATTTATTTATATATATAATTTAAAATATACTTATACTTCGTTTACTATGCCTTTTAGCGATCTTCTCATACAAAAAAGGAAAATGCAATAAGATAGATTGTTTGGGGGGTTGGGTTGTGCTTTTTTGTAAAAAAAACTTACTAATAGAGAGCTGGTGGCGGGGAAGTGTATGTGATGGAGTGGAGGCGGTGGTGTACAGTCGCGGCTGTTATTGCAACGGGATGGAAGGGTACATTGTAAATATATAAAAAGCTATGCACTCGTTATAAAATGTCGCCAGGAGACAAAGGTCCTTGCGTTATGAAATTAATTTTTTTTTGTTTTCTTTTTTGCTAGATAGTACCCACCGCTCGGGAACTCCTCCAGTAAGTAGTCGCACACAAGGAAGTGGAATAAATTGTGTTTGCACACATGTTTGTATAGAAAAAGGAAATTAAAAAAAAATAGATAAGTCTTCGAAGAAAATTTGTTATTTTGGTTTTAATACTTAAAAAAGAGGATTTTTGTATACTCGTATATAAAAGTAATTATAGGTGGCGTATAAACTACACTTAACGAACGAAATCAAGAGGGAGACAGTGATGCTTCTCAAATAAATATTCCTCTCTTGGATGTTGTAAACGCATTTAGTAAATTCAAAACTTAAAATCTAAACAAAAACCCATCGGGAGAAGAAAAAAAAAAACTTAATTGGTATAAATTGTGGTCTAAAAATTAGTTTACATATATTTATGTATAAGATACTCAAAAGCGATATATAAAACTGACTTGAGTACACACGCTGGAGAGAGTAAGAGTAAAAGAGATGATAAACATAGCACGTGAAAAGTCAAACAAAAAAAGTGACAAAACTCCAACTTAGTCTTAATCTTGAACTTCTCGATAAGGTACTTCTGACGTCACCGAAAACGATTCAAAGTAATGATTTAAGAATTCAAATGTCGGCCGTTTCTCTGGCACCGCATCCCAACATTGCAGCAGCAGATGATAGATGTTATCGGGGAAGTAGTGATTTGTTGGCTTTGGCATTCGGAAGCCACGTTCGATGTTTTCGATCACCTCTCGGCTGTGCATGCCCGGATATGGTACTTGACCAAAGGTGAACAACTCCATCAGCAGTATACCGTACGACCAGACGTCCGATTTTATCGAGAACTTTCCATAGATGATTGCTTCGGGCGCAGTCCATTTGACGGGGAAACGAGAACCCTGTTTCGGGCAGTATTCATCGTCGGCAATGACACGGGCCAGGCCAAAGTCGCAGATTTTCGCAACGTTATTCTCGCCGATGAGCACATTGCGGGCGGCGAGATCACGATGGATGAGCTGCTTGGATTCGAGATATTCCATACCTGAGGCGACTTGGGTGGCAATGTAGATTAGATCTTCGAAGTGTAAGTAACGGCCGTCGCCTTCGCGTAGAAAATCTAAAAGACTACCCTTAGACATGTACTCTTGGACGATGTAAATTGGTTCTTCCTGTGAAATGAAAATTATTAATAATTAGTAATTGGAATGTTGGTCGGTTTATTTGAAAATGCTAAGGAATCGATTTGCAAAAGGGATCTTATTATAAACAGGAGGTGGCCGTAAACACATTGGATGACCGTAAAGTAAATTCGATGACATTAGACCTACTGACATACATACAGACAGACCAATTATCATTATTTTAACAAGTTGGATGTATGGGTATATTAGGAAAATGCGACGGATCCACGTGATTCAGCAACGGCACCTTTTCTGCTCTCAGTGTGCACGCACATAGCGTGCAGCAACTATAACCTAATCTATGGTAATGATTCTGCTGGAACAGGGCATATAGTAGTCTATGCTTCAAATGCAAATGTTTGATAGCCACCTTTAGGCCTTTAGCAATGCGTCTTAAGGGGTTGGTTTGATCAGGTGTCCATTTCGGAGGAGTAATTTCTTCTACTCTGTAACCTTAAGAGTGGATTCACACTACACTAACCAATCATCAAAATATCCTCAGAACTATCCTAATAATAGTGAATGGGGACACACCAAAAAGCCTTGAATATTGATGACCTCATTCTTGACGATCTTAATACTTTCACACAGAATCCGAAAATTGTATTGAAAGTTGGGATTTCTACTACAACCGTTGATATTCGTATACGTCAATGGCAGACTTAGGCAAGAAGTCTTGTGTCTTGATAAAGAACTTAGATATATAGCGTGACAACAAGTTGGAATTAATGTGAAGTGATATAAACAATTCGGCTGCTTCAGAAGAAACAAAATATGACCATAAGGAGCGCGTGATGAAAGATCTTCAGAGATTATACTCCAGAAAGAATGTACAAACATTTTAGCAAAAGAAGGTGTTAAGCGATCATGACATTAGCAGAATCCTGTACAGAAAAAGATCAAACCCTAGCCAGGCTCGAAATCTTGACAGAAAGTTACTATCTTACCTCCGCGGCAATGAGTCGCTTTACACTTGAACAACGTTGGGAAATATTGAAAACTTATTTCCAAAGTGAGTGCTGTGTAGCCCAAATTATGCGTTATTTGAAAAGAAGTTTTGGCCGAAATGAATCACTCACCGCGCATGCTGTACGCAAGTTTGTACAAAAAGTTCGTGAGACTGGTATGCTAATGGACCACACATGGTCCCTGTCGTAGTACGGTGCGCACAGATGAAAATGTGGCTGCTGTGTGAGACTCAATTCACGATCATCCACTCGCCATCGATCTCAACAGCTCAACATTTCACGCATTAGCCTGAGGAGAATTCTGTACAAGGATCTCGGATTTTTCACTTACAAGGCACAATTGAGTCATTGAAGGCGCACGAACATCCGCTTCGCTGTTTGGGCCTTAGAGCAGCTTGAATTTTACAACGATTTTGGACGAAAACAACTACGTAAACAAACAAAATTGCCGAGAAGCCGATGCACCTACAGAGAGTGACAGTTTGGTGCGGATTGTGGTGTGATGGCATCCTTGGACTATTGTTCTTCGATAATTTTTTTTTTTTTTATAATTTGCGCGCACTCAAGGGGTTATGAATACCCTTTATATGTTTTAACACAGTGCGGGCGTTAAGGAAATTAGGGATAAGAAGGAAGGAGATACCGATGCACATTGGTTTTAAATGTCTGTAAGTTGTCTGTAAGAGTTTGGTAGAGCATTCCACATTCGTGTTTTTCGGTTTATGTACGAATCTCTGTATTTCAGCGTACGTCCGAAGATAGGCTTGAGGGTAAACTAATTTGCATTCATTGTAACGTAACGAGTATTGCGGCTGAATTGTTGAATGGGAGGAATGCAGCTGGCTATTTCATTTGAACATTGGTTGTTAAAATAGCGATAAAACAAGGTAAGGCAGGAGATGTTTCGACGGTGTTCGAGCGAAACTAAGGAGTTCGCTATTCTTATGTCTCCTATAAGTTTTGTCGCACGTGTTTGAATCCTATCTAGTAGGTGCAATGTTGATTTTGGTGCACCTGACCAGACGTGAGCGTTGGATTCAAGTTTTGGGCGTATACACGCTTTATATATTGCGGCCAGATCAGAGGGGGTGAACTATTTCTTACATCGATTTAGGAAACCTAGACATTTCGCTGCGTTTTTAGCGACTTCGAATATGTGGTCGTTCCAACGTAAGTCGTTACTAACACACATACCTAGCATGGAAAGCTTTTCGGTTTCTTCGACGTAAGTGCCATTCATGGATAATGGCTCTAGATTTTGGTTTTGCTTTAATGACAGAAGACAGCATTGTGTTTTGGAAGCATTGAATTCCACTCTATTGGATTTACCCCATTTGATAATGCTGTCAAGGTCGGAATTCAATGAGCTTAACATATTTTGGCGTTTAGAGTCCACGTTCGAAGGTGAGGGACGAGGACCTGTAAACGAATATTTGAAGCTGAGGTTACTGTTATCAGCGAAGGAATGAATTGGATTAGAAGTTGCAGACAGGAGATCATTTATAAAAATGAGTAAGAGAGTCGGAGACAAAACTGAGCCTTGAGGGACACCAGCATTTATTTGGTGAGTGACAGACTTGAAACCATCCAAAACAACTTGAATTGAACGTTTCGAAAGATAATGTCTAATCCATCGAAGAAGTTTTTCGTCGATTCCAAATGCACGCATTTTCGACAAAAGGGCTTGATGCCAAACCCTGTCAAATGCCTTTGAAATATCAAGCGCAACAATCTTGCCTTCGCCACCATGGTGGATTGATTGGTTCCACTTTTCGGTGAGATATGTCCTCAAATCACTAGTAGACCTGTTGCTGCGAAAACCATATTGCCGGTCATTGAGAAGTTTTCGTGTTTCGAGATATTTCATAAGCTGACGGTTTATCAGCGTTTCCATGACCTTGGAAAGAAGGGACGTAAGTGCAATTGGTCGGTAGTTGGAGAGAGAAGAAGATTCGCCTTTTTTTGGTACAGGCTGGACAAATGCTGTTTTCCATCTATTCGGAGGCTGGGAAGAACATTTCGGTCGATGGTGGATGTTACAGAGCCATGCTTACCGATTTTTTTACTGTAATTGAAGATAAGAATTTAGACACAGACCATGCCATACACCGATGGATTTTTTTGCATCAAATTCCCAAATCGTGTTACCAGCCGTCTCGGCGATGTCAGTTGGCCTACTCGGAGCTGCCATCTTACCCCTTCGGACTTTTTGTGGTGAACCAAAAAGAACCGATGTTATGCCAAAAATTCGGAAACGATTCATGCACTTAAGGCCAATATCATCCAAGCAATCCGTAAGCTACAGCCCGAAACCATCGACAAGGTCTTGTAAAATTTGTGTGACAGAATGCGATATTGTGAAGCCAGCCGACCCAGTTCCATAATTAATGGGAATGTTTGCTATTACTTTTAGCCACATAATACATGGAAAAAATGTGCATGTTAATTTTATTGCATTTTAAAAAAAAGGAGCTTGTATTTGGCCCACCCGTTATAGTGATGCTCAATCCTAACCTTATTTGATGGATGTAGAGCATAATAGTCGAGGTAACCATTAATCTTTAAGTAAGAATTATTCCTTGCGCGAGTTTCGAATATTAAACAGACGTCGATATCTTTTTCTTGCATAAACGATTCAAGTTCTCCAAACTTTTGCCAAAGGCCACTGGCATTCTACGTAAGAATTTTAACAAATCATGTGGAAGGTGGAGTACGTTTGTGGCAAATACTATTTTCGAGCTTCACTAGCCTGTCGAAAATAAGTTTATTCGTTTCGCTTTGTTTCTCAAGTTTTGAAAGAATAATCGAAAAAACTTTAGAAACACGGTCAGGTGAGATATTTTTATGAAGGTTTTCGGATACTGTAGCTTGGGCATAAGTTTGTACATTTATTTTTGGATGTACAAGATCCGATCGCATTTCGGATGGCCGGGGTATTTGTTTAAATTTTGGTTTTTCGATTGTAGTCTGCTTTGGATTTGAGATAAGTTCAGGCGGAATTTTAGGCTTTTGCTTAGTTAAATTTAATTTCTGTGAAGTTTTGCTAGTATATTTCGTAAGTCTGTTTTGCAACTCTTTAGCTACGTCTTAGCCGCGATAATTTGCGCGATGATTGCAAGATTTTTCTTTTCTAACCTTCAATCTACCGTCAGATGATTTCCGGTTGCACTGAGGAACTAATTTGGAATCCTTACATATTGTTTTTAAAACAATATTGAGAATTGTTTTTATTTCATAGATTTTGTTCAAACTTTCTGTTTTGTAGAAAGTGAGCATAAGTAGGGAAAGACCGCGTTTTATCACTTTTTCTTCACCCTCTATTTATTGTTTGTCTCGCTTGACAATGTTAACAGCATCTATAACTTTATGTTGTCTGTATTTCCGATCGTTAACTGTGCCACCGGGCAAAAACGAGGATAAAAAACTGTGACATCTACTACGGACCTTGTTATAGTGAGCAGAAACAGCGACTATTCGGATGCGGATTTGTTGTAAGTGCCAGACTTAGGCAAGAAGTCTTATGTTTCCAAGACATTAGCGAACGCATAGTAACAATCCGCATCAAGGCCAAAAATTCGCCAACATAAGCCTTATATGCGCTCACGCTCCGACGGAAGAAAAAGATGATATAGCTAAGGATTGCTTCTACGAGCTCCTCGACAAAACCTATGAGCGACTACCGAAGTACGATGTTAAAATCGTGCTGGGAGATTTTAACGCAAAGGTAGGAAGAGAAGACATCTTTAGCAGTACTGTCCGAAAATATAGCCTACACGACAACACGTCTGGTAACGGACTTAGGCTAATTGACTTCGCTACGGAACGAAATGCCACTATAGCCAGCACACGGTTTCCTCACCTCGATATCCATAAGGGGACATGGCGGTCTACAGATCAACGAACGGTCAACCAACTTGATCACATTGCGGTAGATAAGAGGCATGCATCCAGTATTTTGAATGTCCGAACATTCCGAGGAGCTAACATCGACTCGGATCACTACCTTGCAGCAGCCAAGGTAAGAATGCGGATATCCACCACGCCACAACAATCCAGAAATACTGTGAAAAAATTTAATGTCGGAAGACTGCAATCGCAAGAGACCGCCAAGACCTTCGCACAACGGGTATCCCTTAACCTCTCGATTTACACCATACCACCAGCATCGAATGTCGAAGAGCAATGGCAACGATGCCAACAGGCCATTACATCAGCCGCAACTGATGTGCTAGGTTTCTCGCGCCCACCAGCAAGAAACCCCTGGTTTGATGAGGAATGCCGACAGATGCTCGCAGCCAAGAACGAGGCCTACAAGGCTAAGCTGCAGATGAAGACGAGAGCTGCCATTGAGCTCTATAGGCAAAGAAGAAGGGAAGAACATCGGCTTTTCAGCAAGAAGAAAAAAGAGCAACAAAAGCGCGCGATCGAGGATATAGAGAGGTGCCACTCCAGGAACGATGTTCGCAAGTTTTACCAAAGTGTAAAACGTCAAAGCCAAGGATACAAGGCTCGAACAGAATCCTGTCGAGATGAACAAGGAAATATTGTAGTTGAGACACAGTCGATGCTGAGGATATGGAAGAACCACTTCTGCAGACTGTTAAAAGGCGATGACGAACAACATTCCGCTGTCAGGCAGAACGAACCATTCAATATTGGCAACGACAGCGAAAACTGCCAACCACCCGACCTGAGTGAAGTGAGGATAGCAATATCTAAACTCAAGCTTAATAAGGCTGCCGGAAATGACGGCCTTCCCGCTGAGCTCTATAAGGCCGGCGGAGATGACTTGGTAACTAACATCCACCAACTCATAAGCCAAATCTGGTCGGATGAAAATATGCCTGAAGAATGGAACCTCAGCATCGTTTGCCAGATCCACAAAAAAGGAGACCCTCTGAACTGCGCCAACTACAGAGGCAAAAGTCTCCTCAACATCGCCTACAAGATCCTATCTGCCGTAATATGTGAACGCCTGAAACCGTTTACCAACAACCTGATTGGCCCTTGTCAGTGTGGTTTTAGGCCAGGAAAGTCCACAACCGATCAAATTTTCACACTTCGGCAGATCCTGGAAAAAACTCAAGAAGTCCAAATCGATACCCAGCACCTATTCATCGATTTCAAAGCCGCATATGACAGCATTTATAGAGACGAACTGTACAGAGCCATGTCTAGTTTTGGTATACCGCCCAAACTCGTCCGTTTGTGTAGGATGACGATAGAGAATTCTCGCTGCTCCATCAGGGTCGGAAACGACCTCACCGACACATTCGATACCAAAAAAGGATTTAGGCAAGGCGATGCGCTGTCATGTGACTTCTTTAATCTGATTCTTGAGAGAATTGTGCCAAACTCCAAAGCCAAAACCAGAGGCACAATTTTCCAAAAGTCGGTGCAACTACTAGCATACGCTGACGATATTGACATCATTGGTAGGACTCAACGTGATGTCATAGCCACGTTTGCTAGTATAGAGAAGGAAGCGGCAAAAATGGGTTTAGCAGTAAATGAGGGTAAGACTAAGTATATGCTGTCAACACGAAAGGACACACAACATCGACGAATTGGACACAACGTCACCATTGATAGATATAACTTTGAGGTAGTACGGGACTTTGTCTACCTCGGCTCCGCTATTAACTCTGACAACAACATCTCGTTAGAAATCAAACGAAGAATTACTCTTGCCAACCGCTGTTTCTTCGGGCTAAGAAGGCAATTTAGTAGTAAAGCCCTCACTCGAACTACTAAGGAGATCCTATATAGAACACTGATCATCCCAGTCCTGCTCTACGGCGCTGAAGCATGGACCGTATCAAAAGCGGATGAAGAAATCCTTGGTAGATTCGAGAGAAAAATTCTTCGAAAAATCTTCGGTCCCGTTTGCGTTGACGGGCTATGGAGACGAAGATTCAACCACGAACTATACGAGCTGTACAGCGACATACCCCTAGTCAAAAAACTCCGCATTGGACGTTCAAGATGGCTAGGACATGTAGAACGAATGGACACCAATACTCCGGCTAGCAGAGTCTTCGATTCCCAGCCAGACGTCGGACGCAGTAGAGGAAGACCTCGCCTTAAGTGGCGCGCACAAGTGGAAACCGACCTCAACCAACTTGGAGTGCGCAACTGGAGGCAGTTAGCTAAGGACCGGGCTAATTGGAGAGGCATGTTGGTTGAGGCCCAGGTACATTCCGGACTGTAGCGCCACTTAAGTAAGTAAGTAAGTAACTGTGCCACTTTAAGCACGACGCATGTAACCCTCTTGCTACAACGCGTAAAGGCCTTTCAGATTTATACTCAAATGAATATAAATCTATTTTATCGGTATTTAGTTTGCGAGATAATAGGGGTTGTCTCTCTCTCTTTATCGTGATTTATTACTTCAGGTGAGGATACAGTTTTCCTTTTTTACGGTCCTTTTTTTAGAAGAACTCTAACCGAATGGATTGTTAACCATTCGGTTTTGCGACTGAGTTCTTCTTTATCCATTTGGTATTCTAAATTAACGGGACAGTTTGCACGCGGTTGAAAATAAGGAAAATGAACTCTTTAGGGTCATGTTTTAATTCTTAAGGTGGAGAATTTCTTAACGAAGCTCTTCGCAGAGCAGTTCGAATTTGTTTAGCCTTATTTGAAGAACGTCGTTTTCCTTAAGGCTTTTATTTTTCATTGAGTCTCGTTTTTCGTGAGCCTTCATTTTTGGCGTTGTCGAGCTCCTGGAGGCGCAAATATTTTTGGATGTCCAAATGTATATGACCTCTACCCTTGAACTTTTCCCGAACGGGTGTGTACACAGTTGCAATAATTGGTTATCCCCAGAATCCGTGGAGCCGACCTACGAAGGAGGTATATTTTCAAGTGAAACTGAATTGCCACATGGGGTATTTTCTCTTTTCGGTGTACTGATTGCATTTTTGTCATAATGTATACGTTTTACAGTCGGTATACTGAGTGGATTTTAGTTGCCTTCTACGACGCGAAGGGCATTCCTTACCTCGGGTATATTTTTCATTTTTCTTAGCGAAAACGTGCGAGTACTTTTCGTTAAAATGAGAGAACTCTCTCTTGATATTGAAGATTTTATATTTTTTTTTTACACAAACGTAGTTTGAAAGTTTGTACAGTTTTCAAAATTCGTACAAAATATGGCCGAAGTATTGAGTTAAACTCATCAACAGTGAGGAGAGTATTTTAAAATTCCAGGTTTACTGGATCATTTTTTGAAGAACGCATTCCGTACTTTGGATGTCCAAAATTTCAGACGCGAACATTTTTTTGCCAACATAAGAAATGCGAAATCAAATTAATGTCGAAAGACTACAATTGTAAGAAACCGCCCAGACCCTTTGAGAACGCAGATTTATACCATACCATCAGCATCTAATGTCGAAGACCAAGGCAGTGATGTTAATATGCCATTAGATCGACAGCAACATGTGTACTGGCTTTCTCCGGCCCATCATCAAGAAACTCCTGATTTAACGGAGACTCGCACTCAATAATGAGGCCTACAAGTAAATTCTGCAGACTAAAACGAGAGTGCTGAATATTCTGTCATTGAGATTTATAAGCTAACGAAATGGAAAGAATAGCGACTTTGCAGAAAGTGAAAGAGAACAAAAAATAGAGAGGGTTGCCACTACAGGTATGATGTTCAAAAGTTATTAGAAAAGGTCAAAAGGTCAAACCTGTCGAGATAAACAAAGATAAATTGTAGTTAAATCACACTCCATGATGCGAATATGGAAGTACCACCTCTGCGGACTGCTAGTCGGCATTGATACAGAACTAACTATTCAATTTTTCAGCGACACCGAACACTTACAGGCACTCGACCTAAGTAAAGTGAGGAGACTAATATCTAAAGTCTAGACCATCAAGGCTTCGGGAAATCACGACCTTCCTGTCAAGCCGATGCAGATGTAACTAACATACACCAACTTATTAGCAAACTTTGCTCAGATGAAAGCATGTTTTTAAGAATGCAACCTCAGCATCGTTTGCCGATCCACAAAAAAAAAAAATAGCGGCCTCCATTTGCAAAAAAAAATATACAAATTTGTGGCGCTACAGGTTCGTTAGAAGGCAGGGACCTAGCTATCTCCCACAACCATTCATGTGTGCGCGTGATATCGTTACACCCTGCTTTATGCCGAAGTTGAATAAACGCTTCTTGCTTGATGATTGATACTACTCTCATGATTTGTCAGACTAAAGCAAGAGTAGGGGCAGTGAAAACATTTTAGGTGTTGCTACGGATTTGAATCAAACCCAGACCTTCTGCACTGCAGTTCACCGAACTAACCATCGCGTCACTGAGACTCCATTTACATATACAAACAGATATATTTCTCTATCCATAGTTGCACAAGTTGGAAACATTAATGGACAGAACTTGTAGCTTCATCATGTTTCTGCGTTTTTTGAGCTGTGACTCCATTATCAAATTGTGGCCCTGTCGTTGGTTCAGGAGTTATCAACACCGATAACCCTAAGTTTTATTGGGAGTACTCATGCTAATGGAACGAAGGTCAGCTATGATGGCTGACGACAACACGTGAAATATGTTAGTACCAACCAGTAAACAGCCGGTAGAGCGGCCGCTATAGAGTGTTAGTCGGTGACTTCATTTTGACTACCCTACCCACATTCGAAAAACGGAAATCAGCTGGAGTAGCGGCCGAAATGAAATGGAAGCCGGGAAGAAAATATTTAGTTAGCCAATTGTCATAACCCGTTATTTAAGAGAGTGTGTCCAACTGTCCGTTGAGATATCCCATAGGAACCGGGGCAATACCAGCTGAGACGGAGGGAGCAGACGATAAGCAAGCAGGCCCCAAAAACCGACCACTGTTAGACCATCGAAAGTTAGTTAAGCATAACAACATATTACAATGCTGTTAGTTGATTTCTAAAAGAATTCGAAAGACAATCAGGAGATCTGATATGGGTTGGGCTTATTGCAGAAACCAATGCACTAACGATCATGGCGAGACCAAAGACAAAATTGATATGGTCCACCAGAAGCCTAACATACCTCGATTTATACTAGGAAAACGTTAAAATCCTATGTTTGGTTTTACAGTCCTCGAATCACTGATTGAAGGAAAAGCGACGTCGGCTGTCATAAGCGAGGAACAATCGCCCCTCAATGCTCAGCCCAGGGGGTTATTTTGTTATGGAAAAAGGCACCCTCGGCATCCATGTGAGAAAGAAAGGTCTCACATCCTTTGGATCACACAAACTCTGAGTATTTTTTCTTGAGGAGATTCAGTTCTTGAAGCATATGCACATCGGACCAAGTTTTGCAGGTGTGGTGCCTTCTGCCTATCGCTAGTTTTACTATATTAATCCATGGACAACCATGTCTACTTATGGCCACTTGAAAAAACGTTTTTAACCATCTTACCAGGTGCCTGCAATTCAATAGAATATTCCCAGATAGTTAAGCTAAGAATTGATCAGTTGAATAAATGCATTCGTGCAAGTAGGACATAGAGACCTAACGGTGATTAACCATGTGGTGGCTAATGTTTCATTTTATTCCAATTCGCCCTAAGTGTGCTGCCGGACGTCGTGCCTTGAAAGTGGTGTTTTCCAACAACTCTACTAAAGATGTCCCTGTTTCTACGTTGGAGTTGAGTTCTCCTAGCACGATACCTTATTGGATAGCCAGCTTTGAGAGTTGTTGCCACGCATCCATTGTTTTCGCGGCGTGACACTGTTAATTCATTCCAATCGGAATGATTTTTAGAGTAGTAGATTCGAATTATCCCTCTGCAGGGCTGATTCAACATTTTTGCAAACCGATTTCAAAACTTTTTCTAAAATAAAACTAATCGTCTTAACTGTTACCTGAGAGCAAACAGCGTATAAAGCTACTAATCTATTGTGACGGAATTTCTTCATGATGGCAGCCTCTTGCAGGAATGCCTGCGTTGACATGGTACCCTCGCGCAATGTCTTCACAGCCACATCGATGCTGTTCCTCCATTTGCCATAGAACACCTCACCGAAATTGCCGCGGCCCAGCTTTCGGATCAGCTGAATCTCGGATCGTGGAATTTCATATTTATCACGTAGTTCCGGCCCAAGATCCCACATCTGTGGCTGTGGCTTAGGGCATGGTCGCGACAATATATGACACAGACCAAGAGCGTTTTCTGAAACAAAAAAAAAAAAAACAACAAAAATTCAATTAACTCAATTCACTTCCGATCCGTTGCATTCAAACATACTACTATACGCCATCACTAGAGCTTGCAACGAGGGGAAAGTCTGATTTGTGGCAATGTAATAGCCGCCATTGTCGAGCGGTTTAATTCGATAGTGCTTCACATGATATCCTCGGCCGTCCTCCCAGTCTTTAACTGAAAGCGAATAGCCATTTGGATTGTGTTCGGATGGTCTAACTAAAAATGTTCCACGTGGATTCTCCTCGGCCAGCAGCAATTTGTCGGCTTCTTTTCGCAAAACGTTCTCAAAGAACCAACTGAAAAAGATCAAGATTCGATATTAGCTTTAGACTATGATTGGTGTTCTATTACTTACTCTTCACTGTTCACACTGCGTTCTTCAGCAACGAAGTTCAATGGGATGAGGCCCTCTTGACGGGTGGTTAGATTCACCACACGCCACCAGTCCGATTCGGTATCGTCAATTACTTCCATTCGATCGCCTTTCATAAAGCTGAGATCAGATTCATCTCGGGATTTGTAATCGTACAGTGCGACTACAACTCGACGCTTTGGTACACCGCCCTGCACAGTTGCTGTGTAGGAAAAGGAAAAAAATAAAAATAAGTCAAATGGAACATCAATTGATTTGCCCGCCCTCAATCTGGTAAACACTAACGTTGGCAATATTTTGAGTGCAATTCCAATACTTTGCCCACGAGCCATAAAAACATCCGCATTATCCAACTCTGTGCTTTGCTAGCCCTTCCAAAAAAGATTTGGAACGAGGCCAATGTCAGCGGGGAAAAGAAAACAAAACTAAGCCCATATTCGAATCACTGTGTGGAGCATGGTAATTCCAATTGATTCTCCTGAATTTATTGCACCCCCACGTGATGTTCACTCTTAAGTTGGTTCTTAAGTACTTTCTGTGTTTTTTTTTGCGTACACCTTCCGTAATCGGCTAAAGAACACCCAAACAAACAGAAGGGGCGCGGGCAACACAAACTGAAAGTAAAAGTGGCACACATGGTAGCTACATCTGGGAGTTGTTTTTAAGCCCATCGCAGCACACAGCTAAGAAGATTATTTTGCTGGCATAAAAGGAGGACTTTCTCATGACACACACAGTTCGTTAACGCTGCAAAAGTCTCCTTTGATGGCCGGTTGATAACGCTGCACATGAAGGGTGTGATGGACAAATATGATTAGCACACGTGCCAATTTGAATAAGAAATTGCATTTGGAGTGACCTACATGCACGGCGGGAGGTTGTGCTTATGAGATTGCTAGCTGACACTGACAGAATGGATTTGGGATAGCAATGTTTTAATACATTTTATCAACCTTAGCCGTATGTAGGCTAAGGTTGTCTAATTGAAGCTATTACAAGGCCTATATCCACTAGGGTAAAGAGAGACTTGTTATTGCATTACATCACAAAGAAGCTGGACATGACAACATTAGCAAGAGATGCAAAACATCAACAGTGCCGATATTTTTTGAGTTTAAACTGGCGAACTTCAGAATGAATTCTGAACTCTTTGCATAAAGAAAATGGACTACCAAGTTAATGAGCTGTTTCGTAAGTGTAGGCAAGTATAGGCTGCAACAAGAAGGAACACACAACATTGACGAATTGGAAAGAACGTCACAATCAATTCTGAGAGACTTTGTCTATCTCAGCTGCGCTATTAATTCTGACAACGACAATTCGTCAGAAAGCAGGTGAAGGATTACTCTTGAAACTGCTGTTTCTCCGGGCTAAAAATGCAATTAGGCAATAAGGACCATTCTTGAGTTACGAATGAGATACTACAGCGTTAAAGCATTGACCACGTCTTGGACGTTTTGTGCGAACAATTTTCAAAAAATGGAGACGAAGATTTAACCACCAATATAACGGCTATATAGCGTCATACATACTTGCCTAAGAATCGCGATAGTCCTGCTTGAACCAGGGCCTCAACCAATATGCTTCACGAATTAGCTTGGTCTTTAGTTAGCTGCCTCCAGTAGTGAATTAAAAGTTCATAATATTTAGACAGAATCCACCCCAAAACTCCAAACCGAAGAGTCATCGCTAAGACCCAGGATGAGTTGGGGCACCAACTAAAGGCTCATAGTTACCAGAACGCAACGATATAAGTAAGAAGAAAACAAATAAACAGCAGCCATAACTCTTTGCCGATGGTTGGGTGTTGTAGAACGAGGGTAGACTCTGATTGGCGTTAACTTGGCAATGCCCAGTGTTGCAACTCTGACTACACATCAAATGTGCTTATCTTTACCTCCAAGTGGTAACCATCGGGTACTGGTCTCATCCAACCGGATTTGACTTGCTAAACGATAAGTGCGAGTGTTGATAACACGACGAAAAACAGCAACACTATAAACACCCTGGTGAGAATGGCACGGATGAATACCCGGCCTGCTGTCCCAGGCGAACCTAGATGAGCTGCTCTGACATATTCGTACAACAGGTTGTCTAGGAATTTCAAGGGTTAGTCAGGCCCCTTGAACAGAGATGATGGCGTATAAACCGAAAGGCCAACGGCAGCGCTCAATCCCGTAGTGGATACTGATGGCCCCGTGTCCTAGGGGTATATAATAAATTGGAACTGGCCCTCCAGGTTTGGGGTTGTGCTTTGGGTTAACTATCCACCCACAGAAAAAAAAACATGGTTACGAAGCAACCAATAGCCTCGGAAAGGACTGATTTTATTGTTGACGACCCTGCTAAACGAAAAAAGGACAACGACGTTCGTATCTGCACCTGGAATGTGAGAACATTAAACAGGAGAGGTGCAGGCGAACAACTAGCGAAAGCCCTAAACTGCTACAAAGCAGACATTACTGCCATCCAGGAAATACGATGGGATGGGCCGGGCAAAAAGAGGATGAAAAACTGTGACATATACTACGGACCGTGTTATAGTGAGCAGAAACAGCGACTATTCGGATGCGGATTTGTTATAAGTGCCAGACTTAGGCAAGAAGTCTTATGTTTCCAAGACATTAGCGAACGCATAGTAACAATCCGCATCAAGGCCAAATTCGCCAACATAAGCCTTATATGCGCTCACGCTCCGACGGAAGAAAAAGATGATATAGCTAAGGATTGCTTCTACGAGCTCCTCGACAAAACCTATGAGCGACTACCGAAGTACGATGTTAAAATCGTGCTGGGAGATTTTAACGCAAAGGTAGGAAGAGAAGACATCTTTAGAAGTATTGTCGGAAAACATAGCCTACACGACAACACGTCTGGTAACGGACTTAGGCTAATTGATTTCGCTACGGAACGAAATGCCACTATAGCCAGCACACGGTTTCCTCACTTCGATATCCATAAGGGGACATGGCGGTCTCCAGATCAACGAACGGTCAACCAAATTGATCACATTGCGATAGATAAGAGGCACGCATCCAGTATTTTGGATGTCCGAACATTCCGAGGAGCTAACATCGACTCGGATCACTACCTTGTAGCAGCCAAGGTAAGAATGCGGATATCCACCACGCCACAACAATCCAGAAATACTGTGAAAAAATTTAATGTCGGAAGACTGCAATCGCAAGAGACCGCCAAGACCTTCGCACACCGCGTATCCCTTAACCTCTCGATTAACACCATACCACCAGCATCGAATGTCGAAGAGCAATGGCAACGATGCCAACAGGCCATTAGATCAGCCGCAACTGATGTGCTAGGTTTCTCGCGCCCACCAGCAAGAAACCCCTGGTTTGATGAGGAATGCCGACAGATGCTCGCAATCAAGAACGAGGCGTACAAGGCTAAGCTGCAGGTGAAGACGAGAGCTGCCATTGAGCTCTATAGGGAAAGAAGAAGGGAAGATCATCGGCTTTTAAGAAAGAAGAAAAGAGAGGTGCCACTCCAGGAATGATGTTTACCAAAGTGTAAAACGTCAAAGCCAAGGATACAAGGCTCGAACAGAAGCCTGTCGAGATGAACAAGGAAATATTGTAGTTGAGACAGAGTCGATGCTGAGGATATGGAAGAACCACTTCTGCAGACTGTTAAACGGCGATGACGAACAACATTCAGCTGTCAGGCAGAACGAACCATTCAATATTGGCAACGACAGCGAAAACTGCCAACCACCCGACCTGAGTGAAGTGAGGATAGCAATATCTAAACTCAAGCTTAATAAGGCTGCCGGAAATGACGGCCTTCCCGCTGAGCTCTATAAGGCCGGCGGAGATGACTTGGTAACTAACATCCACCAACTCATAAGCCGAATCTGGTCGGATGAAAATATGCCTGAAGAATGGAACCTCAGCATCGTTTGCCGATCCACAAAAAAGGAGACCCTCTGAACTGCGCCAACTACAGAGGCATAAGTCTACTCAACATCGCCTACAAGATCCTATCTGCCGTAATATGTGAACGCCTGAAACCGTTTACCAACAACCTGATTGGCCCTTATCAGTGTGGTTTTAGGCCAGGAAAGTCCACAACCGATCAAATTTTCACACTTCGGCAGATCCTGGAAAAAACTCAAGAAGTCCAAATCGATACCCACCACCTACATCGATTTCAAAGCCGCATACGACAGCATTTATAGAGACGAACTATACAGAGCCAAGTCTAGTTTTGTTATACCGCCCAAACTCGTCCGTTTGTGTAGGATGACGATAGAGAATTCTCGCTGCTCCATCAGGGTCGGAAACGACCTCACCGACACATTCGATACCAAAAAAGGATTTAGGCAAGGCGATGCGCTGTCATGTGACTTCTTTAATCTGATTCTTGAGAGGATTGTGCAAAACTCCAAAGCCAACACCAGAGGCACAATTTTCCAAAAGTCGGTGCAACTACTAGCATACGCTGACGATATTGACATCATTGGTAGGACTCAACGTGATGTCATAGCCACGTTTGCTAGTATAGAGAAGGAAGCGGCGAAAATGGGTTTAGCAGTAAATGAGGGTAAGACTAAGTATATGCTGTCAACACGAAAGGACACACAACATCGACGAATTGGACAGAACGTCACCATTGACAGATATAACTTTGAGGTAGTACGGGACTTTGTCTACCTCGGCTCCGCTATTAACTCTGACAACAACATCTCGTCAGAAATTAAACGAAGAATTACTCTTGCCAACCGCTGTTTCTTCGGGCTAAGAAGGCAATTTAGTAGTAAAGCCCTCACTCGAACTACTAAGGAGACCCTATATAAGACCCTGATCATCCCAGTCCTGCTCTACGGCGCTGAAGCATGGACCGTATCAAAAGCGGATGAAGAAATCCTTGGTAGATTCGAGAGGAAAATTCTTCGAAAAATCTTCGGTCCCGTTTGCGTTGACGGGCTATGGAGACGAAGATTCAACCAAGAACTATACGAGCTGTACAGCGACATGCCCCTGGTCAAAAAACTCCGCATAGGACGTTTGAGATGGCTAGGACATGTAGAACGAATGGACACCAATACTCCGGCTCGCAGAGTCTTCGATTCCCAGCCAGACGTCGGACGCAGTAGAGGAAGACCTCGCCTTAAGTGGCGCGCACAAGTGGAAGCCGACCTCAACCAACTTGGAGTGCGCAACTGGAGGCAGTTAGCTAAGGACCGGGCTAATTGGAGAGGCATGTTGGTTGAGGCCCAGGTTCATTCCGGACTGTAGCGCCACTTAAGTAAGTAAGTATAACTCTTTGCCTGATCTCAATAATCGTGGGAGTAATATATTAGGAAACAGTTTAGCAAGAAGAAATTCCCCATAAACAAACTACAGGATCACCAACGCTCTCAAGAAAATTGTTGTTGAAAAGCACAGGAGATTCGGATAGAGCCAATATCTATTGTAACCATCAAGCAACCACTTTTCTGCTTCTTTTTATGTTATAACTTGAACAATGGTGGCACTCGAATATCCGAGCTCGACTCATCAACATTTCGAAAGCCTATTGAACAAGTAGAACCAGTTGAAATTCCTTCCCTCCTATTCGGTCTAGACCGCCTGCTTGGAGTTACTTAACCCAAACGCATTGGCACTCGCGACTGCTTAATCCGGAGGTTCAGTCTCCCTTGTTGTCTTAACCTTGGGGAAACAATTCAAAGATCCTCTTGGCCAGACGATAAATATTCGGTCGTTCGCTCAATGTGGCAGAAGCAATACAGTCGACGCTTTTACTTTTTATGCCAAATTTTCATCTTGATACAGCTTACAAGGATTGCTCTTGATCCCACCATATGACTTAAAATTTAACGAATAATTGTTCGTCCTAAAATGTCTAATATTTGTTCCGGTTTCCTACTTATCGTTCAGCAATAAGTGCTGTAAAGGATCCTGTATTAGCAACGGTTTTCCATGTACACCTAAGTTACCTCGAAATTACTTTTTTTAAGAGTGACGTTCTGTCGAAGGTGGTGCACCGACAGTAATTTGTTTGTTGGGCTTGTCCCCGTTAATTAGAAAATCAAGGCCATTCAGCCATTACCATTAGCTCTGATTATTTTGCCATTAACAGCTTCTTGCCGAAGAAATCATCTCAAACCATGTGGAGACCGATCAGCATAGGTTCAGCAGCATTAACAAAATACAAATGTTTGGTGCAACAGACTCGTTAGTACCCAGGGACTAGCTTTCTCACAACCATTCATATGTACGTGTGTACTTCTTGCACGATGGCGGAACCTCCTGTTTTATGCGGACTCCAAACGGCTATGTTGAGATAAGCTATTCTTGACAATTGATACTACTGGGATGATTTGTCAGATCATCACGAGAGGAGGGCCAGTGAAAAATCATTTAGGTGTTGCTACGGCTGGGAATCGAACCCAGACCTTCTAAAGGGACTGTCGGGTCGCTGCGCAGTTGTTTACTCAAATAAAGAAATCGTTTCGTGTTCATGATTCTTCCAGCTTATTCCAGCGGAATTAGAAGGATGTTATACCTTCAGACAGGGCGGTACAACGATCAATATTTTTGTTGACAGTCCTGCCGCTATGAAATCCATTTTGTTGGCAACGAAGACAGCTAAACTGGTACTTCAATGCCAGAACGAGCGGACCTCACATCGCGAGTCGGTAAAAAATAACTCTCATTTGGGTTCCAGGTCATAGTGTTGCAGATGGAAACGAGCAAGCTGATTATGCTGCAGAACTGAGGATATCCCACAACAATAATTGTCGCAGCTCTAAGGAGGTGGGGTTTAAAGGAACTCTGGCCCATCTACTATGCGAATGTCCAAGAGGCTTATTTCTAAAAGCGATAGATGTATAGGTAACGGATTACTGGCCGATACAATCCGCCAAATATACACAAGCAAATTACCAAAGAAAACCTCGAAAGAAAACCCTGGTTTGACGAGGAATGCCGACAGATGCTCGCAGCCAAGAACGAGGCCTACAATGCTAAGCTGCAGGTGAAGACGAGAGCTGCCATTGAGCTCTATAGGCAAAGAAGAAAGGAAGACGACCGGCTTTTCAGAAAAAAGAAAAAAGAGCAAGAAAAGCGCGCATCAAGGATATAGAGAGGTGCCACTCCAGGAACGATGTTGCAAATTTTACCAAAGTGTAAAACGTCAAAGCCAAGGATACAAGGCTCGAACAGAATCCTGTCGAGATGAACAAGGAAATATCGTAGTTGAGACACAGTCGATGCTGAGGATATGGAAGAACCACTTCTGCAGACTGCAGGCAGAACAAACCAATATTGGCAATGACAGCGAAAACTTTCAACCACCTGACCTAAGTGAAGTGAGGATAGCAATATCTAAACTCAAGCTTAAGAAGGCCGCCGGAAATGACGTCCTTCCCGTAGAGCTTTATAAAGCTGGCGAAGATGACTTGGTAAGTAACATCCACCAACTCATAAGCCAAAGCTGGTCGGATGAAAGTATGCCTGAAGAATGGAACCTCAGCATCGTTTGCCCGATCCACAAAAAAAGGACACCCTCTAAACTGCGCCAACTACAGGGGCATAAGTCTTCTCAACATCGCCTACAAGATCCTATCTGCCGTAATATGCGAACGCCTGAAACCGTTTACCAACAACCTGATCGGCCCTTATCAGTGTGGTTTAAGGACAGGAAAGTCCACAACCGATCAAATTTTCACTCTTCGGCAGATCCTGGAAAAAACCCAAGAAGTCCAAATCGATACCCACCACCTATTTATCGATTACAAAGCCTCATACGACAGCATTTGTAGAGACGAACTATACAGTCATTTCTAGTTTTGGTATACCGCCCAAACTCTGTACGTTTGTGTAGGATGACGGTGGAGAATTCTTCTCGCTGCTAAATCAGGGTCGGAAACGATCTCACCGACACATTCGAATCCAAAAAAAGGATTCAGGCAAGGCGATGCGCTGTCATGTGACTTCTTTAATCTGATTCTTGAGAGGATTGTGCAAAACTCCCGAGCCAACACCAAAGGCATAATTTTCCAAAAATCGGTGCAACTACTAGCATACGCCAACGATATTGACATCATTGGTAGGACTCAACGTGATGTCATAGCCACGTTTGCTAGTATAGAGAAGGAAGCGGTTTAGAAGTAAATGAGGGTAAGACTAAGTATATGCTGTCAACACGAAAGGACGCACAACATCGACGAATTGGACAGAACGTCACCATTGACAGATATAACTTTGAGGTTCTTGAGGGACTTTGTCTACCTCGGCTCCGCTTTAACTTTGACAACCACATCTCTTCAGAAATCACACAAAGAATAACTCTTGCCAACCGCTGTTTCTTCGGGCTAAGAAGGCAATTTAGTAGTAAAGCCCTCACTCGAACTACTAAGGACATTTTATATAAGACCCTGATCCCAGTCCTGCTCTACGGCGCTGAAGCATGGACCGTATCAAAAGCAGGTGAAGAAATCCTTGGTCGAGAGAAAAATTCTTCGAAAAATCTTCGGTCCTGTTTGCGTTGACAGGCTATGGAGACGAAGTTTAAACCACGATATGTTGGATGTTGGAATGGAACTGCGAAGCACTGGAAGTACAATTTTTTTCTCGGTTTCGCTTTTGATTGAGGTTTTAGCCAGAGCGATTAGCCAGACATCTAACACTACGCCTTCATTGACCAATGACAGACCTTTTATGGGCTGGGAGGAAGGCGTATCTCTTCATTGTTTGGAGATGGACAATTTTCTTGACTATATCGACATTATGACCCTTTCTTTTGGGTCATCGCAGCCTATTAGCTTTTGATTTCCCTAAGCTAATTGGCTGCGATTACTTTTGTTGTCCTATGTATAATTTTCTTCCTATACCTTCCCCTGGTTCGAATTTTTCCCTTGCTGGCTTGGTTTTTCATTGCAGCACTTGATATTGACCTCTTCTGATACCTCGTGTTGGTATTTCAGTCCTGCAAAACTTCGGGAAGATTAAAGGCACATCGTTTAAAAAAAAAATAAATAAATAAGAGGAATCACATTAAAAGGAAGTTGTCCCTCTTGTCCCTCTTACATTTAATAACTTTGTAATGATGATTTGCATTAGCTTCCTTATTGTATCAAATATCGAATCGATGGAAATCGATATCGTTGGATCTTGGCTCAATATGTCTGCCCACAAATATGATAAGGTCCGAACGGTTACTGGTTTTAACAAGATGGTGCGCCATGCCACACTGCAAATCATGAAATGCACTTTCTGCAATGAAAATTCCCTGAACGTGAGCTGTCAAAAATAGTGACATTGACTGGGCACCCATATCTCCAGGATAGACCACTCCGGACTTCTTTTTCGGGATTATTTGAAAAGCAAACTGTTCGCCAGCAAGCCTCAGATCATTGACGAGCTCAAGTCAAACATTCGAGCCGAAATCATCGCTATACCGCCGCTCGAAAAGGTTTATGCAAAAGGTAGCAAAATGGGGGCACATTTTGCTTTAGTCGGATATTTTATTCAAAATGGTTTCTTTTGAAATCATAGGTTATTTTGACATTGCCAGTAGTTTCCCGCTGACAGGAAGTCAGTATCATACCTCCGCGGAAAGAAATGAGTCGCTTTACGCTTGAACAACGTTGGGAAATATTGAAAACTTATTTCCAACGTGAGTGAGTGCTGTGTAGCCCATTTGAAAAGAAGTTTTTTTCCGGAATGAAGCAGGTTTGTCCAAAAAGTTCGTGAGACTGGTATTCTAGTGGACAACACTCATAGCCCCGTCGTCGCGGTCGTACGGTGCGCACAGATGAGAATGTGGCTGCTGTAGCTGAGAGTGTGAGACTCAATTTACGAACATCAACTCGCTATCGATTTCAACTCCTCAACATTTCACGCACTTGAATTTTGCACAGAGATCTCGAATTATTCACTTACAAGGTCCAATCGACTCAGCAATTGAAGAGGCACGACCATCCGCTTAGTTATATCTTCGCAGTTTGGGCCTTCGAGCAGTTTGAGTTGGGCAACGAGTTTAGGCGAAAAATCATCTTTTCTGACGAAACGCATTTTCATCTCGTTGGCTACGTTAACAAAAAAAAATCCGCATCTAGGAAAACCCTCATGTTATTGTCGTCAAGCCGATGGACCCTCTCTGAGGGTACTTGATCTAATTATCTAACTAATTATCTACTTGATCCTCAGGTGTTTAACAAAGATGCATACATTCTTATCAGCAAGGCTACGATTTATTTTAGATTTCACTCTTCACAACCCTTCCACTTTCATGCATCCTCCAGTGGGGAGTGCGGTTCATTCTTTGGTTAACAAAAAGATTAACGATAAGAAGGAAACTCAGTGAAACCAGAAGTGTTCCCTTTACCTAATTAAGAACAGCATGCTCACTCATTGCGGCGATTAAAGTAGATCTTCGTTCCCCCCTACCCCTGATGTCTTCATATGTTAATCAGGAAATTCCTATTACCAATCTTAAGATGATTAGGTACATCTTAACGGAGAAAGCGATTCCATCATATCATTCGGAAGCTACTTCCAAGAAATGTACACGAGATAAACCAGCGAAGTTTTGGATATACAGATGGCTGTATTCTTTCTCGTATGCACCATGAAAATTAAAACAACAACAAATGCCATTGCATTTACGATTCCTGATACCATCTTAAAAATGAAAATAAAATAAAAAATCTACTCGCACCCTTTATTGGCCATAAAACAAAACCTAAACCAAAAACAAAGGAGAAGAGTTCGCTCTTATCGCAATCATACTCACTTGGTGTTGTCCTCGGTCGAATGATGTCCACGCCTCCTTTGCTGGCGATCTTTATCTGTCCCCGATTCGGATCCGGTGTGTATCGTGAGTCCAACGAACCGCCATTGTTATGCTTTTGTCCGCTTGTAATATTTGTATTACCAAAGGCATACTCGCTCTTCTTGTATCCCGTGGGATACGCCAGAGCCAATTCTTGGTCCTGACGTTTACTACAACATTTATTGCCCATTTTTGTTGTTCTGTGTGTTTCGTATGTTGCCAATCTCTCAACTGGCTAGCTGTATATGCTTTGTAATCACTTTGATGTTGTTTTTAATTTTTTTTTTTGGAATATTTTTCCTGTGACGTATAAAATGCTAAATGCTAATTTTTTTTAATAAATTTGTTTATAAATGCAATATCCTTGACTATGTATATAATATTATTTTTTTTTTATTGTTGTTGTTGTATATAAATAAATTCCAATGTGAGCGCAGTAATTATTATTGATTCTTGTTGGCTGATCCGTTGTGGTTGTTAGTAGTTCGTAGTTTTACAAAAAATAATAATTAGTTTGGCATTATCATTCGGAGAAGAGATAGAGAAGGATAGTTTTTTGTGTAAATGATTGAGAATGTGGAGATCATTGGAGTTGTGATAAGTTTTTAATCTTTTTACACAACTATCAGTCAATTGAAAATAATACAAATGCACTAGATGGCGCTAATTTAAATTCTTTTCGCGATTTCACTCTGTCGCCTTTAATGTGGACAAGTTTTGATGTGAAAACTTTGGATAGTCATCTAAATGCAGGGGATAAAATACTTTTGGTGATGATTGATGAAAGCCTTTGAACTGGAGAGGAATGTTGTTGTTCAATTGTTTTTTTTTTATTATTTTGTTTGCGCTTTTTGTTTGGGTTTTCGTTTTTGGTGGCCTTTTGCTTAAGTCACGTGTTATAAACGATGACTTATTGAATAGCGCAAGGGAACTTGTCTTAATGTTGACTTGGTCATTTTTAAATTTGTTTTCCCAGTAGATGATGTTAAGTATGCTCCGTGCTTGTATTATTCTATAAAAAAAAAAGAAAAGAAAAAGGAAGATATTAAGTATAAGTAGG
Organism: Rhingia campestris; assembly: GCA_932526625.1. Classification (NCBI taxonomy): domain Eukaryota; kingdom Metazoa; phylum Arthropoda; class Insecta; order Diptera; family Syrphidae; genus Rhingia; species Rhingia campestris. The sequence continues at coordinate 46,971,022 of OW052184.1, read as the reverse complement.
CAAATAGAGTGAAGGTGGAAAATATTAACTTTGAAATATGGTTGGCGTAAACGCATAACTTATAGTGACAGGAAGACCTAACATTTTTCTAAACTTTTTATGGACTTCAAAAATTTATTTTATGATGAACTATCACTTTGAAAGTACCTAATTCTACGTTCTCACTGGGGTTCAAATTAGCTTATTTGTAATTTCACCAAAAAGGTGTTTTCACTAAGTTTACCAATTACGTTTGACAAATGTCTATATTTCCAAATTTCCTCTGACATGACAATTATATTGTAAAGAAACATATCTATTAGGTCTGTTCCCGTACAAAATAATATTTACTGATTCTTACTGATTTTTACTGATTTTTACTTATCGCCGTTCCCGTACGCAAAAATATGTAAAAGAGACAGCTCACGAGAGAGCAAAAAACTACCCCTCCATAAAAATCTGTAAAAAAAATTTACTGCAGAAATTTCTGTTGGTAAAAATCAGTAAACTGTGAGTTGGTACCTAAAAGTGACAACTCGCTTGTTTTGACAGGTGATTTATGTCATTTGTTCTTTAAAAGGCATACAAAATATATAATTTTACTGTTTTTTTACTTAAACGCGTTCCCGTACTTTTTGGTAATTTTGTCTCTTTGTGAGATAATTTACCCCCACTCCAAGAAATTTGAGAATTGACTAATTTTTACTGAAAAAGTACGAGAACAGACCAAATATATAATTTTACTGTTTTTTACTTAAACGCGTTCCCGTATTTTTTGGTAATTTTGTCTCTTTCTGATATAATATACCCCCACTCTAAGATATTTGAGAATTTACTAATTTTTACTGCAAAAGTACGAGAACAGACCTATTCTTGCTAAGGGCCATTGATGTCAAATAATAAAATGTGATATATTACGTTTGGGATGGTTGGGTGTTGTAGAACGAGGGTAGACTCTGATTGGCTTTAACTTGGCAATGCCCAGTGCTCGCAACTCTGACTACACATCAAATGTGCTTATTTTTTACCTCCAAGTTTTAACCATCGGGTACTGGTCTCATCCAACCAGATATGACTTGCTAAACGATAAGTGCGAGTGTTGATAACAAGACGTAAAACAGCAACACTATAATCACACTGGTCAGAATCGTGGGGAATGAATACCCGGTCTGCCGTCCCAGGCGAAACTAGATAAGCTGCTTCGACATATTCGGGCAACAGGTTATCTAGGAATTTCAAGCGTAAGTCAGGCCCCTTGAACAGAGTTGGTGGCGGATAAACCGAAAGGTCAACGGCAGCGCTCAATCCTGTAGTGGATACTGATGGCCCCGTGTCCTAGGGGTATCTAATAAATTGGAACTGGCCCTCCAGGTTGGGGGTTGTGCTTTGGGTTCCACCCATGAAAAAAAAAGCCTATGTTACGAAGCATCCAATAGGCTCGGAAAGGACTGATATTACTGTTGACGACCCTGCTAAATGAAAAAAGGACAACGACGTTCGTATCTGCACCTGGAATGTGAGAACATTAAACAGGAGAGGTGTAGGCGAAAGCCCTAAACTGCTACAAAGCAGACATTATTGCCATCCAGGAAATATGATGGGACGGGCCGGGCAAAAAGAGGATTGAAAACTGTGAAATCTACTATGGACCGTGTTATAGTGAGCAGAAACAGCGACTATTCGGATGCGTATTTATTATAAGTGCCAGACTTAGGCAAGAAGTCTTATATTTCCAAGACATTAGCGAACGCATTGTAACAATCCTCATCAAGGCCAAATTCGCCAACATAAGCCTTATATGCGCTCATGCTCCGACGGAGAAAAAAGATGATACAACTAAGGATTGCTTCTACGAGCTCCTTGACAAAACCTATGAGCGACTACCAAAGTACGATGTTAAAATGTTAAGATGTTAAAGTCCGAACATTCCGAGGGGCTAACATCGACTCGGACCACTACCTTGTTGCAGCCAAGGTAAGGATGCGGATATCCCCCGAAAGACTGCAATCGCCAGAGACCGCCAAGACCTTCGCGCAACGCGTATCCCTTAACCTCTCGATTCACACCATACCACCAGCATCTAATGTCGAAGAATAATGGCAACGATGCCAATAAGCCAACACCAGAAAGAAAACCCTGGTTTGATGAGGAATGACGACAGATGCTCGTGAAGACGAGAGATGCCATTGAGCTCTATAGGCAAAGAAGAAGGGAAGAACACAGGCTTTTTAGAAAGAAGAAAAACGAGCAAGAAAAGCGCGCGATCGAGGATATAGAGAGGTACCACTCCAGAAACGATGTTCGCTTATTTTACCAAAGTGTAAAACGTCAAAGCGAAGGACACAAGGCTCGAGCAGAATCCTGTCGAGATGAACAAGGAAATATCGTAGTTGAGACACAGTCGATGCTGAGGATATGGAAGAACCACTTCTGCAGACTGTTAAACGGCGATGACGAACAACAATCTGCTGTCAGGCAGAACAAACCATTTAATATTGGCAACGGCAGCGAAAACTGCCAACCCCCCGACCTAAGTGAAGTGAGGATAGCAATATCAAAACTCAAGCTTTATAAGGCCGCAAGAAATGACGACAGAGTCTTCGATTCCCAGCTAGACATCGAACGTAGTAGAGGAAGACGCACAAGTAGAAACCGACCTCAACCAACTTGGAGTGCGCAACTTGAGGCAGTTAGCTAAGGACTGGGCTAATAAAAGAGGCATGTTGGTTGAGGCCCAGGTTCATCCCGGACTGTAGCGCCACTTAAGTAAGTAAGTAAGGACTTGCAGAACGAATGGACACAAACACTTCGGCTGGCAGAGTGTTCAATTTTCGCACTCCAAGTTGGTTGAAGTCGGTTTCTACTTGTGCGCGCCACTTAAGGTGAGGTCTTCCTCTACGGCGTCCGACACTTGACGGGGAATCGAAGACTCTGCGAGCCGGAGTATATATGGGGCTGAAAGAAAGTATAGCATTCGCCGAACCGCGTCTTGGAAAACAATGCCCTGCTTCATCATTTCTATCTCCAAAACGACATAACGCAATGGCGATCTGAGAACTGCGGTAATCTCGAAGGTGGAACTCCAGATAATCTTTTTTCCATAAAGAAAAAGAAGCCTGTGGGAGTCGATGCTACGTCCATCATTGTACTGCGACACTCGCCCCCTGAAGCTGTGGACATTTACGCCACGCTTGAAGGTGGAAGACGGCGGTGGTTCATCCTCTCCCGAAAAAGGTAAAGGACAACTCCAATCCGTTGAATTTCTGGTCGATAAGTCCCCTCTGAACTGCGCCAACTACAGAGGCATAAGTCTACTTAACATCGCCTACAAGATCCTATCTGCCGTAATATGTGAACGCCTGAAAGCGTTTACCAGCACCCTAATCGGCCCTTATCAGTGTGGTGTTAGGCCAGGAAAGTCCACATTCGATAAAATTTTCACACTTCGGCAGATTCTGGAAAAAACCCAAGAATTTCAAATCGATACCCACCACCTATTCATCGATTTCAAAGCCGCATACGACAGCATTTATAGAGACGAACTATACAGTTTTGGTATACCGCCCAAACTCGTCCGTTTGTGTAGGATGACGATGGAGAATTCTCGCTGCACCATCAGGGTCGGAAACGACCTCACCGACACATTCGATACCAAAAAAGGATTTAGGCAAGGCGATGCGCTGTCATGTAATTTCTTTAATCTGATTCTTGAGAGGATTGTGCAAAACTCCCGAGCCAACACCAGAGGCACAATCTTTCAAAAATCGGTACAACTGCTAGCATACGCCGACGATATTGACATCATTGGTAGGACTCAACGTGATGTCATATAGCCACTTTTGCGAGTATAGAGAAGAAAGCGGCAAAAATGGGTTTAGCAGTAAATGAGGGTAAGACTAAGTATATGCTGTCATCACGAAAGGACTAACAACATCGACGAATTGGACAGAACGTCACCATTGACAGATATAACTTTGAGGTAGTACTGGACTTTGTCTACCTCGGCTCCGCTATTAGCTCTGACAACAACATCTCGTTAGAAATCAAACGAAGAATTACTCTTGCCAATCGCTGTTTCTTCGGGCTAAGAAGGCAATTTAGTAGTAAAGCCCTTACTCGAACTACTAAGGAGATCCTATATAAGACCCTGATCATCCCAGTCCTGCTCTTCGGCGCTATAGCATGGACCGTATCAAAAGCGGATGAAGAAATCCTTGGTCGATTCGAGAGAAGAATTCTTCGGAAAATCTTCGGTCCCGTATGCGTTGACGGGCTATGGAGACGAAGATTCAACCACGAACTATACGAGCTGTACAGCGCCATACCCCTAGTCAAAAAACTCCGCATTGGACGTTTAAGATGGCTAGGACATGTAGAAAGAATGGACACCAATACTCCGGCTCGCAGAGTATTCGATTCCCTGCCAGACGTCGGACGCAGTAGAGGAAGACCTCGCCTGAAGTGACGCGCACAAGTAGAAACCGACCTCAACCAACTTGGAGTGCGCAACTGGAGGCAGTTAGCTAAGGACCGGGCTAATTGGAGAGGCATGTTGGTTGAGGCCCAGGTTCATCCCGGACTGTAGCGCCACTTAAGAAAGAAGAATGAAAGTCTCCTTCCGAGTATCAGCAAGGTATTTGAAAAGATTCTCGGCTCTGTTCAAGTCGTCTGAGGACAATAATATTATACCGGAGAACCAGTTTGGTTTCAAGGCGGGACATGACTATGTATTTATGCCGCCTCCAAACTTGTATCTGTAACAAAGCCAAAAAACAGTGCACGGGTGCATGTTGATTTGGAGAATGCTTTCGACACCGTATGGTTAGATGGTCTCTATCTATGTTGTCAAAAGTGGCAATATAACTTCTACCACCAATTTCTTTATTAAAAATGGTCTGCAACAGGGAGCGGTAAACTCGCCGATTCTCGTCAGCATTTACACCAGCGCCAGCACTGGGTAGGTAGTCTTACTCAGGCAATCGAGTATGCCGACGATCTTATCGCGTACAGAACAGTCCCAACTGTCGAGGTTGTTCGAACTCTTTTCCAGCGGGTCTTCGACAAGATCCAGAGGATATTGTGATGACTGGAAGTTGAAAATCAAATTTCAGAAATCGGAAACTATCCTGTTTAGGACACCCTTGTCTAGGGCCTCTAGGGATACGAGTGGCGCAAACGGGTGATCGTTGGACCAAACGGACAGCCACTGGCGAGTAAAAGTGAAGTAAAGTACCTTGGCATCTGGCTGGATCAGTATCTATATTTCGAGAAACATGTAGATACTGCCCTGGCGAGAGCTAGGGGAGCTTTTGCCCTGACAAGACGATTGTTTTATAGCAGTCGTCTTGACAGCAGGGTGAAGGTGATTTGCAACATGGCCCTCATCAGGCCGATGATTGTCTATGGGTGCCTGGTGTAGTTCAACGTTGAGAAGCTGCATTGGACTTCACAGAACACCAGTAACTGACTACACAAAATATTATTCCAACCAGGTCCTAAGCAACGGGGCCAACATAAACAAAATAGACAACTTTCTGGTGAAACTCATTCGGTTTCACGCGGTAAGAGCGATGGCCTCGAGCAATAGTCTCAACTTTGGGGCCTTCTACTTCAATGATGCATATTTTGAGAGTGCGCGTTTAAGCGGCTTCATTCCGCCCGAAGCTTTCCTATATTTGGATAGTCGAGGGCTGATGCAGAATAGATCGTCTTTCGACGAACTGTGGATAGGCGGCTCTTATACGACCGAAACGTAATCGCTCAGGGCGGAGGAGAGCGCCTGCAGTTCCAGGAGTGTGTCCGATTGGGACCGTCGGAGCAGGTTGCAACAGGAGAACATGTTGTGGTGGTTAACGTAGTTATAGATAGTTGACTTAACAAAAATTGTATGGCCGACTTATATAGTTTAAGGTTTAGGGTAGGTTCAACAGTCAGGGTGGCACATAAATAAATACAAAGTTTTAAGTTATTTTTAGGTAGTTTTAATTAGTTTGTAAGTAGTTTTAGTTAGTCTGTAAGTAGTTCTAGTTAGCATGTAAGTTTAAATCGGATCTACCGAAGTGTAAAAGGAATCGTGTTCCTCTTACGGATTTTTCCGAGTTCTCGGAAGCATTCTTAAAAGAAACAATAAAGGGTGATCATTCAAGAGGTATTTCTTTTAAATGCAAAATAACACAAAAAAAAATCAAATATATCGTTATCATGGCGCTATAACAAGCCACATTTACAGTGACGTTGGCGCCAACCTCATTTTTAAAATTGTAACGTCTGCTTGGACGAGTTGCGGCCAACATTTGAAAGGGATTATCAATGTCAAGAATAGTTTTAAGATTAATAATAAAGATTATATTTGGAATTTTTATGTTATTTCACATTTGAAAACAATACCTCTTGATTTATCACCCGCTTTTGTCCCCCTAAGACAAGATTTTACTATGACCTCGATGTACCATAGTACGTTTCAGCTGAATACCTCTTTTAAATGTTGCCTTCAGCCATCTTATTTATCTCATACCCATCTGATAATGGTTTTAATGAAAATAGTTACAAGCCTTATTCATCTTCCAATCAATGAACCCACTCCAACCATCCATCATTTCGTTATGAAATGAAACTTAAACGTGAAGATTTCACATTCCATTGGAGCTCATCAGTGGTCCACTTGGTACGGCCAAGTACCCGACTGGCGGTAGATACACTCTTCAATTCCATCTCAGCAGCCGATGTATAGCTCTTGAAAATGACTTGTAAAACCTTTTCAAACCGAGTACCCCAATTTAAAAACACAATTAAATGAAACCACCCCCTATGCACTATGCAGTCTCTTGTGGCGGCAGACAGTCAGCCAAACCCGCATGCACATGTACATGTAAGTGTGCACATTCGCATCTTTCATCGTGTCTCGAAAAAAGAAAGACTTGCGTTAGCCTGGCATCCGTTCGTTAATGTCATGGAATTAAATTAATTAAAATGACAGAGGACATAAAAAAAAACGAACACAACTAAAGTAAACTGAAACTCCATGCGGCCTCATTGCTTTATGTATATGTGACACAAGCTCTGTTCACATAAAGGCGCAAGAGAGAGCTGGAATTCTAAAGAGACAACTCTGTCATGATGAGCCAACCCAGCACTCCTTTTCTATATGAATGTCATCACACCACATGATGATGTTGCGATGACTAGTACTCACTTGCAGATCTCGGGCAAAGGAAGAATGTGCACCGGCCCTGCCCTGCCGTAGGCCAAATTTTTTGTATTACCTCATCTAAAGTTGCCATTTAATTGCAAGTTAATTAATGTGATGAACACTTTGGCGCTGGATGAGGGTTGTAGGTGTCAGACCACCACAATTTTAATTTATCAGTTCCGCATCGAGTTCACGATTATGCGGTTTACATGACACAATCGTTTCGCAGGAATCAATTGTCTGTCTGGTTGGGAATTTATCGAATAATAAAAAAATACTCGACTATGAATAAAAAAAACTCAATATTGGGATATTTGTGATATATTTGAGATATTTTTCATTATTTATTGAACCAAATGTAACGTCCTTTTTTTATTTTCAATAAATACCTACACTGTTTCCAAAAATGTCAACATTCCGTGAATGTCATTTGCAGTGGAAACCTTTTGTTTTTGGACAAATGGAAAATACACATTAGCCCCGGATTAATAAACGCTGATTAGCTTTAATCAAGGGCTAACAAAACAGTCTTCCCCATAATTAGTATGTTTTTAATTTTAATGGAGTAGGAATAAATTATCTCAGAGAGTTGGGAATTTACAAAAAACTAAGGGAACACGGTCAAGTTAAGAACGAATGACATAAATGTCAAAATAGAGGACACCGCAAATTTACGAAAAACTAAGGGAACGCGATCAAGTTAAGAATGAATGACATAAATTTCACAACTGACAGTTTACTAAAGCTAAACTTTAATAGTCGCAAGCTAATGTCAAAATTCTACGTTAAGTTCTCTTCAGTACTGTCAATTACTCAAGTTGTCCATAATAGACATTTGTGAATGGAAGCGATTGTCAGAGTGGAAGTCGTTTTGCCTGTCATTGTGTGTGTGTTACAATCTGCCCTAGCGAGGTATCCGTCGGAGCGGAAAATTTTCCGCAACGCATAATTCGTCGGAGATTCAAATTCCATTTGAGGTATTTGCCATCGGAAAGAAATACTACACAAATGCGACGACGAAGCTCGTACTGTTCAGGGGTGGTTTTTTCCTTTGAGCTCGCCCTGGAAACACAAATTCAAACCATTAGTACGAAAATTACTTAAATAAATAGTTTTATATAATTACATACATTTTTCTATCACTCCACTTCACTTCGTAAACAAATTCCGCGACGAATTTGTGTCGGAGGAAATCGGAAAAAGAATTGCACTTAGCTGTCAAAAATTGAACAAAAAATGCACCTGAACGCACTTCAACGCAATTCGCTGGGATGCGTTACGAAATGTCGGAGAAATATTCCGAACAGCTTTTCGGAAGAATAGGTTACTTAAGTGGCGCTACAGTCCGGAATGAACCTGGGCCTCAACCAACATGCCTCTCCAATTAGCCCGGTCCTTAGCTAACTGCCTCCAGTTTCGCACTCCAAGTTGGTTGAGGTCGGTTTCCACTTGTGCGCGCCACTTAAGGCGAGGTCTTCCTCTACTGCGTCCGACGTCTGGCTGGGAATCGAAGACTCTGCGAGCCGGAGTATTGGTGTCCATTCGTTCTACATGTCCTAGCCATCTTAAACGTCCAATGCGGAGTTTTTTGACCAGGGGCATGTCGCCGTACAGCTCGTATAGTTCTTGGTTGAATCTTCGTCTCCATAGCCCGTCAACGCAAACGGGACCGAAGATTTTTCGAAGAATTTTCCTCTCGAATCTACCAAGGATTTCTTCATCCGCTTTTGATACGGTCCATGCTTCAGCGCCGTAGAGCAGGACTGGGATGATCAGGGTCTTATATAGGGTCTCCTTAGTAGTTCGAGTGAGGGCTTTACTACTAAATTGCCTTCTTAGCCCGAAGAAACAGCGGTTGGCAAGAGTAATTCTTCGTTTAATTTCTGACGAGATGTTGTTGTCAGAGCTAATAGCGGAGCCGAGGTAGACAAAGTCCCGTACTACCTCAAAGTTATATCTGTCAATGGTGACGTTCTGTCCAATTCGTCGATGTTGTGAGTCCTTTCGTGATGACAGCATATACTTAGTCTTACCCTCATTTACTGCTAAACCCATTTTCGACGCTTCCTTCTCTATACTAGCAAACGTGGCTATGACATCACGTTGAGTCCTACCAATGATGTCAATATCGTCAGCGTATGCTAGTAGTTGCACCGACTTTTGGAAAATTGTGCCTCTGGTGTTGGCTTTGGAGTTTTGCACAATTCTCTCAAGAATCAGATTAAAGAAGTCACATGACAGCGCATCGCCTTGCCTAATTCCTTTTTTGGTATCGAATGTGTCGGTGAGGTCGTTTCCGACCCTGATGGAGCATCGAGAATTCTCTATCGTCATCCTACACAAACGGACGAGTTTGGGCGGTATACCAAAACTAGACATGGCTCTGTACAGTTCGTCTCTATAAATGCTGTCATATGCGGCTTTGAAATCGATGAATAGGTGGTGGGTATCGATTTGGACTTCTTGAGTTTTTTCCAGGATCTGCCGAAGTGTGAAAATTTGATCGGTTGTGGACTTTCCTGGCCTAAAACCACACTGATAAGGGCCAATCAGGTTGTTGGTAAACGGTTTCAGGCGTTCACATATTACGGCAGATAGGATCTTGTAGGCGATGTTGAGGAGACTTATGCCTCTGTAGTTGGCGCAGTTCAGAGGGTCTCCTTTTTTGTGGATCGGGCAAACGATGCTGAGGTTCCATTCTTCAGGCATATTTTCATCCGACCAGATTTGGCTTATGAGTTGGTGGATGTTACTTACCAAGTCATCTCCGCCGGCCTTATAGAGCTCAGCGGGAAGGCCGTCATTTCCGGCAGCCTTATTAAGCTTGAGTTTAGATATTGCTATCCTCACTTCACTCAGGTCGGGTGGTTGGCAGTTTTCGCTGTCGTTGCCAATATTGAATGGTTCGTTCTGCCCGACAGCGGAATGTTGTTCGTCATCGCCGTTTAACAGTCTGCAGAAGTGGTTCTTCCATATCCTCAGCATCGACTGTGTCTCAACTTCAATATTTCCTTGTTCATCTCGACAGGATTCTGTTCGAGCCTTGTATCCTTGGCTTTGACGTTTTACACTTTGGAGTGGCACCTCTCTATATCCTCGATCGCGCGCTTTTCTTGCTCTTTTTTCTTCTTGCTGAAAAGCCGATGTTCTTCCCTTCTTCTTTGCCTATAGAGCTCAATGGCAGCTCTCGTCTTCACCTGCAGCTTAGCCTTGTAGGCCTCGTTCTTGGCTGCGAGCATCTGTCGGCATTCCTCATCAAACCAGGGGTTTCTTGCTGGTGGGCGTGAGAAACCTAGCACATCAGTTGCGGCTGATCTAATGGCCTGTTGGCATCGTTGCCATTGCTCTTCGACATTCGATGCTGGTGGTATGGTGTTGATCGAGAGGTTAAGGGATACGCGTTGTGCGAAGGTCTTGGCGGTCTCTTGCGATTGCAGTCTTCCGACATTAAATTTTTTCACAGTATTTCTGGATTGTTGTGGCGTGGTGGATACCCGCATTCTTACCTTGGCTGCTACAAGGTAGTGATCCGAGTCGATGTTAGCTCCTCGGAATGTTCGGACATCCAAAATACTGGATGCGTGCCTCTTATCTATCGCAATGTGATCAATTTGGTTGACCGTTCGTTGATCTGGAGACCGCCATGTTTTTGGCGAATTTGGCCTTGATGCGGATTGTTACTATGCGTTCGCTAATGTCTTGGAAACATAAGACTTCTTGCCTAAGTCTGGCACTTATAACAAATCCGCATCCGAATAGTCGCTGTTTCTGCTCACTATAACACGGTCCGTAGTATATGTCACAGTTTTTCATCCTCTTTTTGCCCGGCCCATCCCATCGTATTTCCTGGATGGCAGTAATGTCTGCTTTGTAGCAGTTTAGGGCTTCCGCTAGTTGTTCGCCTGCACCTCTCCTGTTTAATGTTCTCACATTCCAGGTGCAGATACGAACGTCGTTGTCCTTTTTTCGTTTAGCAGGGTCGTCAACAATAAAATCAGTCCTTTCCGAGGCTATTGGTTGCTTCGTAACCATGTTTTTTTTCTGTGGGTGGGTAGTTAACCCAAAGCACAACCCCCAACCTGGAGGGCCAGTTCCAATTTATTAGATACCCCTAGGACACGGGGCCATCAGTGTGCACTACGGGATTGAGCGCTGCCGTTGGCCTTTCGGTTCATCCGCCACCATCTCTGTTCAAGGGGCCTGACTAACCCTTGAAATTCCTAGACAACCTGTTGTCCGAATATGTCAGAGCAGCTCATCTAGGTTCGCCTGGGACAGCAGGCCGGGTATTCATCCGTGCCATTCTCACCAGGGTGTTTATAGTGTTGCTGTTTTTCGTCGTGTTATCAACACTCGCACTTATCGTTTAGCAAGTCAAATCCGGTTGGATGAGACCAGTATCCGATGGTTACCACTTGGAGGTAAAGATAAGCACATTTGATGTGTAGTCAAAGTTGCAACACTGGGCATTGCCAAGTTAACGCCAATCAGAGTCTACCCTCGTTCTACAACACCCAAGAATAGGTACCTCGAAGCAAAAATCATCGGAATCGTACAAAATCGGAGAATTTTCCGCTCCGACGGATACCTCGCTAGGGCCGAATATTTTTTTTCGTTGCTTATGAACTTACAAATTTTATTGTACACAGCTGTTGAAGTGAAATGTCAAATTTTTGTATGAAAGAACAAAAGAAAGAGAAAGAGCAAATGAATTCGCTTTTTCGTAAGTGAGCAAAAGTGAACGAAAACTGAACGAATCGAAGCAAAAAGCTATTATGGTCGTACAATACAAATTGCATGTGTCCGCACAGTTACGGAAGTGGTCGTCCGCAACCATCTTCTATTATACTTCAGCCTTAATCCAACAGAAATTTCTAATGTATATTATACTTGTTCTTACGATGGGGTAGTTTTCTCTTCTGTCGTTAGCTCTGTGAATCGACAGTGGCGCCTCTGAAGTTTGTTCAATGTTGATCCAGTGGCAAAATTTTGACGTTTGGTAAACCTACCTAGGATTGAGAGTGAATGATCTGTTTTATTTTGCCAGCACATTCAAAATGTTTGGTTTTTTATGTGGATCATTATAACAGTACGTAGGTTGGTATTTAAATGACTGAATTCCCAGTTCATTTCCAGTGGTGTCTTTTATTGACACAAATTCGTTTGTCTTTTCACAGACCAACATTTATTCCAGATTACTCTGGCCAATACAAAGACCGCCATTTCCACTTGCACGATCATTTCGGAACTGGCGGCCATTGTGAATAAAGTTATTTTTCCAGCTGTCAAAGTCGTCGATGGGTTTTTGTGTACGGAGTTTGAGCGAAAGACACTAGATGAGGAAGAAAGTAGGAGGCAATGCACAATCATTTCGGCTATCATGGCTATCATTGTGAATAAAGTTATTTTCCCAACTGTCAAAGTCGTAGATGGATTTTTGAGTGCGGAGTTGGAGACAGACAGCGACAGACACTAAATGAAGATGAGTAGGAGGCGAAAAAATTGATTTTTGGGTACAGAACTTTTTCCAGATCCGAAATCTTTTGGATACTAGCGAAACATTGCAACATGGAGCCAACATTTTTTAAGCGGAACAGGCATGACCAAAAGTGTCTTTAACTTAATTTTGAAAAGTAAAACCACTCAAAAAAGGAGACCCTCTGAACTGAGCCAACTACGGAGGCATACGTCTATTAGCATACGCCTACGATATTGATATCATTGGTAGGGCCCAACGTGATGTCAAAGCCACGTTTGCTGGTATAGAGAAGGAATCGGCAAAAATGGGTTCAGCAGTAAATGAGGGTAAGACTATGTATATGCTGTCAACACGAAAGGACACACAACATCGACGAATTGGACAGAACCATTGACCATTGACAGATATAACTTTGAGGTAGCACGGGACTTTGTCTACCTCGGCTCCGCTAATAACTCTGACAACATCTCGTCAGAAATCAAACGAAGAATTACTCTTGCCAATCGCTGTTTCTTCGGGCTAAGAAGACAATTTAGTAGTAAAGCCCTCACTCGAACTACTAAGGAGATCCTATGTAAGACCCTGATCATCCCAGTCCTGCTCTACGGCACTGAAGCATGGTTCGTATCAAAGGCGGATAAAGAAATCCTTGGTCGATTCGAGAAAAAAAATCTGTCCAGTTTGCGTTGACTGGGCTATGGAGACGAAGATTCAACCAAGAACTATACGAGCTGTACAGCGACATACCCCTAGTCAAAAGGACATGTAGATCGAATGGACATCAATACTGCGGCTCGCAGAGTCTTCCAGCCAGACGTCGGACGCAGTAAAGAAAGAACTCGCCTAAAGTGGCGCGGACAAGTAGAAACCGACCTCAATCAACTTGGAGTGCGCAATTGGAGGCAGTTAGCTAAGGAGCGGGCTAATTGGAGAGGCATGTTGGTTGAGGCCCAGGTTTATACCGGACTGTAGCGCCACTTAAGTAAGTAAGTAAAAACACTCATACCAGTGTTGCCAGAAGGTTATGATGGAATATCCCAGATTTGTAAGATTTTGTATCCTTTTACCAGAGATGTCGCTAATGTTGTCGACGAAGGGTTGGTCTAACGCACCCAAACTGGCTCTTGCTAGTGCCGGACATGTGCAGATGAAACGGGAGAGGGTTTCTCTCGAATTGGTGTTCCCGCAACTGCGGCATTGAGAGTTGTATGGGATCCCTAGTTTGTCCGTATGGTCTCCAATTTGACTATCGCCGTTATTCTTGCGACATCTAGTAGATCGTTTGTTCTGTTCTTGTCCTAGGAAGGCCATATCTTCCCTGATATGACGCAATTTGTTAACCTTCCCCATTTGGAGTCGGCCTTTTTCAGGAAGTATGAGTGGATTTGTGCCTTAATCTTACCTAGCGGGATACGGACCCTTGACGCAAGTGAGTCGTGAAGAGCTGTGCCCTGCCTGGCCAGCTCGTCTGCACGCTCGTTTACTTTAATGTCACTGTGCCCTGGAACCCAGAGTATTTCCATTTACCAGTTTGGAGGATATGGTAGCCGAGTTGATGGCCTTTATGGCTATCTATGAGAACAGCAATATTTTGCTTTTCCGTAAAGTCACGCCCCAGTAGCGTGCAAGCCTCACGGATAGCGAGTAATTCCTTCTTGGGGGTCTTTCCGTAACATTGAAAACGATTATCACTCAGGCGGTAGTTGAGACCTCAAGAGCAATCGCTCAATAATCGTCTGTGATTTTTCGATTATTGTTTTAAGTGAAGCAAATAAAGTTATATCGCCGACAGAAAAAACGACTGTTGATCTTACGTGGTGCAAGATGTACCGTCGAAATGTTATCGTCAAACGATAATAACTTTACGGAATGAGGGCCCTGGAATACGCTGGCAAAACCGTTTGGCGGTATGAAACTGCTATTTTCGGTGATTCCGAATAAAATCCGGACCCTACACCACAGTTCATCTTAGATCTGTCGGTGTAGATGTAGTCTGTGTTACACCGACGGTGTTATGTAGTCTGTTGGAAACGTGACCACGCCAATATAATATAAAAAAAAAGTGCTTTCCCAAATTTGGACCGTTCGAAACCGCAGGTTTATAAAACAATTCATTAGAGATGATCTGCTCATCTATATGCTACACGTGCTTATAATGAATGTCCAAAAGGTCTAAACAATTTAACACGTCTGAACCACAAAACATAAATCTCCGAAAAATTAACCAAGAATTATTCAGCTATCTCAAACAGAGCTGAAAACTCAAATCCCAACCATGTTCCGAGAAGCGCCACTGCGACCAAAGCTTTTCCTGTGAATAACAATTTCATTAAATCTTCCCAAACACTCACTTAGTTCAATATTACAACAACACATACAACTGCGTGCATACAGTATTATGCCAAACCTCTAATAATAATCCAATTAGTTACCCATAACCATAATCAGATTCAAAATCCATTTGGTCCTTTGCTGGGCTGATATCTAATTAATACACGCGCACATCATCAGTGAATGGGGAAATTCAGGCCAACCAATGTAATCTGTGGTGTGGTGGGTTGTAGAAACAAAACCCTCCCCCTGTCACCCCATGACATATAAAACGAACTTTCTGTAGAGAAAATAACATAAAGGGGGAAATACACCTACAGTCGGATAGCAAGTATTGCATAGCAAATTAACATGCAACCAATTTCGAAATTAATGTCATTTATCCCAATGTACAAAACTGGTACACGCCCACCACTCAAGTCATATGCAATCGATTAAAACAACAACATGAACGCTGTAACACTGAAACTACATTACACCACACCATCTGCAGACACTACATGTCATCAGCTGTCAAGGCACCCTGTCGAACATACTCAAATTCAACGCAATAGTGGGTAAATACCCTCGGGACACTCTTTGCCAGTTAGCCATTTATAGGGTTTTTCCCGTTTTTTTTTTCATTTTATTTCCACATAAAGGAGGAAAGTATTGCTTTCATGAAAAATTTCAAACTCGATACGAGACATTACGAGAATTTTTCAGGATTTTGAATAACTTCGCATGGAATTCTGACGACTGAAATAATTATCTACGGATTTGCTTCGGGACAAATTTCTCCGGACGTAGAATTATGTATCTCGCACTCAATATTTATGAACGAAATTCTGTGGAATAATTCTGAACGAACAAATTTCGCAAATTTCTCCGGACGGAATATTCTAGAACAAACTTTTTCGGAATCAATTATTGGGAATGAATTTCCGGACGATATTTCTTAGGAATATTTTGGATTTAGAATAATTCCTGACGGAATTCTCCCGCACGAATTTTTTGGGATGCAATAATTGGGAATGTATTTCAACAAACTGAATTCTTTCACACTCAATCTAATGAGGGTACATTTTGTGGAATAAATTCACCCAGAATTCTTCCGCATGAATTTTTCGGGACGCAGTTTTGTTGAGACTAAATTTCTCTGAACCTATAACTACCACTTACAATTTGTATTTACGTAAATTTCTCCGGAAGTAAGGTCTGTCGGCAATATTCTTTGAATCAATTGCGTTTTATACGATTGAAAATGCAAGTCATCCTTCAAAATACACAAAGCGACGAATAGTGCTTATGGGCCACGACTTTTCTCGAAGATATGCACACAGATGAACGACTATTTTCAGTGTACAGCGTCGCTATTTTGGCGCGGTTTTTTGTTGCGAAGCGATTAAATCAGTGGCGCGATGGTTAGTGCGATGAACTGCCGCGCAGGAGGTCTGGGTTCGATTCCCAGCCGTAGCAACACCTAAATGATTTTTCACTGGCCCTCCTCTCGTGATGATCTGACAAATCATCCGAGTAGTATCAATTGTCAAGAATAGCTTATCTCAACTTAGCCGTTCGGAGTCGGCATAAAACAGGAGGTCCCGCCATCGTGCAAGAAGTACACACGCACACATGAATGGTTGTGAGAAAGCTAGGCCCTGGGTACTAACGAGCCTGTTGCGCCAAAAATTTGTATTTTTTTATTTGATTAAATTATTAAAATTATACTGAATTGACGTTTAAAAAAAGGTTATCTTAAGTCAATAGGTTGATATATGTCAAAGTTATTCAATGTTTACATGGCGACATAAAATATGACATATCCCGTATACACATAGCTCGAGTGGTTACAACATAAAACGTCTACTTGGAACTTCCGAACTTGGACAGTTGATAGCGGCCATATTGTAGAAGCTACATCTGTCAATTGGCTGTCATTTATTCTGTCTGTTTTGCAAAATCACCATGAACGAAAAAAGCGTTTAAAAACACGTGCAAATGATACAATTGTTTTATCCAAATGGGTGTTCTGTTCGGGCAAAGTTTCGCGCGCTTCGTCCATTTTACGGTCGACATAATCGTCCTACCGAGAGGACTATTCGCAGTTTAGTGTATAATTTTGAGTTCACTGGTTTAGTAAACGTAAAATCAACGCCAGTACGTTGACGAAACGCAAGATCTGCCGAAAACACCGCCACTGTCCGTGAGTTGAAGCTAATCGACGTATGTTTGCTGAATGGGTTCTAGAGCAGTTCGAAACTGACCTTTATTTCATCGAAAAATCATCTCTTACAATGACGCCCATTTCTGGATGAATGGGTACGCCAATATACAGAATTGTCGAATTCGGGACGATACCACATGAGATCCAAGAGCGTCCAATGCATCCCGAGAAAGTCACTGTTTGTTAAGGATTTTTTTCGGGACAAATTTCTCCGGACGTAGAATTATGTATCTCGCACTCAATATTTATGAACGAAATTCTGTGGAATAATTCTGAACGAACAAATTTCGCAAATTTCTCCGGACGGAATTTTCTAGAACAAACTTTTTCGGTCCATCTTTCATTGAGAACGACATCAGGCCATTACCGTCAACGGCGAGCGCTTGCGGTCGATGATTACCAACTTCTTTAGGACTAAGTTGGATGATATAGACAGCAAAGACATGTTGCTTCAACAGGACGGTGCTACGTGCTACACAATTCCCGCCACTTTAGATTCTGCACGAGTGATTCGATGGCATGGTCATGATATAAATAAGACACCGAGATCGTGCATTTTGAACCCGTTAGGCTTTATCTTGTGGGGTTTTCTGAAGTCGCAGCTCCATGCGGATAAGCCAAAAACCACAGCGGCCTTCAAAGCCAACATAACCCATGTCATCGGTTAAATTCAGCCTGATTTGCGCCTGATTTATGCGCACCCACAGAAGCCGCGGCGGCATTTGAACGAGTTGGATTCCATACAAAATTGAGATCGATAGGCCTTTCAATCGAAAAAAAAAAATTTCGTTAATATCTCACACGCACTTTGTTATACCCTATCCCATAGGGGTATATTAGTTTTGATACTTAGTTTGTAACATAGAGAAATAATTTAGCTTCATATACCTCAAAGTATATGGATAGACTCAGAATCGCTAGCTGAGTCGAATAAGCCATGTCTGTCTGTCCGTCCGTCCGTCTGTCTGTTCGTCACCGATTTTTGGGCCTTAAATTTTGAGCTAGGATAATGAAATTTGGTACGTAGGATCCTCGTCCGTGCCACCAGAACAAGTGTAAAAAATTTTTGAAATCCGCCCACTGCCACGCCCCCTTTTTAGGAAAATGTATTTTTTGGCCAAACCGTAAGGAATTTTAAAAAAGTGTCTGAGCAGCATATTTAGAGAATCGTAATATCTATATTTCGATAGTAAGTTTTTTGCCACGCCCACATTTTGGGGGCGTTTTTTTTTTTATAAAAAAACGTTTTCTGGTCAAATTTTAAAATTTTCAAAAAAAATTTGGATGCACAATCATTGGTAGTATTAATATAAACATTTCGTCTATAGACTTAACCACGCCAACTTTTTGGGGGCGTTTTCTTACAAAAAACATTTGTATGCCCTACCCCAAGGCATATGCAATAGAAAAACGTTGTTTTTTGTCGAACCATAAAAGAATTTGATAAACATTCTGAACAATATGTTGTGACAACGTCATTAAAAATACTTTATGCCCATAAAGACCAAATTTTGGGGATATTAATTTAAGGATGGGATGGGATAGGGTATTAAACGATCCGCACAGCGGTTTGTAGCCTTCTCATATGTTTTTATTTAAATTAAAAGATAGGAAGCGCTTATGACCCACAGTGAGCCATATTTTTTTTAAAATCTGTTTCAAAGTTCATATTTTGCATGTACTTAAAATCTAAAACTAATTTATTAACTAGATTAGGAAATATTTGAAGATTCAAAAGTAGAAAGAAATTTTTAAATCGGTCGAAGGATTCAGCCAAAGAGAAAGAGAACTGTTTTTTCAAAACTTTCAGAGTTTCGGCGTAAAAATCTAAAAACCTAGTTTCAAAATTATAGTTTTGTTTATTTGAGCTTGTGAAAGGACTATTTGTATTTCAAATATGATCCTATTTTTTTTACATTGTAAAATTTTAAGATTTTCAGAAAGCTGAAAGTGATTAATTTTTTTTACTTTGAGAGGAGTTATAAAAAAATCTAAAGTCTTCAGTTTAAACTCAACGGAAATTTAATCTTTGACTATTTCCGAAACATTTTCTAACTAAACCAGCTGCCACTTTTTGCCTTCTTGCGTTTTAGAGAGATTTGTCGTTAAAAAGTTGTCATCATTTAATCTAAAAGTTTTCAAGATGGAAGCCAAAAGAACGAAACTCGTACTTTTAAAGAAAAATGATGGTTGGTTGTCAAATATTCTTTGCATTGATTTTGAAAAAAACAAAAAAAAAAAACAGATGAAACGGATAATGTACCAAGTACATCAAATAATTCTAGAGGCCAAGGAAATCAATAACTGAATGCCTATCACTTACCAAAAAAAAAACATATGAGAGGCTACAATCCGCACTGCGGATCGTTGAATACCCTATCCCATCCCATCCTTTAAATTAATATCCTCAAAATATAGGCCTTATGGCGATGAAAAACAGAAAATGACATTGTCACAATATATTTCTCAGACAGTTTCTCAAAATCTTTTGTGGTTCGACAAAAAACAACGTATTTCTATTGCTAATGCCTTGGGATGTGGTATACAAATGGTTTTTGTAAGAAAACGCCCCCAAAATGTGGGCGTATGTGAAAATGATCTATTGACAAAACGTTTATATTACCATTGCGGAAGTATTTGCATCAAAATTTTTTTCGAAAGTTTTAAAATTTGGACAAAAATTACTAAAAACGCCCCCAAATAGTGGGCGTGGCAAAAAACTTTGTATGGACGAAATATAGATAGTTTTTAAAAATGTTTACACTTGTTCTGGTGACTCGGCCAAGGATCCTACACACCAAATTTCATTATCCTAGCTCAAAATTTAAGGCCCAAAAATCGGTGACGAACAGACAGACAGACATGGCTGATTCGACTCAGCTAGCGATTCTGAGTCGATCCATATACTTTGAGGTATATGTAGCTAAATTATTTCTCTATGTTACAAACTAAGTATCAAAACTAATATACCCCTATGGGATAGGGTATAAAAACCGAAATTGTCTAAAGCAACCAGAGGACATCAGCGCGACATCAGCGCTGGTTATCTTTCAACAGCTTTGACTATTAAATATAATAAGGATTATGAAGAACTTAAGGTCGATGTAGCCAAAGCAGTAGGTATAGTCCTATAAGAATTCAAAGAATAAAAGAGGGAATTCCTACTCCTCCCATCAAATATGAAAAAGGCAACGCATTAGCCCTATTTATCGGTCTGGTACTTACAAATGAAAAATAACGCATACTAAGACGGTATCGGTAATTTTACAACTACTAGCGTATTCACTTAAACAAGACACCGAAGATATGGCCGAAAATATTGGAAAGAAAAAAAGAAGAATACAAGAAATAAAGGGTGGTCCAACCATAATGCACGATATAAATTATTGTGAGTCACACCTTAACGTCAAGTTTTTTGCCCAACTTAATTTGACATTTCTTTGTTTCAGTGTTCGAGAAATTCAATTGTTGAAGCCTTTTACTAAAATGGGCGTCCAAATCAAAATGCACTTCGTGATTTTTTTGGTTAGCATAATCGACTAAATGTGTCCACAATTGGGAGAATTTTGCGCAAATTTCAGCAATTTTATCGTCCAAATGTGCGTACCATCGGAAAAATCGTGCAAAAATTTGATTTGTGAAAACACCAGTGCATGCTCGTACAACTCGTACTGCAGAAAATATTGCTGCTGTTCGCGATGGCGTGGCTGAAGAGCTGTCCAAGCCTCTTGACCATTTCAAGCATCGTCAATGATCAGAATGGTGGCAAGAAATGGCAACAGTGGATGATCAATTTTCGAAGAATATCATCTTCAGTGATGAGGCATATTTTCACCTCAGTGGATTCGTCAATAAGCAGAATTGCCGCATTTGGGCGAATGATAATCCAAGAGTGATTGTCGAAAAACCAATGCACCCACAAAGAGTGACTGTTTGGAGCGGTTTATGGACTGGCGGCATCATCGGGCCGTATTTTTTACCAAATTGAGGCCGGTCAGGCAGTTACTGTGAATGGAGTTCACTATGGCCCGAATTGGAAGATATGGATGTGGACGATATATGTGGTTTCAACAGGACGGTGCCACGTGCCACACAGCTTACGAAACACAGTAAGGATTATTTTTTTTTTTGTTGGTGGAAATCTTAAAAAGACACTTGATAGTTCTCGGTATCAAGTAGTGTGGGATTTTACCGCACAAAAACCACCAGTACCAATCTATGAAAGATCGCCGACAGATTTTATTTTCTTATTTTATTTTAATCGCTTTGGGGAAGATTTACAAATCTAATATTTTCCCATATAATTAGGCCATAAGCTAATGAGGCTTGGTTCTTCTTAATCTCCTTATGTTGTATCGTACATTTAGGACTCTCTCCATCTCGGAGTTTTCATGATTTTGTAGACGCTGATTGTGTGATATAGCGTGTTTTTTAATTTCTTCTGTAACCATGTTGATTTGTAGATCACGGTGCAAATCGCTATTTCTAATATACCAAGGGGCATTTACTATTCCACGAAGGACTATGTTTTGGAATTTTTGTATGGTTTCTGTATTTGTTTTCTTAGTACAGGCCCATAATTGGATGCCATACGTCCAAACAGGCTTCAGCACTTGCTTATATGAGTTTATCCTGGATGGAAAGGTCTGTGTTTCTTCCCAGTAACCAGTACATTTTTCTATATTTTAGGTTCAGTTCTTCTCTTTTCTTTTTGATGAGCTCTTTCCACTTTAACTTCGCGTCCAAATTCATTCCAAGGTACTTAGCCATATTTGCGTAAGGTACAGCTTGGTGGTTAATGAATAAGGGAACATTGTTAATCTTCTTATTAGTGAATTTTATATGAGTGGATTTTGTCTCATTGAGTTTGATACGCCATTGTTCCGTCCAATTTTGAACTTTATTGACTGCATTCTGCAGTTTTTCTGTTGCTTTCAGAACGTTATTTTCAGGCACCAGTATTGCTGTATCATCGGCAAAGGTAGCCATGAAAGCATTGTTATCCACTGGAATATCCCTAGTATATAACAGATACAGGGTTGGTCCTAGGACACTTCCTTGCGGAACACCTGCTTCGACTTTCTTAAGTTCTGAATATTCTTGTTCACATCTAACCCTAAAGAGTCAGTCTGAAATATATGATTTTAGTATTTCATAATACTGTCTTGGTAAATCCCTATGCAATTTATACTCAAGTCCCTCATGCCAAACCTTGCCAAAGGCTTGAGCAACATCTAGAAATAGAGCCGAACAGACTTGTTTTTCCTCCAGTGCCTTTTCTATAACATACGTAATACGATGCACTTGGTCAATCGTGGAATGTTTATTCCTGAATCCAAACTGGTGATTCGGAATGAGTCTTCTTTCATCTATAATTTTGCCTTTTCAGTGGCAATTTTTCGAAAACTTTTGCCAGAATTGGTATAATCGATATTGGTCTGTAAGAAGAAACTTCAGTTGGAGGTTTTCCTATTTTAGGTATTACAATGACTTCAGCAATTTTCTAGTGATGCGGCACATATCGGTGCTTTAGACATGTATTTATAATAAATTGAAATTTTTGAAAAGCTATAATAAGGATTATGAAAAACTTAAGGCGGATGTAGCCAAAGCAGTAGGTATCAGATGAGGGAATTCCTACTCCTCCCATCAAATATGAATATGGACGGTGTTTCGGGCCGTCCATTGGTGATCTGACAATGACTTGACATGTCAATTGCCAAACGACTACAGGACATGACGTTGACTTACGATTCCTAATTTTCTGGACGTTGTGACTGGGAGGTCACTATCTCTCATAAAAGTGGCCAGCGGGATAGCCATAGGAAGTCTCTCGGGACTTGAAGGGTGGGAAGGCCAGCCTTTGCCAATAACAACCGGCATGTTTTGGGATCGAGGCGAATGCTGATGAACATTGGAAATAAGTTTTCCTAATCGTTTTTCAGTGGTATAGACATAGGTTTTGATCATATCTTTTCAGCTTTTTCTTGAATCTATCCTTTTACTTTTTAAGTCCTTTTAAGTCCGTCCGTGGTCAACATAGAGTAACTTTCTTCTTCTTTTTTTGTTATTTATATTTGATTCTGGCATGAACAAAAATGTTTTTTGAGCTGGGATGTTTGGTGAGAGGCCAATAACTACCCCCGTCCGACGAGTTAAGCCGTGCAACCACAAGCGTGCCGTGCCCTTCTCTCCAACATCAAGGATACGCCATCATCGGGCCGTATAGTGTTACTTACTGTGAATGGTGTTCGCTATTGTGAGATGATAACGAACTTTTTATGGCCCGAATTGGAAGATATGGATGTGGACGATATGTGGTTTCAACAGGACGGTGCCACTTGCCACACAGCTAACGAAACACAGCTTATCTCACGTGGTGGCGATGTCAATTGGCCAATTGGCAAGATCATGTGATTTGACACCTTTGGACTTCTTTCTTTGGGGTTATTTGAAAGAAAAGGTGTACGTCGATAAGCCAGCAACGATTCCAGAGCTAAAGGATGAGATAATTCGGCACTTTAACGGAATATAACCTCAGCCTATAGCCTCAGCGTCATCGAAAATATGGACCATCGGATGGAGGTATGCCGCCGTAGTCGCGGCGGCCATTTTTTAAAACTGACGAAATTTATAGCTTGGGTTTCACCTTTTTTTTTTAAATCAAAATATATCAACTCGTTCCAAAGTTTGGATTTTTGCAACTAAAAATTGAGATCCGAACCACTGTGCGGCGATTCACATCAACAAATTGTCCTAAGGTGGGATTCATTTAGAAGGACTAGGAAAGACCTTTTTCAATTCCGTAAAAAAATCGAATTCTCAAAAATATTTTTACTGCTGTACATAATTTTAAAATTTATTCATTTTAGTCTAAGTATTAAAAACAATTCCTATATACATTAAATATCTAAAAAGGCAAGTCTTAGAAAAAATTACATAACATAATAAAAAAATACTTACGACCCAGACGTGCACTTTAATATCCTCCCTGACGAAGTCAAATCATGATAACTACTGTAAATAAACCGCCATTTACCATTATCAGTAAGGATTGGCGATAGGACTAGCACACGGGAAAGGGAAATGAACGACAAGCACATCGAAGGATGGAAAACAAAAACAAAATAAAACGGGGAAACCATCCTCTAATCCGACAAAGGAACCTTTACTTTACCCTCATCATAGGTTTGTATACAATCCGCACACGCACACAGATAAAGGGAAATGAAAACGAAAGGTTATCCAAGAAGGATGATGGGGAATATTGATTGGCAGACAGTTGTTCACATGGAAACAGTTTCGCTTATCCGTAGATAGAATACCCCGTTGCGACCTTGACTTGAGACCCATCCGAAGACTACTTTTATGAGTTTTATGAGCACAACGTGCAATTGTGGTGAGTGGGGTAAATGCCTTTCAAACACATGGTTTCCTTTTTTTTAACTTTCTCTTACAAAGAGAAAGATATTGTTTTCGTGAAAATTTTCGACCTCGAGATTTTGATTGATTCTAACATTACGATGATAGCGGAGCCTAAAAAAGTGGTTTTTGGAATTCCGTCCGTCGGTCCGTCGGTCCGTCGGTCCGTCTGTCCGTAATGGTCTCCCCAGCCTAAACGGCTTGACCGATTTTCTTCAAACTTCGTATCCAAGTTTGTTTTGGTCATAATTCTAGGCCATTTTTTTTGTTTGCTTTTAGCCATGTTAATAACGGTACCTGCCATATAAAAATTACACATAACCTCAATTTTCTCGAAAACGGCTCTAACGATTTTGATTAAACTTTATATATACTATAAGCATATTAGTTCCAACAAAACTGCATACCCAGTTTTTTCGAGAAAATCCATATAACGGATTTTGTCATTTAGGCCATATAAAGAAAATTGTTAATATCTCGCAAACTATTGTGTCAAATTGAATGAAATTTAATACATATACTACTATTACAGCTTGAAGCAATTCCACATAATTAGTTTTGGCCCAAATATCACTAAACGCAATTTTCAGTTTTGGCCGATAACGGAAAATCATTATTATTCACATTGACATCGATTCCTTCAAATTTCGGAAAAATACATTTCGACATTATTTATATCATTTAAGCATCAATAATCAAAATGCTTATGATTTGATCTAACGCCCAACTTGCTGTGAAAGAGAAAGTTGCGTACGACCCAGTCGTGCACCCACCACTCGTTTTATATATTTTTGATAATCGACTTTGTTTGTTCAGCTAGGTATATCTTAAAGGAGATGATATTCGCAGATAATTCACACAATTTTGAAAATAATTCGCACAGTATTTTGGGATTTTTTTTTCTAGTCGATGTTAGTCTTATTTAGCTGAGGGTAATTTGTTAGACCTTACGTTTTTTTTTGTTTTAAATTATATTTAAATTCAGAATCGCAAGCTGAGTTGATGCATGTCTGTCCGTCCGTCTGTCTATAGGTCACCGATTTTTAGGCCTTACATTTTGAGCTAAGATAATGAAATTTTGTATATTCGACCCTTGTCCGTGCTTGTCCTTGTCCGTTCTAAAATCGGCCAGCTTTAGAAAAACCGCCCACTTTTTAGAAAAATGTTGGTTTTGGTCAACTATTAAGGATTTTGAAAAAAGTGTCTTAACAGGATATTTAGACAATGGTAATATCTATATTTTGCCCATATTGAATTTATTGTCACGCTCACATTTTGGGGCGTTTTCCACACAAAAAAAAATTATTTGTACAATTCAAAAAAATAAAAAATTCGAGATGAAAATACGTCAATAAAAAATTACGTCTGTATATATCATTTTTACCCGCACTTTTTTGTCGGACCATGAGATTAAGATAAACTTTCTGAACAAGGTGTGGTGACAATGTCATTTTCTATATTTCCATTCAGTTTTAGGAACGCCCACTTTTTGGGGATTATGATGAAAATGTAACAGTAATGTTGGGTGTTTAATCCTTGGATTGGATGTACTTGATCAAGTCGATGACATGGTTGGAGTAACCGAACTCGTTGTCGTACCATGAGATGAGCTTGATGAAGTTATCGTTAAACGCGATACCGGCCTTGGTGTCAAAGATCGATGAGTGATTGTCACTGATGAAAACAGAGGAGACAACCTCTTCTTCGGTGTACTTGAGGATTCCCTTGAGTGGACCGGCAGCGGCTTCCTTGACCTTCTGCTTGATGGCTTCATATGAGGCTGGTTTGCCGAGACGGACAGTCAAATGGACGACAGACACGTTGGCGGTTGGGACACGTAATGCCATGCCGGTGAGTTTGCCATTCAAGGCTGGAATGACTTTGCCAACAGCCTTGGCAGCAGCGGTGGCAGCTGGGATGATGTTTTGGGCAGCACCACGGCCATCACGCCACAATTTACCGGATGGACCATCGACGGTCTTTTGGGTGGCGGTGGTTGCGTGCACGGTGGTCATTAGACCCTCAACGATGTCAAAGTCAAAGGAGCCAAACAGTTGGTGGTGCAACTGGCGTTGAATACAACCTTCATTGATGGATCGTAGGATTCCAAGTTGACACCGCAAACGAACATTGGTGCATCAGCTGATGGGGCAAAGAGGATGACCTTCTTGGCACCGCCAGAGAAATGGGTGGAGGCCTTCTCGATGATGGTGAAGACACCGGTGGATTCTACAATGTATTCAGCGCCAGCGCTGGCCCATTTGATGTCCCTTGGGTCGCGCTCACTGAAGACGGTGATCTTTTGTCCGTTGACAACCAAGAAGCCACCTTCGGCGTAGACGGTTTCCTTGAAACGTCCGTGGGTTGAATCGAATTTGAACAAGTAGACCATGTATTCGACATTGATGAAGGGATCGTTGAGAGCGACAACGTTGGCACCCTTCAAGATGGCGGCACGTAGGACCAAACGTCCAATACGACCGAATTCGTTAATACCAATTTTCGACATGATGGCTTGTTTAAAACAAATTCACTCAAAGTTTTTTTTTGTTTTTTGAAACTGACTTTTAATTACCTTCTTATCATAAAAGGAAAAAAAAAGACAGATACGCCATTACTGGGACTTACAAGTTCTAACTAACAATAATTATTCTTCTATAAGGCACACAAATTTAATTTCCACAAGCAATTATTTCTATAGTCCTTATATAGTACTTGTGTGCGGAGGTTGAGTATTTTGGCAGTCGATTGTTTGGGTAGAAGCTTGTTTAAGACATTATACAGGAAAATTCACAAGAATAGCCGAAATTATGATGGCGTAACTTTTGTAAGGTTGTTTTAAAGCTTCCGGAGATGTGTGTATAGATGTTTCGGTAGAACTTCGCACGAAGTGAATCCGAAGCATAGCATGTATAGAGATTACGAATGAAGGCTTAAAAAAGTTAACAGATCGGGACAAGGTGAAAATATCGGAAAAAAAGGTAAAAAGATCGGGAACCTGCCGGGGAATGAGTCAACACACAACAGTACTTACTCGTCTTTCATTGGTACAGCCTAGTGGATAGCGTGTTTATTTTCGGAAAGACTATTTGGGAAGACTATAATTTGCTTCTGTACGGGTTATAAAAGCAAACAATGTTTTTTTCTGTAAGGCATATTAGAAGTATTTAAAGAAGTCTTATAGAAGTAAATAGCTTCCTAAAAGTGCGCCAAATATCGAAGTCAATTCCTACACAGGAATGATAAAAACTGTGAATCGACGCTGTGCTCTGAGAGTATTCTGTGCCTTTTGGATGGTGTCAGATGATGCTCTAAGTATCATCGAGCTTAAGTCAAAGATATCAACCTGGAAGAAAAACGGCGATGCTGTAGGGTATGTATGGCAGGAAGGATGGAATCAATTGTTTAAAGGGAAGAATTCATAGATCCATATTTAAAAGCGGATGCACGGGAAACTCAAAGTAGTCGATTTCTACTTTCGGCAGTTCCTAACTGGGCCAGCTGGATATTCACACAAGTATGGGCTCAAGGAATCTCCTGACTGTTAAAACTGTGGAGAGGTCCGAGAAGATGTGCGACATGTATTTTTCCAGTGCCTACGTTTTCGTATTGAGAGAAGAAAACGAGTGTCAAAAACAGAGAAACCCTAACCCATGCGCACCACATGTTACCATCGAGCTTAATATGGCACAAATTGAATCGAGTTGCAGCTATAATCCTGGTGGAATTAAGACGGCTGGGAAGAGTCCGAGAGGGCAACAAAGAACCAAAAATAAAAGTGCGGAAAGAGCAGCCTAAATGACTAACCAGACCCTCAAAGTATAATACCTTACGGTAGTTCCGCTGGAAGAGTGATTGAAGTGTGTAGGGTGTGGGTTAGTACGCAAGTGAATTCCTGAAATCGAACACTCAGGTTTGTGAATCGTATATGCTAACGGGTGATTTTTTAGCTGGTTTGGTTTTGGCAATACTGGTTTTGACAGCTGACGTGTGTTTAGTACCTTGTGTCACT